>ML685797.1:19105354-19359873 GCA_007922175.1 Pelusios castaneus
ATCCCAACTCACACAGTAACTGACAATTCACAGAAATCACCTGTGGGGAAAAAAAGACACAAGCACAAGCACACACAGTCAGCAATTCACTCTCTCCCTTGCTTCTTCAGCAAGGGGATCTCCTTCGCCGCCTCCTCAGGGCTTCTCCTTCTCTTTCCCTTTAGTTTCTCTTTGAAGCTTTTGATTTAGAATTAGCTTATGTAAGTACAGCGACAGATGTCTTTCCGGGAGTGAGCAGGGAGATTGATGTGTTCCCCTATGGGTTTTTGAATGTTGTGATTTCTGATGTCAGATTTGTGTTCCTTTATTCTTTTGCACTGAGACAGTCCAGTTTGTCCAATGTATAAGGCAGAGGGGCATTGTTGGCACATGATGGTGTATATCACATTGGTGGATGAGCAGATGAATGAGCCCTTGATGGAGTAACGGGCTTGATTAGGTTCTGTGATGGTGTCTTTTGTGGAGATATGTGGGCAGAGTTGGCAATGTGGTTTGTTACAGGGATATGTGCCTGCTTTAACATTTCTGTTGTCTGGTCTGTAGTTGCTGATGATTATCTGCTTTAGGTTGGGGACTGTCTGTAAGTGAGGAGAGGGCTGTCTACCAAGGCTTCAGAGAGTGAGAGATCATCTTGTAGGATAGATTGTAGATCCCTGATGTGCTGCGAGAGGTTTGACTTAGGGGCTATAGGTGATGATTAGTGCTGTTCCATTGTTTCCCTTCTTGGGCTTGCCCTGTAGTAGTTGATTTCTGGGTAGCCATCTGGCTTTGTCAGTCTGTTTCCTCAGTTTCCAAGGTGGGTATTGGAGTTTTAAGAATGCTTGATAGAGATCCTGAAGGTGTCTGTCTGAGGGGTCAGGGCAAATGTGGTTGTATCTTTGGCCTTGACTGTAGACAATGGATTGTGTGGTGTCCTGGATGAAAGCTCGAGGGATGTAGGTAACTATAGCGGTCAGTAGGTTTCCTGTAGCCGCTGGTGTTTGTGTCCATTGATTTATACTGTATTGTCCAGAAAGCGGCTCTCTTGTGTGAACTGGTCTAGGCTGAGTTTGATCGTGTGATAGAATTCTTCAAAGACTTCCTTTCTGTGGGTCCAGATGATGAAGATGTCATCACTGTAATGTAAGTAGAGGAGTTGCACTTGGGGATGAGAGCTGAGGAAGCATTGTTCTAAGTCAGCCATAAAAATTTTGGCATATTGTGGGGCCATGTGGGTACCCATAGCAGTGCTGCTGACTTGAAGATATAAATTATTTTCAAACCTGAAGTAGTTGTGGGTTGAGTACAACGTCAGTTTTGCCATGAGGTGTGCTATGGCATCATCTGAGATACTGTATGTTCCTGATGGGTTGTAATCCATCTTTGTATGGGCTGTTGGTGTAAAGAGCTTCTGCCTCCATAGGGGCCAGGATGGTGTTTTTTGGAAGATCACCACTGGATTGAATTTTTCTCAGGATGTTTGTGGTATCTTGAAGATAGCTAGGAGTGTTGATAGTTTAGGGTCTGAGGAAAGAGTCCACATAGCCATAAAAGCCCTCTGTAAGAGGACAGTGCATTCTTCAAAGAGTTAGAAGCTTTCTCTTTTCAGCACCATCCTGGGCAGCTGCACTACATGTGGGAGTGAGCTTCCCAGCCTCGGTCCATAGACTGGTTGTAGTGGGGCTTGCACGAGTGCACTAAAAATATCTGTAGATGTTGCAGGTTAGTCTCTGAAGTGGTGTTGGTGAGGTGTGGGCATCAAAGCCTAAGCTTCAGCCTGACCTGCAACATTTATGCACTGTCCACACAGCTAGTTTTAGTGTACTAGTGCCAGCATCAATCTGTAGACTCCCCCAAATGACTCTCACTCACAAATGCTGTGTAGAGATACCCATAGGTTCCAGGAATACTTTATCCAACCTTGTTAGTATTCTTCTTAATCATTGTGCAACTGTTTAATTTTATATATAAAGGAATTACTCAGTTTCTTGGTATACTGCATGGAGGAAATGGAAATTGCTTTTCACTTGGGTGAACATAAGGAGTTTGAAATAAAAAAATAACGAACTCTTAGAGATAATCTTGGTTTGCCACTTCAGTAAGGCACATTGAGGCTGACTAAAGGTGCTGTGAAAACCACAGTTAAGAGTTTAATGTTTAAAATTAATGTAGATTTCTACATACATATTTATATACTAAGATTCCAGAAATGTTACTGTGTCGCACTGAACCCTGATATGTCTGTAAATGTGAAGAGATGGAAACAGCTATAAAGTGTAGGGGAGAGCTCTTTTTTGGTTTAGAACAGTGGTTTTCAACCTTTTTTTTTCACTTGTGGACCCCTAGAAAATTTCAAAAGGAAGCATGGACCCTTTAGAAATCTTAAACATAGTCTGTAAATCCCTAGGGGTCCCTTGATCACAGGTTGAAACCTTTATGAACTATACCAAACTATATCAAAACAAATAAAAGGAAGTTCTTCTTCACACAACGCACAGTCAACTTGTGGAACTCCTTACCTGAGGAGGTTGTGAAGGCTGGGACTATAACAATATTTAAAAGGGAACTGGATAAGTTCATGGGGGCTAAGTCCATAAATGGCTATTAGCCAGAAAGGGGTTAAGAATAGTGTCCCTAGCCTCTGCTTATCAGAGGATGGAGACGGATGGCAGGAGAGTGATCACTTGATCATTGCCTGTTGGGTCACTCCCTCGGGCACCTGGCACTGGCCACTGTCGGTAGACAGATACTGGGCTAGATGGACCTCCGGTCTGACCCAGTACGGCCTTTCTTATGTTCTTATGTTCTTATACCCATGTGATAGCAAGGGCTTTCAGCTGGGAAACCAGTTTTCAGTTCTGTAGAAATTTTGGGGTTTTCAGAAAAACTTAATCTTGAATCATGACAAAAGTAAAACATTTGAAAATACTCAAAGTACTGAAATACTACAATATTTCTATTTAGAAACACTGAAATGTGATATGTTTCATTTTGGAAACACGCTCTGGGATCACCGGCTGCCTTCCTGGTGTTTTGCAGGGAGTCAGGGATCCTGGAAGCTCCTTCTCCCTCACTTACCTGGCTCTCAGGGGCTCAATCCAACCCCTGGAGTCAGTCCTCTGGCCAGGCCATTCCCCACCTTGGGCCACTGCCTGAGTGTGTGCAGGGTGGCAGATTTTAAAAGGCCCTGGCCAGCTCTCAACAAAATTTCTGGCCAGCCAGCCACCCAGCCTCAAAGCAAGGCACCCAGCTGGAGGGAACCCTGGCTGGAAAAAAAACACTGCTCACAGCCCTGGAATCTGCAAGCTGCTGGTAAAGGTGCCTGCAGTTTTTATTTGCCACCAGAGGTTGCGCCCCCAATGTATTTCTGTAGTGGAGGCGTGCCCTCTGCTGACAAAAAGTAAAATTGCTGGCACTTTACCGGTGCGTGACAGTTTTGGCGGTGGAGAGCTGTGCAGGGCTCTGCAGGCCAGATAAGAGCCCTTGGTGGGCCGCAAGTTCGACACCCCTGATTTAAAGTTTAAATTGATGCAGGCTCCTCTTAAATCAAAATGAAAGTGTCCTTGCAGAGGATTGCAGTGATTTATGATAGGTTTAACAAACCCCGGGTGCCAGGTTGCCATGGTTCCCCAGGTTTGTAGCGTGGCACTTAACTCTGCTGTGGAACTGCAGCAGCGGAGTACCCCGGTGTCCAAAAATTAGAACTGCCGGTGCTTGCAGCAGCGCTCGGCAGATTCAGCGGTATTTTGGTGGCGGGGTGGGCATCTCAGCTAGGTGCCTTAGTTTGAAACTGGTATTCAATTCACATAATATTGTGGTATTGTATGATAGAATCTTAGTTACGCAGACCTTGTGCATGGAGGTTGTTCGTAACTCTGCCATGTTCATAACACTGAACAAAATGTTATGCTTGTTGTTTCAAAAGTTTACCTGTGAGCATTGACATAATACAGTTCTGAAACATTACTGTGCAGAAGAAAAACACTGCTTTCCATTTATTTTTTTTAGTAGCTTACCGTTAACATGTTACTGTAATGTATTTGCTTTTTTGTGTCTGTCTTGTCTGCTCCTGCCTGATTGTGTACTTCTGGTTCTAAATGAAGTGTGTGGCTAGCTGGTCAACTCATAACTCTGGTCTTTGTAACTGAGATTTTACCGTATATTTTTTTAAAATAGTAATAGGCCATCACTAAGCTACAAAAAATAAGATCTTTCTGAAAGGGGCTATGGTAATGAGAAACAAGTTTTCTTTTTAAATTATTTTTTACACTTTATCATTTTTTCCTGTGCTAGTAGCTTCTTCTTGGCCTCCTCTCTTTTGCCTGCAGCTCTACTAAATTTCTTTATTTGCATGTGATTTAACAGACGGCAGAGCTGGGGTGTATATGTCAGGAATAGGTGTAGCAGACACCTTATAGTTTGCTATGGCAGTATCTGATTTTAATTTTCTTTTCAAATTTAATTTGCTACTATTCCCTTTTAAAATTTGTTTCTGGGTATCTTTATAATATGCTTCTAGAATACTTATTTGTAAAACAATTTATGGAGAGATCAGTATATTTTTTTATGGGGAAGTATTTACAAATGAACATCTCAGAATAGAAACAGTTTGGTTTTGATCATTGTTTTACCTTTGTCTAGTCTGTAATTTCAAAATGGTTCTTTTATGAACTCTTACAGGCTATTGGTCCATAAATTGAAGTAAGCTTTTACTATGTGGAAATGGACTGTTAGGGCATCCAATCCCATATGTGCACAAATGAAATAATCCCAAAGTTTAGAAATAGTCCAGTTTTCCTAAATCTTTACTGCTTCTTCTATAAGAAAAGGGAAAATATTAAAGCAATAGCAGTAAGCCTCCCAAAAGGAAGGAAATGTGAATCAAAACCAGGTCATTCTGCTTGCCAGTGTATTGCAGCAAATGAGATCTTACTTGTAAGAATAAGCCTTCTGTATAATGTATGCTAAAATGTGGACACAGGCAATCAAATATTATTACATGTATTGCATTATTATGGTGTAGCCATTTGCCCTTTTTATTCTGCTTGGTGATAGTTTGGGTAGAACACAGGTTTGGTACAAACCTCTTTTCTAGTACCCAATTTCCGTTAGTGTATGTGTGTGTGTGTATGTGTATATATATATATATATAATATATTTTTTTTACAAGGGTTCAGTTTTATACAGCAAAATGACAGGTGGGATTATTGATCAAGCCCACTCTGGCTTTGAATTGCCTTGCTTTGTTTTTTTGAGACGGTAGCATAGCTAGAACTTGTTAAAAACATGCATATTGTCTATATTTTTTCATAGCTTCTGAATTATAATTTGTATTTAATGGCAAAACATTAGTTCTGCAGTAATGCACCAGAGTCTTGTGAAATCATTTAAACTTTTTTTTCCCTTTTGGTGGGAAGATAACCTACAGAGAACTGAACCTTTCCAATTGTGAGGCAACTTGGGCAGCCTTCTGTCAGTGTGAGCATCTCCTCTGGAAGATTCCTGAATTGCAGAAGAATGCATTAATAATATACAACAAAATCAAGAAAAGATGTAGAGAAATGGGGCACACCTATGAAGATCAAGATGTATTGACCTCTTTGGTTTCTAAAGATATGTCCATTGAAGATGCCTGGCAATCTCTGAAATTTCTGAAAGATGAGAAGATAGTGGTTGGAGAAAAGAAAATGGTATTTCTTTCTCATCTTTACAAATCTGAAAAAGACATTGCACTT
This sequence comes from Pelusios castaneus, assembly GCA_007922175.1. Classification (NCBI taxonomy): domain Eukaryota; kingdom Metazoa; phylum Chordata; order Testudines; family Pelomedusidae; genus Pelusios; species Pelusios castaneus. The sequence goes on from ML685797.1 coordinate 19,111,069, forward strand.
TCTGTAAATCATCTAATGAGAAATGCCCCATGGCAGTTACATGTTGACGTGAGAGAAATATTTAAGGTTAGACATGCTAACAAATCAAAAACAAATGGAGATATTAAAATAAATAAAAGCCAACCCCATGAAGCAGAGCAGGTGAAGGCCAGTCCTGCCCCGGATACACAAAACAACTCTGATGGTGATTTTCATTGTAATGAAAGGATACCAGCTATAGAAACTACAAGTGAAGCTGAAGTGGACCCAGATCAAGTGAAAGCTGTGGAAATGATCTGTTCTAATCCAGTGACAATCATAAGTGGAAAAGGGGGTTGTGGGAAGACTACTGTGGTTAGCTCCCTCTTTCAGTATTTAAACCAAGTGGAAAAAGAAGTGGCAAGTGCTTGTAATGATTTTGAAAAAGACCTGGATGCATCTGCTGAGTGGAATACTTCTAATTTTTGCCAGGAGAACGTTTGCACAGAAAACCCTTTAAATGTTTTATTTACTGCACCTACAGGGAGAGCTGCTAGCCTGCTGAATGAGAGAACTCAACTTCCTGCTTACACTCTCCATCAGGTATAGAATATTTGTGTGCTCTTTCTCCCCAAAGGTCTTTCAGTATAGTCCTTCTTATCTTAGGCTGTATAATAATTTGATTGCTACTGGACCTCTCTTATACAGCCTATAACTATTTTGACTATTCATGATGGTGTTTAATAAGCACGGCTTGTCCTCATTTAAAACATTTAATGTTCTTTTTCAGAAGTTTACCAATCAGCTTTTTTTACATCATCTTACCTGCAATTTTTGTCTTTCTTTATGTTGCAGTCAGGGCTGGATTAAGACATGCTGAGGCCCTGAGCTATGTCAAGACTCGGAGGCCCCATACCATAAAAAAATAAAGAAAAAAAAAGTGTATGACATTATAACAGAAAGGGTAATAAAAAAATGATAGGCAAAGATGCAATGAAAAACAACTAAATAAAGCATACATCTTGCAAAAAACCTTATTTGCATTATCAATTTCAGTTATGATAAATCTTAGTTATCTCTGACATATTTAGAGGCCCCAAGCCATGGCTTACTTGGCTTGTACCTAAACCTGGACTGTTTGCAGCACTTCTTTAGAGGCATAAAAATGATTGGGGGCTTTTAAATGACCTCTCTCACCAATTCCACACATCCTGAAAAATCCACAGTATTTAAAATTAGGGGAAAAATTCTCTTTTCACATCATTGCAGCAGATCTCTCTCCAGTGCCCCAAATACACCAAAATCCCATGTATATCTGTGTATGTGGAGAGAGCAAAATGTTGGAGTTAAGAAAGATGGATTCTCCCCATGTAAGATTTTCCTCTTGTAAGTTTTAAATTAAGAAAAAATGGACTAGACAGAGATCAGGCACATTATTATACTTTTAGAAAACATACACAAACTATATCGATATAAACTTTGCCTCTAGCAAACAGACTATTCTCCATTCACTCCTTTTACTAAGAAAATAGATGCTTCTTTCCCCAAATGCAGCAGACTCTGCCATATCAGGCCACTGCAATAAGTGAATGACACAGCTGAAGGCCTTCCACTAGTCTCCAACTTTCAAATCTAGAAATTATCAAGAGAAACCCAGCTGACCTCCTTTGTGTTAGGTCTCTGTATTTGGGGATGTTGTATGTGCCTCTGTATAAACAAGCTTGGTTGATTCTGCTCATTGCTAAAAATCTGTTCGTAGAGATGTGCACTTGGTTACTGGAGAGCAGGATTGAACCATCTGAGCTTGTAATGTTTCATTATGTAAACTAAAACGATGGCTGTGGTAAAAACAGCACGAAGATCCCACATTCAACTTATTATAAGTAATTTATTTTAAATTTGATAATTCAGTTCTTTCTTGAATGGTAGTTAAACTATTTATTTATTTTGATTGGTTTCTAGGTCGTCTTTAGCTTTTATTCATGGAGCACAGGAGTAAGAATAATTCCGTGGAAGTTTTCTACTGTGTCAGTTCTGGTTGTGGATGAAGGGAGCTTGGTATCTGTACAAATGCTGAGTGCAATTTTAAAATTGCTGTGTGATCATGCACAACTTGCCAAGCTCATTATTCTTGGTAAGTGAAAAGTGATGGTGTAAATTTATTTTCAAAATAATACTTCCTGCGTTACACAATATGTGAGAGAACTTGTTGTGTGTTAGTGTGTATTTTAGGACTTGTGGTTCCATGATAATTAGTTGGAAAAATATCAATAGCGGTGGTATGGCTTACCTGTGTTCATGATGAGACTGTAATCTCCAGGGCCATCAGAAAGGCATATTCTGTTCCATGGATTTTGCTGTCCCTGCCATAAAATCATAGATGAGATGGAAAATAATTAGATCATCCAACCTTCTTCACTTCCAGTGCAGGATTATTCTCTAGTGTATATTTCTAGTGTTTTTTCTGGTTCTAAAAGTATTAAATAACTAGGCTTCCACCGCTTCTCTTTAGATTTTTTTTCAACAACCTAATAATATAGTTAAATGTTAGGAAGTTTTCCCTCAATCCTTTAACACAGTTTCAAAGAGTCCTGCCCACATGCTTAGGGTTTAACCGATTGCCATAACTGGAGTCAGGAAGGAGTTTTCCCTCAGGGCAGATTGGCAAAGGCCCTGGGTTTTTTTCACCTTCCTCTGTAGCATGGGGCACAGCTCACTTGCTGGTGGATTCTCTGTACTTTAAATTCTTTAAATCATGATTTGAGGACTTTAATAACTCAGTTATAGGTTAGAGGTTTATTACAGGAGTGGGTGGGTGAGTTCTTGTGACCCACATTGTGCAGGAGGTGAGACTAGATGGTCATATGTCCCTTCTGACCTTAGAGTCTATGAGGCTGTTGATAACACATGAACTGGACAGAAGAAAAATACAACATTTGACTTTTAAAGGTAGGTGAGCTAGTCAGACTTGTTCTTAATCTAGCAAATATAACAAAGTAGCATGAAAAGAAATGTGTTTTCGAACTCCTTTGTCCATTTGTGGAGATCATGTTTTTGCTCTACCAGTCATAACATTTGTTTTTAAATATATACTTTTCCATAGTCAAGTCTATTTAGTATTGACATTCACCAAGCAGAAGAGCTTTAACAGTATGGCATAACATTGAGTTCTACTGGCTTTTGAATTGGCAATATAGAACATGCTCCAAACAATAATTTAACATATTACACTGAAGGGGAAATTATTAGACCTACACAATAAACTGATTCAAAGACATTCCATTTGGGATTCTCAGAGGGAAGCATAACTTCACAGGATTGAGAATGCATGTTATAACTCTGTCTTGTGCTATAGTACAAGTGAAGTGCATATTTCTTCTCACTGCTATCTTTTAGGAACGTTTTCCTTGGATATTCTATTCGCTCTTCTTACCACAATTAATTAATATCTTTTCTTTTTAGGTGACATTAGACAATTACCCAGCATTGATCCTGGCAACATGCTGGCTGATATTTTTGAGGGTCTGAAATCTAGAGGCTGGTCTGTGGAACTGAGAACGAATCACAGAGCTGAGTCTCAGTTAATTGTAGACAATGCCACAAGGTAGGAATTTTTTTTAATTGAAGTCCAGGTCCTTTTATTTAGTCTTCAAAATGGTGGTTGCACTGAGATTCAAGAATAGAATTATGGATTTAGTGTTTCTGTTACAGACTGTCTCAGAATCACAAATGTATAACTGAAGAAAAATTTCAACTGAAATATGTGCACTGAGGAGAAATTCAAACAAAAATATTGAAGTGTGTACAATGTTTTTGAATGATCCAAGGTGTATATTAATTTAAACAAAAAAAAAACCCCATGAAAATTGGAGACTTTTTCATTCTTCAACATAAGATTGGGTACCACTAATGTCAGTGGGACTATTCATGGGAGTGAGGGTGCACAGGCCCTGATTCTGTGAACACTTATGTACAGGAGTCGTCACAGTGTCATAGGCCTTGATTCTGCAAACTTTGGTGCAGGGTGACCCATCTGCCCTCAGGAGGAGCTTGCAGAATGAAGGTTTTGTTTGTCATTAGTTTTGAATTTTTTCAAAACGATACGAAATTTGATAAACAGATGTTCAGCACACTTTTTTTTTTTAATTCTGACCTTCCATTTACAGTTACATCTTATAAATGGTACCTTACCACAAATCAGTAATCAACAAGGTGGATAAAATAGATGACTTTATAAAACCAGATTTAAAAATGTAATTGAATACCTTTGTTATCATAAAATAAGCCTGTTTACAAATGAAATTTGCTGTGATGGCAAACTATGTTCAGGCCCAAATGTATTATAATCTGATTAAAAACAGTATACTGTGGCACTCAACCTTCCTCAAATGTTAATGATTAAAGGTTGCCTGCTTTTTAATTATATTCTGAATTTAACTTTCAAGTCTTGCTTTATTAATATGCCACAGGGTCATGTATTGCATTACATATCTACATTATTTTCAGCCTTTACAAATGGAACAAATGCTGATTATTCACATTTTTTTCAAATACTGTATCACTACTTTCAGTTTCTGTTATGAAGAAAAGGTTTGCCTTAAGTACTTTGGTTTCTGTTAGCTCGCCAGTACAGAGACAATATCTTTCCTTTGTTTGGACGAGCTAATTCGAAGTTGAGAAACTGACTGGGAGTAGAAACCACTAGAAAAGAAAATCTTGTTTTTCTCATCCAGTCTGTAAATAAAAATCATGTGAGATTGAGATCTACTCATTCTAAAAACATGAAATTGATGGGGCCAGATTGTCTAAGGTATTTAGACATTTTAAGATGCAGATAGGTGACTAAAATGATTTTCAAAGGCACGTAAGCAAGTTAGGCATTCATGAAAATCCCACTAGGTGTTTATCTGTCTTTTTACCTAGGAGTCACATGCTTATACCTGGTATAGGCCAAGCTTACTGCACTCAGCAGGAGCTTCTCCTATTTCTCCATTGCATCCCACAAAGCTCTGTGTGCCACTTTCGCATCCCCTCTTTCAGAGAATCCTTGCAATTTATCCCCCCTGCCTGCAACTTTATTCATCTCTCCCCTGCCCTGATTTTCCATCTGACTCTGTGTCTGGGGTGCTATCTCACCCTTCCATTAAATTTATCACATGCCAGATCTCCCTATCTCCTCCTCTCTTTATCAGGGTATTTGTGCCCCATTCCACCCCTCCCCCCACCCGCATACCTGGTTCTCCCATTCTTCCCCCCTCCCCCCTGCCCCAAACTAGTGGTTGTCTGCATGCCTCTATCCATTCTTCCCTATCTCCTATAATTCGGTATTATTAATGTTAAAATCTGTAGGGAGATTATGCAGAGACAAAATTGAGTATTGTTCTGCTGGAAAGCCTTCCAGTTCTTTGATCTATAGAGTAGACAATTGCAGAAGTGATTGAAGAAGGGGCTGTGTTCACCAGATGGCAAAGGCTCCATGTGCCCTCTAGTTTTTCCCCTTTTGGTTTTCTAATTTTCCAGAAATCAATAGGATTCTGTCCTTTGATGCCTAGAACATTCCCTGGAATTTTGGAATTGATCAGATGTGGCATGCAAAGTTACCACACTGCAGCCAGATAGTGAGAAGTGCTGTTGAATTGAGTGTGAGGTCTAGACACGTTGGCCAAGAAAATGGCTTCTGGTGATTAGAAACAATCTGTTAAATTAGCTAATTACACTTAATTTTTCCATTTTATAATAAATCAGTTAATTTTAAATTCCAAAATATGTTTTGATAAACCTTTTTTCTGATGTATCCAGCACCTTTAAGGTAGTTTTCTTTAACTAGTTTAGATGCTATGTTTGTGCATTTTTAATTGAATTCTAATTTCCATTCAGATACAGATTGACACAAACTAGGTTTGCCAACGTTTTAATTGCTGAAAACTGGACAGCCCTGCCCTATCTTCTGAGTCCCTGCCCTCTACCATGCTCCTTCCTCAAAGCTCCCCCTTGCCCCAGGACTCCACTCTTGCCACACTCTTCTCCCCATCACTTGCTTCTCCCTCCCTTGGGACTTACCTGCCGTCTGCAGAGCTGAGGTAGTAGGAGCAGATGTCTGTCTATCTGCCTGTCCAGTCAGGGCACAGTGGGGTGAGTGACGGTTGGTTCCCAGGATGAGGTGCTATAGTGGGGGCAGTCGGAGCATTGTGCAATCAGTCCCTGGAGTGCCAGTATTTACCTTTCCCCTAGGGAGGCTGCAGTCGGGTCCGGGAGAAAGCCAGCCACTTCGCTCTATGACCATCAGGCTCCTTCAGGTTGCGGTTGCTGTTGCTGCTCTGCCTGTTCCCTGGTGGCAGAGATCAGTTACTGCATGTAACCAGACAGTGTCCAATCAGCACTGCTTACAGGACATTGCCAGGTTCCCTTTCCGACTGGACGTTCTGGTCAAAAACCAGACACTTGGCAACCATACACAAATCCCACATAAAAAATTATACTGCAACAAAAGAACTTGATTGTTCATCATAAGAAATTTAAAAATTAAGAATCTGGATATATGTACATTGAGCTATCTATGACTCCTTAAATAAATGCAAATAGTTGTAGTGTATCTTGGTTAAAACAAAAATAAGTGCCAAAGGGTGGGTAAAAAGGGGGTGTGGATGGTTGCAAATCAAAATTTAATTTGTTATTCCAAACAATAAGAATGAACTTTTCTTTGGGAAAATAAATACAAATGCAAAACAAAACTAAAACTAGAATTTAAATTCATGTATCCTGCTTGCTGATTTAAAACACCTTTTTATATGAAATCAATCCACCCTAATGATAAATGCAACAAATAGCAACTTCTAAAAATGACTAACATATAACCATGTTTAGGTGATGAGGCCCATGTAATCATATCTCCCTGCTTAAGTGTAAGTTTTAACTCTTAATATCACGTTGGACCTGAATATGTGAATACTTAAGCATGTGCATGACTTTAAAAAAAACAAACAAGTAATCCTGTTGATTTCAGCCTGACTACTCGTCATTTAAAAAAAAAAAAAAAGAATGTGCCAGAAAATTGAGGTCTTAAGGTTCAGTTATGCCAGGTGTTGAGTGGTCTCATCAACCTTTAATTTCAACAGTTCAGAGCACTCTGCAATTTTCAGGCCTGGGCTCTCATAGAGCATCAAGCAGGGTAGGCAGTTATTTATCACTACCAGTGATTTGTTTGTCTTCTGTAGTATTCTGAATTCCCCTCATAGGAAACCATATGGATGGTTACTAAATATCAATTGCAACATTGCACGATTTAGAAATTTTAAAAAAAATTATCAAAACCTTTTCTGTGATATTTAGTTACAATCAAAAAACTTGCATTCTCTATCTTGGGGTAGTCAATAGGTGGACTGTGGGCAAAATCCAGACCACCAGGTGTTTTTAAACGGACCATGGAATCTTTTTATTTACTTACTTTCATAATTATTTTCTTTTCTGGAATCTGGAACTTCACTATACCTTGTCCTTGAAGAAATTTGGACCTTGACAAAAAAAATGAATTGTCTGTATTGTATAGAAGTTAAAGGAAATATCCATAACATTGTGCAAGTACACCCAACTACCATGCAAAAGGTTCAGATGCACAGCTGGCATGCTTTAGTATTAAACTGTTTTTGTCTTTTTCCTCTGTGGTTAAGAATCTCTCAGCGAACACTCCCAAAATTCGACTCAGTGCTCATGGTTGGCGATTGGAGTGAAAAGATGACAATGCCAAGCCCTGAGAAGAAATTTATTTTTGTGGGTTTGCCTGCTGGAGAAGGTGCTTGCTGTATGTTTGTATTTGTTCGTTAATTCTTCAAAAACTTCATCTTTTTCTTCTGCAAAGTGTAACACCTTTAACTGAGATAAAATCAATTTTATGTATTATTTTACAGGAATGAACCACTTCAGTAAATTTGAATTAGTCAATTAAAAATGATATATTAAATGTAGATATCTTTTGACTTACAAAAGGAGCAAACCTATCAAGAATTAAATCCATGCACAGCTGTTTAAAAAATAAACAAGAATCCATAAAATGGATAAATTATTTAAATAAAACCAGTGCTTTTTTCCTTTAAAAAAAAAAAAAAAAAAGGTGGTGGTACACCGGCAGGCGTGGGGAGTCTGTGTGGGGACTTTCTACCACCGCTGCCCCCCTGAGGCCTCTCCAACACCACCCTCCCTCCCCCCCCGCTAGCTCCCTGACCCCCTCCTTCCCCATACCTCTAGGTCCCTCCATCCGGCCCCTTCACTACCCACTGGTTCCCTGGGGGCCCTGCCCCTCCTTTCTCCTAGGGGAGTGAGAGGATTTTCCTTTCCCCCTTTCTTTTTCAGCAGCCCAATCCTTCAGATTTGAGATATGGGACAACTGTGTTGCTTGTCACTTTTCATTTAAAAAAAAAAAAAAAAAAAAAAAGAGCAAGTGTAACCTTCGGGTGGGCTGAATTGATTTAGTTGCCCTTCTCCAGTGCCCCACAGAAATCAATCCCAATCCCTGTGGAGGAAGCACCCAGGATCGTGTCTGTACAGGACTCACAGCGAAGCTTGCTCAGAGCTACACTCACACATTAAAATACTACTACAATAAACATAACAATGAACTTTATTAACTACTAACTAAATGAACCTTATCCTAAGAAAACAAACTACAATTAACCAAGAACAATCCCTTGCATGAAAGATACCCAAGAGTCCCAAAGTCTGTGTGGAGTTCACCCAATGCTCAGCTACAGTCTCTGTTTCAGTGTGGAAGCTTGAGTGGCAAGAAATAGCTGTCCTCTTCTTTCTTTGCTGGGATCCCCTGTAGCATTCCATGCAGGCTTTCTCTTCTCCTCTGCAACCAGCCCTCAGTCCCATATGCATGTCTGCAAGGTCTGTCGCAAATGACTCCATTACATGGAGAAAACATCTTGTTCACTCCTGGCTCAGCTCCTCTCCAGAACACTGAGCACATGGTCTCCCCTCAAGGCAGCTCCTGCCTGCTGTCTGCTCAGGCTGCTGCTCTCCAGTCATCTGACTGACAACATCACATCACACCAGCAGGATACACTGTGGAGCATGCTCAAAATGCTACCACTCCCTGCTTCTGGAAGTTTCCAGTTGTGGGTCGCTAATCTGCACAGCAACAGTAACCCACCCTCAGCAGGTCTCTCAGAGATAGCCTTTTCAGGCATATGGGTTACACAAGCAGTTTCCTTTTTCAGATAACCAAAATTTAGCACACTGAGGCGTTGCGACAAGTAAATAAGGACATTTTCATACTGCATTGTGATTTTTCTTATTATTCTGCACATTTAATTTCCTTTGTTCTATTATCAGACTTGCCATCTGCCATAAAAGCTTTACTTGAAAAAGGACCAGGACTCCAAGATGACAAACACTCACAGTTCATCGCTTTCAGAAGGTAGCCGAGCATGTCTGCAGATTGTGAAAGAACGCTTGCTAGCATCTTTGTATTAGAAATGACTAAAAATTGTGTGAGAGAGACTGGTGGTATTGGCAAAAATAGACCAGTTATACTCTCTCTGATCTAGATTGAAAAAAATAAATGTAGAAAGTCGATAGCTTAGATTTCTATACCTGTCATGCGCCTGCTAATTTTTGTGCTTCCTTTTGCACTATGTACTTTGCCAGAAACTATCCACATGAGTGTTGAATTTACTGCTCATGTTCATCCTGAACTCTGTGTTCAGGGTGCTTCAAGGAAATCAAAATTTTGATGCCAGTGGTAAAAGTCGAGTGTGAATGAGCTGTCTTTAGACTTAAATTGGGAGAGGGTTCCTCATTCAGTTTGACTACCAACATGTACCCTTAGCCAGTTTTATATAATGAAGATGATTCTAGGATTGCTGAAGTCCTTATCTACTTTTCTTTCTTCACAATCTTGTCTCACGTTAAGCTGTTCTAGCAGTAGGCAAATAATAGTTCTTTACAAGTTTAATTGTCTCTTACTCACCCATGTCTCAGCTTTCAGTTTTCCAAAACATTTGTCTTTTTGTAATTTCAATTTCCCTGGTAATTACTGGAGTATTCGTTGTACCACACAAAGTAATCTACGCTGGTAATGCTGTTGTAAGGGCCTGTGGCCTTATGTATCTTTTCAGCCAGGTTTCTTGCTTCTAAGACTGATTTGTTGCGTGTCCACACTTCTTCATTTTTACTTAAATCTAGACCGATGGGCTATGTCTACACTGGCAAGTTAGTTCAAATTAAGGAGGCTTATTTCAAACTAACTAAAGCCATGGCTACACTAGGCTTTAGTTAGTTCGAATTAAGGGGTTCCTTAATTCGAACTAACAAGTTTGAATAGGGTATTCGAACTAAGGGGTTAATTCGAACTAACTAGTTCGAATTAACCAATGTGGCCATGTTAATTCCAACTAATTTCTTAGTTCAAATTAACCGGCCATTGAAATGAATGGGGATTGCTAATTCGAACTAAGCAAGTGCTTGCTTAGTTCTCACTAACATTCCAGTGTGTCCATGCTAGTTTGAATTACGCTAATTCGAACTAACTAAAATTAGTTCGTGTTTGTTAGTTCGAACTAATTTTAGCAAGTGTAGACATAGCCTTAGTGTCTAAGTGACCAATAACTTAAAAATCCCTCAAAACTCCAAAACCTTTTTGCCTAGTGCAAATGAGACATGAAGTCAAAGGTGGGGTTCTGTTTCTGGCTTTGACTCAGATTTCTGTATGATCTTGTGCTAGTCATTTAATCTCTCAAAGCAGGATGACATCTGCCTTGCAGGAGTGCTGTCAAGCTAAATTATTGTAAAAAACTTTGAGATTCTCTGACAAAGTATCTAATGTAAACTCAGACAATATTAAATCATTGATTTAATATCCAATAAGAACCAAGCCTGCAGCATTAAATTGTAAAGAAAATTCATAATTTTCTGGTGCTTTTCTTGGGAGGAAAAAGTCTGGAGTTGTAAAATACCCAAATTCTAAAATATTAGTAGTGCATGATTACAGTGATTTCTAATGGCTGGGTATTTCACCTGTATTTTATTCTTGGGGTGAACAGCAAGAGGCTCTGAATTCAGTGTTTTAATTTTTCTGATCTGCTTTGAAGTAGATCTCGCAGAATAGTTAACATGTGATCTAAGTCCTCTAAGTTCTACAACACTTACTGATTGAGTTCAATTTAAATGTACTGTTTAGTAAATCTTGTGGAAACAATCTGCAATGACAAGTTTTAAAGAGTTCTTAAGACCTTCAAGTTTCTAGACAAGAAACATTTAAAATGCTTGACTCCTTTTATTGAGTCCCTGGATAGACAACACTACTGTTTTGAATATATTACTTCTCGGTTTGCCTGTTCCATCTTGCAAGCTAACCCAATTTATGTAGGTATACTTTGCAAGCTGCATGCATTACTCCTTTTGGAATTAAAATAAAACAAAACTATTCCTTTTCAGCAGCATCTTCTAAACTACCTCTGAATTCAAACACACTTCTTTTTTTAAAATGGTCAAAAGATGGTCATTGCTAAAATGCGTCATCTTTCAGTTTGAACATACTTGTTTATAGATAAATGCCCATTATTCTTTTTACTTTTGCCTTGTGTATCGCTAAGGTTGTGCCTCTTTTTTGTTTTGTGTTTGCAGGAAAGATTGTGATCTAATAAATGAACTCTGTTGTCAGCACTATTCAAAACATTTAACCAGGTAAGACAGTTATTGAGAATGAAGGTGTAGAATGGGTATACATCGCCTTTCCCTCCACTATCAGTCTCTTAAATTGCTTCACAAAAGAGACCAAAATTGAAACTTTGAAAATTGGTTTTCGATACAATGACATTTGGCGGTGGTTTGAAGCATGGAGAGATGTCTTGTTTGGCATGTCCTCTAATTGCCACCTCAACAGCCAGCAGAAATGAGCACACAGCTGCCATGACTTTTCTGGAAGTTTGAGAACACCTGGGTTGTGGCTGATGATTCTGTCTCATTAAAAGAGCTGTTTAATGTCCAAACTCCCAGATTGTGTCAGCTATTGCTAACATTTACCTCCAAATAGTTATTTTTAAAAAAACCTGAGTTAGTGCTACTTTTTGTTGCTTTGCTAGAGCATGCCTGTCTTACTCCCCCTGCCTCTTCCACGAACACAGACTGTTTTGAGACCTTACTTGACAAGACTGGCTTATATCTTATTTACACTATTTCGCACCTACAAATTATTCAGCGTCTCTCACTCCCAGACAAAGCACTCCTGTAGGTGGGTAACTGGCATTGCACACTGAAGCATGTGACGGGCAGCTCACTCAGTGTGTGGCTTGCTAAGTGCAGGCCAAACCAGAAGGCTCTGATTTTCAGAGTCCTGCCCCTCTCCTCAAATGTGATGGATCCTGGCTGCTCTGCCAGCAGCCCCCTCCCCAGCCAACTGCAGCCAGACAAGAATTCAGCGAGGAGGTTAATATCATCTTCCCCTGGCTGCAGCAGGAAAACCACACGCATCCTGTAGCCCCATGCACTCCATCTAGGTACCTAGGCAGTTAGCTCCCTTCTGCAGCCAGGAGGATGGGAGAACGGTGCTCTCTTCCCTCTGGCTCCAGTGCTGAGGGACTTGGGCAGAGTGTTTTGCTGTGCTCCCTGCTGCAGTTGGAGAAGGGGAGACCTGATCTCCCATCCCCTTGGGTGCAGCAAGGAGCCTACATTGGTCTTGTATTCCCTTGGCAATGCACTCGGCCTGGGTCCGTAGGCAGCATCTCCCTTCTGCAGCCAGGAGGAGGGGAGTGGTGACCCACTTGAAAGACCCCTTGGGCCATTTTTGGGAACCACTGCAGTATCTTATTGTCCCGCTTATCAGCTAGTAGGAAAATATGCTCACTTTTAGGATGATTCCTGTGTCTGCTTATTGGCCCCCCTTCCATCCCAAACCACCTGTCTATCTCCTCCCATTACTACTTTCTTTTCTATGCATTTCTCTTCTGAGAGCAAATCTTTTCCATTCCCTTCTCTACACCATTGCTAAAATGCTCAGTTACAAAAATGTCACGATAGAATTTCCATTGGCCATTAACTTTTCAGTGAGAGTGTAGAAAGCGGGGGAGTTCTTACCTCTCGGAGACATCACTTCAGACGGTCCTTTCACAGAGTGAGGAAGACAACACTGTATCTGTTTATATTTGGAAGGTTATCAATCATCATAAACACAAAGGCTAGAAATTTTATATTTAAATGCAAGTTTAGAGTATGCATCTCTGAACCACATAAATATGTTGAGTGAGTTGCAAATAAATATTTGTTTTATTTCCATTCCCAACACAGAAACCATAAAAATCGACTGGTGTTCCAATGTGATGACAAAATTTGTTCCACAAGGAATGCCTATCTCAAAAACCTTCTTCCAAAAGATAATACAGCTTGCACTAGGAATAGTGACTCTGAGAATCCTAGTCCGTGTGAATGCAGAGGGTGTTGCAGAAGAACCTTCCTCAGTGGACAGCAACTACCTGATGATGAACTTATGGGCAGCGCTGAGGCTGACAGACGACTGTGCAATGGAGAAATATTTTTTATAACAGATGTATGTAGTAATTAATAATTGACTGTCAGGATTTGCCACAAAAAATCTGGATACAGTCCTCATTGAGGCATAACTCCTCCTAGCTCATTGTAAACATTTGACACCACAAAATTCTCAGGTGATCAACATTCTTGTCACGTGAGAGACCCAGAGTTGCAATAACAGAGATTTTTGGCAAAATGTGAGGAAACTTTGAGCATGTGCCTTTATTGTTCTGGCTTGTCCATTACTATGAACTCCTTGTGTTATGAGTATCAGACGTTTGCATTTGAAAGACATTTTAATTGCAATAAATATGGTATTATCTTTAGGACAAAAGCACTTAAGGATTAAAATCCTGAAAACTGGCTTGTCCCTTTAAGGTTTGAGGTAGATGCTGAGGAAGAAGGACTTATGGCTGGTCGTTAGTAGGACCAAGTAGACCAGAGTATCATTTCACAAATATTCAGGGATGGGGAGAGGCAAAGTTGTATCAGCATCCCTGTTTCCACTTACCTGCTGAGGCCACCTTTGCTTGTGGGCTGTCCCGTACCATGACTCCTCCCCCATCATCAGATATGCTTTCTTTGGATAAGCCTTTTGTGTAGTTATTTTATTGTTGAAAGAACTGGATCCGTAGCCCCTAACCTGTGCATCTGTTGATCAGATTTCTAATAGAACCTGGTGGTGACTAAGTTAAATCCTCACTTGTTTTATAGGATGTAGAAGTTGATGGATGTCGTTTATTGACTATCAACAGCACATATGGCCTGAAGTTCACTGTGACATATGAGGCACTGAGGAGGGAGTGTCAAATAAAGCATGCATGGGCCAGAACTATTCACACATTTCAGGTATGAATTCAGCACAATTGTGTCAACCAAAAAAGAGACTGACTGCAGCGTTGCTCTGTAGTTTCTTGTGAATGATTTGGTTTCTGGAGCACCCTTAAGACAGTCCTTGAAGATGAATTGAGGAACAACAATGGGGTGGAACTGGTTCTTGGTTTACCCTCCTACTGGGATTAGCTGAGTAGCTTTGCAGTTAAATCTGAATGGAGGAGCACTGGTTGATATAATGGAAATAATCCTGCTGTTTAGTCCAGTTTATCTACATACCAATACATACCTGTGCAAGTAACTTATAGAAAATACAAGATTTATACACTTCTGTAGTTAAGTGATGGCACTTCCCTAGTAAGCCCTTGTTTCTTGTTTTATTTTATTTTTATTAGAGTTCTTAAAAATCTGTGTTTTTCAGGGTTCAGAGGAAAAAACAATTGTCTATGTAGTCGGGAATGCAGGCCTACAGCACTGGCAGCACGTATACACGGCTGTAACCCGAGGACGCTGTCGCGTCTATGTTGTGGCTGAACATGCTCAACTCAAGAAAGCAGTTACTACCAAGAGCTTACCCAGAAAAACTCGCTTACAGCAACGTTTAAAAGAGAACGTTGCAAAAACAAGCGACTCTCCAGAACTGTCCTTTCACCTAAAGAGTAGTTGGCGAAGTCAAGGGCATGGTACTCAGCCTGGTCCTAGTTCAGTAAGGGAGGATATTCCCCTGTCTTCTGTGCCTGCTGAAGATGACTTCATGAAAGCAGAAGAGTCAGCAGTTCTTGATAAAATGCAGACTAATGACGGACAGTGCTGTGCTGTTGAATGGGCTACGGCAGGTAGCGAGCCTCCCCGTAAAAGACGAGGCAATTTTACAGACAGTTTTGAAAGTCCAGCAAAAGTAACCATGGTAAGAAACCCTTTAAAGAGTATTGAAAATAAAACGTCTGCATAAACCTGGTGGAGAGCTCTTCAGCTCAACTGCTTTTTTTGGTAGAAAATTGTTTCAAGACAAAATTTTTTTGCAGGAAAATACCAGTTAAATTTATTTTTTGTTAGGAAAGTTTCATCAAGTCTCATACGGAATGAATGAAAGGATGAAGCTTGTCGTATAGCCTAACAGTAACTAATTAATTACTCTTTTTTAAATATTGGAATAATATTTGATAACTTATTGCTGTGGCTTTTTGATTTGTTCAAATGCATTAATGGTCAAACAGAAATTGTAGGGCTGACCTGCTGTGCAGAAATACAGTATTAATATAAAAATTTCCTTTATGCATGTACATTATACTAAAAATAAATAACCTTTCAAAAAGACAGTCTTTCTTGGGGTTAGCAACTTTTATATTGTTTCTCAAAAATAATTTCCGAACTATCTTGTTCATCAATGAAAACCTTTTTTGAAAACAATACACAGTAACATTTACTATGTTTTAAGTGCTATTTCTGGGCCTCATTGCTCTCTTTCTGTTTGTTTGACAGGTAAATACAAAAGACTCTCCCCTTGGAACAACCAGACTTCAGAATCTGTCTTTGAGGGGCCCAACTCCAAAGCAGCTTTTTGGACCTTAATCTCAAGTACATCAATTAACAGTCCATGTTAATATGTTATACAACTCCAGACTAGGTCTTGGAACAGCAAAATAAAGTATGATGGCATGGTCAGTTTTTAAATACATGGCAATTTTTTTTAGGAACATGTTTTTAAAATATACTTTTTATATTCAGAATTTAACTTGTGTTTAGTAGAGATGTTAGTCTTCAAGAAAAAGTTGACCACGTTACCTTTTTATAATAGCTGAACAAATAACTTTTTAATAGACGCTTTGAGGTCCTAAAGCTCTGTTGCTCAGAAGGGAATTTCTTGGTCCACAGGCTTGACTGCTGTATAAATGGTTGAAATAATACACAGTATTATGGTTTGATTAGTGGCAGTTATTTCATACCCATGTTACGGCCGCGCATTTTGACTAAAGATTTATCTACAATGTGAGTTTGTCTTCTGGACCCTTATCCTCTACTTCATGGAAGCCTGGGTATCATGAATTTGAGTCGGCTCTTGCTCTTTCACGAGTAACTTTCAAAGACTTTCCAAGATGCTTTTCTCTTTGCATACCATATGTGCCAAGGAAGGTTAGACTTCATCACCCTACATTTTAACTGCAGTAATGAGACTTGTGTAACTCACTTAACACACAAAATGTTTGGCTCGGTCGTAAACACTATGGCCAAATTCTGTAAGGCTGTATGTGAAACATTTATTGAGTTCTGCATGGGAAAGAAATGAAAAATAGGACTCTCAAAGTGTGGTTTATGTGCCAAGTATGAATTTTCTTTAATATTCTGGATAGTTACTTGGTTTGATGCACAGGAAATTTCCAGATGGGGTAAATGTGCAAATTATTTAAACTTTTGACTAACTATTGAAATTTTTATGGCTTATGTTTGCCTAGGACAATGGGGTCCTGGTCTAATTCCATTATAGGTTATTTAAAATCCAGTATTTGACTAAAGATACTTATATTTCTTGTCCTAGCTATACTTGTGATAGAAACATTTTTTTAAAATGTGGATTTTTATTTTAAAAAAAAATGAAGTGTGACATTCCTGCAAGAGTGTGCTGTTTTACCTGCTGTTCAGTATGAGCAAATACAATCTTGCTCTTAAGAATAGTGTCTTTAAATCATTGTTTATTCCATTTTGTACAGTTTTTTCCATACAAATATTTGCGTTTGTGTTCCCAAAATCATACATAGACGATAAATATCATGCTATTAAAGTATTAAATTTGTACAAAAATACTTTACAGTTTAATACTTATTTGTTACAAATAAAAATACATATTTAAGTGACTCATGAACTTCCAGTTTTTACATGATTCGGGTTTCAATTTCATATTGACTGATCTTCTCTGGCAGTGCTGAAACATGAATGAAACATCACACTTGTGTGTGTAGGGCAGGTGAGCTTGTTCATGTATAGTCTTCCTAAATAATTTATACTGACCCAAAACAAATCTGATGATTGATTAGCTATGAAGACTCTACCATTAATATACAAATTCGGTATCTTCCTATTCACCAAATAACAATAATTACCAATGACAACTTGAATACTGGAGCAAATTAAAAGCAGCTGCTGGTGAGCATAAAAAGCAACTGGCAGTATTTTATTGCTTTGAGGGGGGGGGTAAGAAAGCATTCATAATGTATTTGTAAAATGTATTTACAATTCAAACTTCTAAAAACTTGTAAGGGTAAATATGAGAAGGCTGAAAACAAAGCCTTTTTAAATAGACTTCATAAATCCCTTAGTAACCCTCAAGAAACTTATAAGTAAATAAAAAGTGAGATTTTTGTGTCCTTGTATGATCATTTGAATGGATTTTGCATCAGTTCTCCACTGCTAGTAGTAGTTGACGACAAAATATAAAAATTCCACTTAAATGTTTTTTAAAAAAACCTTTTAATGTGGATTTAAATTACTCATTCCAGTTTTATTATGTTTATTTATCAGAAGTGTTCAGCTCCCTAAAATGTCTCTGCTTGAGCTGAATTTTACAGTTTGAAGACACATTTGTCTAGAACTTCCATTGCATAGGGAACAACATAACTGTACCACAGTTGGGCAGTAAACTTCCCCACCATGTACTGCAGCTTCCTACGTGCATCTTTGCTAAAACATCTGAACAGCACTTAGTGGGACAGCTGCAACCCTCCCTGTGCAGCACAACCAGCAGGGCAATAGTTCACAAAACATTAATAAAACAGTCAATTTAAAATGGTGATGTGGCATACTTCTATCTTGCGATTCCCTCACTCAGTAGCCAGGTGGCTTAGACAGGTATTAAAAAAACCAAAAACCAGGCAGCTCTAGAAAAAGACTAATCCTATTTTTTCCGCTCAAAAACTAATGATACTGTTAAGACAGGAAGGAGAAATTCAGTCTCTTAAATGTCTCCTCAGCTACTTAATCGGGAAAAAAATAAGGCCATTAGCCATTTTCTTTACGCACTATCACCATGGTGATATTGCGTTAGGCTTAGTCCGGAATGGCACTATTCAGCAGGCCACTGTATTAAAAACCAAACTCAGTTTTTATAGTAATCGTGAAGTAAGATGAGCCTTGAGAGGGATAGCCAGACCCCTGTGCTTTTTAATGCCACGTGTCAAGTGTCACAGAAATCTTAAAAGGGACTTAGCACCATCAGTTTTGAGTGTCCCGTTAAAATAGGTTTTTTGCTATATTGTGTTCGTAGGGTCTCGTGTCTCCACACTAGTACTATGTCCGGTTTGTTGAAGGAAGGCATTATTTTGGTCATTCCAGTCCCCACCTCCTAAAGTCTGTTGATCTGAGGTCACCTTCTGAGAAGCCACTGGGTTTCTGCTGATAACGAGTTCCAGTTTATTGCCAGATTCTGCTATGAGGGGCACAACTAGACAGCAGTCAAAATCTCTGGTACGAACATGATTTACCTGGAAAAGTTAGTGTTGGTTTAGTTTTTCTATGGCTTTAGATGTAGAAAAGAAAGCAACATAATACAAGTATTTAAGAAACACGTTATCTAAAATTCAACTGGAAATATGTCAATGGCCCTTGAGATCAGCAGTTCTCAACCAGTGTGTTGTGACACAAGTGTGTTGTGTGAAATCAGCTTGCTGCTGTGATTTCACGCCACTGGTCCTTTGAGAGCTGGAGCGACAGCCGCTCTCTGCAAGAGTGCACAGCTCCACTCTGTTTCTGCTGCCAGTCAACCCTCCCACTGCTGAATTTCCCTTCCTACTGCAGTTTGACCCATCACCGAAAGTCCTGGTGCGGGGGAGCAATGTTCCCTCTAAGGTTTGGCGGCTTGTGTGCAAAATTTTCAAGCCGTGTGCAAAACTTTTTCTGAATAAAATTTTTGTGTAAACTCAACTCACATGACAGAAATTATAGGCATTAATTGAAGTTAAGTAATTGTAAATAGAATTAATTGTGTTTAATAGAATTTGAATGAATTTTGAATTGAAATTTAATTTTTAGAAAGGTTTTTATTTAAAATTAATTTTTTAAAAGTTTTTTTTAAAAAAGGAAGGAAGAGAAAAAAGAGGAAGGAAAGAAGAAAAAGAAAAAAAAGAAAAAGGAAGACAAAGAAGGAAGAGAAAGAGGAAGAAAGAAAAAAGGAAGGCAAAGAAGAGAAAGAAGGAAAAGATGAAACAGGAAGAGAAAGGAGGAAGGAAGGAAGAGGAAAGAAAGAAAAAAGGAAGAAAGGAAAGAAGAGAGAAAAAAAGAAGGAAAGAAAAAGGAAGACAAATAAATAAGGAAGAAAGAGAAAGAGAGGAAGAAAAAAGGAAAGCAAAGAAGAGAAAGAAAGAGAGAAGCCAAGGCCGCTGGCAGGGGAGGACCCTACCGCGGCCCTGGGAAACTGCCGGTGGGGCGGAGCAGACCCCAGCCCCGGAGGCTGATCCCGGCCCCGTGCTGGGAGGCCGAGGCCCCGGGCCAGGAAGTCGAGGCGATCGGCGGGCAAAGCAACAGCCCCGGGGGTCTGGAGGGAGCAGCGGGGGCTGCTGGGCTGTGCGGGGGTCCCTTAGTGCTGCGCGGGGGGTGCGACGGCCGCTGTGCGGCCGCGCACCCGCGCAGCTTAGAGGGAACACTGCTGGGGGGAACTTTGGCAGCGGGGGGAGCGGTGTGTCATGCACAGCTGTGTCATGAGTGTGAGGGGGTTGAGAACATCTGCTCTACATAAAGTATTCAACACACAGCAACATGGTTTAAGGAGAACTGAAAGAACTTCTCATTAGTATTTACCACATTGCAGTTAATTCTAAAACATGCCACGTGGTTGTGATTACCAAATAAGCATCATTTATGTCCGCCTTGCATTAAATTCAGTAATACAAATGTAACAGACTGCTTCTAACATTTCAGTCCTCTTAAGCTTGCTTTCCCAGAAGTACGTCTAATGAATACATAAAACATTTATATTGAAAGTGGTCAGAGAGGAGAGTTACTATTTTGGCTTTATAGAAAAACTAGCTAAGACATTTTTAGAGAGTTTAAAATGTATTGGTACTACCTTTTCTCACCTAACTGTATGACTGATTCCCATTAACTACTGTGATGTAGAATAACTTTACAGGCAGAAAAATACAAAAATATTGTACCAATGAACACTTAAAACTCTAAAAAGTTGAACTTTTCTAAATCATGGCATATTTAAACAGAGTATGGGTAGCACCGTCAGTCCAAACAAGTGACAATAAAAATGTTATACTCTATTATACCATCACATGTATATTTTATATATAAATCCCATACAACTTTTATTATACGCACCTTTTACAAAGTAAACTGTGTGTAAAGTACAGATATTGTTACCTGTAAAAGTCTGTCGTATGGCTTCAAACCACCTAGATCCCCAGGTCCAGCTGGCCTAATGTTTTTAACATATACACCTTTTTCCAATAAACCATCTGAGACGCTGAATCCAAAGTCCTCTACATCTGAGTCCTTGTACAGAGTTACCTGTTGAAATAATTTAGCAGCAAATTATTTTTCTGCACTTTAGCAGGTTTTTCTCCCTATGTTTATTTTATAATGGAATGATCATTTGCCTGTTTCACATTTCTCATTTGGAATGTCACGTGCATAGTCTTTTTTTGTAAAACTATTAGAATATTAATACTTTTGTATCCTTCAATAACAAGCTTCTGAATCACCTCTTGTTAATCAACTGGAATTACTTTTTTACTTTGTCATTTTGGGTGTATTTTCTAGCCTTTTTTCTGTTTAGTTTCTTTGTCATCTGCTTTCCCAGATCACTAGAGACATGGATTAGAATGCTTTGCTAATCAATTTTTGTTAAGTATTCAGCGCCTTTAAGGTTTGTGCTTGGGTTCTGGCTAAATAAATGTGTGTTGTCACTTGTTAGAGAGGTACAGTAAATTACCAATTTCCTAAGAAATCCAACGTGAGTAACAATGTAAAGGGTCACAATGTCAGCTGCGCTTTCATTTTAAGCTTCAGGTTTCACAGAATCATAGAAACTGGATGGGACCATGAGAGGTCATCCAGTCCAGTCCCCTGCACTCATGTTAGGACCCTCTTGAACCATCCCTGACAGGTCTAACCTGCTCTTAAAAACTTCCAGTGATAAAGATTCTACAACCTGCTGAGGCAACTTATTCCAGTGGTTAAATTACAGCAAGGAGGTTTAGTTTGGACATAAGGAAATATTCCTAACAGTCAGGGTGATTAAGTCCATTGCTTCTTGTCCTATCATCGGCGGTTAAGGAGAACAATTTTTCTCCCTCCTCTTCATGACAACCTTTTAGGTATTTGAAAGCTGTTATCATGTCCCCTCTCGGTCTCCTCTTTTCCAGACTAAACAAACCCAACTCTTTCAATCTTCCCTCCTAAGTCAAGTGTTCCAAACCTCTAATCATTCATGTTGCTCTTCTTGGGACTTTTTCTAATTTGTCCACATCTTTCCTGAAATAAGGTGCCCAGAACTGGACACAGTACTCCAGCTGAGGCCTAATCAGGATGGAGTAGAGTGGAAGAATTACTTCTCGTGTCTTACTTATAATACTCCTATTAATACACCCCAGAATGGTGCTTGCTTTTTTTGCAACAGTGTTATACTAAGCTTGTGATCCACTGACACCCAGATCCCTTTCCGCAGTACTCCTTCCTAGGCACCACCTAGGGAGGTGGTGGAATCTCCATCTTTGGAAATATTTAAGGTTCGGTTAGACAAAACCCTGGCTGGGATGATTTAGTGGGAGTGGTCCTGCTTTTAGCAGGGGGTTGGACTAGATGACCTCATGAGGTCCCTTCCAGCCCTATGATTCTATGGTAGATGCCTTCAGAAAGACAATTATCTGGTAAAATTCCTCATTCCCAGCTTGGTTAAAGCGCCCTTTAATACCAGACATTTTCATCTTATGCAGGTTCTTCGCACCATACATTTTAGCTTAGTAACAGGAGTTCTACCTATAAGGATTCGTTCTCCTGTATTACAAGTTTCCTTGAAACTTTGGTTCCCGCTCTGTTAGTGGCAGGGCTCCTACTGCTATGAGAGAGAATTTTTCATGTTGTAGGCTCTTGGGCTATGTCTACACTTGTAAAGTTAAGTCAACTCTGTTAAGTCGACTTACCAGGAGATGTAGCCATCCACAATGGCTTTAAGTTGACTTAATAAGGTCGACTTAGCGCTATTCCCCATCCACACTGGCTTTAAGTTGGCTTAAGAAGTCGACTTAAGGCTTAAGTCAAGCTTCAGAGGTGGTTTATTAAGTCGAATTAAGCTGTTATTAAGTTGACTTAAGGAAGCGCTTAAGTTGACTTAATAAAAGCCCAGTGTGGACGCGGCTTTGTGTAGCTTGACTTAAGCATCCTTAAGTTGACCTAAGTTGCCAGCGTAGACGCACCCTTACTGCCTCCCCTCTTACTTCTCTAGTGACCTCAGGATCTACAAAATAGAAGAGATTTGCTTTTTTGCACTGAAGGATGACTCTCGTTATGGCAATATCTTTATAGTCTTTCCTCTACCTTGCAAGCTTCTGTTAAAATACGAGTCAACAGAAATATGTTTCTCGAAAGAAGAAAGTGGCAGAATTATTACTACCAGCTAAGTAGCCATTAAGTCGTTGAAAGGCAGTATTCAGCAGGTAGGTTTTTTTAATGTTCTTCAGGTTGTAGGATTTTTTTTGCCCAATATATTATTGGGAAATCGCCAGAAAGGATCTGCTGTCTGAAATCATTTGTTTTGTATTTAAGATTCAGTGTGGGCAAAGCCTTTTCCCCCAGATAGCTCTGTTGTAGCTTACGTCTGATTTGTCACTAAGATGGCTTATCTGAAAAGTGGCGCTAATGTAAGATAATGAATGTGTGACATAATTGATTTTGTATCGTTTAAGGAAGTCATTTTCATCAGAATTGTTTGGAAGTTTTGGCCCTGATACCAAAATCTGGAAGGTGAAAGATTTGTTAGACTTTTAAAACTGCATCAGTAATTGAGGAAAACATTAAAATCTGAGCTGGAAACAATATTCACAATTTTCTAAGAAGAAAAATATGAAGCCTTCAAAAAAGTATCTTTTTCTATTTCTTCCCCCCGAGTTCTGGGAAAACTGTTTGAATCAAACTTAAAATCCATCCAGTTCTTGATGTATAGCCATTCAAAATTTCTCAACCTGCTTGCAATGATTGTTGTGAATGAGAAAGTTGAAAAATTATCTGATAATTGTTGAATTCTTTTGCTATCAAAGGGAGTAGAACAGAGTCGTGTGTGAAACGTTTTAAAAGGAGTCCCCTGTGGTTTATAGAAAAATGAAGCCACATGCTTACCTAGTCGATCAAGTCAATCAAGGGATTAATTATGTTTGGGTGCTGATGTAGCAATACATTATCTAGCTTAATTAAAAGTTATTTATTACCATCTAAAACAAACATTTGAAAAGAGCTAGGCAGACAGTGGTTAGAGTGTGATGTGTTATTCTCATTTAATTTTAATCAATTGTTTAGCAGAAACTCAGTGCAGGAAACCAGTAAGAAAACAGTAACACAATGTAGGTGTGTATAAGAATTGATAATGAGATTTCTATTAAGACATTTTACTATTGGGGTCATTTTGCACCATCACAAAGTGAGGATAGCGGTTGCTCTTGTGACCTTATTCAGAACTGTGCATGGGGAGGTCCTGACTTGGCTGGCCTGTAGACACCACCGCAATATAAGTTTTAAATAATTCTTAACCTGGTGTTTTCTTTAACAGTGACAAGACCTCATGTGTATGCCTGAGCTCAATAATTAAATACACGCCTATCAATTTACTACAAAATCTGCAGTATTAAGTTAGCCAGCCATTCCGTTTTACATTAACTCGCCGATAGCTATCACAACTGGGAAAAGCAAGCTGTTTGGTTAAATAACCCACTCATAAAGCTGTATTTGTAGTCATACCGCTTGAGCATCCAGTCTGAATAGGGGAATCCACTCTACTTCCTGTTCCCTCCTCTATCTGCATCATAACTGGATGAGGTCCTGTGTTTTTTGGGGGGGTTTTTTGCACACGTTGTAGCAGCAGGCTTTTCGTCAATGCAGCACTCTATTGTTGTTTTTTTTAACAAGTGAAAGTGAATTGACTAAGAATCCCATTTTGTTAGCACCATTGCTATCACAAAATGGCAAATCCAGTGCATGAAACCTCTCTTTGCTTATTCTGTACTGGATTGAAGTTAAGGTGTGAGTCCTGATCTCTCTCTTTCTACAGGGCCCTAACAAATTAATAGCTGTGAAAAATGCATCATGGAAATCAGACCTCCTCCCTGAAAAGTAGCTATCGGAGGGGAAGAGTTGATGGTGCCCCAGCCAGGCCTCCTACTGTGCACCGGGCTCCGACTGCTAGACCCAGCCTGGCTGGATAGGAAAAGGACTACCTCTTCCCCTACATGGCTGTTCTCAGGGGAAGACCCCCCCTCTGGGAACCTCTGCCAGCTGCAGGAAATATCACAGCTGACGCCATCAGAACCTACCATGAAATTTCAGATGTAAACACCTGAAAATGTGAAATTGATTAATTAAAAAACCCTAGGGGCATGAAATTGACCAAAATGGACTATGAATTTGGTAGGGCCCTATGTATAAACCCTGATTCAACAAGGCAGAGAAACAGCCCTTTGTGGCTCTGATTCAGCAAGGTTCTGAGAATGTGAGTATTCCCATTAAAGTCAAAGCAGATATTGTTGGGCTTAAGTCTTTGCTCCATGTGTCTAACTTTATAGGCTCTGTCTAAACGCTCTCAAAGACTGCCTATCCAGTCACAACTTTCCAAAACAAAGTGTTCCCGTGGAACCATATCTAACTCAATTGGCCCAGGTCAGACTCTTGCCTGCAGTGGGAAGAGCATTTTCAGGGGCAAGATTCTAGGTGCAGAAAACTTAGAAGACGTTTCTCTGCCACATTGCGTTCAGATCGAAATACAAGAACCACCTTTTTGCCTTCCCCTGGTACAGCATCAACCCATAACTAGCATGGTTGAAAGGTAAAGAGAAAACAAAGTCCTTTGCATGCTAACTCCTGGATCAGCTCCAGTAGCCTTTTGTTGAAGGGAAAGACGCACCAGGGAGATTACAAACCTTGGTTACTTTGACTTGAAAAACTCCAGCTACAGCCTTTCCTAATACACAAAGTAAGTATTGTTCTGTTTTCTGTTTTAACATTCTTTCATTGAACACTGAATAAGTCCATCTTAGTGCAGGGCTGACCTTCCTATTCCTCCTTTCCCTAGTCTTAAGTATACTGGGAGAAAAGAGAGCAGTTCTTAACCTCCTAACAAAACATAAGCAACACTGTTCTGAATACAACAAAGGATTTTTTTCCCCTAGTAATGTTTTGTTGCACTGCTGCATAGCAAAGCCACTAAATATAAATGAAAGTCTGGTTCTGTGTGGAGAATCATTTCTATAATACTTCTATTTCAATTCACTATTCCTGCCAGGTATATTAATCAATACACAATTAGGGTAATTTTGCTACCTCAGCACGCAATACTCTGTATGGGTCTTTAAGAAAAATCTCTCCCTGGGGAATTTGTATTTTCTGTTGCAATCCAGAACTTTGAGACAAAAAAACCCAGAATACCTCAAATTTTAAAATAATCACTTGTTATAGTTCCTGGCTGTCTTCTTCCTTTTGTTATCACATGGCACTTTATAGTATGTCCTTGGGCCAAAGTATTTTACCATTTAAAAAATAGAAATGGCCTGTCTTTTTTTAAACTGGCTGGTAATGCCACCAATTTCTCAAACACAGCAAGTATTTCCTACAGAAACACCAGTTGCTACAGAATATTCATGACAAACATCTTTATTGCAGATGATATTTTCTGCTGGAATCCAACAATTTTGACAGTATTCCCTACTCCCACCATTGGCTGTTCCTTCCCCGCAACCTGCCGGGGACATCTTTAAAGCTGAGAATGTTTATACCATTGAGAAAAAAAATTAGTAGAAATAGAAAATGTTCAGTACCTATGACTACAGAACTACTGGGAACAATTGAAACAGAAATCAGCAGGTTCAGTACTATGAAAGATGAAACACATGGAACCGGAGTAAGAGAATTGAGAAAATTATGATTTACGAAGACAAGTGTGACAAAATAATAAAGGACAGCACATGGTATGACTAAAGCTTTGGGTGGAGCCTCCTGACTTGAGTGGGGCTCTTCACAGGACCACTGGGGTGGATCAGATTGCAGGATCCGGTCCTTAGAAATTTTTACAAAAAGAAAATGATAAAGGAGGTGAGGAAACAGTGACAGAAAATTAGCTAGAACTAGGAGACCACCAATCCATTGCAGTAGAGAGTGGAAAAAGACATATTTTCTGAAAGATGACAGAACAACTGAAAATGAGGGTTATGGAAAAATAATAATGGAAAAAAGAGCAGGTGACATGAGAGAAGGCTGAAGAACAGGGATTTTACAGCCCTGGACTCAGGGAATAGCAGCTGGAATAGAACACCCAGTAGCAGAAATGTGACTTCCTTCTCAATGAAGCATTTGTTTTTTCAACAACCTGAAAGGTAGGTTTTTATTCCCAACAGAAGATAAGATTTGAAAACACCTTAAAGACCCCATTAGTGTAGCTTTATTCTGTCACACATTAACTGGACGGAGAGGAAAATTCTTATGTGAAGACTGCTTTTTACAAGCCCACCAATCATTTCATACCAAACTGGGAATCGAATGATTTCTGGAATGAGCATGCATTAAGCGAATTGATCTCACTGATTGATTATAGTGACAATTAACTCATCTTCCAACTAACAGATCCACTCACAGCTGCTGTCTTGGGAACATTTAACTTGGTACATGCGAGGGCTGTGTGTAACATGAAGGTTCAGTACAGGAACTGAACCCCACGGTGCTGTGTGCAGAGATCAGATGCCAATCAACACATGCAAATTCACCCTGAAGTTTGAGTTTGATGACTTTAAACCTCATCAAAAATTCCTTCAGAAGATGGCTCCTTTCCTCAAGTGAGATGCCTCCTTCCTTAACTCAGATGTCTCCTGAGGGAAGGAAGGATCCCAGAATTTGAAGGGGAAGGAGGATGCAGTAGGGTCACTGAGTTCCACCAAAATTTCACAAACTTCTGGAAACACTGGTTGCAGTTCATAGGCTCATCATACTTACGGTTCAACAGAGCAGGCATGAAGTTTATTACGAATATTTTGCACAGCTTTAATTAAGACCTCCTTTGACTGCACATTCACCTTTCCCCCACAGAGCCTGTCTATGAATAATGCCTGTTCCCAGGGAAATGAAAAGTTGACCTGTTTTATATAAAACACATTTCTTAGACTGAAGATTATTTTGTCCCTCTCAGAGAAAAGGGATCTCAGTGTGTGTCTACCATACTTGCCTACAGAGCCACAAGCCATTGTGCACAGTTTTCTAAAGAAATAAATCTTCTGCAAATTAAACGTTGTCATCTTAACAAATACACTGTGCAGAGATCTATTATCACTGTTGCCAATTCAAATAACTAGCAGATCCTCCTTGGAAAGGAGTAGTTTCCACAGAGGATATGCTTTCAAAGCAAACAGCAGATGATGATACATCTTACTCATTTTATTCCCCTATAAAAATACATCATTAGTGTTTGCAAGAATTAATATACAAAGCCTGAAGCCCATCTGAGATCATTATGAAAAGCACTTAATATTTTACCACATAACTAGATTCCCAATGCTGCATGTGTTATTCCAAAGCAAGGAAAAATTACAGACCTTGTGTAATTCAACGGGAGTTGGTGACATGATTTCTTTCATTTCTTGTTTAATTTTTCTCAAAACCACAGACTTTCTCCCCACATCTGATGGCAACGTGTTACTGCGGATAGCCTGGCTGTAATGTGGCCTCATGTTGCTTCTTTCCTGGAAACTGGCTTGCCTTCCCAGCTGGCTGCGAGGCTGTGGGTTTTCATGATTCAAGCTCATTGTGCTTCCTGACATAATTGTTGCCTACAGCATGGACAAACAGGTTTGTGTTTTTAATTTACAACTTGGATTAAAGCAAGGGTTACTACATAACACTAGCACAATTCTCTAGTCTCTTGTCAGAACACAATCACTTCAGGGCTCAGCAAAAGGCTGGAGAACAGACCTACAGATTGGTTGCATGTCACTGAAGAAAAGCCAACCGTGAGCAAAAGGTTTTCAGATGACATTTTCAACCAAAATGCCAAAGAAAACATTAAAACGGCTATTTTTAGTAAGCCAAACACCCTGAAGATTGAACAGCACAACTGGCTTTCATTTTATTTTTAAAATATTTTCAGCGTAAGTAAAGAAATTCTGGAACAGTAGCTTTCCCTAAACTTTAACAAATGAAGTAATTTATTGTAGTGGCACCTGCAGATTTCAAGGAAAAATACGTGAGGCAGCGAAGTGTGGAGGCAGCCCTGCCTTTGGTGGGGACTAGATACTGCCACAGAACAAGCCGATCCTTAGTAGCTGTGCTTGAGAAGACACTGAATATAAAAATTTTGCTGCAGTAGTAACTTTTTCAAGTGCCATCACTATATATATGAAGAGATACAAAAGCTCTGTCTCATGTAGGGTCAGTTTCATTGTGTCAGTGACAGTAACTTTCTCACTGGTAATGTTGCTGTGGATGCAAAGGGTGAAAACCTGGATCCACTGAAGTCAATAGCAAAACTCTCACTTTATCCCTGGGTAGAATAGCCTGATACCAACAGATATCAGTATAGAAGAGGACTCGTGTCCTCGATGTTGTGGAATGTAAAAATCTAATCAGATGCCTTGGAACACTCAGGCTATGTACACACGACAAACTTGTCCTGCAATAAGCTGTTGTGGGACAAGGAAAGTGCTATAAACATAGCGCTTTTGTGTGTACACACGTGCTTCTTGTATCGCAAAGCATTCACCCGTGTGAACGCTCCTTTGCGATACAAGGAGCAGTGCATGGTGGGTGCCTGTCCCACCATGCACTGCCCACAGCCAGCCTTTTGGCTGGCAATGGGCTGCCCCAGTGGTACACTGGGCTAGGGGGCTGGCTGCAGCCCCCGCTGCCTCCCGAAGCCCCGGGGCTGAGCTAAGGGGCTGGCCCGAACCAGCTGCCCTCGCCGGTTCAGGCCAGCCCCCTAGTTCAGCTGCAGGGGTTTGGGTGGCAGCTCCAATAATAGTCAATTTCACTGTTCTGCTAGAGCGTGAAATTGACATATTTGACAGCTCCAGTGTCCCAGAGTGGCCTCGATTGGCACTCTGGGACATTTCCGGAGGCTGTCTAATGCGGAAAATCCGTCCACACGAGCACTACCGTGGAACAGCTGTTCTGAGGAACAGCCTAACCACTCTCGACTTGAGTGGTTTAACTGTTGCGGGGCAAGAGGGTGTTGCCGCGCAACAGGGAAAATGCTCGTGTGTACGCTCCAAGCTTTATTGCGCGGTAAGGAGCCTTATCGTGCGATAAAGTGATCGTGTGTACATGGCCTCAGTTTTACCTTCTGCAGGCACTGTGGAAGGAGAAACAGAAAGGTCACAACCTGAGGACAAGAGGATGCAAATAGCCCATCCTAAATATGTGGAGTGGAGAAATTAGAAATGTTTTTGGGTTCTGGTGATGGACTCTGTGTTGCCCATGGTCCTGTCAGAACCATCATTGCCAGGGGTGGGGGGAAGCAGGGGCACTGCTCCCCCTAATAATTGTCAAGGGCACAGAACTCCTCCAGCCTCAGGGGGGGTGGAGTGGGGGCAGGAGCAGGAGCAGGGAAAGGATGTTCCTGACAGGGTGGGAGTGCAAAGGGAGAGAAGAGTGAGCTCCTCTGGGGGTAAGGGGACGGGACATAATATGTGCCCCTACAAATGGGATCAGAGTTACATTTCTGGGCATGCCCCTGAGCACTGCCATAATTAGGTGACAATACATGGTTGTAACAACCTCCATCACATTAAGGGCAACTTATAATGCTTCTTTGTGTAACAGCAGCAGCAAGACGACTTGATAAACTGTATTTCTCTTTGCTGTTTGCCTGCAGACCTTAAAATGAGGAAGGAGAAGAGAGTCCTAACTAAGGAAATAGGGACCACAGCACTTTCAAAACAGAGGCCCAGCCCATCGTAGCCATCTGATGCAAAAAGACATCCAGGAATCCTACTTCTATAATGTTATGAGGACAGATGTCTGTTCAGAGTGCTGCTGGCCATACAATTAAATATAGTGATAGCAGTAAAGTACTCAACGACAGCTTGGATTTTTAATTTTTAAACTTGTCATTTGATAGTAAAATCTATAGGAATAGATTTGTGGAACTATCCATTCCTGTTATCTATTTCCATACCCTTTTACTGTGAAAATGAAAATTGCAAGAGAAATCTGTGGTACTATGCCATAATAACCACAGAATTAAACTAAATAGACATTAACTTTTCTCTTAATTTCTCCATCTTGCAATTACAAGTATTTCAGAATTATATTAAAGTAAACCATACATGTAGTATGGAAATCATAAATGTGAGGATATACAATCATTTAGAACTGCAGAAGTTTCACCCAGTTATGCCGTTCACATTCCTTGCGGTTGCTAAGGGGTTTTTTATGACATAAAAGTGAAAATGAGATTCTGCCAGTTTTGGAGCACAGGAAATTGAAAAGAACATAAAAGAAAATATTTTTAGGATTTTCCATTCCACAGCTTTAAAGCTGTCAGTATATTCTTAATTGTTCTGATTAAAGAACTTACAAAAAATGTATTAAAAATGCATAGTTATTGCTTCCTCTTCTCTCCCCCCAAAAATCACATGATGCAAAGTTAATATGGAATTCAGATTTGCAATTAGCTTCAGGGTGCAATGTGATAACTTGTCGTATACAACAAGTTTCCTTTAATGTGAACACTTCTCATGCTGTTATCTCTGTTCACCAGGTTACAGATTCCTGTTTAGATGTTTTTCTTTTACGTTCATCTTAATCAATGTGAGTTATAGTCCAGAGACAAATTATAACATGCCAAAGAAAACTCCATGAAGGGGCTCCAAGGGAGTGGGATGCACTGCTACTGGAAGACACTGGCCACTTAAAAATTCTGCACAAAATGCTGCATGTGTTCGCAGAGTGCACAGCAGAAGCTACAAGACAGGAAGCTTTGGGTTGATCATCATCTTCATCTACTTTCAACTGCATCATATAACAGAAAACATCTTTTTTGGGGGCAAAGGAGGCAGCTGCACAAGCAAAAATATAAACATAAAGGGTAGGTACCAAGAGAGTCATGTTTCTCAAATACAGACGCCTGTCAGCCTGAGCCTTGTCCTGTGGAAAGGGGTTAAAGCTTTTAAATGAATCAGTGTTATTAATGCAAACTAAAAAAAAGAAGAGCAGAAAATAAATGTAAGATGAACAAAAATGTTATATCTCTATGTATTAGAAAGATTGTGCTACCTCCAGTTCCCTCAGAATTCCTGACTGGCCACAGGTCTCTAAATCCTCCAGAGCCTGAGACCAGAAATTTTCTTCCTGATCAGTCTCAGTGTTGTCGTGGGCACCTGAAAAGCTGGATTCACAAAGAGAAGTTCAGTCAAAGGTACAGACAATGTACAGGCGTCACCTGGAGATGGATCAGTCAGCTCCGTGTCTTGTTACGCACAGCAACTACAACAACAGAATGTTAGTTTTACGCTGAGATGTTGTGGTGCCTGCTTGCATCCAAATCTCAGAGACTGCAGGTGAATGCACTCTTCAAATAACAACACTGCCAGGAAAAGTGAAACAGAAGCCCACACGTGTAAAACAAAAGGGGGGGGGGGTGTCAATCTGCCCAGGTGTTTGGACTGAGCATTTTTGTGGGGGGTGGGAGAATACCATACACATTACACTGTACACCTGGACCTATGAGATTCACGCTTGTGAACTTGATGTTTCAAAGTCCATGCTGGAGCATCCACACTGCACTGTAAAGCTCCAGTTCTCATAGCTCTGCTAACAGATCCATACTGCATTACCCAGACCTTCAGACTTGGCTTTGTGGCTTGAGTTATGTCCACACAGCAAAAGGAGAAAGAGCTTACACCTGAGTCACGTGGGAGCTGGGTTCCGATCTGCTCGTCCTTTAGTAGGTCCTGAGACCTAAGTATTGGTGATCTAAGCAGACTGATTTGTAGATGGACAAAAGGGGAGCTTGTCTTAAAAGTAGGGTCAGGGCCTGGACTTAGTGTGCAGTGTAGACATCCTCTGCAAGGAAAGGAAGAACACACAGTAGAGGGAGCAGCAGAGGATCGACCGACCGACCAACCGAGGAAGCCAAGCAGGAGCCTGCCAGCAGAGTGAAGGCCTGGGAAAAGCGAGTGCCTGCTTTTGGATCTGGTGTTGGCTAAAGAGGCTTCGGACTAATCTAAGGAATTGCTCCTTTTGTTTTTGGTTCCTCCTGTGTTCTGAGATGCAGGACTTCGTATATTCCTTGTAAATAAGCAAGACAATTGCATCAAAGACAATACCGGACTCCATCCATTTCTGGTTCCAACTGGAATATCTCCAGGACCTGAGCTCTGACTAGCTGTTTAGATCAAAAAGGGGAAGCATTACAATAAGACGGGAAGTGAATAGGTAGGATGCAAAGAGTAGGTGATAGTCCGTCTCCGCTACAGTGGCAATTATTAGCAAATGACTTGTAGAAGAGGGGGATTTTGAGAAAGTGTTTTATAAGGGGAGTGAGAAGTGGATTCCAAGGACAAACTAATGTAAATTTCCTCCTGTAGTAACTGGAAGATGTCAGTGAAAACTCAGTGAACTAGCATCATTATGACAAGCTACAAAGGGGTAGCTGTGTTAGTCTAGTTCAGCAAAACAAACAAGGAGTCCTGTGGCACTTTTAAAGACTAACAAATAACTAAATCTGTTATAGTTCTTAGCTGAGCAATGCAATGAAATATTTGTAATTAGGCTTTTCCACCTACAAACCTTTCATGTGGTATTCAAAAAGGGACCCCAATGTCTTTAAATAATATTTTGCAATGCAAACTAATCTAGTCCAAGATGTAATCTTGACACTTTCAGCTGCCTCCTTCATTCTATGCTCCATTTATCATAATCAGTTTAACCCTATCCCTGCCTCCATCACAGCAACCGCTCTACACACACCACAGCCTGCAGGATATAGCTACTCTTTCAGGACTTTCTCTCTGTTTCACAGACTGAGGCATGATCCAGTGAAGTGCTTCAGCACCAGTGAAGTCCATTCCCAGGGCCTTTCTTGATGTTGAGGATTTTTGCTTTGGTGTTTCATAAAAGTGGTGAAGTCTTGTTAGTAACTTCCTCCTGCAAGATTTTGCTAACAAAATCACACCTAGGAGAGTGGGCCAGAAAGAGAGAATTCGGATGAAAACCACCAATTTACTGCAGAGGTATACCAACAGAGCACTTTAAAGAGGGCTGGTCAGTACACTAAAAGGACAAGAAGCTCAGAAGAAGTGTGTACACATGCCCACGCAGAGGAAGCACCATTATGGGGAGGGACAAAGAGCTTTTAGCTAGAGGCTGTGACAGAGAAGGGCTAATGCCCAAGCACTTCACTTGGCTGGAAGAAAGCTATTTCCTACTTACCAAGTCAAGCCACTCAGAAGAGTCAGGCATTCCATTTAGGAATCCCGATCAGTTGCAGTATAGTCCATCTTCTAGATACTGTCTTTTGATAGCTTTATTTTTATTTGTGCTGCATGTCTCAGAGGATTTTTACATTGGTAAGTAGGAAATGGCTTGTGTACACAGTATAGTTCTATTGATTTTGCTTTTGAAAGGACAGCTAAAAAATACATTTATTTTCAACAAATTATGTGATAGTTTTATTAGGCAAATTCCTAGTTCATATCTGATTAAATTTTTCAGTCTAGTATTTAACTAGCCCCAAACAATAGATTGATCAAATCCATGATTATGTCTGCTCTGAGAAACGAAGGATGAGTTTGAGTGGAGGCTAAATGTGCCTCTCTTGGTAAAAGAAATTCCTTTACTAAATGTTTTATACCAGTAATCTCAGTAGCCAGTGTCTGAGAAACCTGGTCTGCTGTTTGCCCACACTTCACAGAAGGGTCACTGTCTTGTTATTTGATTATGTCAGAATACTAATTAAGAATTAAGTGCCTGTGAGAAATTAAAAATTCCATCATCAATAGGATTGGATGGCTGGTAGAAAGATATTTTCATAGTTAATGCCACTTATCACATCTGGAAAGCTTCAGTCAGAATGTATGAAATCTAACTATTAACAACTTCAAGTCCTATTAGAAACCAATTCAAAACCTTCAGTTATTTCAGTCTAGGCATGTAGAACACTAAGGCGCAGATTCGCAAACAATGAAATTTAGGAAATCAATAGGAGTAAGGTTCCTAAATATCTTTGAATTTCTGCGGCAACCTTGATCCACCTAGCAATGGAAGATTTGGATGCTTTCATCATAAAGTATTTGAGGTGGAAGGAAACTAATAAGAAAGAAGTTTTATTAAATTAATCAGCTCTATTTAAGGTAGCGATTAACTGCTCTCCTCACTCCTGGCTTTTTTGGCTGGAATTTGCTGTTTCAGGTAAAACAAAGGAAAAAAACTATATCCTGTAAGGTATGGAAGGACAAGTTAACTTCTGGCTATAAATTATTCCAGAGTACTGAGGACTAGCTTATTCCCATGGAAGATACAGCATGGCTTGTATTTTTCAAGAGCAGAGATGTTCATGGAAAGGCTTAAATGGCTTTGGTTGAAGGGATGGGTTATGAGATGTGATTACTGGAGAGCCATGCCCCAAATCTAGACCTTGCTGTAAGAAATCCAGAAGAGCTGGCATGCCTCTCTGTCTTGAGCCAACCGAAGAACTTTGCCCAAACTTTTGCTTAGGCCAGGAAAGTGAAAGGCTTGCATGAGGCTATGAGAATCTCTATTACTTTGGATGAGTATCCCTTCTTGTTTAGCCCTTGCCATTCAGTAACCAGAATGTCAGGCTCAGGTAGTCTAGACTGGGATGAGAAGTGGGCTTTGGAAGATACTGTCATCTGGGTAGACACAGCAGAGATTTCTGCAATAGTTCCACTAAGATTGAGGGCTATAACCATTTCGAGTGATAAGACTTTCTCTCCTGCTTTTATATCTTTGGATCACACTTCTTAGTAGCGGGAGATAAGGGAAAGCCTTGAGTTGCTAATCCAACTGCTCCCAGTGACTCTTGGTTTTCCTTCCTTGAGAAGAGAAGGCTTCACATTTCACTTGGATATGAGTAGGTCCAGTTGAGGGTGGCCTCCCTCGCTGGATTTCAGCTAAATCACTATTTGGTTCAGGGGCCATTCCAAATGATCTGTCCAGCCAGTTTGCTTTTATACTCAGTGTAGACTTCCGTGGTAGAGACAAAAAGGAAAGAATCTGCATCATACCATTGTATAGACTTGAGTTTCTTGTATGTTGCTGATTTGTGTGCTCTTGCTCTTTCCTTGGATGATCCTGGAAGTCCGAAAGAATCAACCTCCCTGCTGTCATCTTTAGAGAGTTGATGCTATGGCACCTTTCCGATCTTGACATTTCCTGTGAACTGTTTTGTCCCAGTGTGCTTCCCAAGATGAAGGGCCAGCATCTATGATCAGGCATTTGCAGTCTAGATGATAAAGGCAGACTCCTACTGTTATCTAGGTTCTGTGCCTTCACCAGCTGAGAGACAGAACCTCTTTGGTATGTTCCCTTCTGTTATATGTCCTGCTAGGAATGGTTCCAAAGTCTTAAGAATCATGCCTGGAACTTTCATATGTCCTGACTTTTAGAGTAATCGCTCTGCATGGGACCAGGAGACCTAGGTGTTGGAGGCAAAGAAGGATGGATAATGCTCTGTTGGAGACCAGTGCCAGGATCTTGTTAAACTTTTCCTGAATTGAGAAGACTCTAGCTTTCCTTGTGTCCTTCTCAAGTTCTAAGTGAAGAAATCCTTCGAGGAGCGACAAGGAAGCTCTTCTTTAATGAACCTATATGCCTGAAAAACAAAGTGTGTCCTCTGGCCAGCTTCCTGCAGTGTCCCTGGGACACTGTGCTGAAGTGTATGTTAGTTAAGAATGGGAATTAGTGAGTCCTGCAATTGAACCCCAGGAATGAAGGAAGTGATAGAACTTCTTGTTTCTTTTCCTGTTTTTTTGGGTTGCCTTCTGGTGGAAGGGTAGCTTCTTTTCTACCGTTTGAAGCTTATCAAGAGAAAAAACACCCGAGGGTCTTCTCTCTTTGACATTAACTCCTACTGTAATGTAATGTCCTTATATGTACAGAAACTCACATTATTTACAAGCCTTGCTTTCAGCTTCATAGCCTTACATGAATGTCACTGATCTGCCCTAATAAATTTCATGCAGCCTGGAATAGCATCTCAACAGAAAAGAAGGAGCTGAAAAGCTGGGATATAAATAGGTATTTTTATTCAAGTTTATCAGTGCTCATTTTTTAAAGAAAAAACACTGAAATTTTGTTGCAGTTGCAAATCTCACATAACAACTTTGCATATGACTTACCCACTTGCTGTTGGTCTGTCCCATTCATCATCACTCAGTGCTGTATCATGAAAAAGGTGGTTTCGAGGTCTACTGGGAGGGGAGAAATTGCCTCTTTGCTTAGGACTTCTCCATTCATATGCATTGAAATTGTATCCTGAAGCCTGATAGCTGGGACCTAAAAAAATTAATCACATAGTTGGGACTCTAGAGGTGTTCAAATAACTGAAAAATACATATTTTAACAGACAGAAGTTTGAAAACTTCTACGCATAATTTGTGGACACTATTAGATACTTAAGTGTCTAAATTGTACTCACAATTAATTGTGAGCAAGAAGAATGGCCCTTTAAAACCACTTGGAAACCAAATGTTAAATACCTGCAGTACAATATTGTATGTTGTGTCTCTGCTCCCTAGTCCCTCCTGATGTGCTGTGCTTGCCATTTTCATTTCTTCAGTCACCATGTTAAAAATTGCATCGTGTACAGTAATGACAATAAGGCACCTTGAAACTAAGACTCTAAAGTTGTAGCGACCCAAATGGCAAGCTACTTTTAATGCTTTATGCTATAATTGGAAATGTGCTTTTTAACTTATTTAAAATATAAATAAATCAAAGATTGCAAGATTGATTATGTCAAAAGAAAACAGTTGGCATTTAATACTGAACTTTTCAAGTCTGTCTAGCAACAGGATAGGAAATCTTTTACCTCCTGGTGATTTGCTAGAAACAGGTCAGCAAAATTAACCAAAGTTACTGCCATCTCACAGCTGCTGTGGAATGATTTAGTGTTCTCAGTCTAGTCCTTAAGGGACAAGTGTTACACATCACTAAGAATATCAGGACAATTGTCCTATATTATGTAAAATCCCATCATGGGACCTAGGGAATGACTGCAGGTCCGGATCAAGGCTCCAAGGAGCCTGGGGCTGCTCACTCTTGTGTGTGTGTGGTGGGACCCATCCTGAGGGTGGGGTGGCCTGGCTCCACTGGCACCGTGGGATGTATGTGTCCATAGTCCGAGGCTGTTGCGAGGGAAGGGTGGGGTCTGGGGGTGCTGTACAGGGTGGGGTCTGGACCCTGCAGCTTGGTGGGCAGTGCCACGGGGTGGGGGAGGGGGGAACAACACATCTGGGCCCATGGCACAGCCAGCACCAGTGGGGGTCCCCTGGCCTGGGGGGGCTGTGGGTCTGGAGCCCATGGGTGATGCAGTGGGGTGGGGTCTGGGGCCTGCAGTCTTGG
This sequence comes from Pelusios castaneus, assembly GCA_007922175.1. Lineage (NCBI taxonomy): Eukaryota > Metazoa > Chordata > Testudines > Pelomedusidae > Pelusios > Pelusios castaneus. The sequence goes on from ML685797.1 coordinate 19,149,148, forward strand.
ACGATACTGCAGGAGGACAGGGATGGATTTTGGCAGGGGCACGGGGTTCCCCTTTAGGCCAGGGCCTGGGGCTGCAGCCTTTAACACCCCTCTTTTGATCCAGTTCTGAGTGGTTACAAAGAAAGGGTTAAGTACCCTTCCTTGCCAAGTGATGCTCCCTCCACTTACGGCGTGAGGTACATTGGTACAGCGACGTAAAGGCTTGTCTTCAGATTTAGCGTGTGGCACTACAAGATCTGCGGTGTGCTCTGCTGTCCTGCAGTGCTGTAAACAGCAGTAGGCGAAAGGCACCATGGAACTTCTAGTGTTTGGAAACAAAGTCTACTTGGCGACTTAGTGTGCAGCAGGCTAGTGCGCTGTACGTTCACATCCAGGCTTGCCAGGCACTAACTCTCCTTATAGACCAGCCCTGTGAGAGTTTACACTACAACAGCCTGTGCTGTATCTGTTCTACAGGGAAGCAGAGGACAACAGTTTCCAGTCCTGTTAATCTCATATCTTTGACAAGTGTCACATTTTCTTGATTTTAAAGACAAACAAACAAAAAAACCCCAGACAACCAAGTTAAAATGTAAAAAAAGTGAAGAGCCAACAGCCGATCTGCCTGAAGCAACTGGACAAGATCAGGCTGTATATAGGTTATACATATTTTGTATTTTAAGGTATCTTGAAAAGCACTTTAAGTTAACCAGATCCTGGTGATAGACAGAAGCGAAAGCCATTATGAATTCAGCTCCAGTTCACACAGAGACTTGGCCAGTGCTTGTGCTGTGATCCTGTCATGTCTCAAAACCTAAACTGGATTGGACTGACTCAATACTTGGATGGGAGTCTCACAAAAGACCATCTAGGAGCACCTAGATGGTCTTTTGTGAGACTCCCATCCAAGTATTGAGTCAGTCCAATCCAGTTTATATGAAGCAGTGCGGGGCATTCAGTAGGCAGCACTCTTCTCAGTCAGTACTGGATCAATGATCCAGCACACCACCACAAAGCAACGTCCCAATTACAGGCATTACAAAGTTCTAGTAAAACGTGATCTCCTGATAGGTTTGATACAAGCAGAGAGGTTAAACTCATTGTCCTGGCCAAATTCTATCTTGGTAATTGCATTCTGCCTACTTAAATTCCCCCACAGCTTCTACCACTTAAATTCTCCTATATTAAGGTATTCATTACTTTCTGTCCTTAAGCGATATCTGCTACTATCGAGTCTAACTATTGTTCCGTTTCATTGGTGAAAGAAGTGTTCCCTGGGTACAGTCTGTGACCTAGCTGAAGCTTGCAAAGTGCTTTGGAATCTTCTGGGATGAAAGACCCTATAAAATGTCTGATCATTCTAACTATAACTTGACTTATTGAAGAGGAAAACAAATTGGATCTGAACCTCTGGATTAACCGTATTCTTTTTATACAGTTTTCTACCAAGGCACCTTTGACTTCCATGTAGGAAGTCAACTGCAATAAGCAGAACAGACCTGCCCCAGATAACATCTTATTCTAAGAATGGCACTTCTATCCAAAAATGTTCTGCCTTAAAAAGCTAGGATGCTACCAGCTGGGCCATAATGAGAACTATTGTCGCTGTTGATGGCTGGACTGAAAATTATTTGTGCTCGGGCAGGTCAGAACTATTTACAATTACAGTATTTTACAGTATTTCATTATTTTGTCTGATAGAAGCAGAAACCGGACCGGTGTGTTTGTAAGAAGTCGTGTGTGATGCATGTGCAGTTTACTGTCAAACTAAATTACAGCTGCACGGTGAACATTCTGCTCTCCGTAAGAAATGAAATGACAATGATACAGTGCGTTCTGGCACACTGTCAAACCAACCTGTTTGTTTCCTTGGACTGAAAGAGAACAGCATAAAACCTTGTTTCTTTAGTGCACCCTGTCACCATGCCTCTGAACTGTGATTTTAACCTCACAGCTACAACTGGATAGAAAATCTAGTCAAAATAAATATCTAAACAAGTTAATTTTTTAAATTAGATGACTAAGAATTCAATGTAAAACAACAAACCCAGAGCTATTCAGATTGATAGCTGCTGCTGCTTTGCATTAATAAAGCACCTTGCATCTCAGAAGCTCAAAATGCTTTATAAACAATGAATTTTACCCCTCAATCCTATAACTCCAGTGAACTCAAACTTACATCTGGGGTGATTTCAGCACACAAGTACGAGTATCATATTTTAGGCCAAAGAAAATGTAAATATAATATTAAATTAACCAGAAAACACAGACAAGAGGGGTTATGCTCAAATGCTGGAAGACGCTTTTGTGTGACAGTTACGGCCAAGTTATACACAATAAGACCATAAAATACTTAATAAATAAATACAAGAAAACTAACAATCAATAGTGACATCAGCTACTTCTTACTCTACTGCTATTAGAGAGACTTCAAAGGAAGATTGTCAAAGAGAAAATGACAAGTTTCATTGAGTCAGACATGTGTCAATTAAAGAGAAGATGTTAGACTGAAATTCTTTGCTGATTATCAAGGCACTGTACGGAGTCTTGGTCCATACCAATTCTCTGTATGAGGTAAAACACAGCGGACCAACTGATCTGACAACCCACACGCCCAGAATTCCTTGACAGAACTGTAAAAATGAAGATATAAATGAACAAATGTGTGAAACTAGAGGGAGGAAGAATGAGCTCTTCGGTTTAGGGATCTGTCTGTGTAAAGACATGCTGTGCACATCAGCGGCACTATAAAAATAATTTAAAAGAAAGTCAAAGTAAACATATGATGTTTTTTGTCCAGGGTATTATAGAACTGCCTACATTTTCTATAGTCTAAAACCACGTCTCATCTTATATATGTAAAGGGAATTATTTAAAAAATACTATTAAATGAACTGTCCAATATCATTATAGAAGTTTGAGGGCAATAAGAAGTCTGATATTTCTTTAATTAAAGCAATCTCTTTAAACACAGTGCTTTGTCTGAGGGCTAAAAATTCGAGTCTAATGTCATGAGAATGAGGAAGAAACAAAGGAGCAACAAATCACTGAATGATCTCTTATGTTTCTGTGCAACAGTTTACAATAAATCTTCATTGTAGTTAGTTTAAAAACCACTGAGAACGGGCCTCAGATGTTCAAATTAATGAACATCTTCAATGTGTTCTGTGCCTTGTATTAATCTAAGATTGAAGGATAAACTCATTTAGCTGTGGATGAACTATGAATTGGGCCATTCAAATATTTGTAAAGCTAATGTAAGCCTGTTAATATATGGATAAATGCCTCAGAACCCATCACGAAATCATGGAAGAATGACCTCAACACCATCTGAATGGAAGAAATTACACTAGATAGCAAGGTGTGTGGCTGTAATGAGACATGCATATAATGAAGTACAAATGTTGGCAGGCAGGATTTTCTCTAAGGTGGAGAAAGTGTGATTCATAGATCTAATCATTCCTATGTTAAATGGTGGTGGAAAATCTTGCTTGTACCTTGGCTTCCAAAGCTGGTATCAATACCAGAACCATCCCATGATTCTACTGCACTGTCCACACTTGGAACTGTAGTAGAATAAAGGTCCGAGAGTTTGCCTGGTTTCTGTGTAGAAGAGGAGTCATCTTCGGCATCACTCAGCTCACTTAAGTGATCAGAGATGGAAAATTTCTTGGGGCTTGCAGCTGAATAGGGTTTAAAAACAAAAGTGATTACAGCCACATTGCAAACTAAAAGACACTTGTCTTTTCTTTCAATATTGACAATAAGTAGAGCCCTGCAAATCCGCAGATATCTGCATTCTATCTATGGATATCCGCAGATATCTGCATTCTATCTATGGATATCCGCATCCGTGGGTACAACAGTGATATTCGCGGACCATTTCTTGCAGATGCAGATTGGATGCGGATCCACATATTTGTATCTGCACAGGGCTCTAACAATAAGTTTCCCATGGAATATATATGTTCAAATGTTCTTTAAGGTGTAGAAAGAAATACACTTATTCAAGAACATCACTAACTCCAGTCATACTCACCATCTGTCTGCTTCTTGATTTTCAAGGTGACAGTCTCTCCTGCCATCTGTAACAAATGTATGGCTTCACTCAAAGGTTTTCCTTTCAAACTGCTGCTATTTATTGCTAGGATTCGGTCTCCTATGTGAATTGCACCTGTCCTAAAGTATCAGAAATAAAACACTGAAAAGATCAACAGAAAAAACAGGAAAGCCAATTTCTTAGCATATTTTGAGACACAGGAGTGTATTTTCAATTGTTTCTTTGACTTTCACGTGTAAGCAATATTACTGGAACTACTTTTATTCAGCACCTTTGCCACAAGGGATGGATAAACGAAGTTACCGCAGCTGCACAGCCAGCAGCAGATCTAATACACAGCATTCGATTTCTGCCTCCTCAGCTGTGGCAAAATGTGGTTGAGACGATCATTTAAGGAGCCTGGCTGGCACTCACTTGTTAAAAAACCCGAAATACTTTAATACCACTAAATGTATCTGAAAAGTTAACGGAAGTATCACATTGCTAGCACTGGAAATTGGAATCTCATAATCAGAGGACAGAATAGCAAGTGCAATGGTAGCATGAACAACCACCCATTGTGTCACCGATGTGCCTGATCTGGAGGGATCACCTCAGAGAGATGAGAAGGTAGGGGGTGTGTGTGTGTGTGTGTGTGTGTGTGTGTGTGTGTGTGTGTGTGAGAGAGAGAGAGAGAGAGAGAGAGAGAGAGAGAGCGCGCACGTGCTGCAAGGTTCATTCCCAAGGCACGGTTGCAATGATCATGGTAATTGACACCTGCCCATCAGGAACTATGGCCAAGATTTTGAAAAGTGACCACTGATATTGGATGCCGAATTTGGGACCTTAAAGGGGCCCAATATTCAGAAGGTTGGTGCTTAGCACTTTCTAAAACTTAAACTCTGTTAAGGTATCTCAAGTTAGGCACCCAAATTCACTAGTCACTTTTTAAAATTTTAACCTAAAAATCACCCATTCATTTCAAACAGGCTTCCATCAGATGGTTATAGATTTGAACACTGTCACACAAATAATACTTCCATAAACTATTAAATGTGTTCTTGCTCTTACAAAATAGTGAATTTATAACTTGTATTAAAAGTAAATGTTACTGGAGACAGGTCCTTGTTCCAAAGGAAGAAATGAACTCCATAAAAGGAACTCATATTAATAATTTTTTCCAATTTACCTTTCAGCGAGTCCCCCTTTAGTAAGACTTGAGATGATTATTGGGTCAAAGGGCTCTTCAGTACCAGAAATTGTGATTCCAAGAGGTCCACCATAGCGCTTGAGCTCTACAGTGTAAATGATTGCTCCAGAACTCTCCTGTTCATCTGCAATAAATGCCAAGAGGACGCAATTGGTTTCTTATGAAAGAAGGAATGAGAAGAATAGTACATTCAGTTCAGATACAATTTTTATTCATTATTTCACTGGTTTATTTCTTAAAATAAAAATAAAATAATTTCTAATTTACTTTGCTTTTCTGGCCAAAACTACTATTCATTTCAGTGGAACCAGGATTTGACACTTAAGTTCTAATCTTGATGTATATGTTATCTACACAAATGTAATTTCAGGATTAATTGGAAAGGAGGAGCCACTTTGCTGAGGGAGGACTGAGACAATTTTTCTATTAATTGGAATAAACAGTAGAGAGGTTAAAACAAGGAAGAAATTGTGAGAAGGGAAAAGTTTGAGGTCATCAAAGTATTAGATGACCAAATGTTTCCTTAAACTGAACAGCCTTTTAAAAATAAATAAATAAATAAATAAATTAAATAAAAATCTTATATTAGCTCAATATGTTTGAAGGGCATGTTTTGGGCCTCCACTATTGATATAATTAAAATAAATGCCTAGCTTCTGTCTATCAACAGACATGAAGCTATTCAATAAATTGACTAGGCTCATTTTCATGAAGTCATTTGTATTCCATCTTGGGTTTTTTTGTCTTAGCACACAATAATCAGGATGTGAAGATGAAAGGTATAGTAGGCAACCAAAAATGTTCCCTACACATTATCCAAAAACATCACAGCCAGAGCGAAACCAACTGCAATACTTAGAATTTGTGAGAGAAAATTTTTAAATCTTAAAAGTCAGATTCTCCTAAGACTGACATAACAAATGTTCACTTGCCCTGGTTTATGCTATTGATATTCACATAGTCTGTGTGGCCTGTGAGGTACGCATTTTCAGATCTGTGGGCAATGTCATTTTGAAATGGCTCAGTAGGTGCTGATACCCCTTAAGATGCAAATTCAGCAAATATTACTGGAACTAAACTGTGATAGGCAAGAGATTTTAAATCTTCTGCTCAGATAGGTCGTAACATTTTAAAATAAAGAAGGAAATACGTGTCAATGGCAAAGGTGAAGAGAGTGGCTTTCTTTTAACACTAAACAATGCACTATATTAGTGTAAGGGAAATGATATTATCATTAAAGGTATTCTTTGTCTTTCTGCTTCGCTGTGAAGTTATTGTCTGGAACCTCCATCAGTTCCTTTTTACTTAGCTTCCTGTTACAGATTTAAATAAACAATACATATATCAACAAAACAAAGGAAAGGCTTGTGTTGAGAGAAGGATTAATAACATGTTTTCAGCAGAGAATCTTTGTTGGTATATATGCCTTTCACATCTAGCATTCATATTTGATTACTATCTGGGACACCTGTTAAATGGGTTCTGGCCTTCTCACATCTCCTATTGGATGCATTTTTCCTGCCACCTGATTTTCAGAAAGTTATCTTGACAAACAAGCAAACTACATCTAAAATTCTGCTGGAAGTCATCAATGGTCATGTGAGGAGTTAGCACAAAACTATTGCCACTTTAAAAGCAGAAAGTCTGCAGACCCCACTGGTTGCTTGTTTTCTCATCTGTAGAACGTTGGCAAAGTGCTTAGAGTTCCCAGGTTTAAAAGAACCACATCAATGTAGCACTTCTTCAAGCAAGAAGATGAACCATATCATTCAAAATAACTAGCAAACGATGGGTCTAACTGAAAATGCAACAGTCAGTATTTACTGGGTGTTGAGACAAAATACTGCAGTCTCTAGCTATCCATAGGGAGGTGTAGTGTAAGAATAAATAGATATTAATCATACGATAACCAGTGCCTGCATTCCTACAGAAGGTTTACAACTATTAGGGGATGACGAGAAAAGAGGCCCGTCTATTACTTGTTTGTTTTGCTCAGCTCTACTTAAGAAAATTAATGACATAGCAGAACAGATGTAAAATTGCAGCATTACTTATCTTCAATGTTACTTTCAGACAACTTGAGTGCTGACTATTTAATGACATGAAATATATCTGGCCTGAATTCACAGCAGTAGCTGTTTTTACAGCCAAATGGAAAACCTAGATCTGTACAGACTTTTCAGGACTGCAATTTCAGGTCAATAAAAGTGATGAAATTAACTTAAAGTGAAAAGTTGGCAGGAAAAAACTAACAATTTTTTGGAATCAAGTACGTATGTTACCCCATGGTAAAGAGACTTAATCAAATTAAGTTTAAACATATTAGGAATTCTTTAAGCATGATGGAATTTTTCCTTGTTACCTCACCTACTGAGGCAACTTGTGATAGTTTTTTGATTCTGCATTTGACACAAGTGGTCCCTTAATGCTGCATTGTCTCTGCTCCATGCATTGGTCTCTCCTCTGCAACGTGATGTTCACGAAATACAGACCGGAGTGTGAAGCAGAAACATGGCTGGAGAGCCCTGTTAACATGGGCTGCTTCACTAGTGACCTTACCACTTAGGTTGGTTTTGAGGTGAGTGGCAGAAGGCAGGCAAACATTTTGAAAGATTCTGTTTGATGAAGGAGGAGAAAATAGGTGAAAGGGCAAGATAAAGCCAAACAAAAGGATTACAGATTTAAATAAAAGTAAGCTGAAGGTATAAATGTATTACAATGAAAAAGTAACCAAATGAAAGAGATAGGGAATGCAAACAGGAGAGAGAAAAACTGTATAGGGAAGAAAAGGGCAAACATAATTTGTAAAAATGAGTGATTAAAAAAATAACCTTACAGGGAAGAGGAGAAAAAACAAAAAAGCCCAACAGTAACACAGAAATGAAGGATGGAGCAACAGAAGAATTTGAAAATAATCATTAGAAGTCTTAGGGCTTATCTATGCAGGGACATCCAGGAAAGTTAATCTGAAAAAATAAAGATCTAAATGAAGTGGATGAGTTAAACCACATTAAAACTCTCTATGAACACCCTCTTCCAGCATTAAAATGGCCTAATTTTGGTTTAACTTAATTCACTTCCAAAATAAATTAACTTAAATCAAATTGAGGGTCTTTGGGTACGTCTACACTGGCAATTTAGGTTGACTTAAGTAGCCTTAAGTCGACCTAAATTACTCCCTGTCCACACTGGGCTTTCATTAAGTTGACTTAATGAAAGCTTAAATTGACTTAGTAAGAACACAGACTAACACGGCTATCCCTCTGGAAATCAGTAAGAACCGTTGGTTAGGTTGACCTAACCCTTAAGTCAACTCCTTAGGTCAACTTAAGCACAGTGTGGACATGGATTAGTTAGTTAGGTCGATTTACTAAGTCCATGTTCAGGGTAACTACTTTGTTAAGTTGACTTAACAAAGTCGACCTAACTTTTTCTAGTGTAGATATAGCCTTTAATTCTGACTAACAGTGTCCACACAGGGATTTAATGTGGTTTAACTCATCCACTTCAAATTAATACAGGTTAGCTTTCCTGGATGTCCCCATGTAAACAAGACCTCTGTGTCACACTGTGGTATAGAATTTGTTTTGGAGTGCCCTACGCTTATTCATCTATAACAATCAAGGTTCACTTCTCATAGATAACTTCCAATTAATGATCAGTTTTACTGAGTTTAAAGGAACACTGTTCTTCCCTGCAGATCTAGCTGAAAAAATAAGTAAACATGTATCAGTAACATGTTTAATTAAAATTAATTTTAATTATGTTGGATATTTTATTTTGTTTTTTCTTTTGCCACCATTTTTCATAATGTTTCTTTCTGATTTCTTGAGACATCGATTCTTTGTAAACTTCATAGTGATTAAAAGCCTCTTAAAATTGTTAATCACAGCGTATACAGACTGGAACTCATTCAATTATTTTTCCTAGTATAATCTACACAGAAAATTGTTCACTGTATCTACAGTGTGTCTTTGTACCTAAATTTAAATAGATTTGGTTATACTAAGTATATAATAGATTAATTAAATCTTACTGATTATATTTATTAGTCATGTAGCAAGACAATTTAATTTGTATATATTTTTATTATATATTCTAGGTATCATATTAATTTAGACATAAAATTAAGAAACATTCATTTGCAAAAGTAACCTAGTAAGTAAGGGTCCTGTTCAGACTAAAATATACACCATTTTCCAGGGTACACAACTCCCCAAAGTCCATATATGCTGCTTCTGACCAGATCCAGGGTGAAATCTTAGCTCTGCTGAAATCAATAGCAAAACTCCTAGATTTGGTCTGGAACAAAGCCACACATGAAAGCTGCAGAGATGTTTAGATCTGGGGGAGGGGAGGGACACCAAATTAACTCCTGCTCTTCAAAATTTCTTATTTAGGTTCCAGTTGCTTCTCACATTGGTATTGCACAAGCTGCAGTTTTGACTGAGAGGGAAGATAGGAGAACAGATAGGAAAAGGATAGGAGACGGGATCCAATGCTGTTATAAATAGAACTGGGCAGAAAACAGTTTTCTTGTCCTGTGAAAAATTTTGAGATTTCAAATACTTTTCCCATTCTGTATCAGGATAAAACCAAGACCTTATCAGAGAGGGGAAAACAGAGACAGACTGACACATCCCAGAACAGTCTGGTGGTTAGGGCTTTCATCTAGGATGTGAGAAACTCAGATTTATGTTGATGCTCTGAATCAGGCAGGGCAGGGGCTTGACCACTGTGATGCTAGTTATTCTGATGTCCTTCCCACACCCTTCTCATTTTGACCAGTAATCCAACCTAGACATAAGAAAACTCCTCAAAGTTTAGTTGAAAATGATAAATTTCAGTAAACAGTTTTAGTTTAAACAAATGGGCAAAAACATTTTCTCAAAAACTTTCTGACCCACTCTAGTTGTAAAATTCTAAAAGAGACAGCTACTTGTATGGGATAGTTAGCACATTTTCCATTGCTGAACGGAAGTGCCTGTCCCTAATCACTTACCTAAACCGTCCAAGACACACCACAGGATCCATTGTCTACAGTCAAGCCCTAAGATATAACTGCATTTGCTCCGATCCTTCAGACAGAGACAGACACCTTCAGGATCTCTGTCAAGCATTCTTAAAACTATAGTACCCACCCGCAGAAGTGAAGAAACAGATTGACAGAGCCAGACGGGTACCCAGAAGTCAACTACTACAGGAGAAGCCCAAGAAAAAAAAACAACAGAACACCATTGGTCATCACCTACAACCCCTAAGTCAGATCTCTTCACCACGTCATCAAAGATCTACAGCCTATTCTACATGACGATCCCTCACTTTCTCAAGCCTTGGGAGACAGACCTCTCCTTGCTTACAGACCTTAAATTAATACTCACCAGCAACCACAGATCAAACAGAAACATTAAAGCAGGAACATATCCCTGCAACAGACCACGCTGACAGCTTTGCCCTCATATCTACACTAAGAACACCATCACAGGACCAAATCAAGCCACCTACTCCATCAAGGGCTCATTCACCTGCGCATCAACCAATGTGATTTATGCCATCATGTGCCGGAAATGCCCCTCTGCCTTATATATTGGACCAACAGGACAGTCTCTGTGCAAAAGAATAAATGGACACAAATCTGACATCAGAAATTGCAACACTACAAAACTAATAGGGGAACACTTCAATCTCTCTGCTCACTCCACTGACGATTGCTAATACCTGTGCTGAAACAGATGAATAACAAATCACAGCTTCAAAGAGAAACCGCAGAACTTGAATTTATATGCAAATTCGACTCAGTTGCCTTGGGATTAAACAGGGATTACGGATTGTTCTCTCATTACAACAGGTGATTTGACCTCACCTTCCTCTCTGTGCTGTTCCCCAGTGTTTGAATCCTAACATCTGTTTTGATTTGCTGTTACAGCCTGACCTGATCCTGTGTCATACACTTCCTGCATTTAATTTCCTCCCATTCTGTAAGTTTCCCATCTTCAAAGTGTCTGACGAAGTGAGATTTTCTCCCACGAAAGTTCATGTTATAAATAAATCCGTTAGTCTTTAAAAGTACCACAGGACTCCGTTTGTTTCTCTGCAATAGACTAACAAGGCTACCCCTTTGGATCTCACCTAAACCAGTTGCAGTTTCCTCCCTTACTTCCATTAGCTGTCTCACTGACATCTGTAAAACTGTGCATTCCCAGAGGCAGAATCATAGGAATCTAGAGAACTTTAACCTGAGCATTTCAGTGCCAAGTGAGTTTAGACACTAACAGTGTTTGGTGGCAGCTGAGTAGGAGATTTGTGGATCACAGCAGCACCTAAAACTAGGAAATAAGTACCTCAGATCCTTTGGGGATCTGGGCCAGAATACTCAGCATCTAGCAGGATCGATCAGCCCCTAAATCAGGATTCCACTTTATGTGTCTCCTGTTCTTCACACAGGGAAGACTTACATGGTCACATAATCATTAATGATCTTGATGATGGAATAGACTGTGCTTAGTAAGTTCGCGGATGACACCAAGTTGCGGGGAATGGTAGATACTCTGGAGGGCAGGGACAGGATCCAGGGAGACTTGGACAAATTGGAACACTGGGCCGAAAGAAACCTCATGAGGTTCAACAAAGACAAGTGCAAAGTCCTGCACTTAGGACGGAAAAATCCCATGCACTGCTACAGGCTGGGGACCGATCGGCTAAGTAGCAGCACTGTAGAAAAGGACCTGGGGGTTATGGTGGACGGGAAGATGAATATGAGCCAACAGTGTGCCCTTGTTGCCAAAAAGGCCAATGGCATATTAGGCTGCATCAGTAGGAGTATTGCCAGCAGATCGAGGGATGTGATAATTCCCCTCTATTCGACACTGGTCAGGCCGCATCTGGAATACTGTGTCCAGTTTTGGGCTCCCCACTACAGAAAGGATGTGAACAAATTAGAAAGAGTCCAGCGGAGGGCAACGAAAATCATTAGGGGGCTGGGGAACATGACTTATGAGGAGAGACTGAAGGAAGTAGGCTTATTTAGTCTACAGAAGAGAAGACTGAGGGGAGATTTGATAGCAACCTTCAACTACTTGAAGGGTTGCTCCAAAGAGGAGGGAGCTAGGCTGTTCTCGATGGTAACAGAGGACAGAACAAGGAGCAATGGTTTCAAATTACAGCTGGGGAGGTCAAGATTGGATATTAGGAAAAACTTTCTCACTAGGAGGGTGGTGAAGCATTGGAATGGGTTACCTAGGGAGGTGGTAGAATCTCCATCTTTGGAGATTTTTAAGGTCCGGTTAGACAAAACCCTGGCTGGGGTGATTTAGTGGGAGTGGTCTTGCTTTTTAGCAGGGGGTTGGACTAGATGACCTTGTGAGGTCCCTTCCAACCCTATTATTCTATAAGGGCAAAATCAACAACGTCTACATCTGAGGAGGAAGCATCTCCCTGGAATACAGAGTAACTTCTACTTCTGCAAAACCCTTGTAAATAATACAGACATGCAGACAATTTTAGACTAGAGAGAGTCCTGTGGCTCTCTTTATTCTGAACATCTTTAATTGGCATTAATAAATAGAAGCCAAATTTAACAAACTTCCTAACCGCACTCCACACAAGAATAATAATCCTGTGCTCTAAAATACATGGAAGTGCATAAAAATCTGTAACCAGGTCACCATTAATACCGGAGTTATCTTCATCTTTCCGGATCTTTATCTTTACAAGGTCCTCACAGTGCTGAAGAATCTGAACAGCATCTTCCATGGAGCAGTTGTCCAGTCGAATGTTATCTATGGCAAGCAGCTTATCACCAAGTTCTAGCGTTCCAGTTCTGTTAACAAATGAACAACATTACATGATTAACTGGCATCATTTAAAGATGCCATTTAAAGTACTGTTAACTCTAATGTACCAGTCAAATGGATTTTTAATGATTTAAAAAAATGAATATAACTTTTTCGATTTGGTTTTGAATGACAATCATTAGTTTAAATTAGTGGAGATTAAAAACATATTACTGATTCCTCCTGTAAAATCATTCAATTGATTTGGAAATTTGACAGACCGAAGAACTCTTGTAAGAGAGTATTTATGTGCATAGAAGCTACCTGAAGCACAAGCTCAAAGCAACAGAATTTTCCTAGAAGTTTGAAAAATCTCACCTGTGAGCAACACTTCCTTTCTTGATGTCTGAAATGACAAGGGGGTCCCCTGGTTTTCTACTGGATGGAGCTGTAATAAAGAATACTCGCATATATACTATTTGTTTACATCATTTATATATAATTTAACTAGACAATCCATTTTTTATGTACCCACAATATACAAACTACATATACAAAAACCAAATTAAAAGAATAATGAAAAATCAAGCGCCCAAGAGTTAGGAAATGCCATATTAAGGTTGCCTTGCCTATGCAACCTAAATTTGGTCTCTTGTGCATATGCATCATGACTGAAGCCAAGCCTACTCTTGGAAGGCTACATCACTATACAGCAGAACCTGAGAGTTATGAACTAATGGGTCAACCACACACCTCTTGTGGAATCAAAAGTACACAATCAAGCAGCAATAAAGACAACCCCAACTCCCCCCCATCTGCCCCTCAGCAAATACAGTGAAGTACTGTGTTAAATGTAAACCACTAAAAATATAGGGAAAGTTTTTTGACAAGATAAGGAAATATGGTAGACAAAGATAGATAAAATTTGACAACTGTGCTTGTTTCATTTAAATTAACATGGTTAAAAGAAGCATTTTTCTTTTGCACAGTAAAGTTTCAGAGCTGTATTAAGTCAATGTTCAGTTGTAAATTTTTGAAAGAACAAACATAACATTTTGTTCAGAATAACAAACCACCTCCATTCCCGAGATGTTCATAACTGAGGTTCTACTATATCAGCGAAGTTAACCTAGTGTGGATACAGTTTGTACTTGCAAAACTGTGCTTTTGACAGAATAGCTTATTTCAGCCCCCACCTATGAAAAGAGTGACTTGCCCAGCATCACACAGAAACTGTGTGATAGAGAATCCAGTTTCCTGGGATAGCATTCAGTCGCCTTAAGTATGAGACCATTTCCTCTCTCTTCCCTGCAATTTCCTGCCTCATTCACTACATATTATCCAACTTGTGTAACAAATGGAGCAGTGGCACTATGGACAATCTCCTTCACTGCACAACCCTTATTCATCCCCAGAGTATGTCTAACTTGTGCAGAAAATAGTATGAGATCATATAATTAAAGATTGTATCATAAAGCATATGCACAAAGGGGCTTAATCAAAGTAACAGAGCAGCCTTAATTCTTGTTTTTCTTGACTTCTGAGTGCTTGACTTTGCAACCTTAATGTTTTTAACATCATCTGTTGGTGACATTTCCTAGTTTTTTTAAAAAGCAAACTGAAAAGAAAAAAAAATCCACCACCTGGCATCATATTGACACCCAGACTAGTCATCAGCAGGGTTCAAAACTTTAGATCCACCACACACATCTTCTCCACTTGAGCCAAAGTAGTAATTGATAGCAGTAGTAGATCATCATCAACTATGCGGACCAGCAGTAGAGGTGGAAGTCTCTACTGAACATATGTGATTTTTCAAAGGCTTATAATTTGGTGAAAATTAGGCCAGATTTTCATGGAGATGGCCAAAGGCAAATCCCTGACACAAAGGCCACCCCATGTCAAGTTTCAAGTCCCTGTTCCAAATCATGAGGTTTTCAAAGAAAAAAAATTGCCAGAATTTTTTTTTTAAAACAAAACATTGCATTTTTCCTTAACATTGCTTTTGGAAACAGCTGGACTGTTTTGGCAGATGCCTGGCATGGAGAATTTCAGCCCAAATGGTTAAAGATTGGCAAAGTTAAAATTAAGAACAGGGTCTTATAATGGGAAGTGTCAAGGAACCTTATTTGTCGGTGGTATTACCAGCTCTACTTGTAATAATTTATTTTATATCTCAAATACACACCTATATATCTCAATCCTACACTAAGCTTATCTTCTGAAACTGATTGGGCATGCCTTTGCCATCAAATAATTTTGATGAGGTTAATATCTAGGCCCCTATCTTGCTGTTAGATCCACAAAAGGAGATTCTTACGTCTGTGTCGAGACCCAATGAAATCACTGCACCTCTAAATGGGCACAAGAGGCTGCCCTGGCAGAGGCAATTGCTATATTATTTTAGCAAAGATATCAATGGGATCTTCAAAAAGAAAGCCTGAAAACACTGTGTACTATTATAATAAAAGCTCACCAAAACCCAGGGACCAATAATGCAATGGTCCCATCTACAAGATTAACACTAGAGCTATAACAAAATCAGAGCCTACACCTGCTTTCACATTTCACTGCACACATGAAACACACAGGCTGTGGACACTGAAACATCCGTGAACTGTTTTAAAAAATGCTTCCAACAAACCTGGACCAAATGATAATTTGGGCTGGAAACCAGACAAAACCACTTCCCCCTCCTCCCTTAGTATCCAGTCAAAGCTCTGCAACTGCAGCTGGGTTTGTCTTTGAGGTTCCAACTTTGTTTGAACTCAAAACTCAAATAAAATTCAGAGGAAAACATCTGTACAAGTCTGGCAAACTGAAATCATTGATGTACAGGTCTGGATAACCTCTACTTGTCAGGACATACTGTTTACTAAAGGGACTAAAGAGCCCATTGAGTGTAGACTCAAGCGGTTCTTACACTGGATCATTATTCAATAATTAATATTAGGATGGCTCATTTGGAGTTGCTGAGATCTATCAAGTAAATCTGCACATTGTGGACATAGCCCCAGTCCTGCAAACCACTGAAATATTATTTGTATCGCTCTTTCTTATTCCATGAGCTATTAGCTTCAGGGGACTACTTGTGGTGTAAGATGCTATTTATTGTGAGTAAGAGTATCAGAACCTTACTGTTTTTACCGAAACAAAAAAAAGAATAAACTGTTAATCTTTGATGTATTTTTTTTAATGCTTGTATGATGTAAAGTATGCATAATGATTTATGAAAAATACGTAAAGATAATTTGTTTCTAGGCTTGTAGACATAATGCAATTGAAGCCCTTAGAAACAATTTTTTGGTCCACGTTTAAATGGAGGTTATTATTAATTATTATTATTATTATTAATAATAATAATACCTGAACTCTATCAGCACTAATTGATACCGCAAGAACTGAGAACAGATTTAATGCCTGACTAACAGTATGACACTAATACAAAGTAAATAAATAAAAATAGTATGTATAGAAACACCCATACATAAATTCAACATACAACTCCACAAATATTTTTCTTATTGACACTAAATATCACAATTACTCTACTTTTCTCTAAAATATAATGAAAAAACCCACAATTCTGCTCCACTTTTATACGAAGACCACTTCCAAGAGGCAACCAGTTTTTGTCACTCATTTACCAGTGGCTGCTAAAAACATTCTTTACTGTGTGTGGTTTTTATATTTCCACAGTGGGAGAGTTTGGGACAGGTCTTTTATACCAATGATGTATGATTTTCATATTTCTGAATAAAGTGCAAGTATACATAATAAACACAGACCTCAACCTGAAAAAATATACAAACATATGAAATTTTACACATATGAGGAATGCCACCGACCTCAGTGTGACTATTCCTGTGAGTTACTCATGAGCAAAAGTGTTTGAAGTACGGGGTCTATTTATGTTTTGGTCTATGACATACAGGACATGGGAAATTATAATTCTCATATTACAAATATACTTTTTGACATCTTTCAATGTATTTTTAAAATATATGATTATGATAAAAAACCACAAACCAAAACAACACCCCCTGAGAATGTTGAAAAGATTTAACAATTCTTTCAATTTTTCAATTCAGAAATGACTTCTTGTTTCAAGTCTTCAAGTTTTATTTTTTTTAAAAAAGTAAAAACAACTCAAATCACACAAAATGGTTTTTTTGACCCATAACTAAATTTTTTCAACTTTTTTGTTTTGCTGAAAAAAATGGAAAATTTCTTCTGGGGTCAACATGAAGTGATTTTTCCCCCCAAAGTTTTTAGTTTAACTCCTGAATCAAAAAATCAGTTACACAGCTCTAGTTTTTGTGGCCTGATTTAAAAAATGGAAAAGTTCTAATTCCCAGAAGCAGTTAATTGGGTATGAAATTGGTGCTAACTGCAGTATGAAAGATATAGTCACTTATCTTGACAGACCGTGGGGTGGGCTCCTGATCCAAGGCATATTACCAGAAAACGGGCTTTTCATGAGTCCTAGATGGATACTCCAGCTTGTCCTACACACTGATGGTGGCCACTGGTGGGAGATGCACAAGCTCTGTAGAGTATCTCCCATCGACTTACTAACTTTACTTACTGTGGCATCTCCACTGCGCTTTGGTAGGAGGGTGAGTCATGGAATAGACATGAGCAACACATCTCAAAGATCAACAGTTATGGAAAGTTAGTAACTGTTTTTTCTTCTGTAAGTGCTTGCTCACGTCCATTCCATGCTAGGTGACTCACAAGCAGTACCCAGGAGCTAGACTCTGAGTTCATGGACGTATTGATTACAACAATGCTCTTCCAAATCTGGCATCACAGGCAAGTTGGATGATGGTGTAAAGGAACACGAACACATGAACCGACTACCATGTTGCAGCCCTGCAGATATCCTGGACTGGGATCTGAGCAAGGAATGCTGCTGGTGAAGCCTGGGCTCTTTGTGAAATGAGTGGTCACAATGGCTGGAGTTATGCAGGATGAGATTCTTTGGGATGATCTCTCATCCTTTCTACTACTGCTACAAAGAGTTGCATGGACTTGCAGAAGGCTTGAGTTCTTTCGATATAGAAGGTAAGGGCCAACCTAATATCCAATGTATGAAGCCAACATTTCTCAGTGTTTTGGAAAGAAGACAGGAAGCAATATGTACTGGTTGTTGTGGAACTGAAACACCACCTTTTGTAGGAAGGCCAGATGAGGGAGCAGCTGGACCTTGTCCTTGAAGAAAACCATATACGGGGTTCTGACATCAGGGTTTTAAGCTCAGATACCCTTCTGGTTGAGGTGACTGCTACAGGGAAAATGACGTTCCAAGAGAGAAGCAGAGTGTGGTACAATGCCAATGGCTCAAAGGGAGGCCTTGTGAACTTAAGTCCCATGGTGGGGATCAGATCATGAACCTGAGAGGTTTATTTTATTTTTCTGTCATTATCGCCTGGGAATGTTGGAGATAATGGGAACAGCGATCGGCATTAGAGGCCAATATTTCATGCGTGATCAGATCTCGGGGACAGCGCCCAGACAGTTATATTAATAACAAAACCAAACAGCATTCTAATAAAACACATTTTCCAGCAAGAGGGTTTTTTGTAGGGTGGGGGAGATGGAAGATGCCAAGTGGGACATATTAAATTATACTATTATACATTATAAATTATACATATTAAATTATAGCTAGAGCAGTGAAATTGAGTATTTTTGGGAGCTGCCCGGTTTGGCAGCTCCCCTGAATTTCCTTAGCATTACCCAAAACCCCCCTCTGCACTGGTGGCAATTAAGTCACAAATTGCTTTTTATAAAAAAAATACTACTATAGGTTTCTGGCTCCTGCTCTGTATACAACTGAACTCTTGCAATCCTGGTTGGGAATGGGAAGGAAGGAAAAGCTAGGGCAAAGAGAAAGTCTCAATCTGTGCATGACATGGGGCATGTCTACACAGCAAGTCTCAGAGGCCAGGACAACAGGCTCGGATTCATGGGGCTTGGACTATGGCCTGCCTAGCTGCTGGCACTTGAACCTGGATCTGACCAGGTTCCACTGGGCCGCAGGCCCACCTGGCCCTTTTATTTAAGCAACTCCCCAGATCCTTTGCACTTGAAGCTAGGCACGTAGCAATCTCTTTGCTGGTGCTGTGTGTCACCACTTCTCCTTTGATGTTCCCTGAGTTTCTCAATGGAACCAGGACGCCGAGGAGCAGGGGCTGATCAATGCCCTGCAGAGCAACAGCACCGCTCTGGTTAGCACCATGCAGAGCAGGCCCCATCGCTGCCCTGCAGCCCTGTCCCCCCCTCTGAGTGCCCCACAGATTGACTGGATGATTTGGAACCAGTGCCGTTAGCCTTAGGCTGAGCACTTTGCACTGGGGCTTTATCCTGCCCGATTGTACCTAGGTACAATGGGGCAAAGGGGGACAGGGACCCTGGCAGGGCATAGTGGCAGGGTGGGCAGGGCTCTGCCCTGCCCTGTGGAAGGGCATGCCAGGCTCCACCTGTACCCCCCCACCGGCAGGGAGGGCATTGGTGTAGCCCTGGGGCATGGTAGCAGCTGGCCTGCGTCAGCCGACTTGAGCTTGCCAGACTATAAAATTGACTGATCTGTCCTTCCCCAGGTCCTCCCTCACTCACCGGTCATGAGTTCTCATAGATAATCATTTAATGGCCTCTATTTCCCATTGATTTCAACGGGAGTTAGGATCCTAAATACCTTTGAGGGTTGCGACCAATAATAATAAATGTTACTGGTAGCACTTAACTTGTCTAAAGAAGAGAGGGGTGTGTGCACTGCTTAAGTTGACTTAAGCAGTGCAGACACCCCTCTCTTCTTTCATCTTCCCTACTTGGCCTAACTGTAGGAATTTGGATTTTCACTGCTCTTTGCTTTTTTGTACACCTACCTCACGGCCATGTCTTTTATTGGCCCCACTTCTCTTGGTGGAAGGGACCAGCTTCCGAGTTCCACAGAAGCGGGTCCCATACAAGCTATTATCTCGTCTCTTACAAACACAACTAACCATTTTCCCTAAAATTCCTCTTTCTGGACTGTGCTGCACAAGGCTGTGTTACAGTAACTGCCTCCTCCTGGCTATAGCCCAGAGATACTCTTAAGGCCATCAGAGAGTCACCCTGGCACAAAGCAGCAGTCCAGACAGGATGGGAGTGCAAGTGGGAGCTGCCACTGAAAAGTACAGAAGCATATGAATCAAACCGGGCATGGACATGCTGGAGCTATCAGGATAACCTTCACCATGTCCCATTAGATTTCTACGTAGACCTTGTGAACCAAGGGGATCGGCAGGAAGGAGTACAATACGCTGTTTGCCCATGAGAGCAGGAAGAAATTGGAGAGGAAGCCCAGGCTGTGCCTGCATATCACACAGAACTGGTGGCATTTCCTATTCTGTCTGGTAGCAAATGGGTCCACCTGGGGAGTCCCCCACTTCTGGAAAACAACACTGATGACCACCAGGTGAAAAGACCACTCTTAATGAGAGAAGAAGATCTGCTGAGGCAATCCGCCAGTGCATTCAGGCTTCTGGAAGATGTGACACTTCTCATAGCAGGAGGGCTTTCTGGGAGACCTCCTCCCTGGTCTTATTGATATAAAACATTGATGCAACTTTGTCTGTCAAAGCCCACACCACTTTGTCTGAGATCTGGGGAAGGAACACCTGGTAAGCCAAGAGTATTACCCTGAATTCCCTAATGTTTATATGCAAGGAGAATTCTTCCAGGAATCAGAGGCTCTGAGTCCTGAGACTGTTGAGATGGGATCCCCACCCGAAGTCTGACACACCCAAAACTAAGTTATTGATAGATGAAGGGCAGCAAAGGTACCTCTTTCAATACAGATCCTGGGTCTTTCTACCAGGTCAGCAAAGCAAGGACTGGAAGCAGAATCTTGAGTACTGAGTTCAAGTGGTGTCTGCTCAAAGAGACTCCAGCCATGTCGACAGGGGTCTGACGTACAGCATTGCATAGTGCACCACACAGGTTCATGGCTTCATGTGACCCAACAGTTTGAGGGAGACCTGAGCAATGATTAGTGGTGGGTTATGATCTTGGAAATCAGGTCCAACATCACCTGGAAATTGCACCCACATGCAGAAGGCCTTGCATCTCCTGGGCCAGAATCTGTTTGTGAGGATTCCTGGAAAGTAATGGGATGAAGGGTAAAAGAGTGTCTTGGATGAAAACTGGATGACAAACCACTGCTACTGTGCTCAGTACACAACGATATTATATGACCATGTTGGGCTGAAGGGTGATACCTTAAAAAAAACCCATCTGGCCCCAACAGAATATCTATGCGAGCCCAACTGAGAGGCTGAGGTAGGAAAGAGGGATTAGCAACACTTATAATCCTTTTCTTTTCTTTTCTTTTGCTCCTGCCTAGGAGGTGGTGCAAATTCGGGAGGCTGCTGGGGCCTAATGTGCTTTGAAGGAGTGAAGGGTAGGCCTTGAGTCCTTGAGACTGTGCAGCTTTGAGTTTGCCTATTTAGAGAAGTTAGGTGCCCTCAAAGGGGAGGTCCTGGGCAGACTGCTGAACTCTGTGAGGGAAGCCAGAGGATTAGTGCCATGAACAGCACCTCATGGTGACTGCTAATGTTGTTATGGTTGCCAAGTCAACCTCATCTAGAGCTGCCTGGAGGAAGGTTTTGACCACAAACTTGCTCTCCTTAAGGAGGGCCTTGAACTCTTGTCTAGCTCCTGGCAGGGAGTCCTTACATTTGGACAATAAGACCCAAATTGGTTGAAGATATGCAACTTGAGGCTGCCTGTTGAATAAACCTTACAACCAAATAAGTCCAGTCTCTTGGCCTCTTCATTTTTGGGGGTGGCACTCAGTTGCCCTGTCTGTGATGCTCATTTGCTATTGACACTATAGGGACCTTGGCAGGGGTGTGAGAGAGAGACTGTGTATAAAGGTACTTAAACCCTCTGGCTGGGATAACATATTCTTTTGCCCTTTTGGAGGTGTGGAGGAGGGGAGGGATGGGCAGACAAGAAGGGGTCTGCCATAATGTCCTGATGGGCCTCATTACCACTTCATTAATGGGTAAAGCCGCTCTGGAGGGAGCTGCTGAAGCCAAGCTGTTGATCAGGCTGCGTGCTGATTCCTTAAGCTCCAACCCTTTTCAGGAGCTCCTGGTGGGCCCTGAAACTATCCTGCAGGAGTGGGTTACTAGGGCCTGCGACATCCAGGGATGACAGGGAAGAGGCCTGTGCACAAGGTGGGGCTTCCTCCTCTACCGCCTCTACTTCTGCCACATCCATTGGAGCCATTTCCTTGGTGGCAGTACTGGAGTCAGGGCCTGGTGCCTGACGGGAAGAGGTGGTAGCTCATCTTTTTGACAGCACTGAGAATGATGTTATGGGGGGCTGGGAGCAGTCCTATGTATAGGCTGAATACTGGTAGGTTTTGGAAGCAGTGAAGATTCCCCTTCCAGCTCTGATGAGGATTCTTCTTCTGGAGACCATGGCATTGCAGTACCTGTTTCCACCTCTTGGCAATGTTGGGGAACTAGGGTTTGGCGATGGGCTGCTGAATGCTGCATTGAGATATGGAAGGCTTACCCCTGGACAATGCCACAGTGGAGCTCACCGCATCTTGTTCCTTTCTGTCCCCAGTTGCTGTGGCTCCTGAGGGACCTTGAGGATTGGTAGGGTTGGGAGGGACAGCTGCCACCTGGAAAACCTCTTGGGTCGACTGGACCAGCAGACACCTGAAACCGTGGCTGCTCACATACTGAACTCCATACTCTAGGTGGAGTTGGCAGAGACATCAGCATCTCAGGGAATGAAAAGTGGCCCAACATGAGTCTCACTACTCTAGTCACTCCCCACTTGTCCCATTCGGCACTGGAGAACAACCTCTCACAGTGTGTTGTTTCTTATGCCTTCTCCTCAGCACGGGGAATGGAAAGTGGTGCCAGGAATAACATGGTGCTGGGGTAGCTCTCGGCATGGATGCTGAGGTGCTTGGTGTTCATTCAGAGCAGCTCATCTCCAAGGCTGGTTTGAGGGCTGCTTCCATGAGAACAACCTTCAGCGGAATTTCTCTCTCTTTTCTCATGCAGGGTCTGAACTCCCTGCAGATCTGGCACATCTCCTTCGCATGAGACCTTCCCCTGACACTTTAGAGCGCTAGAGTGAGGGTCACTCACTGGCATCGGCTTATTACATGAAGTACATGGCTTGAAGTCTGGGGACCGCGGTATGCCCCTGGGATGAAAAGTCCCTTGACTACAGGGACAACGATCACTATTATGTACACTAACTCTAACTATGAACAATACACACTAACTATAATAGCTATACAAATAGAAAGTCCAAATCACTGGGTAAGGAGTATTGTTCCAAGAACCATCATGGGGAGTAAGAAAGTACTGAGATGGTGCGAGGCCAGAGGTGGCCATTACACCAGCACATATGCATGCATTCCTGAAGATGCTAGGGTTAGTCCTATGAATACCCCTGAGGGAAAAATCTCTAGAAGCTCTGCATACGAGGTCACACACCTATCATGGAATGGACAAGAGCAATCACTCAAAGAAGAATCTTTGGCTATGTCTATGTAACCTTCAGGTGGGCTAAAATTAATTAAATTGCCCTTCTCCAGTGCCCCACAGAAATACACCCCAACCCCTGTGGAGAAAAGCAGCTGGAGACCCAGGATCCAGTCTGTACAGGACTCACGGCGAAGCTTGCTCAGAGCTACACTCATACATTAAAATACTACTACAATAAACATAACAATGAACTTTATTAACTACTAACTAAATGAACCTTATCCTAAGAAAACAAACTACAATTAACCAAGAACAATCCCTTGCATGAAAGATACCCAAGAGTCCCAAAGTCTGTGTGGAGTTCACCCAACTCTCAGCTACAGTCTCTGTTCCAGTGTGGAAGCTTGAGTGGCAAGAAATAGCTGTCCTCTTCTTTCTTTGCTGGGATCCTCTGTAGCATTACATGCAGGCTTTCTCTTCTCCTCTGCAACCAGCCCTCAGTCCCATATGCATGTCTGCAAGGTCTGTCACAAATGACTCCTTTACATGGAGAAAACATCTTGTTCACTCCTGGCTCAGCTCCTCTCCAGAACACTGAGCACATGGTCTCCTTTCAAGGCAGCTCCTGCCTGCTATCTGCTCAGGCTGCTGCTCTCCAGTCATCTGACTGATCACATCATACCAGCAGGGTACACTGTGGAGCATGCTCAAATTGCTACCACTCCCTGCTTCTGGAAGTTTCCAGTTGTGGGTTGCTAATCTGCCCAACAACAGTAACCCACCCTCAGCAGGTCTCTCAGAGATAGCCTTTTCAGGCATATGGGTTACATCTACACTGGCAAGTTAGTTCGAATTAAGGAGGCTTAATTTGAACTAACTAAAGCCATGGCTACACTAGGCTTTAGTTAGTTCAAATTAAGGGCTTCCTTAATTCGAACTAAAGGGTTAATTCGAACTAACTTGTTTGAATTAACCAATGTGGCCATGTTAATTCGAACTAATTTCTTAGTTCAAACTAACCATTGAAATGAAAGAGGATCGCTAATTTGAACTAACTAAAATTAGTTCAAATTAGTTAGTTTGAACTAACTAATTCAAACTAATTTTAGCAAGTGTAGACATAGTCTTTATGTATGAACTGAAAAAGATGAGTAGTAGAAATGATCCCTGAAGACTCCTGAATCAGAGTGCCTGGAGGGGTGGTAACTACAGACTGTCTACAGTGCCTACTCACATCTAGACGAAACGGCTATTGCATCACTTAAACTCTTGTAGTACTTCTGTTCTGAGCTTGATGGTGCCAGCTTTGTGAAGAGTTGAATTTTACCCACAGTGCATACAGAATCTTCTGTTGTTCTGCTGGGCCATTTTCATTTTTTTTTCCCCAAAGAAATCATTTAGCATTTATGACAATAATATCAGTAAATGGCATGCTGATATTAATGTGGTATAAAATGCCCTGAGTAAAAGATAAAGAAATTAGTATAAAACTATTCACCCTGTTAAATTACTTTGGCTCATTTCTGAGTTAATTAGGTAGAACAGAACAAAGCACTAAGCAAGCACAAGTAGCAGTGACTCAAGGCTTTGGTCTGAAATCTACCAGACCATTTTGCAAAGTTTTGGTTAATGAGCAAATGAGAAACACTTTATTGCATCAATTAGAGATAGAAAAATATTAAACATCTTCAAATAAATACATAAATATAAATAATAATACAAGGAAAACCTAATTTTTATAAATAATCAGGTACTGAGCCAAAGTATAATAGCTAAACAGAACAATCTCTTCCTAGATCTTCCCATTGTTCAGTATTCTTATGAATGTTTCATGTGCTGTCACTCTTTCTGCTGACAGACCTATGATTTTAATTTGCTTCAAACTGCATTCTTAATTGAGTCGAAGAATTCTTGATATGATTTTATAACAAACGGGAATATAATAATCTGAACCTACAGTGGTGCATCTCATTTGTTCTTCAGATGCAAATCACAGTGCTGAATTCCTCACTGCACTTTTGACTAATTTCAATTTGTCATGCTGCTAAAAGCTTTGAGAATATAAATTAAAGCACAAAACCCCTACAAATATTTCACAAAGTATTTTGCATAAACATAACTCTGAACAAAGCTAATGGTCTAAGGCCACAAAAGCAATGAAAAAATTTCCTATCAGGCCAGATTCATCACTGGCATATTGGCTCTATGCGTAACATCCATTAACTTTAATGGGATTGTGCCTTCTTGCACCAAGGGCAGAACTTGTTATGCTGGTCTAACAGGGTCATGTTATAGCCCAGACAGTTTTTACTCACTGTGGGAAAAAATTAGAAAATATAAAAAATATGATTTTAAATGCATAACATCAAAATGTTTAAAAAAATTAAAATTTTCTCATTGTTATTTTGACTTAAAATCTGTTTCATAGAGTGTTTGTCTATCCTGTTCTTAAAAATCTCCAGTGATGGCAATTCCACTTCCTCCCTAGGCAATTTACTCTAGTGCTTAACAACCATGTTTTTTCCTAATGTTCGACCTAACTTGCCCTTGCTGCAATCTAAGTCTATTGCTTCTTGTCCTATCCTCAGAGGTTAAAGAGAAAAAATTTCCTCCCTCTTCCTTGAAAGAACCTTTTATGTCCCTGAAAACCATTACCATGTCTCCCTCTCACTAGGGTATGTTTATATTGCAGGCTCTGCATCGCACTCCACAGACCGATGCAGTGCGATCGATTGAGCGAGCAGTAGAGATCCACCCAAATGATCCCGGAAGTGCTATCTGGTCATTGAAGCTAATCCACCCCTGCAAGAAACGTAACACTGAGTTGACCCTGGGCATTTCCCTGTCAAACGCAGCATAAGGAAGATGTTGCAGTAATTGAAAGCTAGTAAATCAACGGGAGATACTCAAGTTTCAGTATGTAGTTTGTGTATCTTCTGTCGACGGTTGCTTGCAGTGTAGACCAGGCCTCCGTCTTCTCTTCTCCAGACTAAACAAACGCAATTTTTCCAACCTCCCCTCACAGGTCATGTTTTCTAGATTGTTAATAATTTTTGTTGCTCTTCTCTGGACTTTCTCCAATTTGTTCACAACTTCCCTGAAATGTGGTGCCCAGAAGTGGACCCAATACTCTAGTTGAGGCCAAATCAGTGTGAAGTAGAGTGGAAGAATTAATTCTCATGTCTTGCTTACAATACTCCTGCTAAAACATCACAGAACAATATATCCTTCTTTTGCAACAGTGTTATACTTAACTCATTTTTGGCTTGAAATCCATGATTATCCTTTTCCACAGTATACCTTCCTAGAAAGTCATTTCCCATTTTGTATGTGTGCAACTCAGTTCCTGCCTAAGTGGACTACTTTGCATTTGTCCTTATTGAATTTCATCCTATTTACTTCTGACCTTTTCGGACAGTTTGTCCAGATGTGTAGATTTTTGTGTGTCAGTGCAGTGCTGCACGAGGGCTGACTTGCTGCACTGGTACTTTTAAAAAGTGTAAGCAGTTTTGAAACCATCTGCTT
Source organism: Pelusios castaneus (assembly GCA_007922175.1). Lineage (NCBI taxonomy): Eukaryota > Metazoa > Chordata > Testudines > Pelomedusidae > Pelusios > Pelusios castaneus. The sequence continues at coordinate 19,176,178 of ML685797.1, forward strand.
AGCCCACAGATAAAGTTTTGGGCCCTGATGCAGCAGTGACGCCTTGTGTGGATCTCTGCAACCAGGAGCCCCTTTTAAGTCAGTGCAGAAGCTGCTTTAAAGCCTGGGGCCTTGCTTTACAAATATTAGCCCAGATGGAAGAAAACATCTCTAGCTAGTAAAGAACTGTTGCTTGTACCAAAGTCCCAATGGCTTCTCTTTTGAAGTTGACTTCACTGGGACTTAACATGTGTTTACTCTTTCTCCTGAATTTGGGCAGGCGTCTGTCTGTCTATCTTAGATGCGTGCACGCACGTGTGCGCGCATACACACACCCACCGAAAGATAAGACAAATTTAAGTTGTGGCAAACTTGGTCATGCCTCTTCAACTAGCTATAAATATATTAAGGAAACTACAGATCTGTAAGAAGGATATACTTGATAAGAGATAGCATTGTTAACCATTACATCCTGGGAATAGCAAACACAGAGGTATTTCAATTGAAACTGACCAGCGTCCAATGCCATCGCTGGTGCTGGGCACACGGGCGACTCTGGGCCCGGCCACTGGCCAGGGACCCAGGGCTGGATTGGGCCCAGAGGGTGGGGCCAGCGTGGCAGGAGGTGTGCTCCAGGCCCCGAACCCACTTTCAGAGCACTGATGTCCCTACCAGAGTCCATGATTATATGAGCCATTTTAAGTTATATAATATCCTACGATGGTAGGCTGAAAACTAACCATAATTACTTACAACTTATGGTGATGCCAAGCTCCACGTTATGCTTCTTTGGTAGTTTTACATGAAATGTCCCACTGCTTGGTATAACTGATTCTGTAATAAAAAGTAGATGATTTACAGGCTGCAGGATTTGCAAGGATGTGGCGTTTTAAGTACAAGACAATGACAATACATTAGCAATACTTACACCACACCTACCCATTCATGAAAATAATGTAGGCGTGGATAAGAAAGGAGCATGATATATGCAATATGTTTTATACCAGTGACGGTAATGTTAAAGGTCAGTAGCTCCATTATTCTGAGGTTTAAATATCAACTGATGGAGAGGTTGCACGTGCCTACCAATGGCTAAGCCGATAGCATCTCAGCTGCAATGCAATTTTGCGTGTGCACATACATGAAAAATTTACTGCTGTCAGGTAGCTTTTAATTAAAAAGACACAAAATAAGTCCTTAGCATTTCAGGCACATTTCAGTGTAGGTCTAAGACATTTTGAAATACGCTCCTAAATAACTGCAGTGGATTTTATATTTCAGGAAAAGTGAAGGAGCAAAAACACGGCAGAGTGAAGGAAAGCAAGAAGCCAGTTGAAGCAATGAAAGTTTGAATGCCCAGCACTACATCTCGGTCCTGACTTGTGGCATTTCTTTTGTCCCAAATATTTAGATTGCTCATCACGGTGATTTAGAAATGTAAACAGACACTCACTAGTAGAGAGAAATCTGATTCTACTCTGATGAAGTCAATGGGAGTTTTGACATAGCCATTATTGGGAACACGAATAGGCCCAAAGCTTGAAACTCAAAACTGATTTTCATTTGTGACTTCTGGAAGATTTAAAATTTGCTCTCCAGTTGTGCATGGTTTTACATTTTAATATTGTATTTGACGTGTATAAAAAGGTATAGATAATATACAATAGACTGACCATACTTTGATGGAAATTTGCATGCTAAGATATCACTCATTATTGTAGCAACCCTTAGAGGGGATTTTGCGTAACATGAACATTATATGTAATTCTATTTCTAAAATCATGTATACCATGCAAAATCACTACAAACTGACACTACAATGGCTTCTAAGGAGCTGTTATTAAATTAATGGAGATGTCTTAATAGTTCTTTATATTTTATTTAAAATATATATATATATACATTGTGTGTATGTATATATTTTGGGGTGAAACTTGTTTATATTCTGTGCATATTACATATATAATCTGTCGTTTTGTATATGCATTATATATACTTCAATACCTTAAAGGAGGGGTGGGGGAGGGAGAGGAGAACCCAGGGAAAGTAAAAGATGCATTGGCAATATTGTGCATTTCCTGACTTTTATTAAGTGAAGTTTTTGTATATAAGAATTCACATTGCTGTTCTTAAAGATGAAATGCTATTGTTATTCTTTTAGGTCTGTACCTCAAGAATGGAACCGTTAAGATTTCTCCACTAATCCACTGTTCACATAACACTTTCCTGTACATCAAAACATGTCATTAGCAAGGTAACACTCTGGAGAAGATTGTAATACATTTAGAAATATTCTGTTGAGCTAAGACACTATCTGTAGAGCATTTGTCATTTCCAGTGGGATTCTGCACACCGAGGAAGGTCAGTTGCAATGAGAAAGCTGAATAAAAGGCATAATTTGCAGAGGTCTAGCTTCACAAACAAATGGGATATGTGAAAATAATGTTCCAGCCACACATGCCTACCAAATAAAATACACATGGAAATCATTCCTAATAATGCTTTGCAAAACAAAAATAATTGTACATTCATACCTGCAACATCAAACTCTATTTCTAAAGTGACTTTGCTGGTGATAGACGAGTCTCTGAGAAGCTGATTAGCTTCTTCAAGTGTGCTGTCTTCTGTTGGGATTCCATTTATTGCCATTACTCTGTCTCCTATTTGAAGAACCCCACACCTTGAAACACAATAATAAAAATTAGCCTCGAGATGTACATGTAACCAACATCTAGTTATATAAAATAATTCCCATCTAAACTTTAAAAGCATGACATATCAACTCATTCTATGCAGTGACAGCTAGCATTTCTATCTACTATTGGACTAATGTGGCTCTACATGAAAGCATGTTATTACAAAAACATATGAAGGTGCAGTTGAAATGTTCCAAAAAAGTAATTGACAATTAAAATTTCAAGCATTTTCTGTGTTATGATCTGAAGTAAAACTTAGCAGAGATGGAGGCAGTTTCCTCCATTACAAAGAGTTTACTAGTTTTGAACTTCAGAGATATTTTAAAATGGATTCTCTTCCTTTTCATGAACATAGCCTCTACTCTGCTGTTGGAGGAATCAGCAAGATAAAGGTAACAGTGCTTGTTATTTGTCTGATACCTGATCAAGAATATAAAATGTTATTGTCAAACCAGTGAGTTCATTAGGTGTTGTACTTCCAATGATCCATAATTTATCAGAAATCTGAAAACAACCAAATCAAACCATCCCAAGGAAAGGTCAGCAAGATATAGTTAGGCATCGTCATCTCAAAGAGCCTCACCTTTCTGCTGGGCTGTCGGACTCAATATATGAAATCAGAGGTGGAGAAGACAAGGTTTCAGTGGCAAACACACTACCTTGGAGCTGTATCCCAAATCCTACAATGGGGTCAGCTGTCAATGCTACTTCTGTGGTTTCTGTGTGGACAACCTGTCCAGCCAGACCAACAGTGCTCGAGGCTAAAGACACTAGAAAACAGAACATACCAGAGGAAAAGACATTCAGGCACAGACAGTAGAAATGTAATTGCTTTATGATATAATCCATAGTATAGACTTCAAGGGCAGAAGGGACCATCATGATCATCTAGTCTGACCTCCTGCACACTGCAGGACACAGAACCTTGCCCACCCACTCCTGCGGTAGACCCCTAAACTCTGGCTGAATTACTGAAGTCCTAAAATCATGATTTAAAGACGTCAAGCTACAAAAAATCCATCATTTACACTAGTTTGAACCCACAAATGACCCATGCAACATATGCTGCAAAGGAAGGCGAAACACCGCCCAAGGGTCTCTGTCAATCTGACCCAAGAGAAAATTTCTTCCTCTCCCCAAATATGTGCATACTGAGCATTTTAGCAAGACCCACCAGAAACACCTGGGAAAGAATTCTCTGTGATAACTCGGAGACCCCACTCCTAGTATCCCATCATTACTTGTTGCAGGATATTTGCTGCTAGCCGTCAAAGATCAGCTATATGCTGTTGTCATTGAATCAAAGATTAGGGCCAGCAGGGACCTCATGAGGTCATCAAGTCCAACTAAATCTTTCCAGCCAGGGCTTTGTCAAGCCAGGCTTTATAAACCTCTAAGGGTGCAGATTCCACCACCAAGCTAGGTAACCCATTCCGGTACTTCCCCACCCTCCTAGTGAAAGTGTTTCCTAACATCCCAGCTAGACCTCCCCCACTGCAACTTGAGATCATTGCTCCTTGTTCTGTCATCTGCCACCACTGAGAATAGTCTAATTCCATCCGCTTTGGAACCCCCCTTCAAGTAGTTGAAGAATGCTATCAAATCCCCTGCCCCTCCCGCCCCTTTCTTCTGCAGAATAAATAAGCACAGTTTCCCCAGCCTCTCCTTATAAATCATGTGCCTCAGCCCCCTACTCATTTGTGTTGCCCTCTGCAGGACTCTCTCCCATTTATCCAAATCCTTTCCATGGTGGGGGACCCAAATTACTTTCCTCGATTTGCTGGCAATGCTCCCATTAATGCAGCCCAATATGACATTAGCTTTCTTGAAAACAAGGATACACAGTTGACTCATACCCAGCTTCTTCTCGACTGTAATCCCCAGAACCTTTTCTGCAGAACTGCTGCCTAGCCAGTCTGTGTCCAATCTATAGCAGTGAATGCAATTCTTCCATCTTAAGTGCAGGACTTTGCACTTGTCCTTATTGAACTTCATCAGATTTCTTTTGGCTCAGTCCTCCAATTTGTCTAGGTTACTCTGTATCCAAGCCCAACCCTCTAGAGTATGTACCACTGCCCCCAGCTTAATATTACCTGCAAACTTCCTGAGGGTACAATCCACCCCATCCTCCAGATCATTAATGAAAATGTTAAACCAAACCGGCCCCAGGACTGATCCCTGGCACACTCCTCTTATTACCACTGCCAACTAGACATCAAGCCATTGATCACCACTGGTTGAGCCCGATGATCTTACCAGCTTTCTATCCACCTTACAGTCCATTCATCCAACCCATACCTCTGTAACTTACTGGTAAGAATACCATGTGAGATGGTAACAAAATCTTTGCTAAAGTCAAAGTATATCATGTCTACCACTTTAGTCACATCCACAGAGCTGGTCATCTCATCATTAGAGGGTTGGTCAGATATGACGTGCTGTTGGTTAATCCATGTTGTCTGTTCCTGATCACCTCCTTCTCCCCCAAATGCTTCAAAATGGATTCCCTGAGGACCTGTTCCATGATTTTCTGGGAACTGAGGTGAGACTGACTGGTCTGTAGTTCTCTGGATCCTCTTTCTTCCCTTTTTAAAAGATGGGCACTATATTTCCCTTTTTCCAATCATGTAGGACCTCCCACGATTGCCACGAGTTTTCAAAGATAATGGCCATGAGCTCTGTAATCACATCAGACAACTCCCTCAGCACCTTTGGATACACTGCATCTGGCCCCGTGGATTTGTGCATGTCCAGATGTGACGAAATTGAGGTATTCTTCGGTTTTCTCTGAGTGCTATTCATGTGTCTCTGTTTCCTTCATATGTTACTCATGTGTTTCAATGATGGGACCCAGGTGTGTGATTTTTGCAGAGTCCACTGGAGGGCAAATAGGCCTTCTCCAACTACATGTGCACGAACAATGGCCAGGACCCCCTGCCCTGGTTCAACCAGTTGCAACAGGTTGTAACAGGCAGAGACAAAGAGGGGGATTGACCTCTTGCCTGCAGAGGAGAGAGAGGACAGAGGAGTGGCAAGGGGACAGGTCTGGGTGGTGGCTGGCTGGAAGGGCAGTCCCCCAATGAGGAGCCTTGGGAGCAGGGCCTGAGAATAGGCTTTGAGGCTTCCTAGTTGGTTCCTGCTGTAACTTCTAATTAATCTGCTATCAAAATCTCTCTAAGATGTGATCCTGAGAACCAATAAACCCTTCTGATTTCTAAACTGCCTGTGAATTGCTTCTGATTGCAAGATGGGGTGCATGGCGTACAAGCTCCACAGGGTCCCATCCAGGGGGACTTACAGGAGGAGCTCAGGCTGAGCAGGGATGCTGAATGCTCCAAGGCCAGGTTCAGGAGGTAGCTGCACTGGTGTGTGGAGATCATGTGGGAGGTGGGGAAAGACCCTGAGCACTATTGTCCTGACTGGCCCTACCCCAAGTGGCTCCAGAGCACAGTTCCTCTGGAACTCTGTCATACCAACTTTTCTCAATAGTCCTGAGGGCTGCTCACCTCTTCCCCATGCTGGCCTGCCCAGTGCAGTAGTCTGGGAGCTGAACTTGTCTTTAAAAAAAGCACAGAGTACATTGTAGGCAGTCTCTTTATACCATCCTCTCCATAAACAATGTCAGTTTTGAAGCCTGTTTCTTTTTGGCCCATGCTGCTTCCCTTCGGAGGTTGTTCCAGAATATCACTCCTCTGATGCTAGGAAACCTTCATCTAACTGCAAGCCTAAATTTGTTGATGGCTAATTTATATCTATTTATTTTTTGTGCCAAATTAGCACTTAACTTAAAAAACTCTTTTTCCTCCTTGCTATTTATCCCTCTGATGGATTGCTAGAGAGCAATCATATTTCCCCTCAGCCTTTGGTTTGTTACACTCTTTGAATCTCCCTTCATATGGTAGGTTTTCCATCCCCTCACCTGTTCCAGATTGAATTCAACTTTCTTAAACATGGCAGACTAAAATTACACATAGTATTCCAGATGAGGTATCTCAGTGCCTTTTATAATGGTACTAACACTAATACCTCCCTATCTCTACTGGAAATACCTCACCTGGTGCAGCCTAGGGTAGCATTAACCTTCTTCACAGCCACATCCCATTTGCAGCTTATCCTTTGATCAACTAATACACCAAGATCTTTCTCCTCCTCTATAGCTTATAACTGATATGTCCCCAGTGTACAGCAAAAATTCTTGTTGTTCGTCCCTAAGTGCACAACCTGGCTCTTTGCGCTATTACATTTCATCCCATTTCTATTACTCCTATTTTCAAAGTCATCCAGATTTTCTTGTATGATATTCTGGTCCTCCTCTGTACTGACAATACCTCCCAAGTTCGTGTCATCTGTAAATTTTATAAGCACACTATCACTTTTTGTGCCAGGTCATTAAGATCGATACCTGAGGAACTCCACTGGTAACCTTCCTTCAGCCTGCCAGTTCATCTTTCAGTGTGACCCGTTGTAGTCTACCCTTAACTAGTTCCTTATCTACCCTTCACTTCTCATATTAATCTCCACTTTTTCCAATGTAACGAATAATTTTCCTTGTGGAACTGTATCAAATTCCTTACCAAAATCCAAGTAGATTAGATCTACCGCACTTCCTTTGTCAAAGAAAGAGATCAACTTAGTCTGGCACAATCTACCTTTTGTAAAGCTGTGTTATATTTTATCTCAATTACTGTTTATCTCTATGGCCTTAATTACTTTCTCTTTCAAAATTTGTTCCAAGACCTTGTATACAATTGAGGTCAAACTAACAAGCATGTAGTTTCCAAGATAATTTTTTCCCCTTTTTAAAAAATAGGTATTATGTTAGCAATTCTCCAGTCATAAGGCATGTGTGATGCTGGGTGGATTAGGGGGACCATTCATGATATTATTTAATATCAATATTTCAAAATACAATAATCCATATGAGATATGCCATGCAGGTACCCAATAGAAAGGTTACAATTTGCTAAGTATGATGATATTGTCTATGTGCATGTGTCATATCTATATTGGAAGTTATGAATATGTTTGATGTATCTGTATTTTAACTTGTGATATGCTTCTGGTAGACACCCCAGACAGGATGGATGCAGCAATCATCTGCTTAATGGCCCATCAAGGGAACTCACAGATACAGCAGGCCCAAGGGGAGACCAGATGAGTCACTAGGACTTACCCATGTGACTCTGGTTTCTATGTTATTCCTGTAAAATTCCACATGCAGCATGAAAAAGGCCAAGGGACATAAAAGGTAGCTGTACCACCACCATTTTTTCTTATACTCTACTACAGCCTTCAGTCAAACCTACCTCTGGATCTATTCATCATAAACTGAAACTGTGAAACAAAGGACTGGATGTGCACCAGAGGAACTATACATGTTTGCAAACTCCAAATTCTACCAAGGACTTGATGTATATGGACTTTTAATTATTATATGTATCCTATTGCTGTAATCCTTTCACAGTTCTCTCACAGTTTGTTTTTTCCTTGGATTATAAACTTTTAGTTTTAGTTACTAAAGGATTGGGTGGCAGCGTGGTATTTTGGGTAAGAGCCAAACTTACATTGATCTGGTAATGTGGCTGATCCTTTGGGGTCAGGAGAACCCCTTTGGTGAAAAGGATGGAGTTTTAAGTAACTTATCTTTTTACTAGACACAGTAGCTGAATTGAAGACAGAGGCTGAAATGCAGTAAAGAGGGCTGTTAATATTTTGTTTTGGCTTCTGATATCCAGTGTGGGGGATCAGAAGCATTGTTTGTGGCTGGCTGGGAAGCCTGACTTATGTGTCATCCACCAGTGCTGGGAGAATCTGCTCTTCTTTTTGCAACCTGCCCTGATCTTGGCATTTTCAGGTGGCTGCTCTAGGCATGGCTGACACTGAGTTTATGGATTAATTAAAAATCCTTGCTATTGGGCTTGCAATTTTGTGTGCCAATTCCTTTAGTATTCTTGCATTGAGATTATCCAGGCTTATCAATATAGTCTTATTAAGCTGTTTAAGTTTGATCTGCGCCTCAGTAATTTTTACCTTCATACCCTCATTTCCATTAGCCACCCCGCTACTACTCCTAAACTCATCATTATCCTTAAACAAATACTTTGCCTCAGTTGCCTAAATTGTCTTTAATCTCCACCCCATTCTCAGTATTTAGCAGTCCCACTTCTTTGTTTTTCTTTTTATTTATATGATAACAGGACCTTTTCCTATTGGTTTTAATTTCCTTTGCAAGGTCCAACTTTTTGAGGTTTTGGCAGTTTTCATTTCCCCCTATAATTTCTGACTTCCAACATGCAGCTTTCTTTGGTGATCCACTCCTCCTAGGCTGCTTTCTCATCATCACATAATGTGTGAAGCTTAGTACACACTTACCAGGAAATTCAATGGCAGTCGACAGGAGTTATGCAAGCTACACAGTGAATCAACTTCCGGATCGATTGAACATGTCTTCTCTGCCACCCAATCACTCTGGATAGAGTGAACTGACAGCACCGAATTTGCTGCCGTCAGTGTGATCATACTCTACGATGCTTGCTCATCCAGCTTGGTCTGCAACTCTTCCCTGTGAATATTTAGCTCGTGCTTGGGAGGCTTCAAATAGTTTCTGCAACTTTGACTTAAAATAATTACAAGCCTCCTCCACATTCAGATCCTTGAGTTAACTAATCGCTAACTAATTTTTTTAAAAGTTTGCCCTTTTGAAATCAAAGATCCTAGTTGCAGATCCATTTTGTATATTCTTCCATTTCGTTTAAACTGAATTAGTTCATGATCACTGGAACCACCAGTTCTTCTACGAGGTCCTCACTATTCACCAATACCAAATCTAAAATGGCTCTTGTTGGTTTAGTAACTATTTGATGAAGAAACCTGTCAACTATCATATCCAAGAAAATCTGTGCCCTACTACTATTAGTAATATTTGTCCTCCAAGCTATAGCTGGGAAGTTACCATCTCCCATCATCACACAGTTTCCCCTAGTATTTATTTCATTAAAAACATTAAAGAGGTCTCTATCCATATCCAGATCAGATCCTGGAGATCTCTAGCACACCCCCAAGCACTAACCCTAGGGAGCCTCTGGTGGCTTTCTTCCACAAAGTGATTTTGACCCGAACAAATTCCGTCACTTCTAATATCCTGGCAGTCTACCTCATCATTAATATACAATGCTAGTCCATGATCTTTACCTTTATTTCTGTCTTTCCAGAATAGCACACATCCTTCAATATCTGTACTCCAGTCATGATACTATTCTTCTACGTTACTGGTACTCCTACAATTTTTGGTTTTACTTCCTACACCAGTAGTTCTAACGCCTCCATTTTGTTATCCAGGCCCCCTGCATTGGTGCGCATCTAGGGAATAAGTTCATTGACTCCCAGAGAGAATCAGCTTCTCTTTCAAACTCTGTTTAGGACAAAGTTTCTCAATAATATTTAAATGGGTATGACAGCTAAAAGAATAGTAAACAGTTGATTTTACAGTTTAAAAACATGTGTATGAATAACTCAAATTCTGTTTGTATTAAGTTTTGATTGTGGGGCCGAGATTTTTCAAAGAAGCTTAGAGGAGTTAGGTGCCTAGCTCCCAGTAACTTTCACCCTAACATCTGTAAGCTCTTTTGAAAATCTCTAATATTTTATTCATTAGCAACAGGGCAAATGTCCAAGAGAGGTAGGAAATGTTACTACTTATGGTATCTATTTCTCATTAACAATTATGTCAGGCTACTTGAGCTATGTAATCCCAATTAATTATCCTTTTCTGCTTTATAACATACTGTACACAAATGTATTTGAGGAAAGAAATTCCATATGATTCTTCAAAAATTCTAACCTTATAATTCCTATAGAAAGATCCTAAAATACACCCTATAATTCCTTTGGAAAGACCCTTCTGTGCTTTCAGGATTCTTATGTTTCAGACAGACATGTTTTGCTCTCTCTTTATTCCCACTCCCTCTCAACTGACTGCACTGCTTTACAAGACATGAGAAAAATGACTTTGAGATTCAACGGCGATAACGACACAAAAGGAATAGGGTGCCCTTGGGTACTTTGATCCCTGCCTAATGAGGTCCTTTTATCATTGTTTATATGTAGTCACTGGAAGTCACTATTATTTTATACAAAAAGGACATCACCAATTCTTTCCACTTCTAGTCAAACCAGTAGAGCACTGCTGCAATGGTATCCCTAAATTGTCCAGCACTTACGGCACTGCAAGTATATTTCAATTACAATTTAGGCTACTACATTCTCCTCCTCTAAATGCTTTCGAGGCTCATTTCTGGCTGCAAGAAATTAGCTAAAATGCAATGGCTCATGCAAGTGACTTTAAGTACTTTGTCTTTTTTGTCTTGTTTAAGTGCTTTGTCTTTTTTTTAAAGAGTAAAAGAAAGTTACTACTTGTTACTAAAATTGCTTTGCATTTTATAAGTTGTTAGCATAGTCATAAAAAAATCTCATTGGTTTTCATTCCTTGGGGCTTGTGTAAACATTTCCCTCAGTTTCAGATTTGCAGAGCTAGTTTTTAGCTTTGAGTTTCAAGTTAATATGATTTTGCAAATTCAAGGCTTGATTCAATACCATTGTAGTCAATAGGAGTCTGTCCATTGGCTTCAATGGTTTCAGATCAGGGTCTCTAGACCATCTTTTCACGTCACTTATTTTCCACTCATTTAATTAGGTGGTATCCTAAAAAAGAAATTGACTATGAATTTATTATAAAAATCAACCAGCCCCCACACCCTATAACCTTCAAAAGCATCCTGAGCCAAAAGTACCTTATCTTCTTCTTAGCTTCCTTTACATCCCTCCTCCTCATTTTATTTTTTATTGTTACCATCTTCCTGTTTTGTGCACTGTCTAATTGTAGACCGCAAGCTCTTGCAGGCTAACTTAAAAATCATAAAGGGACTATTCCATAATCACAAAAAAGGCACACGGTGGAAAATGAAAAGCTTACCGTTCTGGATCTTCACACTAAATGTGAAAAGAGTGGAAAGGAACTCAGGGTTACACTTCATCAGACAGATTTCAGGTTAAGTGCTTTAGTCTTATTTTAAATTCTTCAATATTTCACACAACTGGTTTTATGGCATAATCACCAGCTGATGGTTGCCATTTTTTAGGTGTTGAAGAGCTGTGGACAGGCTGGCATCTTGAAGAAAACAGACGTTGAAGAGCTAAAACTGAAGTTAGCACTATGGCTATCTGTTTGCTTCGGCACTTATACTGCCCTTGTTTGCATAGCACCTGATTACTGTAGTATATTCAGTGACAACAATGACAAAAATATTTCACTTGCCAGATCAAACTCGCCAGTGTTATTCTCTTCTACTTCAACAAAGTTTCATTCAAGAGCACAGTTGATTTTGAAGCTACTGTAATGTTCTGCATGTTTTGAGGTAAGCAGGAATCGTTCCCCTTTTGCCACTCAAATCCGATAACATTTACATTTTGCTTTACAATAATAATGTTTTTGTTAGTTCACTCATCCCATAGTTCTTTCTAACCACTTCCTTCAACTTGGAACTGAATTATACTCAAATATCTTGTAATCACTAAATAACAATCATTCATTTGCAGTAATCATCTTCACCTTTCACATTTACTACAGTTAGAATGAAAAAACCAAACAAAAACCTCTGGCTTCAGTACTCTGATGACTGAAAATTAAGATTACATGGCTATCAAAAACCTCACTTTCCTTCTAGAATTTTCAAGTCCTTGCAAAGCAAACCTCCTAACAATTCACAACTGCACACATTACCCTTTCTTTATAATTGGATGACAATTATTCCATTCCCTAGCCGCATCCTGCTCTCCCATCATCAACAACTCAAACTTCTTTCCCTTCCTCAGCTCACAGACAGCTCTGACATCAGACTGATATTAGGGCCTATTACTTGTAATGCTGAAACACTTCCAAATATATTTTTTGAGGTATGGGTAGGTACAATATTGCGGTATTCCACAGAAGTTCAAAAAATGAAAAAAAATCTGACAACCAGTAAAACTCCACCGGGGTAGGTTGCACAACTCTGCCCTCCACAGCTGCCAGGATAGGGATACTCTCTGCCCAGCATTTGGGAATGCCCTGTGAAGGCCTCAACAGTGCCCTAAAGTTTTGGCATCTGTGCAAGGGTGATCCTGTAGTTTAACAATGACTGCACACTGTGCCTCCTCCAGCTACTTGAGGAACAGCTAAAAAGACTCTCCGGATAAGGGGAGGGGGCAGCCCTTACATGGCAGTTCTCTCTTTTGGAAGTTCAGGGTATGTAGATAGAGATAGCCAGCTGACACACTCCTGAAGAGACTGTTATGAAGGGAAGGAGAACTAATCACTAAGAGTGCATCTATAATGGCAACTTAGGTCGACTTAAGGAGGCTTAAGTCAACCTAAACAAAGCCACGTCCATACTGGGCTTTTATTAAGTTGACTTAAGCATTTCCTTAAGTTGACTTAAAAAAAGCTTAAGTCGACTTAAAGCCATTAAGTCAACTTAAAAGCGTTAAGTTTATTTAATCAGGTTGACAAGGGGCTATGTCAACACTAGAAAAGTTAAGTCAACTTTGTTAAGTCGAATTAATAAGGTCGACTTTAAGTCGACTTAAAGTTGACCTTATTAAGTTGACTTAACAAAGTCAACTTAACTTTTCTAGTGTAGGCATAGCCTAAGAGCACCAAGCCTCCATCTTAAAAGACATCAGGGATGAATGGAAACATAGGGGTTGGTTGAGGTCTTCATTGATTGGGATAGTTTGGACAAATATCTGAACTTTTGGATACTTTACAGGATTCTAAATCTTTGGAAGTTCTCCTGTCCCTAAAATTTGTCTTGGGTTTGATTACGGTGTATTGGGGCTTTTGAGTATTATAGGTGTTTTTTCTGCAAAAAAACCCCAAACAAACAAAAAAACCCCCAAACATGCAGTATACTGAGCCCAATGAATCTTTGTTAATGCTGAGGTCTAATATATTGCATGCTTTTATACATACACGACATATGCAAGCGCTGTTTTACCAAATGTTCATACATGCACATTGTTGGCCTTTTGGGGAATTGGTTTACTATGTGCTATGCAGAATACGGATTTATAATCTTGAGTTGGGGGCTACATGCTTGTTTTTTTTTATTCCCCTAATAGTGACAGAAAAAGGACAAGAAATATTAAAAAGTGAACAGGGGACTATTTCAGCTGCATAATTACAAGTTGGCTGGGGAACTTTGATGAGTGTAAAATGCTCCATATTCCTAGAGGCAGAGGAAAAATTAGCTAATGATAGGAACAGGTGATAGATGCATGTCATGGGGTGCCCCAGGCTGTCTTAACCACTAACAGGTTACTAGGAAAACTAACAGGTAGGGTTGACAACACCTACAGAGATAAAAGCACTGGAGAATAGATGGGCAGGGTGGCTGAGGAGTCATGGAAAACAAGAACCATCAGGGACAGGCTGGTGAGATGTTACCCAGGAGACCGGGCTTCTGGTGGAAGAGACTACAGGAGTGACTCGGAGGATCAGCCTGCAGGAGGCCTGGTAGGAAGCAGGCCAAGGAAACTGTAAGAGGTGGGAAGGCGTGGAGCCAACTGCTTTGTACAGGGTGCCTGGCCTGTAACCTAGAGGAGTGTCTTGGCCTGGGTTCCCCTACCAAACCCTGCAAAAGGGCTTGTGAAGTCCCGAATAAGTGAACCATACCTGAAGGGGTCAGGTGTTGTGAACCCCTCATCAAGAGCCCCCGATTTCCTGAACTATTCAGCTTCTTAAAAGCAGAAAAGGGGAAAGAACTATCAGGAATCTGGGTGAAGAGCTGAGGTCATAACAAGGAAGCCACAGCCAGGCTAAAGGGGAGGCAGTTCATCAAAGGAGGGAAACTGAAGCAGAGCTGCTGTGTCACCTAATCTTGCTATCGGAAGGCGCCATCTATCAAAGGGACTGCCAAACAATGAGGTATTTGTGCAAAACAAAAAAGCATGGATGCCCAAGCCCATCTCTAATTCTTACCAAACATGTGGCCATGATAATTATCATGTAAACTCCTACATTCCATCAACCCCTGTATAAATGTGATCTGTCCTATTTACTTAGCCAACTGGGGATTTAAACTCTACCCAAATGGTGACATAATTATTTGTATGGTAAGTAGCAAACTTTGAATGTGAAAAAGCAGAGGAAAAAATAAATGGCATAAATAAAGTACCTGGCGGCAAACAGGGTCTTAAATTTTTACAGTCACGTGTTTGGGAAGACCTACATAAGTATTACCATGATTGCAAACTCATGGCAATAAAATGTCTATATTAGTACCCTACAACTTCATACTTTATTACCATGAGTTTGGGATGATCACAGTAATTATGCAGGTTTTTCTAACAAGCGGCAATGAAAATTTTATAGCGCTCTTCACCACCATATCTTCTCTCTCTCCCTCAGCAGACAGAGACTTACTATAATTTACATTTAAAACTGTCCCTTAACAATCTGATTGGTGATAAATTGGTCACTAAACCCAAAATAGATTGTGCTATTGCTCTTCTAGGCAAAGGGCAACAATCTACAGCCGACGTAAATCACTGTTGTCAAGCAGGGACATTTGAGCAATCTCCCATTAATCCTGTACAAAAGGAGCTGGCTGGCTTGCCTAGATTCTTCTGCTTGGCAGTGGAAGTGGTCATCTCTCTGAGGGACAGAGGAATTGCCATTCTGAGTCAGATCCTAGGTCCATCTAGTGTAGTGTCCTGTCTATGACAATGGACAGCACAAGATACTTCAGAAGAAGGTGTAAGAATCCTGTAGTAGTGGGCAGATATGGGGTAATCTGCTTCCTCCACCTTAGATATTATCCTAATCTCTAATAGGTTTAAAACGTGAAGGATGAAGTTTAATATCGCTTCCTGGGGTGTCTACATCCACAATTTCTCCTTAATATAGGAAATATTCTTTGATGTTGCAGTGCTTATGTGATTAAAGTATGAAAATCACCCCGTGCAGAGGGCCTGTAGGAGGCCCAGCCCAGCTACCACTAACACCCTTTTATGGGCCTCATGTGGGCCTTGGCACAGGGGAGAATGTCATTGAAAGACTTGCTTTTATTTAAAATACAATACAATCTGTCTCCAGAGGCAATGGCAGTAATAAAATTGCCTCAGGTAACAATAGTTTCTTCAATTGCACAGAATGACCACAGCCTGACAGTACATCACCATCTCTGGAAGTATTTTTGCCTTGGGCAGTGGTTTACTGCTATCCCTTTCCAAATCAATTAGTATTTGTATAATAATCCCTTTCTATTTCTGCATGCATAAAGAGGGAAAGGGGGTCATAATTTATAATACCTAATCTTATCAATGACGCTATATGGATTGACCCTAAAGGATTCATTAGCAGATGATAAGTCAGAACATGTATTGGATCAAATAGCTGATCAGATAAAAGAAAATCTGATGAATGGAAAAATTACATGAAAAGAGTTGTATTACTAGGAACAGTCAAAGAAAACCCTCAGTCTCACATGAAGTTATTTGCTATTTCTCACAAAAATCAAAGATGATTTACATTGACAAGAAACCACCATTTTGCTGTGACAATGGCAGATATTTGAGGAGGTGTGTTTTGTGTTGTGGTGGAATCCAACAACTCTTCTCCCAACCATTCCCAGGGCAAACTTCTTCAATGGTGGAAATAGTGAAAATTCAACTCTGACTAACGCTTTGGTCCTGCAAGCCGAGCTGAGCAGGAACGCCCATTGAAACTCTAAACACAGTCTTTCCTCATTCTTGCTTGTTCTCTCCACTTTTGTGTGTTTACCTCATACTCCCTGAATTTCTAGAAATAGCAATAAGCAAAATCTTAGAATCCAGAGATACCAGTTTATCTCAAAGCAATATAATTGCATTCCCTTGCCAGTCCCTTTATACTATTTAGATGTAGGTTTTCTGTAGTTTACCCAAGTGTAGCTGATTACGTGATCACAGATTTAAAGAATAAAATAAATACATGATGAAAAACTGTAGAAGGTCAATGGGTAGCTCAATAAAGTGCATACATCCAGTGTATTTCACATTATGTATACTAGAATATAATATAATGTAATATAGAAAAAATCATCTTGGCCAAAACTCAGACTTTGGAATATCATTAGTGCCATATAATAGGGTAGTTACCCCACTCCAGCCAGGAACGGGTTAAAAGCACTGCAGAAAGTGCCTAGTCAATGGGAGGTGAGGGCTGCAGGGCCAATCAGGGCTGAGGGGCCAGGATAAAGGCTCCTTCTGCTCTGGGCAGTTTGCCTCAGAGTTGGGAGTTAGAAGGTTGGGCTGAACAGTGCTGTGGGAGACAGGACCCTGGACAGCTCCCAGGGGCACTGCCAAGCCCCAGCTTTTATACAAGAGCTGCAGGTACCTGGAGAGGTGTGAATAACCCAGGGGACCTGGTGAGGGCATAAACTGAAGAGGAGTGAGGAGGTTGAGGCAGTGGTCAAGTGACTGCATAGGGTCCCTGGGCCAGGGCCCAGAAAAGTGGGCAGGCTCAGGTCCCACATGCCACCCCCCGATCGCCACTGGGCAGGAAATTGCAGGTCAGTGGTGTTGAATGGGGCCCACTGATACAAGTGGGTCAGTTGGAACAGGACTATACCCTGGAAGAGGGGAACTGAGGACTCAGCTGGAGGACTGAGGTCCCTGAAGTAGACCACAAGTGAGCTGGAAACTGGACTAGCGGTGGCCACTGAGGCAGACTGGCCAGGCTGGACTGGAGCAAACCCTGGAAGGGGAGGACTTGGAAGGGACTCAGCCAGAGGGTTGTGGTCCTGAACTTTGTGAGAGAGACCAAGGACTGACCGCCAGATGGCAGACTACTTGAGCAATTCCCCAATGCCACCACCAGGAGGTGCTCATCTGGTGGATCCCATGCCGCAGAGGTCTACATGCCAATACTACAAAGATCTTTAGTCCCAATTATAATCTGGCTCTTCCCATAGCTCACCCAAAGTGAGCCTACCTCTCTAAAGTTATGATCTAGATACAGCAATATGGAGTTCCCTATACTGTAGTGGCAAGCTCCTCATCTTCGGTGGCTTAACAATGGAACCCTATGCGCAGTTTATTTTTGTATGTTCAGCTCTGATTTCTATTTCTGGGGAGAGGGAAAAGGAAAGGAATTTTAATCTCATTTCCAGTACTTACACTGTATACCCATCGAGAGTGTATTGAGGCAAACTACACTAAAATAATATATACTTTTAACCATGGATTACACAAACTAGACGTAATCAACCCATTTCAGTGTTGAATGCAAACACTGTACATTGATTCCTGCCTCCCCCACGACCCCCGCAAAATCGAACACTGACATCTAAACTACTGCTGATACCTTCTCTTTAATATATTTGCCAAAGTAAAATCACAATGTTGTGCCTTTCTTCTCATTGTTTCCCCAGCCCGTTTGTCGCAACTTCAAATGACTGCTGTTACCACCTACATGAGCTTTTGAAGTCCTTCTTTTTCATTCTCCGCCTCATCATTGTTCCACGTGGGCTGGTAGAGTAGCGGCTGCGAGGTAAGGTGCCCATGTTCAGGGAACTCAGGCTGTACGCACTCATGGAGGTAGGAGAGAAGGATGAAGATACCAAAGCTGCTGCAAAAAATTGGACACTTGGCATATAGCAGGTAACAGAGTAGCACAAGCCAGTAACTCACTCGTGAATCAGACAATGAGTATGGTGCACAGAAATGATTTGTGTATATCTAGTAACAAAGATATCTGTCAAATCTCATGTGTGATCCTAGATAACAGCATAGCAAGAGTTTCAACACCATGTGAGGCATAAAAGGAACTAAGAGCTAGGAACTAGCAAAGACATTGTTGACCAAAATAAATAAATAAAAACATCTACTATATGCCTTACTTTAAGCAAAGTACATAAAATAAATATTTTTGATACACAGCCGTGAATCAATATAAATCAATGTATCTGGACACATTCTAGAAATGTCTTTTAAATAGGGGATTTCTGACATACAATTTGTAAGCCATTCTTTGTATTCAAAGATTATGCTGCACGGAAGATTCTCAAACCTAATGATATAGTAATATGGTTGAAAAAAATCAGGTCGTTGAGAATTTTCAAGCCTTTTCTCATCTAGAAAGGCTGTCCAGTAAAAAAAGAAAAAGGCGTAAGTTGTCAGAAATAACCTTGTCATAGCTGTGAATAAAAGTGTGACACCCATAAAACTGAAAGCTTTTAATGCCTGAAATGAAAGAAGTATGAGGGGAAGAAGAAGAAAAAAAATATGTGTGGAGGAAAGAGTGTGGAACATTACAAAGGTTTTTTTGTGGAGGCGTTTTCTGGAAATTCGGGGCTGGCATCCTGCAATGGTCAGGATGGTAGGTGAGCAGGCTGCTGTGGTGGTTGGCACAGGAATCCCAGGTAAGTTGCCGGTTGCTCCTTTGAACCTTGACTGCCCGCATAAAGGGATGACAGGAAATCATAAAACAAAAGGGACCAGAAAAGAGGGAGAGGTAACTGAACTGTATAAATAAAAATTAACAAAAAGCTTGAAAAGGGGAAAAAAAATTAACATGGCTTTGTCCCTTTTCTTGGTGATCAGCAAACACCATGACCAACGTTAGGCATGGAAACCTCTCATTTTCCTAGAAATACTTCTTCTCATGGCTGCGATTTTTATTTTTTAAAAGATAAGAACTGAATCAATTTCTAATCTCCTTCTGGCTTTAACAGCTAATATGAAAACTTTTTAGACAAATACTTCAGTCTACATTAACAAGATGTATGATATATGACTAGTAATTAAAGGTTTGCAAATCTCCACCTGCATTAGCAAAACTTTTATATATTAAGAAAATAAAAAGGGATTATAAATCACATTGCTCACAATGATTTGAAGTGGTTTACATGCCAGTCATTTCAATTTACTGCTTTGACGTTTTAATTTTGCCAACATCCATCACTGGTATTATATTACCCTGAACAATGAACTACTTCACTCAACCATCAGTGCAAAAATCTTACCTTGAAGTCTGATTAATAAACACAAAGCAAAAGTCTAAAGTTACTATTTCTGGTTTTGCAGGGTGATCCTAAGATCTTTTCCTTTTCTGGATTAAAATTAAGACCACATTTGATTCCTACTCAGAGGTTTGAGAGCAAAATGGGGGTGGTCAAAATTTGTCAAAAAAAAAAAAAAAAAGGTTGGGGGCGTGTGTAGACGGGAAGGATACACATTGATCAATTTCCAGAAAGTCAGGGGACTGCTCCTAAATGATATAAAATAGAGTAGATAATAGCCATTTTCATTTTTAATATGGAAATACTCCTGAAGATACAATTGTGATCTGCTCACTGTAAACAAGATGGAACATAGTATTTTGTGACCCGTAGTCCCCACTGCACTGGCTGCGCCCGCGTGAGGGATGGATTTGGGCTATATTGTCAAATACTATGAGCAGTGTTTGGCTCATGGCCTGAACTAAATGCCAGAGGAAAAGCTATGGTTTTCCCTCTATTTTATGTTGTAGAAATAGGATCACTGATTTGGCTGAGTACATTAAATCCTGTGTATCTGAAAATAAATTTGCCCCCACACCAATGGAATGTTTCATTACAACAAAGAATAGGGAAGGGAAGGTAAAAGGAAAAGAATGCATTTATCTTAAAAAATAAAATGTTGTTTTCCCAGCACCACTTTATAAACCATCTGAGGGTCACCTGTACTGAAATCAGGACATTCAGTTCCAATGTCTGAACAAAACCACACAGCTTCACTTCACAGTTGACTAGACTGATGACCAAACAGCTCACTGATCTAATTCTAAAAGAAGTCATCTTGAAAAAGTCTATAAAACCTTACATATAAAGCAGGATAATGTGGCCAGAAAATCCCAACAGCCCTAATAACAATCTATCTTAATATTTTATTTTAACGAATCCAACTACCTGTAGTTTCCTATCACATCTTTTCAAATTCAACTGATTCTTCTTCTGATAATCTGTGTCAATTTCAGAGTTTTAACCATGTGTAAAAATTAAAATCTGATAAGAATAATGCAGCCAGGTGGATTTTCATTATATTCAGGTTGCTACGAGTCCTCTTTAATTAAAAAAGCTGCTTCCAGCAGGAAATTATCTGGCAGTTTTTTCTCTTGCAGTTTTCCTATGAGGTGAAAAGTCCATACAAATTAGGTTTTCATATCTTGCAGAATGATCATTCCAATTCAATAAGAATAGTGTGTAAATACATAGCATGTACATTATCAGTGCTTTTTTTTTTTTTTTTTTTTTTTTGCAAAATGGTGCTGGTACTCAGCCAGGGACCTGGAACTGCCGGTGGTGGTGGCAGGGGCCGGGGCCGCACCACTGAGTAAAATAGGTGCCAGTACTCAGTACCCCTGAGTACCATCACAAGAAAAGTCCTGTACATTAGTAATTCATTGAGCTATTCCAGGACAGGACTTCTTAATGCTGGATAAAATTTATGGGGCAGCAGTAGTAAAAGGAATGGGCTTGGCATCCCAATATGAAAGGAAAAAAACCCCCAAAACCTTAACAGCAAATCTGGTCTCTTGCACTTTATTTCTGGGCTCCACTTTTATTCTTCCATTCACAGTCTTTAGGCTTTTTGGTTTTGTTTTGGGAGTGGGTTGGGGTTTTTTGTTTTGTTTTGTTTGTTTTTGGCCAGTTCGGAATTCAGAGCACGTTCTGGGGAGATCAAGAATTGTGTTCAATAACGAGAACCTTCATAACTCAACATATCATAGAATCATAGACGTTGGAGATGGAAAGCACTCTTGTATCATTCAGGCCATCTCCCAGGCAATGAAGGATTGTTCTCAAGAATACAGGTTTCCATAAAGCCAGTTTTCTCTTGAGTAGTTTGTGATATCATAGAACCAGAGTTGGAAGGGACCTCAGGAGGTCATCTAGTCCAACCTTCTACTTAAAGAAGGACCAATCCAACTAAACCATCCCAGCCAAGGCTTTGTCAAGCTGGAGCTTAAAAACTTCTAGGGATGGAGATTCCATCACCTTCCTAGGTAACCTATTCCAGTGCTTCACCATACCCCAACTGAAAAAGTTTTCCTAATACCCAACCTAGACCTCCCGCACTGCAACTTGAGCTTCTAGCTTTTTCATCTGCCACCACTGAGAACAGCCTAATTCCATTCCCTTTGGAACCCCCCTTCAGATCATCGTAGGCTTATACTTAAGTAATGCTACCTGGGTGTTCATACTCAAAACATCTAGCTCTTCTGGTTAACTTAAGGCAGCTGACTACTTGGCTAGGGAGAGCTCCCCTAAAAAGATGTTTTTGCACTCACTGAATCCTCTTGGTGTCACTTCACAAAGCACAATGCCCATCTGTGTACCAGTGCAGCATAACATTGATACTGGCCTACAGATTGCAGCTGTGAAGACCTGATCAGTCAATTCTAATTGCGCTGTCAGTAAAGATCTGCCCTCAGAGACATCCAAAACACTGGTTCACTGCTTGCTGCTCTTTGATAGAATGACTAGAGCATAGACTGGGTGCATATTGAGACAGCTACATTTAGACATGTATCTACCAGCTTTTGGCAATAAAACGCATCAAGTCTCTTGCTGTAGCACAGATATCCCAGTGCTGTAAATGCTTATCTATCTCCAGTATTTCTGCTGAACATAGACAATGTTATTATTAAATTTATCTGAGGGTTTCTTGAGATTAACCACTTTCATAATTATCGAATCTACAAGACATGAACTCCCCATATTTGGGCTAAATAACAGCAGGCGTCAAATGTTTGGCTAGAAAAGTTCCTCACTGCATATCATTCTAATGTAACATCAGGAGACTGTAAGCCGAATAGGGCATGACAATGGAAATGCCCACAAACTCACACTACAATTTGTAAGTATGTAAACTGAGCAGCAGAATAATTTGAAAAGCTCCCTTGAGAAGGACGGCAGTCAATGATAATGTTAATAATAAAGAAATTCAGTATTATGCAAGTATTCTGAGAGAGGAGTTTCAAGAACTTATCACAGAAAGCAGGTGAATCCAGGGGCATTTATCATAACCTTCAAAGTGAATATGCTTAAAGAAGCTGGTAATGATCCACATTATATTTTTCCATTTGGAGAAGCCATTCAGAGTATAATTCACATACTTAGATCGCTTCTTCCATATAACGAGAAAGGTATGATCACCAACGCTCTTGGTACAGTACTAGAAATATGCAGAGGCCCTTTCCAGCAAAACTTTTTCTCCCCCTTATCTTTAGGAATTGCTGAGGATTAAGGTAAATGAAAGAATATACAGTGTACAAAGGGATTTCAGAAGCTTAACCTGGAGAACTGAAAAGAAAGATTAGAGATAAAATTGCCTGAGTATCTTTTCCAGTTGTTTCAGCAACGGCAGGAGATATGAAGAGAGAAGAAAGAGGAAAATGGATCTAGTGCTAGTGATCACCTTACCGTGTTCTGGTCCTTTCAGTGCCAGCCGAGTCTGATGGTGAGGAAGGATCTCAAGTTTGACGTTGTCTGCTGTATTAGCCAAAAACTGTGTAGCTTCTGCCAATGTACAGTACTCCATACTGGTACCATCAATGGATAGAATATGGTCTCCTACATGTAATGCACCACATCTATACAAAGGGAGGAAAAACTCAGTATGATAGAGTGCTATTTGCTTGGAATATGAGTTTTATAGCCTTCAAGTTGGTCATGGCGATTATGAGACTGTTCATTTTTACAAAGAAAAAAATTTTTTAAGGACCATCACTGGTCATACTTTAAAGCCTTTTAGTACAAAACTTAAATACAATTTGGTAAATACAGCATATGTGAAGACATCACTCACAGAACTGGAATGGGGTAGTTGACTACCAATATGTGTGCGAATGGCAGCAGAATAAATGAGAAGAGCTTAAGGAGACTCAGCCTAGTCATATCCCTCACACAAGCACCCAGTTCATCATTTTTTGAGTTATTCATAGTTAAACATTTATTAATACAAAAGCTGTAAATGATGATGATATTATGCAGTAGTCAAACAAATAATGAAACCAGGGCTGGCATGGTGACGTTAAGGGTGGGAGTGGGTAGGAAGGGGGGCTAGCTGCTACATTTTGCTGCACTCAAGAGACTGGCTACTGGATGAGTTGAGAAATGTAAACACAGCAGTCAGCATCCCGACGTACCAGTCAAGTGGACAGCTCCTTTAATTGGTTACCCCCTGTGGAACAGGAAAAAACAGAGGGAGAAAATTAAAGCATCCTGCACCATTGAGCTGGAGAACACCTCTGGATCAATGGCCGTCACTCTCAAAGTTCTACTGTAGGGTAAAGCCCACAGTGGAGCTGTAAACTCACTGCTACAAGTGGGTGCTACTAACAGCACCATTGTCAATGAGGAATTACAAGGAAGGGTGGAGGAGACATGCAGGAGAAATGTGCTGCTGAAACGTAAACATTTAAATTTTAAAAAGATCCTACAACTTTAGTACAGAAGTTATAGTATCTGGGGGAAATTTTTTGCCTTTTTTTTTCTGTTTGTAAATATAATTTTATCTCAGCATAGTGGGAAATTTCAAATTGAGCTGAAAAAAAGTGATTTTCCTTATCAAGTACTGCAAAATAACTCCAAAAATACAGAAAACTTCACTGGTATTCTAAAATATTAATAAGAAAAAAAATCCAAGTAGAAGGAGTTCTATTTCATGGTGCCACAAGAATGACCAAGGCATCCTAAAAAAGGATTTCATGGTTGCTAAGGCCTGCTCTATACTCACGGTGAAATTTGGTGGCAGTGGACAAGAGTTATGCAAGATACACAGAGTAGTTTGCATAACTCCCATCGACTTCCTAACTCCCCTTCAGCACGGTGTCTTCGTTGCACTGCACCAATGGGGGTGGTTTTATTAAGTTAATCTCCAGATCAACTTAGTGAGTCTTAACTGACCGCTACGTCAATCTAGAAAGATCAAGCTGACGGTGGTGAATTTGCCACCAGCAATGTAGACGTGGCCCAAGTCTCAAAGTGTACTGCCTTTGACAGACGCTTCACACTGGGGGATTTACTTTAAGAATTCCAGCAAGATTTTTATTTTTAATGCTAATCACTGCTGCAGCATTATATTTAAAACATCAAGCAAACCTAAAATTTCCTGTGAAGCACAGCATAAGCAAACAGAAAGAGAAGACAGTGTTTGTTAATGGGATGAGAAAGGGTGTTTGTTGTTGGCGGTTGGTTTATTTCTCTGTAGTTTAGTGCTGTGTGAATGAGCAAAAGTAAAATGGTGTCCTGGAATCTTTTTTAAAGCTCTACATTATGGACCTACTGTTTGCCAGTGTGGGTTAATTTTCAACTCTAACAACCTTGAGCGCGTCAAGGAAACCTTTTTTTAAACATCAACAAAAATATTGAGAAATATAAAATGGATAATGTAATCCTATAATGCAGGACTTTCTGTAGCACTCACCTGTCTGCTATACTTGCAGATTTGATTTTGTCTATGACAACGACCTGTTTGTTGCAGCACATCGAGGTAGTTAGTGCAACCCCAAGAGCAGCACCAGGAGTTTTGGCAACTTCGACTAGCAATGGTCCAGATGCTGTTGCTACTGAATCTGTTAAAATTAGACCAAAAAAAGATTTCAGTACTACTCCCACATGGTATTTGTGCCATTTTCACATTCTTCCACATAAAATCTGCACGACGACTATATTTATCTAGGCCACAGCAGGAAAAGTACATGTGATTGGGGAGTTCCCAAAGGAATGATTATGGGGTTTAAAGAATTAACTAGAGAGACTAATGTGGAGTGAACAAAAGCGAGAACAGTTTGGTTTCTAGAGCTGTGACACTTTGCTTGGAAGCTCATGAGAGGGCAGTGAAGTAATGGCTGATAACCAAGAGTGGTGCTTACATACATTAGAGCTCTGACTCAAACCCTAGGATGCACAGATAAATGCGATTCTGAGATGGAAAGAAAGAACGCAATGACTTGTTAAGAGATAACAAATGAAGTAAAAATTCATCAGGGTCATAGAATGCCACTTAATAACTAAGGCAGTGAAAAGTACAAGATGTTCCTATACCTGAATGAAGACCAGGAGGGCTATATATGTGGGAAGTGAATAATTACAGATGTATAAAAGTGTATGCTGGTTTCTTTTTTGGCAAAGTGCAGGGTCCTCAATAGTAGCTGAAATGGCTGACAGGGAAAAAGGAAGGGAAATTTGATGAAGGGTGGAACCATCAAGCTGAGATAATAGAAAAGACAGTTGTGGAGAAAATGAAAGAAGTTGAGAGTATAGCAACTTGAAATAATATGAAGAACGGAAGAGAAATGTGTTTGGAGTAACATTCAAAAGACACCTGCAAAAGATGCCCTGCTCTTGACAAGGAGAAAATTGTCTGATTCAATAACTGGTCAAGAAGAAAGCACTAAGAGAAACCAGAAAGAAAGAACCAGCAAACAAACCTAAGTAGATGACTCTGTAATATTTGATAAAATATTTGTTACCCAAAACAAGGGAAAGAAATGGTAGTCTGCCTCCTGAATGCCAAGATAAAGTATGTGATAATAAGGATGAAGCATATTTTAAAAAGCAAGCAAACAACAAAACCCCTCCTCCCCAAAACCGGAGAATCTCTGCTGACTATTGACAATCAGGTAACAAATGAGACAAGTGAAGGGAGATTTGATAAAATGAAGATGTATTTCAGGGATTATAAAATGACAACTGAAAACTGGGACAAAGTAAATGATTTTTTCCTTCCTGTGCCAAGCATTAGTGGAGAAAGGAGAAAATTAACACTACAATAAATCATTGGTAACCTGGAGAAGTTTGATTCACGGAACACTGGAGTGCCTTCTGTGAAGACAGGTAAATATTGGATGCGGCAACCTCCACATAGACAGCTGGAATTGGTAGTGTTTATTAGCAGGGATTAAAGTAGGAAGGTAAAGGGGGATGAGAGATCTTTTATTTAATGTTAAATAACCTGTCCTGTATTTCCAATATCCAAAGTATGACAGAAAATGGAATTCTGTGGAAGAGGAAGAACTTGATGGAGTGACTCAAGAAATATTTGCAATAGATGGCCAATCCTTGACAAGGAGACAGAACTACCTGAGAACAAGCCAAAGTTAATAACTCAACAAGAGGCCAAGTAAAAATACTGAACAGAAACCAGAAGAGGAAGAATGTCAAAGGTCATCTTATTACCCCAAAATATAAATATAGGGAAAGAGATGTATGGGAAGTAAACAAACAGAACTGGAAATGTTATTAAGTAATGGAAGTGGAATGGTCTTCATTACTAGTATACAGGAATGAAAGGGAGTGAAGAGAAGAATGAGAAGCTGAGGTGGGATCATTCATTATGTTAAAGATATTAGCTAATTATTCCTCACAAAACTTCCTGGGAAGTAAATTGATATCATCACCCATTTCTGCAGATGAAAAATTCAGGTAGAGAAATTAAGGCTACGAATGACCATTAACTTTGGGTGCCTCAGTTTGTGCCCAATAGAGACTCCTTGGGCCTGATTTTCAGAGGCGCTGGACGTCCATATACATTATTAAAGTCAATGGAAGTAGCAGGCTCTCAGCTATGTTGCAAATCAGGCCAGAAGTTGAGCTCCCAAAAAGGCAGGCACCCGAAAGTACCCTTTTGAATTTTTTTGCCCTAGTTGACTTGTCTATGACAGAAGAAAGTATCCATTTCATAGAGAAGATAGAATCATGAACTCCATGGTCCCAATTTGTGCTGAGAACATGGTTGTTATTTTTTAGCTGTTTTTTTTCAATGACGCTTGAAATTACAAAACTTATTTTGGCTTCAGTAGTTTATAGTACTCTGTGCAAAAGCAAGCAGGGCCGGCCCAACCATATAGGTGAACTAGGCGGTCACCTAGGGCGCCAGGCTTTAAGGTGTGTCAAATTAGATGGAAGTGAATTTTTTTCTCTATTTAAAATATATATATATATATGTTATCTCTTATAACATGTGCGGAAGGGGGTGCCAATATCATAGTTTGCTTAGGGCGCCAAAAACCCTTGGGCCAGCCCTGGAAGCAAGTCGTTTTTGTATTAAGTATTGCAGCAAAGAGTTGTACCAATAAAGAGGCTGTAAGTAAACCTTTAACTTGGCATTAGCTTATCACTAGAATGTACTTCCCATAATCCATGTTTCCCCTACAATAACAGAGGAAAAAGAAGATGCTAATGTCATCTGGTGATACTGAGTCAATATCTCAAGATGTTGCTGCCGTGCTGGCAAAGTTAATTCTGAGAGGAAAAATCAGCTTATGCCTTGGCAGCATTTCTAGATGTATGTTGAGATGTACTGGGAAGGTAAACTAAAATAAGGTAGACAAGGTGAATAAATAAGAGAACTGCATTAACGAAAGCAGAAGAAAAGAAATGGAGTGTGTCTAACAGAAAAAATAAACACAAGAAAGAGAAAGCCAAAAAGGATAATGAAGTGCATATCTCCTGACAGAGAAGGATTAGTTTATCATGTTAAAGTAAAGCATGGGTATGAAAAATGAATCATACAGATATAAATTATTCATGTTTAAAGTTGTTTCAGTCATTAAGATATTTATACCGTGACTGAAGCATTTATACACCATGTTGATTTATCGGCTATGTAATTACATAAGATATACTGATGAATGTTTGCATGGAAAACACTCTAGATTTTTTATTTCATTAATCAGTTTCCCCACTTTTGAACTGTGCATCTCAATCAGTATACAAGGCTTGATTACAGCCTCCCAGAGGCTGTGAAATTACTTTCTGTATGCTAACAGCAACCTTGCCTGGTTCATGTTTCTTCAGATAAATAGCAGGGAACCTTTTCTGTTTGTCAGCTTTGATCATTAGCAAAAAGGATATCATATTTAATATACTACTCAAACAGGGATGGGCAAACAAGTCTGGATAAAAGAAATCACCCCTCATGCCAAGCCAAATGCAAAGGGAACATTTTTCAAGGTTCAGAAAGTCTTAACTCTTTATTTTTTCTTTCTGAAGTCTATGAGTACCCTCTAGTTTAAGCTAGGAAGTGATTAAATAACATGAGAACAGCATTTCTGGAGAGATTTCAAGCTGTTTTTACTTCCATGTGCTCTGCACTTTTCTCATCTATGAATGGAAGGGAGAGTAGGGAGGTTGTTTGGGAGCTCTGGCCCTTTAGATAAAAGTTATCACCTTAAAAGGACAAGCATAACCATCACAACAAAGACTAGTTGAAAAATATCATTTTAAAACAATTTAAAAGACAGAGAAAGAGAGAAGAAGGAGGGATTTCAAATTGTCTGTTGAGTTTAAAGGGAGCAGCAGCAGTTGACACACACAACTACCCAAAGACTATTAGTGTTATTCTGTTTGGGTTCTCTTGTAGCATCTCCCTCCCAGCTGCCCCAAAGTTCTACAGCAGTGGTTCCCAACCTGTGGCCTGGGGGCCAAAAGTGGCCCATGGGGGCTTTCAAAGTGCCCGCAGCACCCCTCCTGCTGGCTACAGAAGAGAGCTGCCCCCTAAGGATCCAGGGAGAGCATGTTTCCATGAGGCTGAAGGAACGGTGCAGACTAACAAGAGCTCAGCAAGGAAGGTTCACTGAGCTCTTTCCATCTGACTGCAGAAGGTGGGGATGCCTGGTAGTGGACACTGGTGGCCCTTCAGGGTTGTAAAAATCATACCTGGGGCCCTCAAGATGAAAAGGTTGGGAACTGCTGTTCTACAGTCTATTCATCTGAGAGATGTATAAAGGAAAGCTTGCACAGCCCTTTTTGGTTCTGCTTCTTTGACCAGGGCCAGTAAAAATGCAATGAGCCAAAAAGAAAAGAAAAACCACCCACAGTAGGTGTTCCAGGTCACCAGGATATTTGTAAACATGTGGGTTTCTAATGGAAATTGATCATCAGTAAGTGAATCACAGGCACTCCGAAATCTGATTCCTCACAAAGTGAAATGAGAGATCATTGTCACTTCCCTGGGGTCCTTGTTTCAATCAGAAAAGAAACCCAGACTGACAGCATATCACTGCCAGTCTCCACAGAACTTGTTGATGCACATGTGTAGAAGAGGAAACACCTTGCCCTGGTACAGGAGTACTGTCGGTCTGTATATATGTCAATAGTTAGTCAATAGACAGTTTCAGTAGGTGGTGCTCAAGAACATGCAGGGCCAACAAAACTTATCTTTGAGCAATGCAAGTGGCTGCTTCTGTGCAGCTCTTTTTACATCAGTTCTTAGCATGCACAACTGACTACAAAAGATCCTAACCCACAGAAGTCTGGGCAGAATTAGTTAACTCAGTGAGTTCACACAGACCCTAAAATTTTGTGATTCTCCCACTGGATAATCTTAGTCCTTGGTCAACAGCTCAGAGATTTCAAAACAAAACACAGCTTCATGCGGCAATCCAGGCATTTACAAGGCCATGTCGTCACAGCCAGCTATTCATCTCTTCCCGTGACCTTCCCGTTGCTCCTTTTATCTCAAGCGGCCCTCCTTTTCACCAGCCGACACACCACATCTCTGCTGTGTGCACACAGTGCAGTTCCTCCCTCATGTTAGCGCTAGTCAACAGACCCTTCTCTCTTTCCACTCACTAGTGCTACTCTTTGCACACCAAAATGGCATCCCCCAAAACTGCTGCAAGACAGTGTGCTGGGGCTCTTAGTATGACTACAAGTGGGAAGAAAGCGAAAAAGCTTGATGAAAGCAATGAGAAAAGTATGTGGCATCAGTCACAGTTGTGAGTCTCATCAGTCAAAACCTGGCAATGCCTTCTGCAAGTTCCAAGATGCTTTGGAAGGAAAAACAGCTGGCATACGTAGGCATAATCATGATTGCGATTTTCAGCACCACATTGAAATTACCGTAATGGCTCCTGTGCACTTAAAAAAATAAAATAAAATAAAGAGTAAAGTGCAACTGCACTTACGACTGTGTGGAAACATGAGGAGACTTACACTGAAAGCAGAGAGGAAAGGAGAGGAGAAATTCCCCTTGTTTTGTTTTGGACACGAGAGTTTCTTACACATCATTTACTCTGGCAATGAGCACCCAACCACACTGCTACTAAAACACTGCCAAAAAGACAATTTTTTTCCATAAATGTTTCCAAACAAATGCTAACTATTCCTTAGTTCCTCTCTGTAGAATAGAAACTAGTGGAAATGATCACCTTTGAGCTGCATTCATACCCAGCTGTAAAGTCCCTGGCTTCTAACAAAAGCTGTTAGAGCATACTGTGACATGTTATTCCATCATAAGGGTGTAAGAATGGTTGTACTGTATCAGACCAACAGGCCATCTAGCTTAGTATCTTGTCTGCTAAGAGTGGTCAATGTCATATGCTTCTGAGGGAGTGAACAGAATAGGACAATTTATAGAGTTAACTGTTGTCCAGTCCCAGTTTCTGGTAGTCAGAAGTTTAGGCAAATGCAAAGCATCCCTGACCATCTTAACAAATAGCCAATGATGGACTTATCTTCCATGAACTTATCGAATTCTTTTTTGAGCCCAGTTATACTTCTGACCTTCACAACATCCTGTGGAATTGAGTTCCAAAGGTTGAGTGTGTGAAGAAGTACCCTCCCAAGCAGAAAATCCTTCTCCACAATTGCTACACCTGATAACATATTGATTAAAGTGAAACGTGTTCTCACACAAATCAAAGGGAAACTCATACACGTTTACCACTTTTATGTGAAAAAAAACCAGCCTTCCTCTGGCAGGAGAACATGTGAACTCTAAGCCTGAAGAAAGGAGGGAGGGTATTCTTTCTAGCCCAGTTTTTGAGCCTTCCAGAAGCACTTTCGGCACAATGAGGTACTAACAGCACAAACGGCAGAAAACACCTGTAGCCCATGTCCCTCAACTATTCCCTGCTAAGAGCATTCCAAAGCAGCTGTGTGCTCTCTCACTGTACAATGGACCTGTTGCACCAGCTTCTTTTAGGTATCTCACAGCTCTTTATACGTGCACTAAGCCTCACTATACTTCTGTGATGCCCAGTGGTGCTGGAGGTGGCAACCTGTCTCCTCCCACCATCTTCCATCAATGCTGCTCTGATCTTCAAATGAAGAGCTGAGACACTGTGGTTGGATGTATCATAGAGAAGCATTCTGGTGAGAATAAGGGTGGCTGTTGGTGAAGTGGAAGGAAAAATAAACACTCTCTTTCCTCTCCCAATTCGAGAGTGAAAAATTGGGTCATTTTACAATAAAGAAAGCATAGGAGAAAACAGAGTTTATCCCTCTGTGACCCCCAAACTCTTCCCCGTTCAATTTAGTTTTACCCTATCTATCCTCTCTTCTTTGTTCCACAGAAACTGGCATTTCTTCCTTTATGCCTCCTCCCGTTGCAGCCTCAGGGGCTCCAGGGACTCCTCCTAGGAGTTCCCCAGTGTCAGCTGGATGTTCTGCAGCCCCATAGAACAGATGACGGAGCTTTCTCAAGGGCCAGCTCAGGAATGTGCAGTCAACTCCTCCAGGAAACAAGGCCCATCACAAACCTCACCACTTCCCAATCCATGTGCAATGCATATTCCCTAGACCTGCCTTCTCCAACAGAAATAGAGAGCAACATCTGCCTG
The DNA here is from genome assembly GCA_007922175.1 of Pelusios castaneus. Taxonomy (NCBI): domain Eukaryota; kingdom Metazoa; phylum Chordata; order Testudines; family Pelomedusidae; genus Pelusios; species Pelusios castaneus. The sequence goes on from ML685797.1 coordinate 19,208,482, forward strand.
TGTAAGTTTCAAAACAGAACACTTCACAGCACATGCTTCTTGCCCCAGGGAGAGGATGACAGAACAAGGATGTGAGAGAGGTTTGTCATATTCTTCCTGAATTACCGGGATCCACTTAGATACTATGGTGATGAGAATGGGATAAGAACTAGAATAAAGTCAAATTGATTTAAGAGTGCGAGCACCTCCAACTTTCTGATAGCACAAGCTTGTCCTGCTCCCAGCAGAACATCAGCTGCACTACACAGTGTCTCCAGTATAACTGGTAAGTGGGAAATTATTGATGGGACTTATCCGCACCAACACTCAAGGGTCACATGTGCTAAGGATCATCATCTCTGGTTTACAGATCAAGGAACTGAGGCAGATTATATACTGGTGCAATTTTTCAGAAGTGATTAGTGATTTTAGTGCCCAATCTGAGACATGCCTCAGGCCTGACTTTCAGAAATGCTGAATGCCCAAGGGTGCCAGCTTAAATCAATGACTATGTCTACACTAGAAAAATTAAGTCGACTTAACAAAAGTCGACTTAACTTTTCTAATGTAGACATAGCCCCTTTTCGACCTTATTAAGTCGACTTAACACTTTAAGTCAATTTAATAAGGTCGATTTAGGCGTTAATCCCCATCCACACTGGCTTAAGTCGACCTAATAAATCAACCTAATCACTTTTCCTTAAGTTGACCTAAGGAAAGTCCAGTGTGGATGTGGAGTAGTTTAGGTTGACTTAAGCCTCCTTAAGGCGACCTAACTTGTAAGTGTAGACGCACCCAATGAGAGCTATCGTCTGAAAATGGGCCAAGATACTTCAGCACCTCAAATCAATGGCCACACTTGAAAATTCTCACCTAAATAATTTTCTAAACATCACAGGAAGGTTGTGGCAGAACTGGGAATAAAATCTAGGAATTCTGTTTCAAAGGCTTGTGCTTTAGCAGTAAGATATCCATATAGATCATTTCACAGCCTCTTACACATGGTTTCTTCACAGAAGACAAGGTGAGCATTATAAAAGCATTAAGGGATTCTATGCTCATTCACATTCCCTTCTTTCATTAACTTACAACATATTCATTATTGTCAGAGAGTATCTTAAACTGCACTTCATGTCTCTTGCTATTTTTTCTCTGGTTTGCTTATTGTATGTTTAAGTATCACTGTTTTAGAACTATCACCTACCTGCCATCCTTCAAAAACATGCTTTGCTTCCCCCCCTCCCCCCCAAACCCCCATGCAGTGAAGTTGTCCTGGTTTTCTCAGTGATTGAAGTGGGGGAACACAGCGGTACTTTGCTATCACACCCCAGCTACTATGCTGACAATCCCATAACTTCCCAATATCCTGGCTTTTTAGATCCTAACCTGGTGGCTCCTGTTCGGATTCCTCAAACTGTGCGCTGTTTCCACAGGCACCTGAATAAAGGGTCACTGAGAGAAAAACCAATAAAGGAGCTATCTGCCATTTTCAACCCACAGATTGTTTTGGTAGTGGAAGTGAGGAAGTTCCTGAGGTCTGGCAGCTTTCCTCAGCTCCGCTGTTCCCTGTACAACCCCCTCTCAACCAGTGCCCGTGTCCCTTCCCCTGTCGTCTTCCTCCCTTGCAGGTCTATCAAAGGCAAGGAGAAAGAAAGCCTTTGGCCCTTATTTTCTTTGACACAAATAATGGGTCCTGTGGCGAAAGGCAGCTTGAGTGTTGTCATGCTGTGCTAAGGCCTACCAACACATTTGAACACTGCATTTTCCATCACTAAAATCTGGTCACCCTGTGTTTGGCTCATTTCTCTCCCTCTTTCAATCTCATTTACTTTTATTGTTATGGCATTTTCATTATTCCAGCTTTAATGCCAAGCAGATGATTAACCTAGTCTCACTTTCCCCTCTCCCATACATGGCTGATGGTTTCCTAATGTCATCCCTCTGACTTTCGAATGGAATTATATATTTATTTAAAGCCCCATAGTACATTTTCAGGATGGCTAGTCTCTCTAATTCCCCCTTTGTATAAAAGCTAGTGCCAGTGTTAGCCATGGTCTAATAAGAATCTATCGAAAAAAATGGAACCGGGGTAGAGGCTGAATGGTTTCGGGAAAAAGTGCTAGAAGCAACAGAAAGAGATAGCCAAGCTGTTAAAGAAAAAATGTCCACAGCATCTTGAGGACAGGGGAGCAACACTGCAGCTAGCAATTATCATCATCGATCATAGTATTATATTATTCTATGCATTCTGCTGTCTATAAAGGTCATGAGTAAATCATACAGTACTAGCATTTGTGTTCAGTTTTACTAATATACCATAATGTTTGCACCCTGGCTTCGTTCATGCTTCATTAAGCACAGTAACCTTTTTTATTTCAGATCTTGCAGGGAAATTAGAAACATCATTATCCAGCAAGCACTTATAATGAAGGCTGAAAAGCCAAAATCATTGACAATATTTCTAAATCTCTCTCAAGAACTGGAGTAAAGAAAATATTAAAATGCTTAACGATGTGTGACACTTTAGCCCAAACATACATTTTGGAATGGAGTAAGCTGGTGCTGTGCAGCTGGAAGCCGCTTTCAGGTATGAAGCAGGCAAGTTTGTTTAAAAATAAACCCACATTTTAAAAATCAAAAAGCATCCTTATTCAAAAGGTTTGTGACAGTCTCGGAATCCCAAAGTGTAACTGTGAGACAGCAGAGCCAGAAGGAAGCAGGAGGGTCTTAGAAGGAGATATATAAGCAGGGCCGTCCCATGGGGGGAGCGGGGCCCAGGGTCAATTGGCCAAAGCGGAGCCCCCGCCCCTCCATGCTGGAAGGGAGCGTGACAGGCCGACTGGCCCGCTCTGCCTCCCAGAGAGCCGGCTCCAGCGGCCGAGGCTGCCTGTTGGGGGTGGCGGGACACCTGCCTGGGGGGAGTGGGGCCCGGGCCCAGGGAACAACTGGGGGGGGTGGAGGTTCGGTTGGAGCCGGAGTCGATTCCGGTCCCGGCCCCGAGCCCGGAAGCTGAGGCTGCCTGCGGGGAGGAGCCGGCCGCTTGGGGCAGGCTGGCCCAAAGGCCGGGCCCCATGTGCTCCACCCCTGGGCCTGCCTGCCTGTATATAAGCCCAGAATGATTGGTCCTTGTTCCCTGCAGACTGAGCAGGGGTTACTTCAGGGTAATTAGAAGCACCTGAGATCAATGAAGGCCCAGCTAGAGTCCTGATAAAAACCTTGCTCCGACCAGGGAAGGCTGAAGAGTACAGAGAGCTTACAGCAGTGTGTAAGGGGTATTGAGACAAACAGAGAAATCAGAACAGAGGCACAAGAAAGGTAAAAAAGAACAAAGAGGGGGAAAGAGCTCAGGAGAAAGCAGCACAGTTAGCAGTGTCTGCAGTGCATAGCTGCTACTCATAGGACCTTGGGCTGAGGCTTGGAGTAAAGGGTGGGCCTGGGCCCTTTCCCCTCCTATCTTACTGTGCCTACAGAGGCACTGACTGCCCAGAGACAGGGACACAGGGCTTGCCCTGACTCCCACAGAAGAGCAAAGCATGGGACCCACCATAACAGAGTAGACAATTTGCCACAATCACCTATCATGATGCATGCTTTCACAGTGGTCCTCTGATTTTGGAAAATCTGTGTGTTTCATCAAGGCATACTGTATCAGACCAATGGACCATCTAACACAGTATCCTGTTTCCCACATTGGCCAGGACCAGAGGGAGAGCAGTGAACAGGGCAGTTATGATCCTCCCCATCTTCCCTTGCTGTTTTCTGATAGTCAGAGGTTTAGGGTCACCACAAGCCTGGGATTACATCCCTGACCCTCTTGGCTAATAATCATTGGTGGACTTATGCTCCATGAATTTATTAGCTCTTTTCTGAATCAGTTATACTTTTGGACATCACAACATCCCATGGCAATAAGTTCCATAGGTTAACTGTGCGTTGTATGAATAAGTACAGCATATAGTGGACCTGGGAAAGGTTAAAAATGGGCAATAAAGATGATCAAGTATATGGCACAACTCCCATACAAGAAAAGATTAGAGCTGGTCTAAAAGAGACAAACAATGGGGGTATAACAAAAGTCTATGAAATCATAATTGTGTGGAAACGGTGAATAGAGAAGTGTTGTTTAACTTTTTGCATAATATAAAAACCTGGGGTCACCTGATGAAAGTAATAGGAAACAGTTATAATGCAAACTGTTCACACAGTGCACAGTCTTACGTAGCTACATGGGTCAGTGCTCCCTTTGTTTCCACTTACTAACAGGCATCCAGCCCTAAGCAGAGGGAATGGGGGGCAGGACTGTAGCCCAGATAAGGACCACACATCTCCAAGAACCATCAGTTACAGTAAGTAACCTCCCCTTCTTCTTTGAGTTATGATCCCTATGTGGATTCCATTGTGGGACGCCTAGTGAGCAGCAATCAGTATGGCGATTGGCCTAGGGCTCTGTGGATGCCAAAGTTTGTAGGACTGTGTTGCCTACTGGTACATTGATGGAGGCAGCATTAGCAGGAGCATAATGAGCTGTCAACGTATGTATGGAGATCCACATTTTGACACTGCTGATGTCCTGCCATGGAAAGTCAGCAGCCAAAGTCATTGTGGTTGCTTGCGCTCTTGTGGAGTGCGCTTGGATGCTTGAAGGGAGCTGGACTCAGCAAAAGGAGTAGCATTCCATAACGCAGAGAACGATCTAGTGAGAGAGACGCCAGGAAGATAGCAAACACCCTTTGCAGTGATTCACTACTGTAACAAAGAGTCTTGGTGAGGCCTGGAAGGGACAGACATGCTGGAGATAAAAGGCCAGTGTGTGTCTGATGTTCAGGGAGTGCCGAGTTTTTTCCCTATTGGAAGACTGAGACTTGGGTTAGAAGATGGGGAGATGAATGACTTGGTTGAGGTGGAACTGGGAGGCCACCTCAGGAAGAAACTTGAAGTGGAGTCATAGGGATACTTTGTCCTTATGGAAGACAGTAAAGGAGGGATCTGCCATGAAAGCCACTAGTTCACTAACCTGTTGAGCTGATGTAATAGCCACAAGGAAGATGATTTTTAAAGACAGGTAGATAAGGGAGCAGAAGGGTAGGAGTTCAAAGGGTGGCTTTGTGAATAATGAAATGATTAGATTGAGGTCCCAGGCTGGGGTGGGGTTCCTAACTGTTGGGAATGAGTTAAGTAAATCCCAAAGAAATCTAGTAGAGATTGGGTGGCTAAGGTTAAAAGAGGAAGGCGCTAATGCCCTGTAGATGAACTTTTATGGAGGAATGGGCGAGGCCTGACCGTTATAGTAGAGGAGGCAGTCCAGAACAATTGGCACAGATGTGGCTGATAACGAGTGACAGTTGTTTGAAGCCCACTGAGTAAAGCATTGCCATTTGGTTTGATAGCAAACTCTGGTTGTGGGACATCAACGGTGTCTGAGTACCTGTCATGCTGGGGAGGAGCACACATTGTCTACTTCTGAGTCCCATCCAAAAACCAAACTGTAAGGTGGAGTGGTGTACGACTGGAGTGTTGGATGTGGCTGTGTTGTTGAGTGAGTAGGGAGAGAGGAATTGGAGGGCGGCTCGATAGGTGCAGTAAGTCTGAATACCAATGTTGTTTGGGCCAGAATGGGGCTGTGAGTATAACCTGTGCATGGTCCTGTTTCAACTTATTGAGTACCTGAGGAATGAGTGGAGTGGGTGGAAAGGCGTTCAGGATGCCTGGCATCCACTGGATGAGGAAGGCATCCCCCTTTTATCCTTGTCCTACCGCAGAGCAGAAGAGAGGGTGTTTACTATTTGTTGTGAAGGCAAAGAGGTCCAATCTGGTGGTTTCCCACCATTGAAAGATGTTCTTGTGGGCACTGGTGAGAGGTTGAGGTCGCAGGTGTGGCAGCAGGGGAGTGTCGGGTGCGTTGTGAGCATTGCAGGCAGAGGCATTGCTCCTGTGCATTGGAAGGTAAGGCTGACAGACTTGATATGTGGGTCAGGATTGGTACCGAGGTCGATACACTTGCCTATGTTGGAATCTCATTGGGGCCAGGGTATAAAGGCTCAATGATTGAAGTGTGGCCCTGGAGTCCTTCAAGGAGTGAAAGCTTTCTGTTTTGTCACTGAACAGTTTTTAGTTGTTAAACAGCAAATCTTCTAAGGTTATTTGGACCTCTTTTAGGAACCTGGAGGTCTGTAGTCACAAGTCTCCTTTTAGTATAAGATCAGATGCTAGGGATCACGCTGTGGTATCTGCTACATCTACTGACACCCGGACCAAGATCTTGGAGACCAGTTTGTCTTCCTTGATTAGCACGTGGAACTCCACTTACTTTTCTTTTCGGGTATCAGGGCCTAGAATTTTGCTAGACTAGAATAAGATTTAAAGTCCTGTTTAGCTAATATGGCCTGATAGCTGGCTATGCGGAAGTGGAGGCTGGCAGATGAATATACCTTGCTGCCAACAGGGTCTAGCTTTTTTGGGGGCTGGTCTGCAGGGGTGGCTTCGGGATGTTGCTGTCTGGCTCGTTGCATTGCAACTTGGGCCACAAGTGAGTTGGGCAATGGGTCCATGAATAGAAAACCAGTGTTCTTTGCTGGGATCAGGTACCTGCACTCCTTGTGCTTGGGTGATGGAATGCAGGACACTGGGGTGTGCTGAATAGCTTACACTGGCTCTAAGATGGCTTTGTGACTTGTCAACACTATCCTGGATGGATCTGCTGGCTGAAGAGTGTCCAGGAATTCATCCTGCAATTCCATGACTTTTTCCGCTGGCAGTTTCAGGGTTATTGCTAAGCACCTTAAGAGATCCTGATATACTTAGAATACACTGATCATTTGGTGGAAATACAGATGTTGGAACGAAGGCCTTATCCAGTGATGAAGAAACTCCTGTAGAAGGCAGTAGATCAGTTGGTTCTGTTGGTACTGCAGTGCTGCAGCTCCCTGCTGTTTTCCAAATATCGACGGTGTGGTATATACTGATGGGGGATGAGAGATTGTTGCCTGGTTGTAGTATGGTTCCCTTCCTTGCCAGTAGGTTTTGTGGTCCAATCTGGTGGATGGGCCCTGTGGGTATCTGAGCCACTGTTGTTGTGGCGGCACTTGCAGGAGTGTGTTATATTGATGTGGCATGTGTGCCAGGAAAAACTGCTGTTCTGGTTCAGAAGACCAACTGACAGTTCTGGCAGCGGGTGGTGCTGTTGGTGTAAGAGGGCCGACAGAGGGTGTGGGGCTGGTGGTCGTACATTAGTAAGATATGGTGGTACCAGTTGGTGGTACAGTAATAGCGATTTGCCTGCTGGAGATGAGAGTTATATTGTACTTTGTTTCTCCTTGTGTGTGGAGTCCTCCATTGGCTATAGGAGTTCTGCCGTGGGGGTTAACAGCAAGAAGCCACCCAGTGTAGGGACCAGAACTGACAAATTTGGTGATGGTCTGTAGTCCACATGAGCTCCGAAGGTGGTTGAACTGGTGGTGTTTTGACTTTTTTTTCTGTTTTTGTCTTTTGGGGTGCCAGAGCTGCCAAGTACATACGTGGCTTCTCACCCAGCTGATCTTGTCTCACAGAGGGAACACGGCATTTAGAGTGGTCCCTCCTGGAGATCCACCCTTGTGCTCGTGGCCATGTTTTTTTCATGCATTTTGGCTGGTGCCATCAGAGACACCAGTACTGGTGAGAATGGTGGCGCTGAAGTCGCCCGAGTGGATCCGTCGATGCCACCTCCTGGTGCACACGTGGATACATTGCTTCTTCCATTAGGAATTTTGAAGCCTGAATTGTCTCACTCACTGATGGGAAGAAGCAATAGATGGAGCACTGGGAGACTATGTGGGACTCACCCAAACAGTATAAACTGTGTTGGTGCTCATCACCCACCAAGAAGGACCAAGGTCACGTGGCGCAGTTCTTAAAACTGGCTTGTTTTGGCATATTCCCTCACACAAAATTTGTCTAACTCTAACTTAGCGCTTCCTTAAAAAAATAGTAATACTAAGAATATAAACTAACTATACTCTAATTCCTAACAAAAATGTTTATTTTGCTATGCAGGTTCTAATGAGAAGAGGATGTTCTGATTCTAGCCATGCAGTGATATGAAGAAACAAAGTGTGCATGCCGTTTGATGGATACTGCTTTCACCAGTTCTGGCTCTAACACATGACGCGCATGCGACCCATGATGGAATCCACAAAGGGACTCGAAGAAGAATCCATCATAATTAATGCAACAATTCTCCCACCAAATCACCCCAGCTCCAAAGTCCCCTCCAGCCCTCGGATTCTGATGCCTTCCCTCACCTACTGGATGTTCTCTTCTAACAGGGCCCCCTTTTCAGTCTCAGAACTCTTTCACCTTCCACCAGCTCAGAACCCCCTAGTGTATTCACACCCCTTCTCTCTCACTCAGTCACATATCCAAACGCATGTTGCTGAGTTGCACAAGCAACATCAGAGAGGGACTCTAGTTTTAGGAAACAAGCATGTGGGGAGGTGGGGGTGTCCATACTTGGTCCTTTGTGGCTAATGTCAATTAACACCAAACAAGCCTGCGTTCTTTGCTCTTTCCTCTGCTGCTTGCCTGAAAATCGTATGATGCATGATAAGCTCAAGTGCACTACCCCTGTGCAAGCATACAGAGGTTGGAAACTTATGCTCCTACCAGGAATCTCTCAGTGGCATCAGATGGTTCTCCAACCTCTAGTACAGCACCTGCATTATAAGTACAACAGTTTATAGTCCATTGGCCAACTTGGTCATCATTTGGCATGATTTAGCTCCTTATTTCTAATGACTAGCTATCCAGAAGTCAGCCCAGAACTATTACACAGGATTTGATTGCTGTGAAATATCTAATAAAAACAACCTGCGTGGAACCTGGAATAGAGCCTGCATTTGAATTGAGGAACTGTGAGCTAGAACAATCTCCAACCCTGACTAACATCCCCATCCCAAGAAATGAGAGAACCTTACAGCAGTATAGAGAGAATTTAAACTCATCTGCTGGAATGTTCTACAGAAAGAAACCACCGGGTAGTGTTTCTCTATTCTAGAGGGTGTGTCCTTGCATGTATTATGATTCTATCCCGTCATTAAATTCCTGTGCGTCAAAAGAGCCGTGTCCTTGCAAGGTTCTGTACTTCCCTTTTATCACACAAAGAGCAAACAGACTGAGCAGAGTGACAGTACAATTTGCATGTGTGCCTGCAAACTAAAGCACAGCTGGTATTTGATTTTATGTCTGCCAGCCTGGAAAATATGCTATTCAGTGCACACCACTATAAAGTGCTGCAATACCCATAAATTAAGTCCAGTTGCCACAATGTTCTGAGACTTCCATTTAACAGCAACAGCTGTAATTAAAGAGAGGGAGTCTGGAGTGCCTTTACAAAGTCTACAGAACACAAAGCTCCTAACTGCCAATATATGACAAACGGGAAGAAGCACTTTGAATACCCAAACTTTCATGCTGTATAAAGCTGACAGAGTTCCCTTCTGTAAAATTAGACCCCACAACTCTAGAAGTACAGTGGTGTACCTGAAAGCTCCTGACCACAAGCTATGCACCAGACAATGTTGCTAAGTTCCAAATTTTTTATATTAACCCAAATAGTATAGCTAGCATGACAAAAAATAAAATAAAGGCTCCAAACATTATTTTGAAGGCAAAATTAATTGGCGTGTAAACTTGTTATCTATTATTTGCACTCTGATAGACCCCCAGGGGCAGCTGGGCAGAATCTCTGTCTCGGCCCATTCACTTCAGACTTGCTTTTGGCCTTACTGAAGTTAATGGGAACATGAAGGGGCCCTTGGTTTGTACACTGTTTGGGGCAGGGCCTTTAAAAACTGCCTGTAAAACACTGAATACCTGTTGTCAAAGCCTGCTGGCATAGTACAAACAAATAAAACCATAAAATAAAAAAAGAGAATAGGTTGTTGATTCTACAATGGCAAATGTAAATTACTCAAGATATAAGCTTGTACCATCATAAATATCTGTTATTGAAAACTTTGGTATTCTTTCAAAAGCTTCATGGCTTATGATGTCTTACCACAGGAAGACTGGATTTGACATTCACACACCCTGGGATAGAAATGAGAATTTTGCAGGTATCCAGGGATGCTGAAAAGGGTAAAGGTGGTTATCAAATGTCAGCTAGTGATGAAAAGAGATTTTAGTAGCATTAACCAAGGAACAATCTCCTTAACTGTCCTCCAAATCGTACTTCTAGTATTGTCTAAGGAGCAATTCAACAGAAAAGCAGATGGGATTTTAAGAGGGAGGGGTGAATGATAGCTCAGAATTTAGGTAAATGAACTCTACACTCTAACATTCAGAAGTGCTGTTCTAGGAAAGTACTCATAATGTAGACACTTCGATACAAAATGGTAGGTCTGGGTTAGTTCTTGCCTTTATTCTTCCCACCTCCCCTGACACACACAAGTCACTGGTATTAGAGGTGGTCAAAAATGCAGGAGAATTAAAAAAAAATCTTTTAACAAAACTTTTTCATTAACATTTTGAATGTTTGACAAATTCCAGCTACACTACAAGTTTGTGGAAAAACAACAAAACTTTTTGCCAGAAAATTTGAAAAATAACATCAAAATTTTGAAAATTGAAAAATTTCCAACCTGCTTTAGTTGGCACATTTTGATCACTGTTCATCTTCCACTCTAAATGTAAATCTTCAAGTAAACTTTGAATTTTTTTTTGTCCTTTATTGAACCTTTATGATTCTTTTTATTTTAAATTAAACATGCACATAAGGAGTGTTTGTTTGCTTTCACTTTTCAAATATCAGGATTTCACTGCCCTCGCTTTGCTTGTGGATCCTAGCAAGATCCAGAGAATATGAATAGTGATGTCATATGACACTGTTACCTCAGTTGCTTCTCTTCTGCCACAAATGAGCAGGGAGGGAATGCTGACTCAAGAACATCTCTATTCAAAGTCTCCAAATCTTGCTAGAGGACCTACAGCAAAGCAAAGTAAGTGACGCTCTAGAGAAGTAGCCGAGTTACTTTAGTTCAGCAAAACAAACAAGGAGTCCTGCATCACTTTTAAAGACTAACAAATTTATTTATTGCATGAGCTTTTGTGGGCAGAATCTCACTTCATCAGAAGCATGAAATGCTTTAAGTGAAGATCTGACACTGTTAGCCTACAAACAGTGCTACCCAGCTTTCCAGCTCTGCCTGTATATCAGCTAAATTCTCATGCATCAAGCTGCTGGCATTTGCCTGAAATTGTGCTTTCTAGCTACACGAGGTCACTGTGGCTTGTAGCCATGAGCCTCCTCTTTCACAGACCTTTTCAGATTATAGACAGCAAGGAACAGCCAGGAGGAGGTGGTGAGAGCAGCAGAAAGTGAAGGGTCCAGTACCGGGCCCAAGATCCTTCCTAAATCCCGGATTCCCAGCAAAAACAAATTTCCACCATTCCTCCCCTATCTAACCTCACCCTTTCCCAAGAACCACAAGGACCCACCGCTGCCATCTAGCCTAGCAACTCCAGACACCCGACCTTCCCCATCCAAGTTACCCTCCCAGAGAGCTTCCAAATTACTCTTCACATTATCTCCCAAACAGAGAGCCACTAGCTCCTTCTCAGACAACCTCCAGCACCCATCATCTCCATCTGCCAACTTTGGACACCTTCATGTCCTGCATCTGCTTTTGCTAAGGATTGCAGTTCATAGTTATATGCTATGGTTATATTAAATAATTTGTATAAAATGTCACACTTACAGCTTCACAAAAATGCAAACAGAAAATAAAAGCGGATAAATCATTTAAAATAATTAACAGGGTAACAGTTTTTATCCATTAGTTCACACACACAAAAGCTATGTTAAAAGACAATTATTCAAGTTGTAAAGTCAAGCACTCGAGGAGTCAGCACCCTGGACAGCGTAGTGGCTGACCAAGGGGATATAGTGGGTGCCAGGATCTTGATGAATGGGCTGACCAGGTACTGGGGCTGTGGGGAAGTGGCCCAGAAAATTGAGTGAAGGAAAGTGACAGTGCAGAGGTCACTGCACGCAGGGTCGCTGGGATGGAAGAAGTAGGCGGGCCCAGGTCCCTCCCTGCCTTCCCCAGACTGCCAGCAGAGTAGCAACGGACCCTGTGCTATATGTCTATGATGCAGGGTCTCAGGCCGTTTTTTTTTTTTTTTTTTTTTTTAAAGCTACTTAAGGTCTTCAGGTTTCAATTAGAAACTCAGAAGGGATGACCTGAATTGGCAATAGCTTTGGATTTAAAATAAAGTAACGGTAAAGAAAAAAATAACTTAGAGGGAGGAGAGAAGTTTTTTTTAATTTTTCCTGGATGACTCTGCTTGTCTTTTGCGTATTCTTGGGAATGGGTATATAAACCCTGCACTAAGTAAAGAGTTGCTTTGGGCTGCAGGGGGATAGCCCCACTGTACCTGCAAATCATGCCAGGACCGGAGGAATTAACAAGAAGAAACTCCACTCAGATGGGGGACAATCCTGGGAAGTGAACAGACTGTTGGGTTTCTGCAGCCCTGGAGGGAGGACAGCCAGCTCACCCTCTCATCAAAGGAAGGAGCTGAACCTCTGTATTAAAGGGAACAAGAATGGAGGTTTGTACTGAAGCCCAGTGAACTTTGAAGTAGACATTGATACTCCTAGTGCCCTTCTGAAGTAGAAGAGGCCCCTGTCCTGCAGGGTGGGGTGGGGGAGGATGCTCCCAGGCTTTTCTTTACCTTTTTTTTCTTTAACCCCTTTTGCTGACTACGGGTTGTGTGTGGCACCATCAGGGACACAGAGGGGGGGATGAGACAGTCAAGGGGACCCAGCTGAAGTAATTGGACTCAAGTGAATGCACTCCCCATGTAGCCTAAAGGGGTTGGCCTACCACAGACAGACTGAGGGTGAAGAACAGCCAGTACTTGATATAAACCGGATGCTATTTCCCCAAGAAAAGGAATACTCTAGCATAGAGAAGGAATCACTGGCAGTAGAAATGGGCCATGGACTCACTTTGACATTATTTGCTGGGAAACCTTTTTTATTTTGTCACAGATCGTGCTCCGCTCAGATGCCTTCACATTATGAAAGACACTAACCAGTAGATAATGTACTGCTACTTACCATTACAGCCTTACGGTTTCCAAGTGCTTCACTGAGCTGGCAAAACACACCAGAATCAGTGGCGGATTTAGAGTTAGTGACACCCTGTGCCCAGCTTCATTTACAACCCGCTCATAAGAACATAAGAACATAAGAACATAAGAAAGGCCGTACTGGGTCAGACCAGAGGTCCATCTAGCCCAGTATCTGTCTACCGACAGTGGCCAGTGCCCAGGTGCCCCAGAGGGAGTGAACCTAACAGGCAATGATCAAGTGATCACTCTCCTGCCATCCGTCTCCATCCTCTGATAAACAGAGGCTAGGGACACCATTCTTAACCCCTTTCTGGCTAATAGCCATTTATGGACTTAGCCACCATGAACTTATCCAGTTCCCTTTTAAATATTGTTATAGTCCCAGCCTTCACCACCTCCTCAGGTAAGGAGTTCCACAAGTTGACTGTGCGTTGTGTGAAGAAGAACTTCCTTTTATTTGTTTTGAACCTGCTACCTATCAGTTTCATTTGGTGACCCCTGGTTCTTGTATTATGGGAGTATTTAAACAACTTTTCCTTGTCCACTTTTTCCACATCAGTCATAATTTTATATACTTCTATCATGTCCCCCCTCAGTCTCCTCTTTTCCAAGCTGAAGAGGCCCAGCCTTTTCAATCGTTCCTCATACGAGGCACTCTCCAAACCCCTAATCATTTTAGTTGCCCTTTTCTGAACCTTTTCTAGTGCTAGAATATCTTTTTTGAGATGAGGAGACCACATCTGTACACAGTATTCGAGATGTGGGCGTACCATGGATTTATATAAGGGCAATAATACGTTTGCAGTCTTATTTTCTATCCCCTTTTTAATGATCCCTAACATCCTGTTTGCTTTTTTGACCGCCTCCGCACACTGTACGGACATCTTCAGAGAACTATCCACAATGACTCCAAGATCTTTTTCTTGACTCGTTGTAGCCAAATTAGCCCCCATCATATTATAGGTATAGTTGGGGTTATTTTTTCCAATGTGCATTACTTTACACTTATCCACATTAAATTTCATTTGCCATTTGGATGCCCAATCACTTAGTTTTGTGAGATCTTTTTGAAGTTCTTCACAATCTGCTTTGGTCTTGACTATCTTGAGTAGTTTAGTATCGTCTGCAAACTTAGCTACCTCACTGTTTACCCCTTTCTCCAGATCATTTATGAATAAATTGAATAGGACTGGTCCTAGGACCGACCCTTGGGGAACACCACTAGCTACCCTTTTCCAATCTGAGAATTTACCATTTACTCCTACCCTTTGTTCCCTGTCTTTTAACCAGTTCTCAATCCATGAAAGGACCTTCCCTTTTATCCCATGACAACTTAACTTACATAACAGCCTTTGGTGAGGGACCTTGTCAAATGCTTTCTGGAAATCTAAGTACACTATGTCCACTGGATCCCCCCTGTCCACATGTTTGTTAACCCCTTCAAAGAACTCTAATAGATTAGTAAGACACGATTTCCCCTTACAGAAACCATGTTGGCTATTGCTCAACAGTTTATGTTTTTCTATGTGACTGACAATTTTATTCTTAACTATTGTTTCAACTAATTTGCCATCTCGCACTTTCCCAGCGAGGACCCAGCCAAGAAAAAGAACATTCTCTCTTACCCCTCCCCATTTTTTTTCTCTTCATCCTCCTCCTATATTATAAGTATTAGGAAGTAAATGAAAATAAAGTGAGGTCTCTTAATTGTTTTTGTAGTCCAACTTTTTTTTTCCCACAGACCACTGGAAAATTGCTGGAGGTCTCAGCAAGCCACTTAATGATCTTCCCAAATGTTGTTCTGTTAGCTAACTATCATAAGTCACTTTGGATAAGAGTGCTTTATAAAGACACCAAAAAACCTAATAACCTTTCCTTGGTTTGGAATGGAGATCTCAGGCCACAGTTTGAGAGCTTCTAGTCTAGATGAAAGCTTATATTTGCATCATGTCAGGCCTCGAGAAATCTGCCACACACCTAGGGGCCAACCCCCAAACTGAGGTGCCTAGGTGTGTGGCAGTGAAGGGGCCCCGCATATCGAAAGGCCACCACTGCCGCAGCTTTCAGCGGCAGTATGGAGCACACGGCTCTCTGCCGCCAAAAATCTGCCATGGCCAACAACACAGTGCGTGAAAGATCCCCCCACCGCTGCTGAAAAAAGCTGCTGCTGAGGGGGGCTTTCAGCAGTGGGGTGGGGGGGTGCAAGCGGGGTACAGTGTCACTGGTTCTTTTTTTAGGCACCAGGGGGCATTCGCCTCCCTGACTACTGGGGCGCTGCTAGGTGCCACGGGCAAAATCATGGGCACCAAGGTGAGCACATGATGGGTGGCCAGGGCCCCAGGCGGGGCAGGACCCATGGTGATGGGGGGCTGGTGCCCCAGGCTAGGGGCTGCCCACAAAAGTGAGCAGCTGAGGGCCCTGGGGTTCCATAATCCAGCCCTGACTGCAGAGTTAGCACTCCAGGGTGGGGACACCCTAGCCCCTGCCATAGATGACCGCAACAAGATTGGGAGTTGAGCCCCCCCAGGAATCCAGGGCTCAGCCTTGTCAGGGTTACAGGGACCCCACCACACAGGAGAGTGGGAGGGGAACCAGGCCTAGGCCTCTGGGTAAAGGGAGTGGGAGTGAGGACTCAGACCCTTTTTGCTCAGCAATTCTATGGGGGTATTGTATGAGCCAGGATAATTCCACATGGTAGTCGGCCCATTCCTCCACTTACACCTAGTTGCTGTTATGCTATTGCCGAGACAGTGTAAAAAATTATGATGCAAACTTTCTGCTAGACTACTTCAAAAAAACAAACCACATTTAGAGCACAGTTTGCAGAATAAGTTTGCAGAATGCAAATAGCCTGGACCGCTTTGCGACTTGCAATGTTTATTAAGTTTAGTCATTTGTCAGATTTGTCCTCAATTTTGGGATTCCCCTGTCGTATTTCACTGTAAATCTACCACTGAGCAGAATGCCAGTTTCTTTTCATGAGAAATTGTGGTGCCCAACCCTGATGACCAAACTCCTGAGTTCTGCAGAGAAGAGAATATTGAGCTTCTCCAGCCCTGAAGACAGACTGCTATTGATGCCACTGCTGGTCCCAGGCCTGTTTCACCCACAGCCCCAGGGAAAACAGTCCAAGCTCCTTCTAATATGCAAAAACAACGATAATCCTGTGGCACCTTATAGACTAACAGATTTTCTTCGGCATAAGCTTTCGTGGGCTATAACCTACTTCGTCAGATACCCACGAACGCATATTCCGAAGAAAATCTGTTAATCTATAAGGTGCCACAGGACTCTCGTCGTTTTTGCTGTACACAGACTAACCCGGCTACCCCTCTGGAAATTTCTAATATGCAGAAATTTAAATCCATACGTAAACCTCTGGTTTTCTACAGTGTCGCTAAGCCAGGTCCAAAGGCTGACATTTTTTAATTCAATTCCTCTCATTATAGAGTTTCTCCTGCGCTGAACTGGCTGGATTCCCTAGTCAGAAATTCCTTTAATCTTTGAGATGCTTAATTATCAGCCTGCTTTTGTAACATAATGACATTTTTGTGCTGAATTTAAGCATTTCATATGCCTTGTTCAATTCTTTTTCAGATTTATGTAAATAGAGAGGACATCTTACACCAATTAGTTTGGTTCCATCCAACACATTAAATAAGAGATAAGCCATCCTAAAGAATGGACGTTTGTTTAATCTCCACCGAGGTTTAGATGTGTGCATGTGGCTGGGACTTCAGTTCCCTTTCCCACTGCATCCCCCAACACATCAGGACTGTCTTCATTCAAGGCAGGGAGACATGATTAATCCTTTCCCTACCTATGACACTACAAGTATATTTAATAAAAGATATGGAAAGAGATTTTTCTCTAACTGATAAAGTCAGTTCCTTGTAGAAAGACATTCTTCAGGCTGGAGGATTCCTTGTATATAGTAGTTGGAAGCAGGCAGCAATTCCAAGCCTATTCTAAAAGGCTTAAAAAGTTATCAAGCTATAATATTGACACCAATCAAACAAAATTCATGCTCTTCACTTTTAGAGGTTCATGGTTTCATTTGGGCTGGTGAATGTCTACCTATAAAAAAAGTAAACAGAATACAAATATGGCCAACTCTTACATCAGACACCCACCAATTACAAGAGGACTGCTGGAAAGTTGCAAGCAATGGAATGACAACAAAGAAAATGAGTTGAAATTAATAAACTTTAGATAACTACACACTCATCCATTTTAGACATCTCCTACAAAAACTGTAAAATGTAGTTAAGATTGGGAGTGCGTCTCAGTCATTTCAAGTGAAATATATTACATGGATGTTGTCGTTTTCCCCAAACCAAGCATGACAGACCCAGGGAATTCAGAGTAAAGATTAACCTGAATAGATATCCAAACTTCCTGGAGCAGTGGTTTCAACCTTTTTGGCTCAAGGGCCACAAATATAATTTTGAAAACCCTAAAGGGTCACCAGCCTATTTAATTAAAATTAAAATCAAATCAAGTTTTAATTATAATTAATTAATTAATTAATTACGATTTAATTAATTACATTTTGATTACATTTTTAAAGGATTTTTAAAAAAATGGCTGGATGCCTATCTTCAGTCTGCCTGTCCAGCCCCCAGGCTGGCTCTGCAGCACGTGGTCCCCTCCCACAGCCACACAGCCCCTCCACAGCCCCCACAACTGTGCTGCCCCAGCCCACCCCCCGTCCACCCATGCCACACCAACCCTTGATCCGGCCCTGGTGGGTGGCTGTAGCTCGGCTTCCAGCTGGACACTGGGACAGGACGAGATGGGAGGCGGCTCCTAGCCAGCAGCAGGGGAGTACAGGCCACCTTAAAAAGTCCAATGGTTGAAAACCCCTGTCCTAGAGTTTGGAAATCCACAGTTAGGCACTCAAACAACCTTAACTTTGCCCTGTCGTGACACCATGCAGTAACCACATTATGAGGATTAAGGTTTTTCAGCAGTTTTGATCCCAGATTAGATTAAAGTGCTCTTTTAGAGACACATTGGAGTTTCCCCACCACCACACAGTGTCAGTACAGCAACGAGTTACAGACATACAGACAATGGATACCTCAAGGATTTGTGACAGGCACAGGTTGGGCTATGCCAGGCTTTTCTTCTAGTGCATTGTTCAAAGACAGCTACCCAGAACCCTGAATTCAATTTTCCCATAAAGAGAAAGGTTTGAGTTTCAATTACCTTTTTTATGTTAATCAGGTAATGTGACCACAGAACAATCTCTGCCTTGATGTGTGGAGCTAGCAGCCAAAAGTAGGCTGCAGAATTTTTGAGGGAAAGTAGCACAATAAAAATGGCAGACTGGCATTGCCACATTAGGACTGATGCCGCTCTTCAGAGGCACAGAGTGCAGATACCTAAGGGACCAATTGGTTGTAGGAAGGATAGCTGGTGAGACCTGTGCTCAAGAAAGTTCTTCCGAGGAATGAAATGAAAATGTTTCAATTTAAGTTACCCAAAACCATTATTCCTTTTAGTAACGAGAGAGGCAGAATGTAGCTGTTTCAAAGGCTGCAACAGGAATCTTTGAAAGCAGATGTCTCCCTTTCTCTGTGTCCAAATTAACAGAACATGCAAGCATGGAACAACATTTTTCTATTATAAATGGTTCTTTAGGTAGAATGAATCCCCTTCTCTCTTATTACATCAGATAATGAAACTTTATTTTTTACTTATTCTGTAATAATAAAATTTCATTTCACCTTTAGAGCTTTTCTTCCACACAGAACAACATTGATGAAGTTGCATTTAATGAGCCCTTGGTTTCAAAAATCCCACAGAGAAATGTTAATTGGCCCAGTCAGGAGTTATTTGTAAGTGACAAGGTACCACCAAACTCCTTTCATTTCTCTTCAGGGACAATCATTATGTTTTATAAAGAAAAAAATACCACAAAAGTGTAAAATGTAACGATTCCTCGCTGGTTTTCAGTAATCTTCTATTCACAGATATAGATAACAAATTAGGACAACAAACAAAAGCAGCCAATAAATGAGAAAGCTAAGTGAATACAACAGACGCAGTATAATACATGGGGTTGGTAGCACTACCTATTACTAAATGTTGCCTGATACTTCCCACTCCAAGACCTGGTTTTCAGTTGTTTATATCTTTGCCAAACTAACCATTTGGGCTGAAATCATCCACATCATGCCTCTGCCTCAGGCTGTTATTTATTAGTTACTATTTTTGAAAACTTCAACTACAAGAATTCAGTCTTTTCTGAGAATGAGGCTATGGGAAAAAATATTGTCCTTCCCCTTTTCAAAAGTCGTCAGCCTTTACACTGAAAAACCTAGCAATCCTATGCCTTAGACCAGAGGCTTAGAGTTTGGCAAGGAGTTGCCTTTGTGTCAGGTATGTGCGCTTTATCATTCTGTGGAAAACGTTTGAAAGCAGACAAGTTATAAGTTTTTGAAAAACTGCAGTTTGCCCAGTAGAGACTTCTTAGCTTTTAGATGCTCAATTCTCCAAAGATTCTGTCTGCACTGGGGATGGTCCCTCCCAGTGCTGAGCAGGACTTTCCCTGCAACTGCACCTCTGGGCTGATGTGGATCACGCCAGATCCTGATCTGGGCACCTGAACTTAGAGCAGGAATATGTCTTCTCCTGTGCTCTCAGAGTATGACTGTACAGGGACTACAACTGGCTTAGGCCATCTGACTTGGGCTCAAAGGGCTCATGCTGTAGGGCTTAAAAATCACCGTTTAGATGTTTGGCCTCAAACTGGAGCCAGAGGTGGCTTTTGGGGTAGGTGAAGCAAGAGCAAGCCTAGGGCGCTGAGCAGTAAGGGGCCCCGTCACCTGCTTCGCCTACCCCAAAAGCTGCATCTGCCTTGGTCGGCAGCAGAAGGAGGAGCTGGCGCCATGAGGACAGCCGGGGCCACAAGTAGGGGTGGGGCCAGCAGCTTGGAGCTGGGGCCACAAGGGTGTGGGGCCAGCGGCCGGGAGCTGGGGCAGGGGAGGGCTGGCAACAAGGAGCCAGGGCCAGTGGTGGGGAGCCAGGGCTGTGGAGGAGGGGCTGGGGCTGTGGGGGAAGCGGAGCACTAGGGCTGCAGGGGGGTGCGTGGGGGCCTAGAGGGGGACCCACAATGGGCCTTCAGCTAGGGCCCTTGATTGCCTAAGGCAGCCTCTGGCTGGAGCCTGACCTGTAGGACCCTGTGAAGGTGGAAGGTCCCAGAGCTTGGACTCCAGCCTGAGACCAAACTTCCACAAAGCAATTTTTAACCCCCCAACCCAAGTCGGCTGACCGCTGTGCTGCAGGTCTTTTATCCCCGTGTAGACATACCTTCAATGGTCCTACCATCCCACCCCACTGGGCTCAGGAAATAAGAAGGAAGCTGCCTGATTTGAATGTGGAGTTGACAAGAGTCAGATCTGTCAGCGGGTGGGTGGAGATGGGGGTAGATTTAAACAAGGGTTGAGGGGAGGCAGGAACTGGATGAGAGCAGGGAGCAGTGGAGGGAAACCGGGACTGGTAGCTGGGATGGATGGGAGACTTGGACTTGATCTGGAAGCTGGGGGTGTAGACTGGGAGCTGAGGGGAGAGACCGGGACTGGCTGGTCACAGAGACTGGGACAACGGACTGCGGTTTGGACACTGAGATTGGATGAGGAACCTGGGGAAGGAGACTGGGAAAACTGGGGAAGGAGACTGGGAAAAGGAGACTAGTGGCATTTCCTAACTTTTGTGTGCTTGTCTTTGCAAACTTAATAGTATTCTTTGAATGTAGGGTTTTCTTTTCTCCCCAGTGTGTAATGATATATAAGGCAGGCTAACATTTCACATCCTAAGGCTACTCTGACCATAACCATAGCTTTCAGTATAAATTTGACATACACAGCCAGTCTGCCCCTTAAGGAAAATATGAGAATAATGTACTTTCAAGGATCAAATGATTTGCATTCAGAATACCTTGGGATTCGGGCCTTTGCACAGTGCAGCTATTGGCAGTCTCCCTCAAACGCCTCATCTCTGTCCTTCCTCCATGCCAAGTTTTTGACTCAACTCTCTGCTTAAAGCAGGACCAACCCCAACTGAACCATCCCAGACAGGGCTGTGTCAAGCCACACCTTAAAAACCTCTAAGGATGAAGATTCCACCACCTCCTTAGATAACCCATTCCAGTGCTTCACCACCACTTAACAGGCAAAATCTTTGTTTACTTTAAGTTTTTGACAGAACAGGGAGTAGCATTGCAAAGTACAGGAGTTCCATTGGGTCCTTGGCTCACAACATCTTGCCGAATTCATAACCTTTGCAAGGGCCTTGGCTGTTCCCTTTACTGCAAAGCTCTGCAGAGTCCCCAGCTCCTTCAGTTTCTCCTTACCCTGGAGAACTTTGGGGGCCTAAAAGTTCCTCAGGCCTCTAGATCCCCTTGCTTTATGCTGCTCTGTGAAACTTAGGAGCAATCCCCAGGGTTCCTTTCTCTTCTCCACCTCTTACACTGCACAGACTTTTAAAAGTGCTCATTAGATTGTACAGATTACACAATATACCTGTTGGACCATGCAAACTTTATACAGTGCCCTTCCTGTCAGGTGGAGTAACTCTTTATAAAGGCAAATTTTGTAAATGTATCCTTTTAAAATTGTTAGTTCTCTTTAACTACTCTATTCACCAGCTTCTTCTTCTTCTTCTTCTTCTTCTTCTTCTTTTTTTTTTGCTAAAGTGACCCAGTGAGGTCAGATGTGTGATAGAATATTTTTAAAAGTGTAATTTTAAAAAGCATCCATAACTTCAAAGAATTATGACTAACTGCCTTCAGACTTTCCAGAAAATAAGCCCATTAGTACTTTTCCCCAAGTAAAGTTATATAAGGGATGAAACATCATGCTCATCTCAAAACCTTGGGTATAGCTTTAGCAAAGCAGCTGCTATGGAGGGTGATTTTTTAAGACCTTGAACTCCAAACCAGCTTGGCCAATTTTCCTGTCATTTTGCAGGAAACAACTGTTGCTTGACACCGTTCAATGAACCCATTGCTACAGACAAGTAAGTACTCTAATAGCAAGATAAAGCAGGCAACCACACAAACCTGGACTAGAACCCTGCCCCTTTGGTTTTAAAAACAAGGATACAGGCCCATCTACTGGAGTTGAGGGGAAACATCTGTTACAGGAACTTTGATCTTTATGGGCCCTCACAGCAACAGCCAGCCACCTAATGCTCATTCAGACACTATAACCTAGCAACTGATGATATTTTTTCTCAATGACAACCTCTTTATTTCAATGAATCTCTATACAGGAATTGTCAAAGAGATTTCACATGGTAGATTGCTTGAAGCTACTTTTGAGTTGTACAGAAATGATAGAGATAAAAGTTTTAAATCATGGTACTATTTTCATGTCCTGAAATCCAAGCAGATTGATGAATTTTCTTCAAATTTTTTAGAATTCTTTTCATTAGTTTTCAGAGTAAATATGGTAATTATAATTATGTGATTCAGATGTTTCTGAAAAGCCCGAAGAGCATTTTCCCTACTCTGCTCATTAAGAAATCTACCAATAAACTTTTATTCCTCCTCTTGGATGGGGGCAGTGGGATTCTTAATTTGGAACTTATGTCAGTATCTTGTTTTGGGGTTATAGTAACACTTTCACAGGATTTCTCATATGTGCCCAGAAGATCTCTCAAATCCACCTTCTCATGCAAGAAACCCTGAGCTCTAGATTTGTTTTCCTGGGAAAGTGTAATTTAATGCTCATCCACTATCTAAAACAAGACATTATGAAAGTCACTACAATATTTCTAGCTTGCTTACTTAAATCTAATGCAGTAATTCTCCATGTAGAAATCGTTCTTTTATCCTACACCATATCCTCAAGAAATAGATACATGCCAGTGAAGAATAACAAGATTCACCATAGATATCTCTGGGAAAAAATGTCCCCTGTGCATTATCTCACAAAGCCAATTGACTTGACTCATATATTTTCTTCTTCCTGAAGAGACTTTTAAATCACTTATTGATAAGAAAGTGCAGTTAATCTCCCAGTCAATGGTTTCATCTAAGGTCTACCATGAAAAATGAAAAAGTCATAAAGACTATGCAGTTTATGCTGTCTCTGCAAGATACTAAATTTAGTGTGAGATTTTCATATTCTCCAGACATACATGGACTTGCAACATTACATATATTTCTGATTTTGTGAGAAATAAGTAATCTCCCCTAAATCTTCAAGGGATCATGAGTAACCATCTTGTTTCATTGTCAGAAAAGAAAGAGACGATTTTGGGAAAAGAAAGAAAGACACCTGCAGATTGCCATCTCTACTACTCTAAAACAGTTCTATGCTCCTAATTCTTGGTAAAGTCAGTTTTCCTTACACTGTCATCGTAGCACACATTTTTCTGTCCTTTTCAGAGATGACTCTATTATTTCTCATTCTTATTATTTCAAAGTCCTCTTCAACCTACATCATAACGTTCTCCTCCATGAATCAGTCTTTTAAACAGGACTCATTTTCAAAGAAGCCCAGAAGCAAGAAGATACCATCCCTTTCATGTTGGTAGGTTGGCAAGTTTCATTCCCCAACTAGGCAAGGAACGAAGCATGTGAGTAATTCTGAGCACATGCATAATCCCATAAAGTTCAATGCAGGTGGAGGGCATTCAGGAAGAAAGTAACAGGCAAGGAATGCTATTACCATCATTAGTATTATGTAGTGCTTAGACCCCAACTCAGATCAGGGCCCCACTGTGTTTGGCTATGTGCAGACACACAGTAAGAGACAGTCATGCTTCAAGCTGTTCACAGTCTAAGCAGATAAGACAGAGAAAGAATGAAAGGGGAAAGAGAGGCACAGAGAGTATGTCTACACTGCATTGTAAACCCAGGACTATGGGATCTCAGTTTTTGAACTAAGTGGTTTCCAAGTCCATGCTTGAACGTCCCTACGGCATTGTAAACCTGCTCTTACAGCTGCTGGATCCAGGTCCCTCAGCCATGCTAACATGCCTATACTGCTCAAAACCGATCTTCTGACACAGGTCTCCAGCTTGAGCTGCATTCCACACTGCTAAATGCCAGGGGAACTTGGCTCTGACACACACCCCCAGCAGGGTCCTAGGACATACATCAGTCTGTGTGGACAGAAGAGGGGTTTGGGCTCAAACCCGAGACAGAGCTTTGGCTCAGTATTCAATATAGACATAGCCAGAGAAGTGGCCAAAAGTGCAATGCCACCCTAATCTGGCTGTGAAGTATGTGACGGTGGTGGAGGAGAGGGTGCAGGAGAAACCAAAAAGGCATCATTCTCCTCCACTCTTGGGTCTGCAAAAGTCACTCTACACAATCAGTATGTGGTTGGGACTCATTGCATTATGGGTGTGGCTAGCTGGGAGCCACACAGAGCCAGGAAAATATTCTCTCTCAGTGCAATTTTATCCTCTACTGATCCTGTAGCAACGTAACAAGAAATCCTCTTGGAAGTTAAAGCTGGACCTGTCTGATACATAGAGGAATGGGGACAGGATAACATCCTCTGAAATGGGGGCTCAGCTGGAGGCTTAGGTCTTGATCCAAAGTCCACTGAAATCAATGGGTGTCTGCCCCAATTGATTTCAATTAGCTCTGGGTAAGGCCCACAGAGCATTCCCAAGTATTTTTAAATGATTATTTTTAGGTGGAGAACAAAATGAATCTGGTTTCAATTGTGGTGCCAGATAACACTGTTTTATCCTTTTAGGAACGAAAGGTGAAAGGGCAGATGTCTGGAAATGCCTTATCTCTTTGGCCTCTACAGCATCTGCATTTGTATTTTCTCCAGAGTAGTTCTCCACCTACATGGATGAACTACCATCGCCTTTCTGGTGGTGGGGCCATCACGGGTCTCCAGAAGAAACTATCCAAGACCACAACAGCACTCTTGGTACTATCAGGAGTGGACAAATGAGAATACATGCAATGTGAAGAAAAATTACTTCCAGGAGAATTAAGAGAACTGTTCCAAGATAAACAACTGCCTGAAGTCTTCTTTCTAAACGTCAGTCTCTTTGAAAGCCTTGGCATTTGAATCCATGCACTATAGCAAAATTCAGAGGCCAGTTTCCTGCCAGGCAAGAATCTAACTAGGCAGCTGAAGAGGAATAAAGGAGGAAAAGTTCCCAAAGAGTGGAAATGCTTTAGTTTGACTAACTGCATTTTCTGCCTACATAGTACTATTGATCCTGTGCTTTGTGACACGCACTGCATGTCTCAGAATATTTGTTATCTAGCCAGGTATGTAATGGCTGGGGCAAATTCAATCAAATTTCTCTGTAATATATAAAGGCAGAAATAAACTGATTTAATAGTATTTCTACGGTATCGTAAGTGTATACAGTGCCATACAAACATATGCTGATGGAAAAAAGCAAGTTCCCCATCATCAAGAGCCTTCAATCTAAGTCATACAAATAAAATGAGCATCTATTCAAAACCTCTGCTGTAAAAATCATCTTTCACATTCTGACCACGTTCACCCCCTTGTGAAATATCTTCACTGGTTTCCTGGTGCATCCTGTATCAAAATTCAAGTTCATTTTCCATGTCACAATTTATCTACTTCCGACCTCCTTCTGCCCTCTCACACAACATCTTTGCACAGCTGTTTCATTGTGTCGGGAGCTACGCTGGCAAAATAAAATAAAGGCTCCTGCCATAGCAAGTAAACCTCTTATAGAAATAGAAATGGTTACACTTCTTTATCTACTTTGTACAAACCTAAGGTAGACACTGAGAGAGTTATTTTGCTAGGATCCACAGTGAGGTTTCGCTAGACAAACCATGAAATATCAAGATTCTAAATTACAATACTGCTCACCTCTCCATGAACCTAAAAATATTAATGAGGTGGTGCTGATGGGAATATCTGAGATACAGGTCATAATCAGTTCTGAAGCAGCTTATCAGGGATGGATAGTAAAATATCATTGATGATTCCCAAAACTAAAGCTCAGAATTTCAACATACCCATTACTGAGACATCATATTCTATCAGCAGAGTTGCTTCCTGTCCGCACTGTTTCAGAATACTCATGGCTTCCGCATGTGATGTTCCAAGAAGTCGAATTCCATCAACACTCAGCAACCTGTCACCAGGTTTGATGGTGCCCTCTCTGAAGGGAAATTAGAAGAACAGCCTTCATTAATTTAATATAATGTGGTTTGGAGATAATAGCCACTTACGCAAAGCAATTCACTCATGCCCTCTCTGACATCCATCCCATTTAACTTCACTCTTAATGTTTATTTTGACAGTAAAAACATTCAGGGGTCATTGTGAAAAGGAAATTGCTTTAATCGGAAAATCAGTGATGGGAAAAACTACACATCACTAAATAGTCAAGTCACAATAGACTTCTATTAGATATTGGTTTTCTTACTATATATGCATCTCACTCTCTCTCACACAGCCACACACACAAATACCAAGCACACTGATGAAAAAGCAGATTGCTAACTGTGAATCACCTCTTGATTTACAACCCCTCAACCCATTTTGGACACTTCTCTTCTTCCCTGCCTGCTATCTGAAAGAAAATTGGCCATCCTTTCTCCTAGGCATATATCACATTTTGAACTACAAGAGGAAATGGAAGTATTCTTATTCTTAATGTAGGTTTCAGAGAAAAGGCAGGGACGGAGGGAAACAGAGAAAGAGACAAAGGATCTCTTGAACATTTTCCCATTTATTAACGTTAGCCAGAGGCAAAATTTCTAAGCATAAGTCAGAGAAGTCAGCAAAATATGAAGAAAATGCCCAGTTAGTTCCTTTAATGTTTTAAGGATACCAATGTCATTTCTGAAAATATAACTGATATATAGAACCACTTATCAAAATAGTTTTTTTCTTCTTTTTTACAGATACAGGATTTTATATATAGAGAGAGCGAGAAGTAGGGAGAAAATGCTAATAGGGCCATATCCTGAACTTCTTACTTAGGATTGGTTGACTGGGAGTTAAGCCTAAGAAGGGACTGAGTAAGAACTCAGGTCAGGATTGGCTCTGATGTTTTCGCAGGGGGAAAATAGTGCAAGAGAAATACATTTTGGAATACAGTGTGGAACTAAACTGTGCATAAAGATTTCACTACGCATCAGAAAGCTGTTTGAAAGCTGTGAAGTACATGTAATAATCCCATCATAGCATTTATTAGGATGTTCAATTTTTATAAAGCATGTGACAGGCAATTCTGATACAAGCAGCTTAGTCGCTTAATTAACATTGATGCTATGTCATCATGTGCCTGGCTCCTATGGTTGCCTATTGCTATTATAATTAAATGCATAATTTTTAATTTCAAAGGATTGGGTTTCAACATGTCTATTGTACTCCACAGATGTCTGTCTCAACTTCTATTCCAAACAATCTAGCTTGTCTCTTGCTACAGAGGAAAATGAATTGTACCTGTCAGCAGGCCCTCCAGGTCGAACACATGTTATTACAACAGGGCGAGATTTATTTCTGTCATCATGTGCTCCACCTAGGAAAAAGAATATAGCACCGTGTACTATTTTTGTAATGAAAACTCATTTCCAAAATGCAAGTCTAAAGGTTTGCAGCGCACACACTTTCAGACTGGTTAAAAAAGTAAAAACTATTAAGCCACTAAAATATACCTACACTCCTCTATATATGAAGCAATGCTATGCAAGTTTATAATACAAATGATTCCTACTCTACTTCTTCTTTAGAATAGGATCTGTTAAATGGGGATATTCACTTCTTAAAAGCCCCCACAAATCCATTCCCCTTTTTTGTTCTTGGTACATCCTTTTTACTCTTAGCAGCAGGTATCCTGAACAGTTTGCTGCACCAAGGGAGGGAGGGGGAGAGAGAATCTGTACGTAGAATAGCACAAGTGACCACTGGGAGACCCTATAGATTGAAAATCCCAGGATAATGCTTTTCCTGAAGCTAGGGCTCTATTACAGGAATGAGTAGCTGAGGTTCTGTGGCCTGCAATGTCCAAGAGGTCAGATCATGATGGTCTCTTCTGACATTTCCATCTATGAGCTAAAAAACTCCCACAATTTACCATACAGGAATTATGTCTAAAAACTAAATAAAGGTTTTCTGTTCTCTAATTCAACATGCGGACTCTCATTTTACTATAGAGGTTGGGTATGCTACTAAACTATATATCAAATTTTAACAGCTAGCTTACACAAATTGTATAGAAGGTATCTTCTTTATGATCCCTGATCCTATTGCAAATGGCAAGCTTCCCATTTACCTTGCTGGGACCAGGATTTGTCCTTATGCCACCCAACGTCAATTATATTCTTGGCATAATGGATTCATTACTATTACTCCATAAGTAAAAATTTATACCAGTTCATAAACACAGTAGAAAAGAAATCATGCATTAATCACATGGGATTTGCAAACTGTAGACAACAAATCTTGAAATATGATTACATGGTATCATAAAAACATATCACTATTTTGCTTGTGTTAATCTAGAAATTCAGTCTTAGGGGTAACTTACCTCGTATTACAAACCCAAAAGTGTTCCCTTCTTTATGTAAAGTAACTTCCACTGTTCTAAAAACGACACCTGATCCTTGTACAGCTGAAAGATGTAAAAGAAAAGCTTTGTCTAAATACACTCTGCTCTGTTACTGCTTCTAATCCAAGCAAGCTATTACCTTTCTGATAATGTAACTGGAAGAGTCCAACCACAAAAGATGTTTTTTAAATGCTGTAACTAACTACACCCCATGTTCTTACAGAAAACACGGTGGGGATCAGATCTTTAGTTGATAGAAACTGGCACAGACCCACTGAGTGCAGGAGAGAGCTAATGCAATATACAGCCACTGAGGGATCCGGCACTCTGTGTTTGAAGGTAGAACTGCAGTGCACAGATTACATACACTACACACACGCACCTAAATGAGGTATAAATAGAAGTGTAGGTGGGGAGGCATTGCTTTGGGGAAGAAGAGTAAGTACATGCCTGAACCCTGTAAGTCTGTACCCTATTTGCCCAAGCAGTACTTCTCAGCCACTGCCAATCCCTCCACCCTACACAGGGGTTAAAGTAAGGGGGAACGCACCGGAACGCAGTTCCGGGGCCCCCAAATTTGAGGGGCCAGAGTTCCGGGGCCCCTAAAAATAGAAAAAGCCAGCGGAATGCATGTTCCGCCCTGCCATGGCTGCTGGCAGGTCCTACGCCCCACCATTGTTAATCACAATACTTATTGTGTTATGCAGTGTTTGCTAGTTTGTGACAATAATTGTTATAGACATAAACGCCATATAAAATTATAAATATTTTTATGGAGCGATAACCGATGCATGTGGTACTGAGAAGTGGTTGCAAATGTCTACCTGGGCTGGGGCCCGCACATGCATGAAGGGGGCCCAGACAATATGGGAAGGGGACCTAGAGATTAGGAGGGTTCCAGGGCCCATCAAATTGTACTTTAACCACTGACCCTACACTATCTATACTCCTATTTTTAGCAGTATAATGTCCTGCTGCTGCCCCTTTGATGGAGTCCTTCCCTAATAGGAAAAGGGTAGAGTAGTTTCCTGTGGTGGGGAAAGGCTCCAGCAGCAGGAGAAGCCTCTCTCAGGGAGAAATGCTCTGGCTATTCCCTACTGCAGAACCTTTTCTCGCTTCCTCTCCCCCAGCAGAGCTTCTCACAGACACATGTATCTTCACACCACAGTGTGGACACTGTGTGGATTGTTATGCATGTCCTACATGTGTAGACACAGTCTATCTTCTGTTTTTCATCTAATTTGGAAATATTATAGGAAAAAAATCAAGATTTTTACATATAAATATATACTGAGGCACAAAGCTGTCAAGTCAGTTACTAACCCAGAATCCAGGCACCTTTACTCTGCTGCTCAAAGGGGACAGGAAACATTTTTAGGCTGCAAATCTCACTAACCTTAAACTTATTTTATGATGGAGAAAGTATTTTAGAACCTAAATATCCAGATTCCCTCTTCCCCTTGTTATAAATATATCATGTAATCCGAGACAAATTAATTTAAAAATGTCCTGCATTCCATTAAAGGTGAGGCTTTCTGCCTTCCTTTTTTTTGTTTTTCTTTTGTTCTGTTGCTCGAGTCTGCGTGGGGGAAGACTGGGGAAGAGGCTTCCTTGTTCAGGTAGAAAGACTGCAAAATCAGTTGTTTCGAGAGTAATTCTGACATCAGTTGAAAAAGCTGGTGTGCAAACCAAGATGTTTGGCCACAATAAGCCACTGTATGAAAATTGAAGATGTTGTTAAGAAACAGAAAGCCATTTAAATTTAATTGCTAACAGAAAAACTTTGGAGGAAGCGAGGAATTCCCTTTTTCCCAAAAAGGTAAATATGAACAGGAGAAACATTTGCCAGTTTCTAAGACGGTCTAACAAACAAGGGAGCATACAAAGATGTAAAAAACAACGTGGCAGCATTGTTCCATGCTGAAACTGCAATTATCACTGCTACAGTGTAAATAGTTAAAAGGCCAGGATGCTGTTACTGAAGGTCTCTGTGGACAGAGGGGACAAAATTCTGGTGCATACACGGAAATAGGAAGAGGTAGCCCTCCTCTGCATGTTGGGTTCTCTGCAAGGTGGAAGGTGTGCGCACAAATAATGGGGTTACCACTCTTTGCAGCACTGTCCCGTCACAAAGATTCTGAGTAAACTAAGGCTTACTCCATTACTATTCCACCGTGCGGTGTCCCCACAATCTGAAACCACAACTCCCCTATCTCCCTCAAGAGGAAGGCTCTGGGGGCAGCAGTACAGTTTCATTGTGCTGCGGGGATGACAAGGTCTGCCGAGCTTAACAGCTGATTCACAGAAATATTCCTCCTACATTACAAGGACCAGTGCACCTAATATTCACTGAATGTGGACAGCAACTGCGAGGGTGCTATTATTCAGCCTCGTTACCAGCTACACCTACACAAAGAGGTCAGAAACTCTGAAAACAACAATGAATAGTTACAGATACCACTGCAGGGTAGCATGACAGACACATATTTCAACTGACAAAAGTTGCGCACATACCAACGATGCCTGAACTGTAGAAAAGTTGTTTTGGTTAGTTGCAAAAAAGCCAGTGAAGCAGCCACACCCACTGCTTAATTTATTTAATAAAATATGCTATTTCTGACCATGAAGCTGAGTTATCCTCCGCAACCACTAATCAACAGTAAATATTCAAAGCGTATTAAGGAGGTTGCCAGAAGTTCATAAAAACAAAGAAATCCATAATTAGAGTTAATTGCCAACAGCTAGAATTCAATGAGGTTCATTAACCCTTTCCCCCTTGAGGCACCCAGGACAATGCACCTGGAATGTGTAGAGGTCAATGAGATGCTCTGTTCCCAGTACACTGCAGCTCTTTGTTTAGGCAGGCAAGCTCTCCTAAGCTGGTATTGTAGGTCTTCTGTCTTTCCTTGTCCAGATCACGGACCCCTTCCCTTCCCATGCCTGATGTCTTCAGGGGACAGGCAACCTGTTGGCCAGCTCCCACCCCAACCCTTAGACTCCTGTTCACTCTTTTCCCCATTACTAGAATCTTTAGACAGGGTCTGTTTGATCCACTTCATCTCTCCGCTTCTGTGGTTTGCCTATTATACTGGTGCAATCTAACATACCGCTGAGCCTCAGACTGAAGAAGAGGTCAGTGAGGAAGCAGAGACACAAGAACAGTGATGTTCATAGTCCAAGTGCTACACTGAGATGTAGGCAGGTCTCTATAACCCAGAAAACCTTACCATGAATCCATTGAAGGTACAGACTTGAAAAGACGAGCAAGAAAGGAGTGAATTGGCAGCCCCTGAAGATGTTATGGGGTGGGCCAGTCACTCCTCAACCCTGACCCTAGAAGTCACAAAGGTAAGGTATTCACATGAGAGCGCTTCGTGGGGCTTTATCTATGGAAGGGGACTGCATCTTATCAGGAGGAAGGGAGAGGCACTGGTAAAACTAAGGGACACTATTAACTTCTTGAGATATCTTACTGTTAAAACAAAATGGTGGAGAGGAGCTGAAGACAGAGGTACAGGAGCAACAAGAACCGAAAGTGGAGGTATGAGTGCCTGTTTTCTTTTTCCATCCTACTCCATAATTCTCTTGCCCCTGAATAGATCAGAGGTGTTTCCCAGTATCCTCAACTAATGGTCATCACCCAAGTTATGGGAAAATAATGAATAAGAAGAAGGTATAATCTGTTTACGATGGCTGTATTTAGAAGCAGACTTTCAATGGGGTTTGTGCTTCTCAGCCATTTAGGATATGTCTATACTGACAGCGGCAGTCACTGCCGTTGGATCGATTCTTCTGGATCAACTGAGAGGTCAGTTAAGACACACTCAGTTGATCCAGAAACTGACTTAATAAAACCATCCCTCAAGTGGTGTAGTACTGTGTTGATAGGAATGCATTTCCTGTTGGTGAAGCGCAGAGAAGATGGAAGGCTAAAGGAGAGTTAGGAAGTCATCAGGAGTCATGCAAGCTACTCTGCATAGTTTGGATAATTCCCATTGACTGCTGCCGAATTTTGCAAGCAGTGTAGACCGGACCTTAGGCAATTTTGAAAATCCCATGCAACATAACCATTTGATGTAACTGTTTCTGTACTGAGCAACATCACTACAGGAAAAACATGTTTTAAAAACCTGTTCTTGAAAATGTATAGTCTATCATTCTGTGCCTAAGAGGATTTCAGCTTCAAGTTCCGCTACTTACAGACTGGAGGGAGCTCATACTCCACTTCTAAAACAACCCTCTCGCCAACGTTCTTGAGGAGGCTGATGATCTCGTCATGGCGAAATTTTGTCAGGTTGATTCCATTCACAGATTTGATGTAGTCTCCCACGTCCAGCTGGTCACTTCTGCAACAGACACATTTTCTCTTCCATACACTTGAAAGTCATTTTGCCAGATTAACAGAGTTCCTTTCAATTACATTTTTAGTGCTGATAAAAACTAATTTTGCTACACAACTAAATTCAAACAAGCAAAAACCATAGTGTGTTGATTTTCCCAACAGCAGAGTGATCATTTCAAGATTTTAATTGAATCTAATCTAATGTATAAACTATATATAAAGAAGAGAAGTATTAGAGTGTTAAATGTTGATGTCGAAAAACCTGCCGTATAAATCAGGATTGCATAGCCACGCCAGTTACAGTACTCAGCTATACTTGAGATGATTTCTCTGCCTTCATGTGTTCTTTTAAACCCTGCCCCCCATCTCTGTGTGCTTGGACTACTGTTAGCAGTATTTTATGGACAAATTGTTGCCTCCACAGTCAACATCACAGCTACAGCAGGTATGCAAGAGCCCATCTGCACATGTTCTGCTCAGTTACTTGGAATGATTTGCCTTAACCTCCGTCTCTCCAGCTGCATCTCTCCACAGTAACAGCTTATTCTGCTTTCTCTGTAGAAGCAGGCCAGTTGGCTGTATTATTTTTTAAATCTTAAACAATAAAAAGGTCACAAACAGAGATTTTTAAACGATAGTAGCACCTTGTCTTAGCTTTTCAACTATATTTTTTCCTTGACATTATGTAATACAGTGTGTTTTTGTAGGTTTTATTCAAAAACAACAATTAACTAAATTTAAACCACTTATAAGAAATTAAATTACTCTTGAAATGATGCATCATCAGTATTTCTGACTTCTATCAGAGCGGCCTTGTGGGATTCAATGGTTCAACCGCTATTGAAATGTTTCTTATAGCACTTCTCTGCTCTCATGTGCTTGCTGCTTTACAGATGCTGGTAGTCACTTATTTATTAGTGACCTTTTCGATGTGCTATGTATTTTTGAAACAATCATATCTTATAATGTATTTTCTGACGTGAAATGTGGTTACCTGGCAGCGATTCCTCCTTGACGAAGGTTAGATACTCTTGGTTTCCCATCCTTGTCAATTCCACCCGATACTGTAAGCCCTAGGGTGGTACCTTCTTTTTTCATTAATTCAACTATTGTTGAGCCCTTGAATTCCTCTGTTGAAAGAACATTATTGGCATTATTAAAATTTAAATGGTATCTCAGATGTTGCTTTTTTAAAAACTATATCATCTACCTCCCAAGGAAGTAATTTTGTATTTTAATAGGGAAAAATGTGTATATCTATATGCTCTTTATATTACAATTCACAGGCTCAGCCCACAAGGTCTATGTATAAATAAATTTGATGTAGATATTCCAGAATAGGCTATTAAAAAGTGCACCAATTGACTAGTGTACTGCAGATTGCTAATAAATACAAAGTGTGGCAAGGCTTACATGAAAGAATTTTTCTGTATTCTATTTCACATTCTCAAATAGCTCTCTTTTCTTTTATTTCTCCTTCTAAAACCAAGGTTTAAATTAAGCACTTTTGCTGGATAACAAATTGCCAGGAAAAAATAAATAGCAGGCAAATGATGTTACTGAATTTTGGATTCAGGCTAATTTTGAGGTCATTTACTAGATGTCAGTGCTAACTAGAATAACCAGGAATAAGATGATTTCAGGAAGAAATAAAACGTGGCAGGTCCAGTCAGTTGTCAGAGTTCCACTTTCATCTATGGATGAAAGGTGTTAATTAAATGCTATTGTAATTGTTATTAAAATAGGATCCAGTTCTTCAGCTTTGCACTGAGTAACCTTTCTCTACAGATAGTCTGACTGATATTAATGGGACAACTTGCAGAGTCCAGTCCTACCCCTGCAAGGAAGGGTGGGAGAATCTGACTCATAAGTGTCCAAGAATGTCTTCTCTTCTAGAGCATGATTTTGAAAAGCTTCAAATATAATTAATTGGGCAGAATTCTGCACACTGAGTTTCTAGTACAAAATGAGAGAGTGGCTGGGGTCCCATTTAAAGGCAGGGCCTTCAGATACACAGACTTACAAATGAGCGTTTTAAAAGTGGTGGAGTGTATCTACAACGAAGTGTGTTTTAATAGTTGGTGAGATTCCTCAAAATGCACTGAAAAATGTATTGCTGTAAATTAGTACCCACTAGCAGTAAGAAACATCGTGGTACAAAATATTGCTATTTGTTGGGGGGGTGGAGAGGGGGACAGGGGTTGGGTTTGGTTTTTTTTAACTTTATAAAAATCTTAGTGAATTCAATGCCCAGGAAACTAAGTTAATGGTGGTATTAGCTTAAGCCAAGCATAGTGCACATTTGTAAGGATAAATAAATCTGTTAGTCTTTAAAAGTGCCACAGGACTCTGTTGTCTTTCTACAATAGACTAACACGGCTCCTCCTTTGGAATTTGTAAGGATGGTATGTAAGAGTCTTTACATAACAGTGCCAAGCCATAACACTGATCTGTAAACACCCCTGCTATTCCAGTCCTTGGTAAATGACAGGAGGAGGAGACTGGCAATTGTGGCCAATTACCGGGTGGTTTACAAGGACATGGATAAATGAGGACAAAGAAATAACTGCCAGCCTTATTTTAATTTGCAACTAACATAGTAACTGCAATTAGAAAGGAAAATTCTATTGTTTGTCAAACTACAGAATGGAATAAATGACATGAGCTCAAAGAACTCAATGATTCGTTACCCATGACTGAGCATGGATGATTATTTTCTATAATCATCTGTAATAAGAGACTTCAGTGGGTTACATGACCTAGTGGTTAGTGTCCTTACTGCCAATACCTTCAGTGGCCAGGTCTGGCAGTCCAGACTGTCTTTTAATCGGAGATATCGTGAGGTGGGCAGTGGTATGGAGCCTGGCCCTGACCATTCCACTGAGCTGAGACCCAATTCAACGGGTGCCCGCCAATTTATCCTCCCTAGGCCATCTCCTACCATCTGCTTTTCTTCCCCATCTTCCAGTTCAGTGAGGTGAAAAAGAAAACAGATAGAGCCTCTAAATTCCTGAGACAACACAGCTCTGAGTCCATCAATAGGCAGTTGGAGAGTAAAGGGCTTGGAGAAGTCTGGGTGAAATAGTACTGGTTTCTGGGTCAACTGGTCTTGCTGTGCCCTAAATGCCTCATCACAGCTTTTGATTCAATGGACCCTTTTGGTGTTACCTCATTCAACAGGTCTGTCAAAGGGGTGGCAATCATTGCAAAGTCTGGGATGAACCATAATTGTACCCCATTAATCCCCCAAAATGCCAGACTTGCCTGTTTTTGGAATGGATGGAGCAGCACACTAGAGATTGGACCTTGTCCACCAAGTGTTGTAGCTGCCTTCCACTCCCCCATGGCAAATCCTAGGTAGATAACTTCTTGGGTGGCGAGGTGACACTTGGTTAGGTTGGCCATCCAACCTGCCTCTTCGAGAGCTTGTAACAGTGCATCAAACATGCTTCAGATGCTTGGTCCAGCTTTCACAATATATGATAAAATCGTTGATGGAGGTGACCATAGCATATGATCCTTACAGCTTTAGCACTCTGTCTGTCAGTCATTGGAAAGTGGCAGTGGTCCCAGGAAGTCTGTAAAGCATTGTTTTAAGCTGGTATAGCGCCCAGAGCGCAGACGATATTTTTTTTTCTTTAGACTCAGATGTTAAGGGGATTTGCTAACATCCCTTTGTGAAGTCAAGGATGTAGATATATATTTAGTGGTCTCCAGTTTTTCCAGCACATCATCGAACCTGGGCATGGGGTACACATCAAATTTTGAAAAGCCATTCATCTTCCAGAAGTCAATACAGAATCATGTCAACACATCCTGTTCAGCTACAAGCACAAGAAAGCTTTTCCATTCTCTCTGTGATTCTTTGACAACTCTTAGTTTTACTATGGTCTGGAGGTTCTGGTGAACCATCTCCCACATCTTCCTTGGGAGTGGCCAAAGGGTCTCATAAACCTTCTCTGATTCACTACCTCCATGTGACCTTGCCAGTGGGCTAGCAACTTGGATTCTGATGTATGTAGCAGAAGTAATACTTAGTCTCCAGTCTGAAATTGGCATAATTGCTCCCCTTTGTGATAGACCTGGTCTTGTTTGTGTTTTGTCTTCTGAGGTTCTTTCTTGCAAACTTTTCCAGGGTCTTCAATTTTTCTCCACAGTGGAACATACCTCATCATGGTTCTTGACCTGGTGCTTTGCTCTTTTCACATTTCCCAGTGCAAGTTCAGAAACACAGTCAGCTGTTTCCCATATAATAATTGAAATGGGGAGAACCCCATGGATGCCTATAGCACCTTTCAGATGGCAAACAAGGGGGAAGGGGATCAGGTGATCCCAGTCACAAGGCTCGGTACTCAAAAATATCGTTCTTCAGTATTTTGTTAAACTGCTTATCCATTTCATTGGTTTGAGGGAAATACACCAACATCCTTAAGGAAGTGCCCTTCAGTAGTTTGCACAGCTCCTTCATCAACTGTGAGGAGAAATTATTCTCTTAGTCTGTGATCCCTACTCAGGCAAATATTTGTATGAATTCGTTAACAATGATACCTCCTTTTCCTCACTGGATAGGAATAGCTTTGTGGTACTGGTAGCATAGTCCAAGAGTACAAATATGTATTTGTGCCCTGCTGTGGACTTCTCTACATGCAGCCCCACTGTGTCTATGCCTATTCCCTTGAAGGGTACTCCCACAATGAGTAATGTTACCACCGGACCTTTGGGACATTTTTCAGGCCTGACCACTGATGTTCTGGACATGAAGCACAATAGTTTCACACCTCTGGGTGGATGCCCAGCCAATAGAACCTCATGATCATGCTGTCAAGAGTCTTCTCGCTTCCCAAGTAACCCCCCACATGGGGCTGTACGGGCCAACTGCAGCACCCTACTCCAGCATTTCCATGGCACTAGGAGTTACATTGTTATTTCTCCTGTCTTAGGAACCTTCGTCACCTGGTATGCCCTCTTCCATATCAGTTCAAAACAGGGCCATTGTGTCTACTGCTGTGAGTCTAGTAGTTTACCACCTGCACAGGTGAATTGCTCCTAAACCCTGTTCAGGATCAGGCCATTTCTTCGCTCTTCTACAAAGTCCTTCTTGTTGGATGGTTCTACTCCAGGGTCTGTTCTCCGAGCCCCTTCCATCTCATGGCCCCCTCTCACCCAGCATGGCCATCCTCTGGGATGTTGTCACACTGAGATTTTGATATGGCTCCCAGACCAATCTGGTCACATAGAGAACAAACACAGCTTCTCAGCTCTCTTTGGGCCATTGTGCTGTGACGGTTACCCCCTCAAATGTAAGAAGGAACTCCTCCAGGTCATCCATGGACTCCATTTTAGTCAGTTTCACTAGGATGCTTGATCAGCGTTCCTCTACCCGATGCTTAGATTCAAGGTCACATCAGGTGTTTGTAGGAGCACCACTACCTGCTGAACTAGTCACTGCTGCTATGCAGCATCTCCTTAATCTGCTGCTGCTATTGGTCAGCAAGCTTCTGGTGCAGTTGGCTCTTGCTTGCTGCTGCTGCTGCTGGTTTTCGAAAATCCATTTTAGCAGTTTCCTTTCCAACCATTCATGGGTTTTTTCCCCCCACCTCCTCTCTGGCCTACTATTGGGCTCAGGACATTACGATGCCCACGCTCTCTACCAAACGTAACAGAATTCTTGGTAGGTTCAGGTTCAGTGGCCTAATGGTTAGTGCCCTTAGTGCCACCACTCTCCCTCCATCCTTCCCCTCTGTTACGGACGCGACTAGGGGGCTCCTCACCCAAGAGGGAGTCGCTCCGTGGCTCGATTACCTCGCGGCTTAAAGAAGGACCTGTCTCCTGTTATAAGGAAATTGATTAGAGTTTATTTAGCATCTGCAGATGGGTGACTCCAGTACCACACAGGGTAGGAGCACACCCACAGGCTTGTGTTTGCACATTTTATTGTTGATTAACCCCCTCAAAGACTGCCCAGGTACACCCCTTGATTATGACGTTGTCCAATTAACGATAGGGCGAATTCGTAGGTTGTCAGCTGCGCCTGGCCTGGCCTGGCCTTTACCCTTCTTGGTCTGGTCCTCATCATTTGTGTTTATCTTTACTTTTCCCTGAAGCAGGATGGCTGTTTCATTCTTCATGGTCCTGTCCTCATTATATATGTTTTCTTTACCTTATCACTAATAGATTTATGGTTTCCAGGGGTCTTTGTTTCTTTTCGAAGCGGGATATTTGCGTCTCTTAAAGCTTCTCAGACCACAGAGGAATACAGGTTATAAGTCTACCTTCCCATGGCCTAAGGCTTCAATACTGTTGCTCACTTATGCTAAGCTAAACTATTATCTACTCATGCTAACATAGAATATCTAAGTATCTTAAAATGGCTAAGTATCATAATTTCATAACACCTCCCAGCAGACAAGTCTTGCAGTCCTTGCCTTCTTTTAGTCAGAGGTGGTGAGGTGGGCAGTGGGGAAACTGGGGCCCCCTCTTTTCACCAGATTCTGACCCAGAGCCAATGTTCCCTCTAAGGTTTGGCGGCTTGTGTGCAAAATTTTCAAGCCGTGTGCAAAACTTTTTCTGAGTAAAATTTTTGTGCAAACTCACATGACAGAAATTATAGGCATTAATTGAAGTTAAAGTAATTGTAAATAGAATTAATTAATTGTGTTTAATTGAATTTGAATGAATTTTGAATTGAAATTTAATTTTTAGAAAGGTTTTTATTTAAAATTAATTTTTTAAAAGTTTTTTTTAAAAAAGGAAGGAAAAAAGAAGGGAGGAAGGAAGGAAGAGAGAAAAAGAGAGAAGAAAGGAAGAGAGAGAGAAAAAGGAAGGAAGAGAAAAAGAAAGAGAAGGAAAGAAGTGGAAAGAAGGAAGAGGAAGGAAAGAAGGAAAAAAGAGAAAGGAAGAGAAAGAGGAAGAAAGAAAAAAGAAGGAAGGCAAAGAAGAGAAAGAAGGAAAGAAAAAGGAAAGCAAAGGAGAGAAAGAAGGAAAGAAAAAGGGAGAAAGAAAAAAGAGAGAAGGGAGAGAAAGAAGGAAGGAAGAGAAAGAAGGAAGCAAAGAAAGAGAAAGAAGGAAAGAAAAAGAAAAAAGAAGGAAGAGAAAGGAAAGAAGGAAGCAAAGAAAGAGAGAAAGAAGGAAAGAAGAGGAAACAGGAAGAGAAAGAAGGAGGAAGGAAGAGGAAAGAAAGAAAAAAGAAGGAAAAAAGAGAAAGGAAGAGAGGGGGAGAAAGAAAAAAGGAAGGAAGAGAGAGGGGGAGAAAGAAAAAAGGAAGGAAGAGAGAGGGGGAGAAAGAAAAAAGGAAGGAAGGAAGAGAGAGAGAGAGAGAGAAAGAAGGAAGGAAGAGAGAGAGAGAGAGAAAGAAGGAAGGAAGAGAGAGAGAGAGAGAAAGAAGGAAGGAAGGAAGGAAGGAAGGTCCCAGCCCCGGGAAGTCGAGGCGGTCAGGGGGTGGGAGTCCGGGATCCTGCCGCAGCCACCCCGCTGACCCGGCTGCATGGGGCAGGCGGGCAGGCCCGCGCTCCTGAGCCTGCCTGTCCCACCCTGGGGGCGGGGAGGGCCAGCCCAGAGGCAGGGCGCAGGCCGGGTCTGCCGCGGCAAAGCCGCGGCCCCGGTGTTGGAGGGAGCAGCTGGGGCTGCCCGGCTGTCCCTCACTGCTGCGCGGTGGGTGCGACGGCCGCTGTGCGGCCGCGCACCCGCGCAGCTTAGAGGGAACACTGCCCAGAGCCCCAGGAAGGTCAGTAGTGTCCGTTCCTGAAGGTGTCCTCAGTGGGTCACCTCTTACTGTCTTCTGGACCTCTCCAAATTAGCTTGCAGTCCAATATAAGGAGAAAAGAAAAAGAAAAGGCATCTTCAAAGCATCTGACGAAGTGGGATTTTCTTCCACAAAAGCTCATGTGATAAATAAATCTGTTATTTAGTCTTTAAAAGTGCCACAGGACTCTATTGTTTTTCTACAATACCCCTTTGGAAATTTATCAGGAGCATTCAGGGTAGGTCTGTTTTGCACCCCAGCCTCCCTCTTCTGAGCTATGTTGCTCTGTTTTCAATTCTTTCTTCAATTGGAGCAGCTCAGTAGGGCTGAAGAGGGGTGGCTACCTGGGTGCAGTACTGTCCTTTAATTCCTTCTGGCCAGTGTGGTGTTTCTATACCCCATTACATCATCTAAAAGGTACCAAGCATGCATCAAAATAAATCTGTGATATGAGCCGAAACAATTATTTTAAGGCTAAAGGTTAAAGAAAATACTAATGTCTCAGCTTCTGAAACACATTTTAGAACTATTGTTCCAAGCCACCATTCATTATTATCATTTATTATTAATGAAATAGGACCCGGAGGCCCCAGCAAAGGATTGGATCCCATTGTGGTTGACACTATACACACATATAATAAAAAGAAAATCTCTGGCTGTAAAGGTTATAGTCTGGGGCTCTGAGCATGGAAAGACTTACGTATGTGTTTTACAACCTGGGAGCAGTCTCATTAAGCTTACAGTCTAAACAAGGTGAGTGTGTTACCCTTGAGTAAGCAAGTTATCCTTACTGGAGTCAGCACAGGTGTGGATTTAACGAGTATTTTAATATGTCTCATTCTAATATAGAGAAAAAGTGCCCTTTATTTTTCCTTTATTTATTCAGCGTCCTGATTTTTTCCTTACTTCAGCAACAAATACAATATCTACCATAACAACTGAGCTCTGAAAACAATATTGCTATTAAAAAAAATCCTGGGGTTGAATGCTTCTCTTAGTTACACTGCTGGTACCCCACACCCAAATTAGCTTGCCTATCATTAGGGTCTCATTGATGTTATGAGGCTAGAATCTGTCCTGCACATCATAGAACTGTAAGGAATCACCATCTTGGAACAACACAATGGTCATGACCACCAACATAAGCAGATAGACTGAACTGCACCCCAAATGAAATCAAAGAAACAGTGTGACAAGATTATTTCTTCAAGAAGAATAGGATCATGATTACAGCTAAAGTTTTGTCCATGGCTGACCTTTGTGGGTGTTTGCCCATTAAAGAAAATAACTTGATCTTCATCTCTTGCTGGATGTAAATAATGTGTGTTAACAGAAAGCAACAAAAATTAATTGAATTATCAGAAATCATTCCCTTCTCAGAAAAGGAATCAAAGAGAGAGATTTTCACAAAATTACAAATTGAAAGAACAGTTATTCAAAATATATTCCATTAATACATGAAAACATATATGTTTCTTCCAAACATTTAGTGTTTCTTTCCTTCCTTTCAATGAAAGCCGAGTTTTTATTAGTTTCAAGGAAATACTAGAAATTTTACATTTTCAAGAAATACTTTTGCAGTTTAGTGAATCATTTTGTACAGTATAGCCGTCAATAGAACTTAAAAGAAATAAACTACTTGTTCCTGCTGCTCATTTTTGACCTTAAGACATGACTAATTATTAAGGGAAATCCGTGAAGAATTTTGAAAATGTAATACCTGTGGGGATTTCCTCCACAAATCAGCACAATTTCTGCAAGGGAGACACTTTGATTTTACATTCTAAATGGGCCTCCTTTGGGTTTTAATACCAGAAAAGACAAGGACTCAGAGGTTTATTCAAAAATATAAAGTAGCTGGAAAGACTTTATGGCTACTAATGCTTTCAGCTCATTGTTGGCAATCATGGTTTTCTGGCAGTCAAAGGAGAGAGAAATATAAAAAGATTATGGATAGTATTTGAAAATTCCATTCAGGTATAGCAAGTAGCGGTCTTTTCCTGGATGAGTACCATTAACTTCTGCAAAATCTAAGCTTTCATTCAAAAAAATTTGAATCCTTATAGCTATCAAATCCCTGAGAATGAATCAAAATAAGCCAATACAGTGCTGTCTTCCTAGATCTGTAGCCTCTACTGATGGCCACAGCTTGCCAAGCTGCACCAAAATAAGAACTGACAAGTTAAAAAAATGAGATGACTAGAGCCTAAATTTACCCTAAAATAGTTCCGCCAGCATAACTATATTGGCAAAAGCCTCCAAGTCTAGATGTACCTTATAGCATCAAAACCGTGCTTTGACCTATATAATTTATACTGTTTCAGCAAGCGGAATAACTTATACCAGCAAAAACACTTTTATGTGTCTACCCTAGGATTCTTGTCAGCAGAGAAATCATGTCATTAAAAAAAAATCGTACCCATTAACCAGTGCTTAATTTGTGCGCAGGCTACCTCTAGGCTTGGCAGTTCATAGCCCCAGCACCTCTGGACTTGCTTCGTCAGTTATGAAACTAAAAAAATTGCTTGAGTTCCAGCTTGTTTCATTACAAATTAAGCACTGCCCCAAACCGTCATTCCTTTATTGGCCAAAGTTCCTTATGTGGACTTGACCCAAGTCACATGTTTTAAAATGTAGTACATAACAAGCTGAAAATGTTGCATGTAAAAAGCTGATTTTATGATCAAATACTGTTTTAAAAAACCAGGACACAACTGTTATTCATTCAAAATGCCAGAGGCATGATTTTGGGACATGGCAGCACAGATTTCGCCCTCCCCCCCCATCTCTTCTAAAAGGTTTTTTTTTTTTTTTAATTTCGTCAGGTACATTTTTGCAAGTCTTGGGTCTGTACACTGATACCTAGAAGCCACCTGTCCAGGTCAAAAATAAGATGTGCAAAATTGATGGGACAGCATGGCAAAAATTGTTAAGTTGTAACTTCTCCTGGCCTGTTCCGTGGTCAGTGTCTCTCTGTATCTAGGGCTGTCAATTCATAAATTCATTCCCAACATAAATACATTAAAAACAAATCACAAAACAAAACAACCCCCCCAAAACAAACCAACCAACCAACCAACCAACCAACCAACCAACCAACCAACGCCAAAAACCAACCACCGGTTTCTGCATATACATTGGGGCACCCAACTGAATCTAGCTGGTAGAAAGATAACACATTTACATTTTTAACAACAGTTGTAAGGAGATCAATTAACCAGGTAACAAAAACGTATTTAAGAGACTACTGGAAACACTGTATAATAAAATCTGCACTCTTATTTTTGTGGAAGTCCTTTCAAATAAAGGAAAGAAACATTAAACACATGACAGTCTCATCCAGTCCATACAATAGGCCTGTTTGTAGATTTCAGAAGTAAAACAGTTAATGTTCGCATGTAAAGTCCTCCCTGTTTCACAAAAACAACTGCGTTTAAACATGATTGTGAAATATGAGTGTAGCTCAGCCCTTGTTAAGTAATTCTTTCTTGTTAAAAGTCACACATACGGATTAGGGCAGAGGCTCTCAATTTTTCTACGCTACTGTAACCCCTTCAGGAACCTGATTTGTCTTGCGTACTCCCAAGTTTCACCTCACTGAAAAACTAGTAGCTTACAAAATCAGACATAAAAATATAGAAGTGTCACAGCACACCATCACTGAACTTTTTTGTTTGTTTTTATAATTGAATTATAAAATAAATCAATTGGAATATAATTATTGTACTTGCATTCCCGTGTATAGTATATAAAGCAGCATAAACAAGTCGTTGCCTGCATGAAATGTTAGTCTCTGCTGACTTCAGTGGTGTTTTTGATGTAGCCTGTTATTTAGATGAGTTGATGTACCCCCCGGGAGGCCTCTGCATACTCCCAGGACTATGTGTACCCCTCATTGAGAACCACGGGATTAGGGAACCATACTTTTACCTTTGATACTGACCAAGGTGAAATCACAGTAACATAGTCATAACAGTTCTTTTCTGTCCACACAAGAGCCTCATCTGCTGTGAGGTGTTTGTCAAACTCCCCAATGTCGTTTTAGAGTCAACCAACTGCTAATTTGTGAGGTGTTTAAATTACTGTCTTGCCTGGGCGCAGGTGTGACCCAGGACCCTTCCACACCAACTGGTGGAGGTGGCCATACAGGGATCCCATGAGTCAGACACTTGAGGTCTCTGCTGAGAGCCAGTTGCCCACTAGTCATCATCATCATTCTGAAATGTATGTGTAGACAGGGGTGTGCACAGGGATTTCAATGTGATTACTTTTGTAGGGGACT
The DNA here is from genome assembly GCA_007922175.1 of Pelusios castaneus. Lineage (NCBI taxonomy): Eukaryota > Metazoa > Chordata > Testudines > Pelomedusidae > Pelusios > Pelusios castaneus. The sequence goes on from ML685797.1 coordinate 19,253,470, forward strand.
TTAAACACTAGCCCCCACCCATTTGCTGTCCCCCCCCCCCCAGTACCCTCACTCACCCAGCCCCACTGTCCTGACCTCCCTTCTGCACACTACGGGCAGCTACAGACACTTACTGGGTTCTTAGGTTCTTGGACTTAAGGCAAGTCCTTAAGGAGACAGGAGATGAAATACCTCAGAGATGTTCCTTTCAGGCTGGAGGTAACTGACACCTAACCCCCAATCTGGCCATTTGTGCAATGCATGCCTCATGCTGTGCAAATTGAGTCAATATGAATGGAGAGACCACAAAATTTACAGTAGACGATGTCTATAGTAAGAAACTAAGAGCAAAGGGGTGTCCTGTTTATGATTAAAGACAAAGGACTGGTCTGGTATATCTTGGAGCTCAAAAATCCTTCATCTAAGAGGCAAACTGACAGTGTGCTTGTCTCATGAAACAAGAGTCACAGCCAGTCTGGAGGTAAAGCTCCAAAAGGGTATTAGGTGTTCTACACTCTACCAGCCATGAGAGTATCCTGGTAATGAAGTCTAGGGATTAGAAGGCATATTACGATTTTATTTTATATGTAACCATTTGTTTCCAATATTTCTACCTGCTACTACTTGAATCTCTATGCTTAGTTAAATTAATTTATATTTGATTTTACTATAAACTACTCTAAGTGCTGGGAGTTAAGTGGAGTGGTGATCTGAGGTGCAACTGGTAAGATGGAATATACTGTTTTTCTGGGAGCAGCAAATGGATGAATACTCCTGTGGACGAGGAGCTGGACGTGTTAGGAAGATGCCTGGGCCGCCGGGAAGCGTAACACCAGTCTGCACGGGTTAGACAGTGTTAGAAATGCTAGCTGCCACTCTGCACTAATGGTGCCATTATTGCTATGCTGATGATACAGCAATTCAACAATGACACAGCCTGGATAAGCCCTACAGATAACACAAAGGAGTAATACTAGGTTTCAGAAACATGGTTATTTTTAAGGTACAAACATAACTAGCCATCATGATAAATCTTCCAATTAACAAGAAAGCAGAACTTGTATGGGAAGAATAGATCAGGTCTCTTGCCTCCCCACAGAAAATATAGCCTTTAGTGGGGTTTTTTGTTTGTTTGCTTTTTAAAGTAAAATTATCTTCTTTTACCTTGGGGAAAGTTCTGGCTTCTAGTTAGTGATGGCTGCATTGGGGTACAATATGGATGCTGAATGACAGCAACACAGTACAAACTGTAATGATGATAGAAAGCAGGAAGAATTCCTCCTCTAAGAGTGTCTTCTCTTTCAGAGCACGTTCTATTATATTTCCACCCAGAAGCTGGTGGATGAGATATGTCAACTCAAGAAGCAGAGTAAAATACTTTAGAAGATTAGGTTGAAGTTGCAATGCTTAGATTACCAATCGCCCCTCTCCAGAGTCATGTGCATTTGGCAGAAAACAAAAATAAGGCATGGTGTAAAATCAGGGATTTGATAAATAAATGACCCAAACAGCAGTCAGGACAGATGTGCTAGTGTGAGGGATCCCACTCCAGAGAATACACAGATGATGAATTCTTTGTATCAGAGGACAAAGATGCTCCTGCTTTACTTTTTGTGGAGAAAAATAGCAGAGGAACTCAATAACAAAAGCAGAGATGGTTTGGAGCTCTGAATCAGAAAATTTAGCTCTTAATTTTGGCTTTAGATGGGGTTGTGCAGCATGGAACAATTTTTCACCCCAACCCCTTCAAAATAAAATGTAAAACATATCTCAAGCAAGCAAACAAACAAGCCCTCTGCCCCCGCCCCGGCCCCAAGTGTCCATGCTCCAAAGGTGGGGGGGGGAGGGGAGAGCGAGAGACTGTATCTGACTCCTTCAACTCACCATCTTCTGTAACCCAGCTGCCCATGTACTTGAACTGCTTGGTCTAGTTTAGTCATGCTCCATTAATGTGAAACCTCTACTGATCGATATAACCTTATGTGACACAGACGCCAACTGGCAATGAGTTCTGTACTCTGTTAGCAACTCCTATCAGGCTAGCAAACTCACCACATCTAACACAGCACTTTCATGGCATTCATCCATAAACTAGAGTCATGTATCAAATGAAAACTGGTGTCACAGTGATCGTTAATATTGTTGTGAAATGCACATACGGAGGATATTTTAGAAACTGTGTGTATATACTGAAAATATATCCTGAGAATGGGTATCAAGGTCTGAGTCACACACAGAGAAGTGCCACAGGAGTCCTTGTCTGTTTCACAGAGAAAGGTTTTCTCTCAGCCTACCAAGTATTTGTCTGTCGAGCTAATTGACATGCAAATTAAGCATTGTATTGTTTCACAATGGGCCTCGTGTCCCTGGTTTGAACTGAATGCTAATAAAGAATAGAGACATCTGAAATCAACAGAGATTTCACTGACTTTGATTTTTCCCAATGACTCAGGAAGGGAGGGAGAGAATATAAGGAGAAGGCAAAGGACACATCTTTGTCTATCGCTGAAGATGCATCTTTTTGTACCTGTAAATAGTGGATACCAGCCAGGTACTTTGGCGAAGCTAGAAGGAAGCTTTATGTCAGGATCTACTTTAGACAAGGATTTTACCTGGTTCAACTCCTGGACTTGCCTTGGTGAGGCACCCTACACTGATCTAATTATGTCAGTGTGTATAATACACCGACAGAACAACTCCACCTCCACAAAAGGTGCGGTGCTGATATCCTTGTATTTAGGACACAGTGTCCATGTAGACAGGGCATTACTTAAATTGGCAGCTTGCTGTCATTCTTGTCAATTTCACAGCTCTGCTCTGAAGCACTGGCTCACAGCTGACAAGGAAGGCTGGTGAGCAACCCCTATGAAACTGAGTCTAGCCCACAGCTGGAGCCCCCCACCCACTCCAGCTGAGAGCCCAAGCCATGAGTCTAGTGTGGGGTTCAAAGCATGGAGCCCACAAGCATTACTTGTCAAATTCAGAGCATCAGCAATGTCGCCACTGCTGTTCTGAGCCTGCAGCAGCTGTGAAAATGACAAGGAAGGCAGGTAGGCACTGTGCTCTGAACCCCACATTGACTCACAGCTTGGGCTCTTGCTGTAAGCCTCACTGCTACCCGGTCTCTCAGCTCCTCACTTCTTCTCTGGCTAACCAGCTTGAGCCAAGCTGCCAACAGGGAGCTGAGAGCCCAGCTCTCATCCCTTCAGCCCACACTCCTCACACTGTCCCTCTCAAGTCAATGCAAGCGTTCCTGATGAGGACACCAACCACTGACAGAAGGGGGGTAATGTGGATATGGAAAACTGCAGTAATCACTGTGGTGGCTTTAAGCTGACCTAACACAGGGCATGTCTTAACTGATGCAGCAAATTCACTGCCATCAAATCAATCTTTCTGGAATGATTAAGTGGTCAGTGGAGACCCGCTCAATCAATCTGGAAGTCAATGCCTTAAAACCATCCCCCCAAGTGGTACAGCACTGCATTGATAGGAACACATTTCCCACTGGCGCAGCACAGTGAAGATGTTGCGTAGAAGAGGAATTACAAAGTAAAATTGGATTCCAAAGGGCTTGCATAACTCCTGTCAACTGTCGCCGAATTTCTGGGTAAGTGTAGACCAAGGCATAGTTTGACTCAGTTGTGTAGCGTAGACAAGCCCTGAGTATAGTCTATAAAGAGCCTGTAATACCTTTTTGTTTTACATGTAACCATTTTTGTTTCCCTTATCCTTTCTCAGGATCTTTTGTATTTTTATCTTTGACAATAAACTTACAATTATTTCAATAAAAATACATCTATGCGTGTTATAAAGGACTTGATTCCGAGTTGAACCACTCAAGCTATACAAACAAGGAATCTGGTGGTACTTTTAAAGACTAACAAATTTATTTATCGCATGAGCTTTTGTGGGAGAATGGAGTGGGATTTTCTCCCACGAAAGCTCATGCGATAAATAAATTTGTTAGTCTTTAAAAATGCCACCAGACTCCTTGTTTGTTTTGCTTGACTAGATTAACATGGCTACCCCTTTGGCACTCAAGCTATATGTACAGTGTTCCCTTGGGAATATCAAACCTAATAGGGAATAGTATGTGTACAGCTTGAGTGGTTCAACTCAAGAATCAGGTCCTCTATTTACTTTTAGCTAATTGATATACAGCACTGAATATCATTCTGCCAAGACCTGATAGTTGTGGGACCCCCCAACAAAGACAACCCTGATGAATTACTTTTCTCCATTTACAATCACTTTTTGTGATCCATCAGTTAGCAGTTTTAATCTATTTAATATGTGCTATGCTGTTTTTATAGTGCTACTTTTTTCTTTTTTTCAAATCAGAGTATCTTATAGGAACAAGTCAAATGCCTTACAGAAGTCGAATATATTATGTCAGCAGTTATCTTTATTGATCAAACTTGTGGTTTCACCTAAAAACGACATCAATTTTGCCTGACAAACCCTATTTTTCATAAAACAATGTTGACTTGTATTAATTATGCAACCATCCATTAATTCTTTACAGATTACTTTCCATGATTTTGCTCAGGATCTATGTCTGGCTAATCAGCCTATAGTTACTTAAGCCAACCCAATTATCTTTTTAAAATACTAGCATGACATTTTTCTAGTTGTGTGTGACTGACACAATGCTACAATATTTGTTAAAAATCAACATTAATGATTCAGAGAGCTCCTTGACCAATTCTTTTAATGCTCTTGGGTGCAAGTTGCCCAAATCCAGATTTAAAAATATTAAACTTCAATAGTTGCTTTTTTAAATATCCTCCATAGTTACTTATCATTATAAAGATATGAATACATCATCTTGTTTCTTTCCAATGCAAAACAGACAAAGAAACATTTATTGAATGCTACTGCCTTTTTTCACATGATTCACAATTTTACCATTCTTATCTAATATACCTATACCCACTGCTAGGATTTAATTTATATTTAAAAACATTCCTTCTTACTGTCCGTAATCTTATTGATCACAGATTCTTTTATCAATTGTCAGCATTCCCAAAATGCTCATATGCACTCATCATTTTCCCCATTTTTCCATTTATTTTGCATATTTCAATTATTTTTATTGCTGTTTTCACTTTCCCTCTTAACCAGAATGTTTTATTAAGCCTTCTTTTGTGATTTTGAAATTGTATTATTCTGGGCATCTAAAAGTATTTTTAATTACATTCCAATTATTATTAACATTTTTATGTCAATTTCCCTGCTACCCCCTCAGTTTTTTCCTGGCTAGCTTTTAGCTTTGGGGAAATTGTCCTTTTTTTGAAGCACCAAGTGGGTCAGGTCTATATTCTGTTTGCATATAACACAGAGAATCAGGCCATGGTCACATGCAGCTAGACAACCATCAATGTTTAATTATAGAGATTTATTACAGGAAGTCACTTTACCATTAATATTAGAAGACTTTTAGGTTCTGTGTATTTGTGGGAACAGCCAGGACGGGCTGCTTCCTCGGATGCAGAAACAGCCTTGGGCAGAGTGGGGCAGCAGTATTTATGGGAAGATATTTGACTCTTGGGTTAGACTCAGGTTTCTTACATTAGATGCAGATTTATAAATCCCTAAGGCTGTTGTGCTTACCAGGATTATATACTCGGACTTTTTGTTCTTCTTCTTGTTTGTTTTACATGGGTTCATAAGACAGCAGTTACCCTTATTCACTTCTGTAGCCTTTGGCTGTGGTCCTTACATATATGCCCTGAATGTATGAGTCTGTGAGGAGAATATGCTAAACTAGCATTATATCCTACTGGGTTAAATTATTCTTCACAGATACAGAATGTTAATGAATTTTTAAAAGGATATTATGAAATCTGATCTTTCAAATAGCAACTCTTTTCCTTTCCCCCATTTAGATTAAGAAATAGAAATATTAGGTTCTTAAGATTTCTATTCATCTGTAGGACATACACAGCTGAAATATTCTATTCCTACTTTTTAGTATTCAGGGAGATTTGGCATTATAATTATATTTGTCATTGCCTCTGTTTAGAAGGATTAAACTTTGGAAAATGAATGTTCAGATTGTCTACAGATGTTTCCTACTGCCCTTTAGAAAAAAGATATTAACAAGAGAGAGATTTTTCTTTTGATTCCCTTAAAGGGGAATGTTATTGTTTATTGTTTTCAAAGTGTGCCAGAAGGTAGGACAGCTTTTCCTTCCCATTTATAAAACTCAGTATATAGGTTGTCAACTCAGGTTTGCTTTAAAAAAAATCTGCTGTAGTGGAGATTTGGTGTAGATACCAATGGATTTAGCTAGTATAGTGTTAATATAGTAAATTTAGCTAGTATTTAGCTAGTATAGTGTTAATATAGTAAATATATTGCAAATTCTTACATGTGAATGACATATTTTGAGAAAAATAATTTTGAACCAGTTGCTAAAGGCACTTGTCATGGATCAATAGGATCGATGCTGTGGCCCCAGTATCCAGGAGTACACCGTCAGTGTGCCAGACCCTCAGAGGTCCCACTTTTCCTCCTGGGTAAGCCACTCATCTTTGCTGTCTCCTTAGCCTGGACGGGACCTCTGGGCCTTCAGCAAATCTTGCTTTACAGTGTAAGCACCGTTCAGCAAGCCCCTGATAGACACCTGAGGAAAGTCTGCAATACACTCTGCAAGCATATGCAATGACACTCAGTCCCTCCATCTGATCTCCTTTATCAGACTCCCAGGTGTGCCTCAACTGCTTCCCACACTTCACCCTCCACCCCTCATCCTTTGGTCCTAAACTGGGGAAATGTGCTCAGCATCCTCATTGAGCGGTGGGGAAGACCATATTTGGATCACTGGTTATTAGGCATTCACATCCAGGCAACTTGATTTGCTATTGTCTTCTCAAGAGCTCCACTCGCATGGGATTTAAGGCTCCAGACAGCTAGGTACCATTCAGACCTGTCTTTTAGCCTGCCCCAAGAGCAACCAGTCTCTTTCATCCACTAGGTAAGAATGCAGCATATAGGGGAAACTGAGACACACACAACCTTCATAAAATATTACAAAAAGTATCCACTTTTGAGTTAAAGGCCTGTGAAAACTGTTCTTAAACACTTGGTGTAACATCCTTGCATCCAAGATGTATGAACTTGTGATTTACACCAAATACATCAATTAGGTTCCTAAATTTATGGAGATACTGGTGGCTTAAGTTCTCAGCAAATGCCTTTGAGACACAGGATCTTATTTAGCAAACAATTTGCTTTTGATCCTCCCTGTTAACTCACCTCTTGTCATCTCCATTTAGAAGACTATGGATAAAATCCTGGTTTCATTAAAGTCATCTGGGCCACAATATCTCCCCATATAAATGCAGGTTATTTGTTACTTCAACCACTAGTCTGACCCTCTCAGTCCTGGAACAAGACGATTTACTTTAGTCAAGTTACCTAGCAGCTTGATAGCCTCTACTAAGAGAACGTTTGCACCAACCCAGCATCCAATTCCCAGATCACTATATTTGCACTATCTGTGGTTCAGACATTGTACGAGTATTTTAAATATAAATTGTGATCTGGGAATTGGATGCTGTGTTAGTGGAGACGTTCCCTTAGTAGAGATTTTTCGCACTGATATATCTACTTGTTTCAACAGAGATGTTAAACCTTCATGTAGCCTGTTATTGCTAGGAAATGTGATGTATATGAGAGATCTGACAAGTTTGGCATAGATTTATACTGTCTTTTGTTTGGCAATCACAAACACATTTATTGTTTGCTTACTCATTTGTTTTATGGAAAGCCACAATCCTGAAATGCCCACGTTTGGAAAAATGGCAGCTGGGGACTAGAATAGAATAAAGTTATAGATACCCATGAGAGCAGGGCAAGAAGGAACAGGCTTAAATTGCAGCAAGGGCAGTGTAGGTTGGACATTAGGAAAAGTTTTCCATCAGGGTATTAAGCACTGGAATAAGTTGCCTAGGAGATTTTTATGAGCAAGTTAGACAAACACCTGTCAGGAATGGTCTGGATCATAGAATCATATAACTGGAAGGGACCATGAGAGGTCATCGAGTCCGGTTCCCTGCACTCATGGCAGAACCAAGTACCCCCATTAAACCATCCCTGACAGGTGCTTGTCTAACCTGCTCTTAATTTCCAGTGATGGAGATTCCACAACCTGCCTAGGCAACTTATTCCAGTGGCTAATCACCCTGACAGTTAGGATTTTTTTCCTAATGTCTAATCTAAGCCTCCTCCCCTACTGTAATTTAAGATCATTGCTTCTTGTCCTATCATCAGCATTTGAGGAGAATCAGGAGTGGATTAAGGGGCCTTGGGACCCTCGGCTCCAGCCTACTAGTGGCTGCCCATCTGGTCACCCCTTCTAGCCCTGGTCCGGCCATTGCTGGGGGGTGGAGGGTGGTGCCCTGGTGCCAGAGGATGCTCCCGACCTGGCCCTATTCCAGCCAGTCTGCCCCTGTGGGTGGGTCCAGAAAGCTGCACTGTGCTCCAGCTGGCTCCGCCCCACAAACAGAGCGAACAGGTGCTGGTTTGCCCTCTCCACTGACCTCTGGCCGAGGGTGGTCCCCTCCCAGCAGAGGCAGGACCATGTGTCCCCATGATGTGGGGGGCCCTGGACACGGGCTCCATATGCCCGTGTGGTAATCCGCCTCAAGGAGAATAATTTTTCTCCCTCCTCCTTAACACAATCTTTTAGGTACTTGAAAACTTATCATGTCCCCTCTCAGTCTCCTCTTTTTCAGACTAAACAAGCTCAGTTCTTTCAATCTTCCCTCATAAGTCAAGTATTCCAGACCTTTAATCATTTTTGTTGCTCTTCTCTGTGGACTTTCTCCAATTTGTCCACATCTTTCCTGAAACGAGGTATCCAGAACTGGACACAATACTCCAGTTGAGGCCTAATCAGGGCAGAGAAGAGAGGAAGAACTTAAAATACTCCTGTTAATACATCCCATAATGGCTTTTTTTTTTTTTTTTTTTTTTTGGCAGCAGTGTTACGCTGTTGACCCATATTTAGCTTGTGGTCCACTATGACAGAAGTTCTCAAACCTTTTTTCCTCGTGACCCAGTATAAAAAATCATTTATGCTTGTGACCCAACAATTACATGTTTCAGCAATGCATTCACGTCTTTTGGTGGTGGAAAAAGGGAGCACTGCGTCTCAGTACCAGAGGGTCTGCAACCCAGTGCTGGGTCCCAACCTGTGGTTTGAAAACAACTGCACTATAACACCCAGATCCCTTTCCTCAGTACTCCTTTCTAAGCAATCGTTGCCCATTCTGCATGTGTGCAACTGATTCTTTCCTAAGCCAAGTTCTTTGCATTTGTCCTTATTGAATTTCATCCTATTTATCTCAGACCATTTCAACGGTTTGTTCAAGTCATTTTGAATTGTGATCTGATCATGCAAAGCGCTTCTAACCCTTCCCAGCTTGACATCATCCGCAAACTTTATACGTTTACTTTGTAGGCCATTATCCAAATCATCTATAAAAATATTGAACAGAATCGACTCAGAACTGATCCCTGCGGTACCCTGCTTGTATGCCCTTCCAGCATGACTGTGAACCGTTGCTAACTACTCTATTAGTTCAGTTATCCAACCAGCTATGCACTCATCTTATAGTTGCTCCATCTTCTCTAGTTTGTTAATGAAAACATGATGCAAGACCTATAAAAAAACCTTACTAAAATCTACATATACCACATCTACCACTTCCTCTCTATCCACAAGGCCTGTTACTCTGTCATAGAAAGCTATCAGGTTGGTTTGACATGATTTGTTCTTGACAACTCCATGATATCACTTAATACCTTAGTCTCGTCTAGATGTTTGCAAATTGATGCCTTAATTATTTATTTTCTTCATTATCTTTCCTGGTACAGAAGTTAAGCCGACTGCTCTGTAGTTCCCTGGATTGTCCTTATTTCCCGTCGGTTCTCAACCAGGGGTACACATACCCCTCAGGGTATGCACAGGTCTTCTAGGGGTACATCAACTCATTTAGATATCTGCCTAGTTTTACAACAGCTTACATTGAAAGCATCAGCCACGTCTGTGCAAACTAAAATTTCATACAGAAAAAGTACTTTTTTTTACTGTAAATACAACATTTACATTCCAATTGATTTATTTGATAATTATATGGTAAAAATGAGAAAGTAAGCTATTTTTCACTAATAGTGTGCTGTGTCATTTTGTATTTTTATGTCTGATTTTGCAAGCAAGTGGTTTTTAAGTGAGGTGAAATTCGGAGTTTGCAAGAAAAATCAGGCTCCAGTAATCTGGAAATGTTGAGAGCCATTGGTCTAGATAATACTTAGTTGTGCAAGGAACTGGACCAGAAGATTGCTCAAGATGCCTTCTTGTCCTACATTTCTAGAATGGTTCACATTACTGTAACTCATGTATTAGAAATTATTAAAGATTACTTAATGTTGATACTAACTTGTATCTGTCTATGTCAGAGGATTTAAGGATGAATTTTGCATATAAGCCATAGGCTATTATTGATTAATAGGGTTCAGCAGGATATTTTTAGATGTTCTAAAATAGAAAATTGTCAGTAATAACAGGACTGTATTTATTCAAAAACAAGAACACCAAATTAAATGTGAGAAACCTAACAAAGTTTACAAAAAAGAGTTGCTGAGGGTCAGAGAGTACCGTATCCAATGTGGCCATTTAAGTTACTGATTAGTGCACTAGCAGAAAATGTTTGGAAAAGGTAAAAGATCAAAAGAAAGTTGGATTAAAGCACTACAAAATGAAATACTTGTTTACAGTAAAATGTGCTAAATCACAGAAGCGTCGATGACCTTAGCTCCCTGTAAGTGTTCGTCAATTGAAAAAAAAAATCCTTAATTCAGAAGTTTCCTTCCTACTAACCTGTGCTCTGTATTTCATAAATCAGTCTCTTTACTTATTCCCTGGAGTTTAATGTCTGCATAATGAACTAATGGCAAAGAGAAATGAAGACAGATGCAGCCATTTGCATTAGCTAATTATGACATAGCTAAACTTACTGAACAAAGAACTGCACTAAACGCAGAGTGATAAGAATGTACTCATGGTTACTTTCTTTTGCACTTTCAAATGCAAATGTTTCCCACCAAATAAATCAAGAAACTGAAGTGGTACCATATTAGCACACAACAGAGCACATATTAAGCTATGAACCAGTAAAAAACTTTTACATCTGAAGATTTTTTTTTAATCAAGGGTATTCAGATCTCAAAACAGAAGACTCGAGCAATATTGTTATTCCAGGTGGAAATAAAACTGTTTTCAGTCAAACTACAAAATGTGTCCAATGAAAACAGGGACACACACACACAAAATCCTGATAAATCTTAAACTCTGAGAACTTTAGATAGGAAGCAAAACAAGGAAGGAATCCTGCGGCATCCTAAAGACTAACAAATTTATTTGGGCATAAACTTTCGTGATCTAGAACCCACTTCATCAGATGCATGAACTCCACTCATGCACCTGACAAAGTGGGTTCTAGATCACGAAAGCTTATGCCCAAATAAATTGGTTAGTTTTTAAAGTTTAAGGTACCACAGGATTCCTCATTTCTTTTGTTGAAACAGACTGATGTGGCTACCCCTCTGGAACTTAGATGAAAAGGAATGTGGAAAAGGCTAAATTCAGTCTGTCTGAACAAGATTATTAAAACAGCCAGTTGCAAATTCTGACTCATGTACGCCCCAAGCTTGTGTGTCTTGTTTACCTTATTCATTACAAGGAGAAGGAGTTTCTTTTTTCAATATTCAGGCCTAATAAACAGAAAAAATTAAATGCAGACAAGAACAGGAAGGAAGAAATAATTTTAAGATTCAAGTGAAAAGAAAGAGCAAAAGTTTCAACTGAAGCATGTTAACTAGCAGGTTAAGACACTGTTTTTTAATCTGAAGCAAAATTCTCTTGTTTTACGTATGATATATACTAGGGAGATGCAACTTGTATGCTGCATTAAGATATAGGACATTCACTATCATGATGTAGCTCAAGCATTTCTATGAAAATAGATGATTTATTCTTTTCTTGGAGAAGGATTATTAGAGAACAGGTAATTTTGCTTTGAAATGAAAGGACAGCCTTTAACTTAAGCAAAGCAAGGACTTACCTGAGCACCTGCTCTTTCAGGGTGCTTCATTCCATGCAAACTCTGCATCTCACAGGATGCCTCTATCTCCTTCTCCCCCACCCCTTTCTCACTGCTAATATACTGCCATACCCACTCAACCCTGTAGGAAACAGAACCAGAACAGAGAGAAGGCAGATCATGACCTGATTTTCCCTTACTCCCAGCAAAGAATTTGGGATCTTACTTGTTTGGGGCTTCAGAAAACTAAGAGATGCTCTGGTGAGCTTTGAGACCCACAATGCCAATCTACTCTGCTTTTTTACTTTACCCTTTATTATTACTTTTTAATTTTTCTAGGGTATCACTGAGCTCTAAAGATCTTTGAGCTTACTCTCTTCCAGGGAATCTATCAATGCAGTTTCTCCGATCGACAGAGGCAGTTCTGCGCTAATATTCTCTATTGTCGCTCTCGCGTCTGATTTCCAGAGGTGCCGAGCACCTGCACATTCCACTGATTCAACTGGAGTTGCAGATACTCAGCTCCTCCATTTCCTTGAAAACTCATACAAGTCAAAGCTGGATTTTCAGTATCCTCAAAGCTCTTTATCTTCCCACTTAAACTTTTAGGGTAGAAGAGCTTATTAATGCAATGCTCAGATTTTAAAATCACAAAAGCCAATTTTCTCTGTAATTTGCTCCCTCTGGTTTGTCTGTCACCCAGTCTTTAACTAGCATAGCATGAGGTACTTCAATTTTAACTAGTGGTTTATTTTTTCTAGTCACAAATTTATGCCCATTTATAGTTTGGACACAAGTATAAAGGACACCATTTGAAAAGCATGTAGATAATTCTTGGCTTTATTGCCATTTTTATGACATAAGCTCTCCTTACTCAGTTGATGGGAATATATCCCCTTTCTTCATACTAGTTTAAATGTGTTTTATGAAGCTGATATTTACGCACAAAAGATGATATATTAAGAGGTTTATTCCTAAATATGTGATAATCAGCTCATTAAAAAGGACAGAAAGACTACTTTTGCCTGCAGGCATAATTTGAGGTTTTCCTAAGATTTATTTCATACCCTTAAGTAGGAGATCAGGAGAGATTGCCGACTGTGTTTAATATTGCCAGGAGACAGTCATCTAAACTGAAGAAGTACTAGATTACCTATCTAAAGACTTATTTTTTGTACAGAATCCACTGTGATTCCAATAATTTAAAAAAATATTCAGTTAACTGCTTCATGGGTTTTTGGACTAAAAGTAAATAGAAATGGTGCCCTCTGCTTGTATAAAAGCATCCAATAAAAGTATTTGTCATGATATTTGCTTCTGGATATTGTACAAAATGGTCAGTAATTCTACGAATTTTCTTCTAAACAATTAGGTATAAACTTCTCCCATGCTGTTACCACTCTATAAGAAACTTTTCTGCTTGTAAATAACGTATCTAATGGTCAGGTCTGAGCTAGAAAAGGTTTGCTGCTACAGAAATATTGGCAACCCCTTTTCAGTATGGCCATACCTTATGCAAACCAGAAATGTTTTTGCAAGTATTTGATGTAACGATTTGTTAAGTGAAATAAGTTACACAGGCAAAAACATTTTTCTTCCTGTATAACTATGCCTACACTAGGGCTCGTGCTGGTATAAGAGATGTCACAAAACATCATATCTTTAACCAACATTACTATATTGGGAAAAATTTCTAATGTACACCTGGCTTAAGCATGCTAGAAAATGGCCATAGAGAAAGCTCACTCTAGAGCTTGCTCCTCTTGCCAGTCTGACAAAGCCTTTAATTAGTTGATTATATGGCATGCTGCAAAGTCCATTAGATTGCTGAGGTTTTGCTCCATAACTTTGGAGAAGAGGTGTCTCACATATCTCAAAACTAGCGTGGCAAACGGTATTTCTCACTTCCTCCAATTGATGGTACATGTTTGGAATTAAAGCCAAAGGATTTCTGCTCAATTGTAATTGCTGGTCATTGTTATGAGCTTTTGTTGTTAATTTTATGTTTACAACAATTTAATGGAGCCAAAGAGTTGCTCAAAGAGTACACATCTTAGAAAACGAGATATAATTAAATAAATGAGAGATGGTGTCTGAGTCTTCATAAAACACTTGCTAATGAACTGCTTGTCCTAAAGACCGTCTGGTCTCAGATGGCCAGCATTCATCTCTCTCTCTCTCTCTCTCACACACACACACACACACACACACACTATAGTTACAATATTGAAATCTTTCTCTTTAGTAATAAATAAATGGAATATTGTAGCTTCCTACTCCAATTCCTACATATGAAAGTGGAGATTCTACAGCTAACCTCATACCGCTCAAAAATATGAGGATCACACTATCTGAAACTTGGATTATGAAAAGCACTTTGTACCATATTTATAAGCATTGCTACATTATCTCTGATAATACTTCAGCTTATTTGTTTAATTCCTTCTTCCTTTGGCGGTATTAGGAATTCAGTCTTGCCATTTGATATGCATGATTGGCCGCACGTGTCTCAGCTGGAGGCTTGTCAGCTTTTTCATATGTCTTCTATACAGTGTCAGTGTCTTCTCAGAGTACAAGGTAGAAAGCATCACCATTGCTCTGTAGACCTTGACCTTAGTAGCCAGTTTGATCCCATGCTGAGACCAAAGTTGCTTTTTGATGCTGCCAAAATCCCTGGATGTAGCTTGAAGATGTGAAGTTATTTCAGCATCTGCAGAGAGCAATCTGAAGTCCATGCTTTCTATTTTTTTTATTATATACTTCCTTTTAGTTAACATGTTGAGTAATGGACCTGAATATTAACAGACACACTAGATCTTTATACCACATTTATCAGGATGGTACATGAATGGCTTAATGGGTGTCTGATTCTGCAGGCACACTTTTGCAATGAGTTTCAAATGCATTGGGAAAATTTTAACTTCTTATTGACTTTCTTAAAGGCCCACCCTTTTGGCCAGAATTCAATCTGAAAAGTTTTAGAAAAATCACACATATTTACACCACACTAATAAGTTTCTCGATTTGTTTGTTTTTAAAATTTCATACTTATTTTGGCATCAATATATTTCATGATAATGATGCTGTCTCATTACTGTCTTGGTCCACCAGTAACATCTCCCTATGAGAGTTTTAGGAGCATTATCAATTTTGATCTCTTTTCAGTTTTGCTCATATAAGCAATAGTTCAGGAAACAGTTCTTCACAGAATTTGACAGGATCTGCCTATTCATTGCTTTCTGGGACACCTATAACTCAGCTGTAACATCGAATTCTGTTTTCTAAAACCTTCTTTTTTCTCTACCCCAGAGGTTAGCTCATTTTCTATATTATTTATCTGCCAGGTGCTTGGAATCACATCATCTACTGTTAGAGAAAGTTGTACTCTTGACAGATTCTTGTCTCAGGTTTACCAACTTTCAAGCAAGACTTCCTATAGCTCCATTGATATTGTGGGGCCTAAAGACAGAATTGTGCTTGCTCTTGCTCTTTTCAGCATTAGCTATATTGACTCCATTTTACTATTTTGTATAACCTTTAGCTGTTAGGCCCCTTGAAGATTATTTTTTTACTATATATCCTTAGCTACCACACCCCCAGGCCAAGTGCTTGTTCTGCTAAAGATATAAGCGATGTGCTGCTATCTAGGCATAGCAAGTGACCACACATAACAGAAAGTGTCTGCAGTCAGATTAACATCTGGACCTGTCAAGGATGAGTGTGACCATGACGTCAGATACGCTGTAACCAAGAGTATAACTACACTGTTTTTTCTGCTTGTTCTTGTTGCCCCTGCTCCCCTCGAAGGGGGAGGGGGCGGGAGCAGCCCCACGGCCGTGGTCAATAAAGAGCTCTTTTCTCTCCTTCAGTCTCGTTGGTCAGTTTGTAGGGAACGACATTTCTGGTGGCAGCGGTGGGATCGGAGGCTCCGTGGATTCGTCGAGGAATCGCCCGAGGCGCCATCTCTCGCTTTACGAGAACAGCGGGCACTTACTGGCAGGCCCACTGACCTACTGATCCCGAACCCGAGACTGAACGAGACAGATGTGGTGCACAAGGGAGTGCACCAGGAGTGGTTCGAGGGAGGACCACAGGAGACAGGTGTGGTGCACGAGGGAGTGCACCAGGAGTGGTTCGAGGGAGGACCACAGGAGACAGGTGTGGTGCACGAGGGAGTGCACCAGGAGTGGTTCGAGGGAGGACCACAGGGAAGACCGAGGCCTCGGCAGGTAGGCAGCCCAGTAGGGGGCTGCCAGGAACTCCAGGACGCCGTTGACCGTATCCCGCAGAGTAGATAAGTATGGTTCTGTGTGTGTGTGACCTCTCTTGTTCTAAGTTCCTTGCCAAGTGTTCGGTTGCCTGACCAGCGATCCTTATGATCGCTGCCGTGTGTGAAACTCTCCCTCGGGAGGGGATCGGCACAAAAACTCAGGCTGTGTAAAACTTCCTCCTTTAAAGGCAAGGCCTCTCTTTCTCTAACAAGTTTCTGTAAGCCTACATATCCGTCAGCCGCACCAACTATCTCTGCGAGGGGAAACCCTGCGACCGGAGATTAGTTGAAAGCAAGGGACAGTGTGTTGTGCTTCTTTTCCTTTTCTTATTCCCCTCTAACACATTAGCTGCTAGTCCCTTATCTATAGCACCCCTATAAGAAGTTGGAAAATAGGATAAAAGGGGTTTAAGTTTCTTTTTCCTCCAGAGGTTAATGAATCTCACTGACCTAGCCTGGTTTGGGGTAGGGACAGTATTAGGAGTCATTGCAGCTCTGGTGATTGATGAGAGTCCGTTTCCTGTCTTATTGTCTTAAGTGTTGACAACTCTTAGTTCCGGACTAAATGCAGGCATAGGACTAGGAATTATTGTAGTTTTTTAATCTATTTCTGGCAGTTGGATAATTCTGTTTCTTGTCAACCTCATGAATAAGTACTGAGGTAGGCTGGTACCAGGGATTTGTTTCTGGAATAAGTGCTGGTATAAGACTGAGAGTTATTGTAGCCTTGGTATTTTATTTTATTTTTTTGTTAATAGGGCTGGCAATTAGTATTTGTAAAATCTTTAGAAAATAGAGGTCTGACCGGTTTTGTTTTTGGGTAATAAACAATAATAATAATAAAAAAAGCCTCTAAACTCAGGGCAGGATGTAAACTCTGGCAGGCAGAAACAGATAAACGCCACAAGGAATTTATAATTAGCAGTTTAAAAAAAAAAAAGGAGGAGGAGGAAAAGACGACTGGACAAAAATTAGTCAGTGCAAACAAAAGGAAGGAGAAGATCCCAAAGACTATTACGAAAGACTGTTGGAAGAATTTAAAAAGCATTCTGGGGCCAAAGATCCCTTAACCCAAATAAGACGTGCCTTTACTAATGTTTTCCTAAATGGACTATTCCCCGAAATTCAAGCAAAAGTTAAAACCACTCTTCTAGACTGGGAGATTCAAGCTCCAGATCAAGTCTTAAGTCATGCTTCTCACCACCATCATCAAATGCAGCTTGGGGTTCGCAAGAAGCAAACCCAGCTCATGGCCCTACAATTACAAGCTCTGGGTGGGCCAGGCAACCGGCCAAATTTGCCACTAGGCCAAGGCCGAGGCCGAGGCAGGGGACAAGCTCCCTTTGCCCCTAGACGCCCACAAAATGATGGATGTTTTATTTGTGGTGCATCTGATCATTGGAAAATCGACTGCCCTCAAAAACAGACTCCACTTGCTGTAAATACTTCCAAGATACACACTGACTGAGCGTGCCCCAGGGAATCTGAGAAGCCTTCCAAGGTCACCTCCCCTGTCTCCCTTTTTTCCCCTTCTTCAGCTAGACGATAAAGGGCAATTCCAGGCTCAGTTACAAGGCAAAGATACTAGGGTTTTGGTCGACATGGGAGCTGACTACTCCTGTGTAGATACCCAGTTAATACCCACCTTACATCCTACCAACAAATCGATTTGGGCCAAAGGAGTCGAAGGACGGTCAGTGTCCTTCTCATACTCAGAGGAGGTGCCCCTCACGGTAGGACCCCTTTCAGACCAACATTCGTTTCTTTTGGGTAATGGTATTGGTACTGACCTTTTGGGAAGGGACCTTCTTTGCAAATGGGGATGCACTATTTTCTGTTCCCTGGAAGGGGTATACCTGGAAATCCCTAGAAGTGCACTATCAGCCGCTTTAACCCTTCCCCCAAATACAATGGAACCTGTTCCTCTTTTCTTGGTTCAGGGTTACCCCCCTCCTAAATATATTACCAAAGAAATTGTGGGCAAAATCGGAGTCCGCTAGTGGTTTAATAGAAAGTGCACAGCCAGCCAAGATCTGGTTAAAGGGTAATGACCGCCTTCCTCACACCCCTCAATACCCCCCCCTCGCAAGGAGGCCCGAAAAGGAATCAGAACCCAATATTGCCTGTTAAGAGGTCTGGAAGTAATAGTCATAGACATTTCCAGCACCTTCTTTAGTCTCCCGGTGCATCCTGTTTCCCAATTTTTGTTTGCCTTCACCTTTAAGGGCCATCAACTCACAGATTCCTGATTAGTCCTTGCCCTTCCGTTTGTATTGTCATAAGCAAGATAAATTTGTCCTGGGGTTAGTGACTCAATTTCATGGGTCTTCGTTCCGACCCTACGGTTATTTTTCTGGACCCTGTGCATAGTGGTTATCCCCTTGCCTGTGTTCAATTGCAGCAGCAGCTCTTCTCATTAAAAAGACAGCCGTCTCCGCACTAGCTTGGTAGACACCCCCCTTCTTAACTCTAATGCTGACTTTTACACTGACGGCACTTCTTTTGTCAGTGAAAGTGGGGAGAGACAAACAGGATATGCAGTTGCAACTAAACATGAGATTGTGGAAGCGGCTCCGTTGCCTGTCAGCACAGATGGCCGAGCTTGTGGTATTTAAAACGAGCATGCGAGCTGGGAAAAGACCTTAGGGTCAATATATATACAGACTCTAGATATGCCTACGGGTGTGTCCATGATTTTGGGCAATTATGGAAGCAAAGAGGATTCTTGGCAGCAAATGGAACTCCCATCAAGCATGGCTCTCTCATACAAAAAGTGCTGGAAGCAATATTGCTGCCAAAAAAGGTGGCTGCAATAAAAATCCCAGGACACGCAGGGATAAAAGGCAATGAACGGGCTGACCAAGCCGCAAAGGCAGCGGCCGTTCAAAAGGTCGGGGCAACCCTTGCCTCTCTCCAGGAAACTTCAATCACCATGCCCCTTAGCATTTCTCTCATGCAATCCTTAGCCAGTCCTCAGGAAAAGGAGAAATGGTCAGGGAGCTACCAGAGCAAGGAAGGAACCTGGGTTAATTTGGAAGGAAAACCAATCCTTCGCCAAGTCTTTTATTCTGACTTGATAAGAGGGCTCCACCTTCAAACCCATGCTGGGGCCAAACAAATAGTGAAAACAGTTCAAAGTGCCTGGGAGGCTCCAGGTATTCGGGAAAAGGCTCAGGAGGTGATACAGAACTGCACTGTCTGTTTAACTCATAATCCAGGGAAAACTCAGGGGGCCCCAACTACAACCCTGACCTATCCCTTGGAACCGTTCCTCACATGGCAAATGGACTTCATTGATTTACCTCCATGCCAGGAATATAAACATGCTTTGGTATTAATAGACATGTTTAGTAGGTGGCCTGAAGCCTTCCAAACTAGGCGGGCAGATGCAACAGCGGTAGCAAAGGTCCTGCTTCGGGAGATTGTCCCCTGGTTTGGAATCCCCCGAACTCTTAGCGGTGATCGAGGCACCCACTTCACAAGTCAGGTCATCCAAGACCTGGGAAAAGCATTACAAATCCAGCTCAAATACCATTGTGCCTACCTCCCCCAGGCCTCTGGGGTTGTGGAAAGATTGAATGGTTCTATAAAAATCAGTTGGCTAAACTGTGTGAACACCGGGGACTCAAATGGCCTGAGGCTCTACCCATTGTCCTTATGAATTTAAGAGGCTCTGCCAACCGAACCTTAAGTCTAACACCCCACGAAATAGTAATGGGAAGACCGATGCGAATTAATCCCTGTCTTGGCCACCGCCAGCTTACCTTGGGACAGGCTGATGATATCCTACTGTCATATTTAAAGACTCTCACCTCTACATTGCAGCAAAAGCACCAACTGGTTCAAGCAGCACTAGAGGAGCATCAGCAGAGCTCTGTACCTCCTGGTGGAGCTGGCCCTCCCTTGCCGGGGGATTGGGTGTTTGTCAAGGTGCACCAGCGCAAAAATTGCCTCAGACCCCGGTGGAAGGGGCCGCACCAGGTACTGTTATCTACTCCCACAGCGGTCAAGGTACAAGGGAACAGCAGCTGGATACACTTATCCCATGTGAAGACTTCACCTGTTCCTACGGAAGCAGCGACACCCGTAACTCCTCGGATCCTTCAGGTACGGCGGGGTGAAGCCATAGACAACGAAGCCCCGAATACCGGACCAGAAACCATCCATGGCTCCCAAGACAGTGAAAATAAACTGACAACGAAATCCAGAAGAGCTGCCCTGGCAGGCCAACCAGGTTTCAGGGTTATTGGGGTCAACTGTTGTGACCTTGCCCACAATTTTCTCTATTCCCACACTCACTACCCTTCAGGGGGCCCTGGAAAAAGGAGATTAAAGGGTGGAAAACTAGGGATTGGGCTTGGAGTTGTGTGCATAATGGTAGGGATCCTTATTTTAAAACAGCTTCCATGAGTGGACTCATAGGCTGGCTACTACCCTAACTACTTCCAATAAGTGGGTCTGCCAGCCTCCTGCTCCCAGCACCTCTATGGGCATTCTCCTCCTCCCAGAACCCCTTAGTGCCTTGAATATGACCCTCAATATCATGTCATGGAACCTCCATAATCACTCTATCCAATGGGGAGAGGAGGAAAGTGAAATAATCATTGTATATGATACACCAGGATTTTTATGCTTTACTGCCAATTGTTCAGCACCCAGTGCCAGTTGGGTGGGAGATAGTCGATGCGATTTCACCTCCTATTGCTCTCCTGATTCTTGCTGGTGAAAATCCCCCCAAGGCAAGGTATTTAACAGTGTAAACCGTGCCTATAGATGGGAGCCCCAAAACACGCTTCCCCACGGTGGGAAATATAGCAATACCACCACCTACCGTGAATTTGTTAATACTCTTTGTAAATCCTTGTTCCACCAAGCTAAGGGAACTGTTGGTAATTACCCCTGTATAGAAGCTTTCCAGTGCACCCCTCTCAACAGCACCCAATCAAACTTATTAGGTCACCCTCGTGTCTTGCTGAAATGCAAGCATTTAAATCGCTCTGCCATGCACAACCTTGATTGGGGAAATTGTGCTGTGGTTGATGGGGGCTGGTTCAATATCAGGGAGATCACTAAGGGCAGGGAGCTCTCGCTCACCCCTGATACCGTTTGCTCTTTAGGATGGTTCCTCCCCTTCGAAGGCCCCTATGATTTCCTGTTCACTCCGGTACCCCCAAAGGGGCCCAGGGCATTAAAGGGCCACTATTTTGTATGTGGGCATAAAGCCTACAAGCAACTTCCTGTATTTTGGTATGGCACCTGTTACATTGCCAGACTATGGCCAGCTGTCAAGGTGCTCAAACATGCCCCCAGTGGGGTCCATATTCATTCGGGTAGCGCTAAAAGACACCTTTACACAGGAAAGGCAAAAAGGCCCAGAGGGCACCCCCTAAGGTCCATAAGAGATAAAACTTCTAACTTGTATATCCTAGGTATGGACACAAGTAATACAAAGGGGGAAGGGGAATTCAACAACTATGCCCAGTATATGGGCCAAAAAGAAGCCCACTCTTGGTTAAAAAGTGTGAACCCCCTTACTGAAGCCGAATACCCCGGGTCCGCTGTTTTCCCTTGGGTCGGAGTGGTGGTTGTGGGTCGCACTGTGGTTCGCCTGCAGGCCCTCCTGGAAATCTTGGCCAACGAAACCTCAGACGCCCTTAGGGCCTTGGCTGAGGAGCAGTGCCAAATTCGCTGTATGGTCCTGCAAAACCGCGTGGTGTTGGATTATTTACTAGCAACCCAGGGTGGGGTGTGTGGCTTGGTAAATGGAACTTGCTGGATGTACATCACTGATAACTATGAGCTTGTTATGCAAAAAGCCAATTTTATTCAGACAGTGGCCAAGGCTGGGGGAAGAGCAGTAGATTGGTGGGCCTGGCTCACATCCTGGATGCCAAATATCGAAAATTGGAGACGAAAAATATTGTTAGCCCTCCTTGCGGGCCTTCCTGTTCTGGTTATGCTGTGTCTCTTCATATCTGTTTTAATAGCTATATGCAAAGGCCTTATAAGTAAACTGGTTAGAACCCCCACACAAATGTTTGTTTTCAAACACACCCCCAATGGAGAAGAAATTTTGATGCAACAGGGAGTCCTCAGTAGAGGAGGGGAGACTCTCATGCAACTGGAGAACGAAAACCAAATGTAATTGATTCTTTAGAGAATCAAAAGGGGGGAGATGTGGGGCCTAAAGACAGAATTGTGCTTGCTCTTGCTCTTTTCAGCATTAGCTATATTGACTCCATTTTACTATTTTGTATAACCTTTAGCTGTTAGGCCCCTTGAAGATTATTTTTTTACTATATATCCTTAGCTACCACACCCCCAGGCCAAGTGCTTGTTCTGCTAAAGATATAAGCGATGTGCTGCTATCTAGGCGTAGCAAGTGACCACACATAACAGAAAGTGTCTGCAGTCAGATTAACATCTGGACCTGTCAAGGATGAGTTGTGACCATGACGTCAAATACACTGTAACCAAGAGTATAACTACACTGTTTTTTCTGCTTGTTCTTGTTGCCCCTGCTCCCCTCGAAGGGGGGGGGGGGAGCAGCCCCAGGGCCGTGGTCAATAAAGAGCTCTTTTCTCTCCTTCAGTCTCGTTGGTCAGTTTGTAGGGAACGACAATATAACCAATTAATACCAGAACTTGGCCTCTCTCCCAACCTTGATCAATATATATTTTGTCCACTTTAGGGAAGTAAACTCAGTATACTGTTTATGGCTCATAAATAACAGCATTGCTTTCTTGATTTCAGTATGGTATCCATTTCCCCCTAGAACTGTGTTCGTGTTTCCTTTACTTCAGGTCAGACTTCCTCTATAACAGAGACAGCTTGGCTTTTTATACCAGTTTTAATTAGACCTCTCTTTCACTGTTCTTGACTGCATGATCACACTATGGGACACAAACAGCCATGAAGATAAAATGTGAGGAGAGGGTCTGAAGGTTGCACAAGGATAATAAATAGTACCCAAAAGAAAAACGTCCACATTCTACAAGTGTGGTTTACTTTGGAAGTTATCAACGCCATTCTCTATTCTAATAGAGAGATCTGAACTGTGAATTCTTTGTATCAAAATAAGTGTATTAAAATATGATGTAAACATGGCACTAAAAATGTGCATTCCATAAGAAAGAGCCTTGGATTCCTCCACTATATATTTAAATGTGAAGGAAGCAAAGGCTAGTTAGGAACAACCCCATAACGCACTCGTGACTTTTCCACTCACCATGGATATCCCAAACTCCTACCAATAAAACTGTTTCACACTATTACGTATTCCATATATATATATTCTCTCTGACATACACATACATGATCAAAAAAGGCATATCAATACTAAATATAGTTATTTTCTTTGATTCCATCAATAGTAAAAGAAATGGTGAATCGTGTACTTGGCACATTTTCTTTTGAAAAGAACTGGCTAGCTCTGCTTCTCCAATATGAAATACATATTAGGTTACTTTTTCTTCATATTGGAAAGGTTGATACATAATAAATTAGTGAATAAATAGCAAATATACCTTGGTATGACAGATCTGCTCAGCAGAGTGAATGTACTGTTCATTCCCTGGCTATTGTAAGGCACCAGATCCCTAATCATTGTATACGAACTGACTGGAGATTTGTATAGCTGTTCCATTAACTGCTGTAAAGAAGTTTTTAGAGGATGCCTTAGAGAAACAACTTAATGACCTAGAACTCCATGATGAAAAAAGAAAAGGAGAGAGAGAGAAACTGCCAACCAACGAAAGACTCAAGCCGGCAAGTGATTAACAAATCCAAAGTCTCCAGGAGATTATCAAATTACTCCAACCTTGAACAAATAAAGAAGAAACTCTGCTGGCTTTTATTGCCATTTATACATTTCTACATATCATATCAGGGAGACAGCATTTCTCACAGCTGATTGACTTTCTCTGATGAATTCAGGAGGATTGTCTCCTTTGGAAAAGTCTAGAGAACATCTATTTGTATTTTATTTCTAAGGCAGCCAACACTTTAGCATAGAAGCAAAGATTCACATGGACTTATTTTCCTTCCTAGGAATATGAGCAAAGATTCATATTTCTTATATTCCTAGGAAGGAAAATAAGTCAATGTGAATCTTTGGAAAATAAGTCAAAAGATTCACATTGATTTTCCTTCCTTAGTATATAAGCAAAGATTCGCATTGATTTATTTTCCTTCCCAGGTTTGGAAGCTTTTGCTTACAGTGCTTATGTTTAGTTATTGTCGCTCCTATTTGGTTACTACATGCACCTCTTACAATGTGTTCTAGAAAAGGTCATGCTTCTGATCACTCCTATCTCGTCCACAATGT
The DNA here is from genome assembly GCA_007922175.1 of Pelusios castaneus. Lineage (NCBI taxonomy): Eukaryota > Metazoa > Chordata > Testudines > Pelomedusidae > Pelusios > Pelusios castaneus. Next base: position 19,278,158 of record ML685797.1, read on the forward strand.
CTTTCCACAATTAGGGTTATAGATTTAGGACACTTTTCAGTTTGTGTGTGTTTCACTCTGGCGCTGTAAGCTCCATTGTCCTGAGAGATAGCAGTTCGCTCACAGGATTGTGAATGAAATACAGGTTCCTGATCTACTGAAAACCTTAGTGTTTAAGACCTGAACCTTGAGCTGGCATTAGGAAACAACAAAACAAAAGATAAGAGCTGAAGCAGAGCACCATTGTGCTGTGGTGTTCGGTATTTTTTCTTACTGAGCTGACACATTCTGTACACATCAGCGCTTCCCGGCTAAGTCCATCGTTAGCCCCTGATGCAGTTATTTGTAATAGTCCAGATGAGAATAAGTAGCTTCTCACTCGAGATGAAGGGTTGTTGCACAAGCAATTTTAATTATGACCTTTCCTGAATTTTGAACACAGGCCTGTGCAACCTGAACATTTTTCACAGGTTTTTTAAAAATGTAATTTCCAAAATATTTTTTTAAAAAGGAAACAAACAAAGAAACAAAAACAAAAAAAACCCTGGCAGCTCCATGTTGGCCCCCACATGGGTAACGGAGCTCTACCATGTGAGACAAAATGATAAATGGTTGCTGTAGCAGACTGAAGTGATCTATGTGCAACAGTCACTAGAAGTGATGAGGAAGACACTTCACCAGTGAGTTCCACGGCTACTTGCTAGACAGAATGTTGGGACTTCGCAAGCCAGGGTTCAAGTGCGGATTCTGGAAGGGAGTGTGATCTAATGGTTACAGCCCTCTCTGCCCTGGTCCTCCCCTTAGCTTGGCTCTTTCTGCCCCGCCCCAATGCCTTAGCATGTCCTCTCCCCCAGCTTGTCCCCTTTTGTTCCTTCCCCTCTGCTCCTATCTTATTCAGTCTGTCCTTGTCCCTCTCTGCTTCTGTTCCTTCAAGCTATCCCAGTCCCTTTCTCCATATCTCCACTCACCCCTGACCTGCAATCTGTCACCCAGCTTGGCCATGTGTCCTCCTGCTCTTAATACTTCTCTATTCAAATCAAGCTGTTCTTCTCAGTGCCATCTGGGTGCTAAGGTACAGCATTCTGCTTTCCATTCTGGTGCCCAGTGTCCTCTGGCAGACAAGAGAAACAACTCTAGGGACAGTCCTGCTCAGGCCTTGTAGTCTTAGGCTGGAGCACAGTCAGTGCAGGGTAGGCAGACCAGAGACTTTCTTTGACAAATCTCTACTGAGCATGCGCCAGAGACAATTTTTAGAGGTGAAATCTGAGAGAATATTCATGTGAACAGCAAAGAGCACCTCGGAACTCAGGGCGACTCTCTGTACCAAAACGCAAGTTCCACTCCAACGTACGGAGATGCTAGAGCTTCTCGGTGAAAAAAGGTGAGCAGGTTTTTTTTTTAACCTTAATAAAACTGTGTTTTCCCCTAAACCTGTTCCCAGAAAGCCGCCAAGCTGGTTTTGCTAAATCTAAAAGAATAAAAAAAAAAAAAAAAAGCACACAGTGGCAGCAGGAGGCAAGACACCTGTTGTGGAAAATTTTAGTCATAACAGTTAAAGTTTGGCAAAGTTACAAGCAACTGAAAACAGGGTCTTATGATGAAAGTGTCAGGTAGGGCTGGATTAAGACCAGGGGGGGGGGGGCGGTAGGGGAGGAGGGCAGGGCTGCCTATCCTTCTGGCCCCCCTCCCACTATGGTGACACCCTGCCTGGGGGTTGCTGGGGGCAGGGTAAGGCAGGGCTCTGGGGCCCTGGCTGGCACTACTGCAGGGAGGTAGTGGAGGGCCTCCCGGCCAGCACTGCTGGGGACAGCTCCAGAGGGGCCACGGGCCAGAGGCCGCGGTCCGCAGCACTCTGGGTTCCCCATGATGTGGGAGCCCCTGGGCACGGACCCCATAGGCCCATGTGGTAATCCACTCCTGGTGTCAGGAAACCTTAAGCCTTCTCTGACTGCAACCTATCTTCATGCAGAGAGAAAGAAGAATGAAGTAGGAAGTAGCATGCTGCTTTTAAAATCTTTATCCTTCAAGATCTGATCACAAATTTCTTAGTCAACAATTTTAAGACGTTTGCATTATTCGAGGGACAATATTGCTGTTTTCTTTTCCATTCTGAGTGGGACAAGGGACTCAGCTAGGATGCTCACTCTTCAGTCTGTCAGTAACATTGGCTCTTCAATCCATTGCAACTAGTGCTCAGCAAGACATGTCTGCGAATGGGAGAAGGCAGGGATGAGAGACATGGTGAGGAAGGGTCCATGTTCTTTAATTGTTAGCACCTCGATGCTATAGTGATTGGTGCTTTATAAATCCCACTGAAAAACAGATCATTAATGATCTTGTTTATGTAGAAAGACAACAGAGTCTTGTGGCACTTTTACTTTCTACAATAGACTAACACAGCTACCCCTTTGGAACTTGTTTATGTAGCAATCTGAGGAATTTCTTTTCATTTCTGATAACAGAGAAATTGCTTTTGTGGCTTTTTGTATAATGATATCAAGACAATACATTTTGGGGGAAAATCCTCTTATTTCATGTCAAATTCATGAAAGCAGGAGTTTATGAGTTTTCAGCATTGCAGGGGAGCTCTGCAGCTGTTTCAAAGTCTATTTCAAAAGCCTCAACTAGGTTAAACTACTGACATACAGCATGAACAGGGAAGTCAGCAAATATAATAATTTCAGTATCTCATAAAATGACGATTAGAATATGTCTTTGCAAATATGAGAACAACAGGTGTAGAGAAGCCTATTAGGAGGTCAGTGGTATTTCACAGGTCAAAAGAAAATTGTTTCTGGTAGGAAATCACTCAAAATATACAGGTAAGGTTAGGTTAGCTTAACACTAAGGGATCTCTAAGTGCTAAAAATGTCTTCTGTTGATGGCAGTGAGCATTTTAAGGTGATAAAATACAGCATAGAAGGAAAGAGAAAAATATGCTTGTCTGCTCCCAATGAAAGGTCCAACTGTAAACTGGCCATTGTAAGGCCACACCTTGACTTCCTGGTCTCACACTTAATACCATAAATCATTTTCCAAGTGTGACACTTCCCAGAGATGTCCAGGGTGGAGAGGCACCTTGCTACAACCTGCCCTTAGCCCATACTCATAACTGCTATGGGTCAGCGCCCTGACTCCATGGCTTCCGATAATGCAAACATTCCTCTATAGGTCTATGTAGGCCCTGCTCTTTTATGTGATCTGAGGATGAGAATTTAATTAAATTTAATTAATTAAATTTCAGCTATTCAACTGTGACATAGCTTAGTACTAACCAGCTAATCTAATGTTTATTTGGTAGTCTATGTCAAATGAGTTTGATGGTCTTAGTCTGGTTCTTAATGTACAAGCATAAACATAGTAAACATGTCACCGTATCTAGCATCACTGCTTTCAAGCTCAGTATAGAGTGGAACAACCAAGTTGGCCTGAGTCTAAATGATTCCCCCTTTTCTCCTAGACTCTAATTCACCAAGTCCCATTAGCTGCAGTAGGGCTATTTACATGCTTAAAATTAGACACCTGATTACGGTCCCAGTTCAGCAAGGTACCAGACTATATTACAACTGAACGGCTGTGCTGCCATAGGATTGAGCCTGTGAGACATCTTCCGTTCCAAAAAGATATTTTATTAAACTCTCATCCTCAAATCACATAAAGGTATTTAAAAAAAAAAATTATGATGCTTCTTTATGTTACTTGCACAAACAATGCTAGATTCACCCTTATATTTACCAGACTATATTAACCTTGTAAAGAAGAAATATTGCATTGCAGCTATTCCACTATTATACTGTGCCGTAAGAGTTCCCCTCTCACTAAAATTGCAGCACGTAAAATCAAAATGTTAAATTTGGCCAATCTGATTTTATTTGACTCAGTGTGTTAACCGAAACAGCACACACTGGATCACATAGCCTGGAAAATCAGAGCAATAATTACTGCAACCTGCACATGATGTATCCACTATATTCATTTTGCATTCTAAGACTTGAATAATAGTTATTTTCTTAAACTCTACATAACCTTCAGTTAAGTCCTTTGAACAGAATTTTTTTCTATTCTTAAAATTATATAGACACTTCCAGATTTAACAAAAATATGTAGCATACTGATATGTAGCATACTGAAGCAACTAGTTTGGCCTTAAAATTCTCTTGCTTCCACTTGACCTGTATTCTCATCCATTAGTCCTGGGTACTAGACAAGATACTCCCCTCAGGAAATTCACATTTGGTGCAGCCTCAATCAGAATATGAACATTTGCTTCAGAGATACCATGGCTCAGGGACTTCCAACACCCTCCACACACAGCTCTTGTTTTTATGAGACAATAGTCAGCACCTGTATATTTTCAAAGCCAATGGCCTTAAGAAAGCTGCCTGGGTCTACCAGCCAACACACACAGTGTATAGGTAGGCCATATATAAACTTGGAAATCATATGGAAGGATCACAAGATTTTATTACTTTATTGCCATTACTAAAAAAGTTACATAGTGCAACAATTGTCTAGCTGTCAGCAGCATAAATCTTTCCCCTCACATTCATTTCAAAGCATTTCTTCCCATGCATACGCTCCCTTAAACAGTGAGTTTCCAGTCCAAAAATTCAGCCTACCTTAAATTGCATATTTATTTAACGTGTGATTATTGTTTAATAACCTTCTGTCAGCTAAATCCTCCGAAATGTGGCTGCACATTTGTTGATAAAAACTATTCCATTGGCTGAACACTCTAATAGATTCAGGGATGGCCAAACTTATTGACCCTCCCAAATAGCACATGACAATCTTCAGAAGTTCGAGAGCTGGGGCACACCTGCCAGGGATTGGGGCTTCTGTGCTACTCCTGCTGAAGCCCTGGCAGGTGCACCCCACGGGACTGAAACCCTGAGAACTCCTCCCGTAGAATCCCCTCACTCACCATCCTCCTGCAAGGCACAAGCCCCAAGCTCCCCCTCCTCCCAGGTCTACTAGGCAGAGAATGAGAAGGGTTGAGGGGGCACTATGAGCTACATTTTAATGGTAATAGAGCCACATGTGCTCGCAAGCAGTGGTCTGGCCATCCCCAAACAGTGTTGTTCAATCTCATCATACTCTCTCTCCAGTCAGGATGCCAGCTTCACTCTTCAGATCAAGCTGTGAAGTGCAGCTAGAGTCTTGTCGATGGAAACATCCAACATGCTTACAATAATACGGCCAGCAGATAGAGCGGAGGAATAATACGGCACATTTGGATGTGCCTATAAACTGAAAGAAAACCGGATGGTTTAATTTTCTTTCTGTCAAAACACGGTGCCCAAATTTAACAACTGATCTACAAACAAATACTGTACATTTACACAACTAAACATCACATTCTGAGATGGTAAGTGGAAAAATCCTGCTTTGGTGGGCAGGGAGGGGAAGAAAAGGTCAAGTAAATAAATTTACATTGTTAAGCATTTAAATTCTGGTCTAGCACACTTGTTCCTTCTGTTCTATGAAGGGAACTCCTGATACCACCGTGGGTGCAAAAGGCCTGAAAATATTCAGTGGACCTGATGTCATTCTGACACAGGTGTGCAGATGGGAGCAAGATCTGAGGAGGTCCAACACCCCCAGATGAAGCCAGGCTCTGCAGGAGCACGGTCTTTTTGGAAGGTAGGGCAGCAGTGGGTTAAAGAGGACAGCATGGAACTCTTGCTGAGTAGATCAGACACACAAGCTACTGCAGCAACTGCTCTGCAGAAGTAGGTAAGTAAGTGGGAACACCGGGAAATGCCGTTCCCGGGCCCCACAAATTTTATTCTTATGGATTCCTACGGGAAAGGGGCCTAGAGATTAGGAAGATTCCGGGGCCCATCAAATTATACTTCAACCACTGCTCTGCAGCCAGAAGAAAAGGACATTCCTTCCACCCAGGAAAGGTCCCCACTGTGTGGCCCATGTACTTGGGTTGGGTCCTGTGAACTTGGAGGAGAGAAAGCAAGGTGACTCTAAGCCCCTCTCTAAGCCTATAAAGCTACAAATAATTACAACACCCGCCAAAAGCTATAGTTTGCAAAATGTTCTCCCCAGTATTTTGGTGTACAGTTGAAGCACTGAAATGTCAAACTACTAACCATCTGCCATGCTAAACATATTTGGTTAAACAGGTTTTCAGACAAAATATTGTGATTATTTTACTCCTCTGTGCTACTCGAACAGAGGAGAAGGCATACGTTATTACTCAGAAAAGTACATCATAACTCACTTGATTCCCTGAGTCCAGGACAGCTCTTAAGTAAATGCTTAACTTTTAGGTGTATGCTTAAAATCCATTGACCTCAATGGACCTCTTTAACAGTGTTGCTCTCTGGTGCAATTTTATCACTAGCATCCCAATATTTGGTGTTTTCTTAATTCCCATCTCCTGCAGAAATGAGAGAGAACGAGAAACTCGGCTCTCATTCAAAAAAAGTGGATTTCTAGAGTCTCCTGCTTGCAGAGAAAAGTTGAAAAATGAGCTCTAAAACAGGTAACACCACAAAGCAGATAAGAAAAAAACCAAAAACTCGTTACTTGTACAGTTTCATGATTTTGGAGCCATCCATGATTCTGGGGGGCTGACGTGTGATTTCTGACCACGTGAGGTTGGCAAGACTGCCCTATGCAAGTGCTGATCTGAATAGGGACCATTTTCTGAATTAGCAACATAGTCCCTGCCCCAAGGATGGTGCAATCTAGTACAGGGAGAGATTAACAATTCAGATGCGTAACGCATCAGGCGCCAGCCTAAATTCAAGTGCTGCAGGCATCTTGCAGCGATGAGAGGAAATAATGTCTCTCTCACTCTGAAACGGGCTTGTCCGTGCCAATAGCACCTCCATATTCAGGATTAATTTTGCCACCAAAAATAAACTGCAGAGCTAAAGAGTGATTTTCTCTCTCCCTCTCTCTCTCTCTCTTTCTCTCTCTCACACACACACACACACACACACACACACACACACACACACACACACACACACACACACACACACACACACAGAGTATTCATTTAAGTTTTTAAATGCAATTTGGATATACTATTACTACACACCACTTTAATTAACTATCATTACTTTCAGAAATTCTATAAATCCTGATGAAAGAACCAGTCATTTGTTTTGGGGCTATGTGAAGACATGATAAAAATGACAAATACCCTCATCATATGAATAATGCATCCACTCTATCTAAAACAAGCTCTGTTCCAAAGAGATTTTTAATCCATTCCTTGCTTTTGGAGATAAAATGGAATTAAACACAGGACATTTATTTCATGAAACGCATAGTTTGGGCTGCAGGTCTGCCAGAGGGATAAAAATTGTCATGGATACAGTGACTTTTCGGTTTGTCCACCAACTTTTTTTTTTTTGATGGCTGAGCTATCATAGGCTGCAGAGCTGAAGGGGGTCACCCTGACCACGTTCACTGCCACAAAAGCTGAGGGCAGGAGATCCAGCAGCACCTGGGTGTGAGTGAAAGCCAATGGCCTGGAGCAGGGAGCCAGGCAGGTTCTGAGAGATAGAAGCTGCCACTGTGAGGAAAAGGAGGGGTTGGATTGCTCTGCACCCACGCTTGCCCTCAGGGCCTCCTAGCACCCATGGACGGGACTAGATCTCTCTAAGGAGTATGATGCCAGTTTCATAAAGTATGGTGCCCAGAACTGGACACAGTACTATAGCTCACCTCACTGACTCCAGGTGGAGCAAGATAATTACCTCCCATGTCTTCCACACGACAAATAAATACATTTGTTAGTCTTTAAATGTGCCAACAGATTCCTTGTACGTCTTACATATGACACTACTGTATATATACCAGAATATTAGTCTTTTTCGAAACTGCATCACATGGTAGACTCGTATGCAATTTGTGATCATTGTAACACCCAAATTCTTTTCAGCAGTATTACACCTACCAAGTTCTTTCCCATTTTGTAGTTGGGTATTAGATTTTTCCTAACCTGAAGCACTTTGCACTTCTCTTTACTGAATTTCATGTTGTTTATTTCAAACCAAGTCTCCAGTTTGTCAAAGTTATTTTGAATTCTAATCCTGTTCTCTAACTGCTTGCAGTTCCTCTCAGCTGTGTGTAATCTACTAATTTTTTAACTGTATTCTCAACTCCATTACCCAAGTCATTAATTAAAATACTGAATAGTGACGGACACTGTGAGACTCCACTAGATGCACTCTGCTAGTTTGACAGCAAACCAGAGTTAACTACTTAGACTAAAATATGGTCTTTCCACCAGTTGTGTATCCACCCTACAATAATTTCATCTAGACCACATTTTCGTAGTTTGCTCAGGAGACTGTCATGTGAGACTGCATCAGAAACCTTACTAAACTTAAGATATAGCATGTCTACTGCTCCCCTCCATCCACTAAGCTACCCTGTCAAAGAAGAACAGTACATTGGTTTGGAATGATTTGCTCTTGACAAGATATTCCTTATAACCCTATTATTCTCTAGCTCTTTAAAAACTGACTCTTATTGTTCCAATCTCCTTCTACATAGTTAAATTAGGCTGACTGTTGCAACAGCTCTTCGCACCATGCTTCTTGTATAACCCTTAGAAACTTCCCAAACATTGGTCCGAGACAACACACTTTATGGGAAAGGAATGCTACTACAATTTGAACTGAGACATCTATATCAGAATAAAGCTTTAGACACCCTTCTTTCTGTCATCGAGTATGTTATTCTTTCCAAGACAGTCTGCATGAAATTTCTCACACAGCAATCACACTCCTAATCTTATTAAAAACATGAATTAAAAACAGATAATCAAATAAAAAAGTATGCACAACACAGCTAGTCTGAACCCATGCAGAGCTCAGCTAGCTAGATTCAGCTTTAGTTACAGTACAATAAAATGAAATCATTTACAGTTCTAAACAGAAAGATTTTCTCTTAGGCAACATGTCAGAGAAACACGATTTACTCTCTGGGTCCCAGGAGTTTCACAGTGTCTCAAGTGATTCAACAGTTGTTTATTTGATCTTGAAGATGTTGGCATCCACCACTGTAGTACGTCGAAATTACCTCAGTATTTTAATAATATAATATTTCATCAGGTGTACAATCTGGGGGACAATGGACGATTCTCTGTTCCTCATAAAATGGTTACAGTCTCTTATTTCTATTGACAGCCTTCTGTCTAGCTCTAGAAGGATATCTCAAATTACTTATACAAAACTTGCATTTCAAAAACTTACTGGTTCTTGTCTGCTTCCTGAGCAGCCTATATATCAAGCTGATTGACACTTGACTACAGGTGTGAGTCTGACTTAAGCTAGGCCTGTCTTTACCCTTTTTGCACAATGGACACTTACAGAGACGAGAGTTAAAATTTCCTTTTCCAATTACCTTATTCATCACGAAATGTGAATTAATAATAGATACCAAATAATCTGTGCCAACCTCCTTACATTATAAACACTGCTCCTGTTATTTTAGGTGGGCTACTGTGAGTTCCCGGTAAAGCTTTTTGGGAGAATGAGGCTTCTCGTCATTGTATGAAAACATTTTTCTTGCAGCATTATGCCGCCTTTAATCGAGGACTAGACCCATCCTTCTGCAGACACCTGACGAGGTTCCAGTTGAACTACCACAACTGCTTAAAGACTGCGGGCTGCTAACTAGACAAGTTCTGCCTGTCAGGTAGTTGAATCCCCATGAGAGAGGCAACATACATACAAAGAACCTAAACATTGTCTTGAAGTGAAAATGAAATTATGGACATGAAAGTAATTCCCCTAATATTGTTCATTGCCTCCACTGCTTCACGTTTTCAGAGCAGCAGGTGAGCTGGAGTGACTGGTATATTTCAGCGATTCCCAAAGTAGCAGCTTAACTGTGAAATGTGGGGTAAAATTTTCTAAAGCACTAAGGAGTCTAAGTGTCACTTTCAAAAATCCCACTGAGTTCCTAAAGTAAAAATGAAACGTAAGTGCCTACATCATTATATGCTTTTGAAAATTATGCCTATTATGTCCTGATTCTAGAGTTGATTGGAACTTGAGGAAAAAATACTAATTTTTGTGTTCCTATGTATCAAAATTTTCCTACTAACTCTATTTGATTTGTATTTCAGAGGGTATTGAGGCCTCAGATGGCATGCAGGAGTGTCTTAGGATAACAGCATTTCAAACAGTAAAATCAGAAACTTTTAAAGACTCTCTAAAACAGCAGTTCTCAATCTTGTTGGATTCAGGATCCATTTGTAAATATTTATGGCCTCGGTCAGTATTCTGGGGTAGAGGCTTGGGTCCTGCCCAGCACTCACCTCACAATGGGGTCTCCCGGGGCTCCTGTAATGCAGGGCTGGCTGGTCTTAGCTCTCCTCTCCACTCAGGTTTGGCCCTGGCCCCCACTGGACCGAATTTGTGTAGGTGGAGTTGTGATCTGGCTCATGAGGTTGCAGTGCCACTCACTCACATTTGGCCTAGCTGGACCCCCATTGACATGATGGCTGGGCGAAACCTGAGTGACACTGAAACCCCAGAAGTTCCAGTGCCTGGAGTAGGGAATCACAGCCAGCTTTGTGGGACAGAAACCACAGAAGCTGCCATACAACCCTTTGAAACATTCCGGCAACCCAGTTCTGAGTCCCAACCCCTGGGTTCAGACATCCATCTTTAAATCCCGAAAAACATGCTTTAGCTTCGCTCAATCTACTCTGAACAGTGTTCTGAAAAGCCTTGTCTATATTACTCCACTCAAGTCCGAGGATGAGCAGCACATTAGTCCAAAGGTAGTGGCCCTAATGAACATTCATTGTCTGGTATTTGTCACTTTTACGGGACATCCAAACAAAAATATCATTAGTTCAACCGCCTTTACACTTTAACGGGAAGAGTGTAGATAAAAGTCCAGGGAGTTTTCAACTTCTGTGTGCAGCTATCAACACAAGAGATGGGCACATTAAATCAATAGCCCATCAGAGAATCATTCGTGGATAACTTTTGCATCACCCAGAAAAGAGAAAGCTGACAGAAAAATTTCCTCTTCAGGAAAACAAAGGAAGAAATAGTCAATTCACCTTCAGATTTGAACAAATTCTCTCTGAACAGAGACAGAAGCCACAGAAAAATTTAAGGGTCCTTTCTCTACTGAAGATTCTGAAAGATGACAAATTTTCACACTGGACATGCAACTGGATAAGAGTACTTTGTTCAAAAGAGGAGGTCTTTCTTTTCCCAGGCTTCTTAATTGTTCATTCTTATAGGGTGCACACCCCACACTGGTTTTGAAAGGGCTGACTTATGCCAGATGGGTCCAATCAGCCACTTAACCAGCAAATGAGAGAGATATAAATATGTATGTGTGGCGGGGGGAAGGAGGGAGGCAATTAGCAGGAAGCTCACTTGTGAAGGAAGAGGTGGTGTGCAGTGTTAGTAAAAACCCAGAAAGCTGGTGGCAGCTGTCATCCTTTGTGTAGCAGAGAGGGAAGAACTCAGAGAAAGAATCACACTCTGGGTTGCCTGGCCCTGGCAGAAGAGTGTATGCTGAAGAGAGATGGGTGAGAACAGTCTGTGGGGTAGGAAGCAGCCCAGGGAGTAAGCAGGAAGGTTGAGGACTGAACAGACCTTGACTTTGTGTTTTAGTGTGACTCTGGGCTGCAACCTGGAGTAGAGGGTGCGCCAGGATTCCCTTATCCAGCAATGGGCAAGTGGCATTGGTGGGGCAGTGAACAGGAAGAGCACAAATCACAGCAGGAGTGACAGAGTCAGGGTACTGGGCATGAGGACTGCAAGAGAGCTGAGTCACAAAGACGCAGCAACAAAGATAAAGCAGCAGCCCCTGGAGCAAGAGAGGATGATCAAGAGAGAGAGAGGGATTGCAACCACTGGAAGAGATGTCAGCCTCATGGAGCTAATCCCCAGATCAGCCAGGAGGAGGCACCAGTGCAGCAGGGAGTAGAATACCCCCCTCACATTCATCAGTTGAAGATAGGGTAATTGCTACTCACATTCAAGGCTGAAACTGGAAGAATCTGTGCTAACCACAAGAATTTTAGACATTGGTTCTTCTCATTTCTTCCACAAGAATTATATTGGGAACACAGAACATAGCCTCATCAGGGTGCATTTTTCTCCAAGACACCACAGGCACATTGAACACAAGTGTGTGACAGACAGGTGGTACAAAATGCTTCATACATAACTTTAAACCTTGATAATTCTCTCCTCTTCCCTCAATTTCCAATAAAAATATCCCCAAAGGGTACAATAAATAGATACTTAATACATTGTTTTATTGATTCATCATGTCAAATGTTATCCAACTATGGAATCAGCAGAGGTCTATGTTCACTTCAGGAAGCACCAAATCTTGATGTTTATTGGACTGGAAAAACTAGAATGTGACCATGTAATTAAAGACTGCATAATAATACATAGAGACTAAAGGCAGCACAGGAAATCTACATACTGGAGCTTCCCAGCTATTAAGAATTTGACATAGCAATCTAAACAACATCCTTTCAATTAATGTTGAAGGCAGAAGGGAGTTATTTTCCTAAAATTATTTCTAGACAGAAAAAATGTAATTCCATTATGCACAATTATAATCCCTCCCTTCATCACCATATTCTCACTGAAGTTTGAACCTTAGACCTTCAACATGCAGCACAGAGCACTGAGAGATAATGTGACTAAGGGGCTGAGACTCAGCTCTGTCATATTAGAGATCTGAGTTTCATTCACAAACTTGTGTAACCTCTCGGTGGGATGTGAGGCCTTGCTCAGTAACAAAGGCTGTGAAGTCACAGATTTATTAACATTAGTCAGTAGCAATGAAACTTGAACTTCTGGTATCTAGTGCGGTCCATCTTTCATTGGTCAAACGGTATTGTGATTGGAAGTAGTGGTGGCCACATCTTTTATTTTGCCTGTAACATCTGTGGAGATTCAGCTGCATATGGCACGCTGGAGTGAGATACCAGCGTGGCATATGCATGGTGCTGATGTAATGTTGAAAGTGTTTAGCAATTAGCCTGCAGCAAGCCCTGCTGAACAAAAGGGAAATGGGAAATGTCAGTTTCTGACACCTGGTAACAGTGGTTCCCAACCTTTTTGGCTCAAGGGCCACAGAGATCATTTTTATGACCCTGAAGGGCCACCAGTCTCCGCCAGCAGTTCTCCGCTCTCCCTCACTACAGCCAGACAGAAGGAGTTCAGCAAGAACCTCCTCTATGATCTCCCGTCCCCCTGCCTGCATGAAGGAAACCACACATCTTTGAGGCTCAGTGCACTCCACCTGGGTCCCTAGGTGGTGGCTCCTTGCTACAGCCAGCAGGATGGGAGATAAGTGAGGGAGATCTCGCCCCAGCAGGGAACCCAGCACCTAGGGACTCAGGCAGAGTGCTTTGCTCCCTGCTACAGCCCAGGGGAAGGGTGTGCTGATCTCCCATCCCTTTGGCTGCAGCAAGGAGCCTGCTCCAGTCTTGTAGTTCCATGGCAATGTGCTCTGCCTGGGTCCTTAGGCAGTGGCTTCCTTCTGTAGCCAGCGGGAGGAGAGCGGCAGGCTATTTTGAAAGACCCCACAGGTCACTTTTGGCTCCCAGACCATGGATTGGGAACAAATACTTTATATCTTGGCCCAATTTCTATTATCATTTAACATTTATCTTGCAGTAGCATCTAGTGGTCAACCCAACTGTACAGCATTTAGCATGATGAGGTCACAAACACACAGAAAAAAATCAGTCACTGCCCCCAAGAGCCTATAATCTAAAAGACAAGACATGACTGATGGGTGATACAAACAAGAGAGCTGGCGTCAGACGATATAATATGGGACCTACGCAATTCTTGGCCAATCAGGAGCAGTAATCACAACTCATCATCTACCTAGACAATTTGAGTAGATTTTCAGGAGGACAAGAAAAGGCACTTCCTTGACCCAAAGACTCCCTCCCTGACAAATGTCAAAGTACTGCTGCAAACTATGGGGGCATGACAGTATCTGGAAAAAAAAGTGATTTAAATTTTTTTTTTTTTTTTTACTAATGGAAGTGTTAGTGAACCCAAATACAGAGCATCACTAGAGCTCTTCATACGATGTCTGTGTTATAAACAGTTTGGTAAAACTCACAAATGGTGTGGCTTCTATAATTTGTAACATATCTTTGTGAAAATGGGGTAAAGAACAATTAAAATTCAAACTAGCTGGCCTACCTGGGATGCTCTGTCTCCTCACAGTCAACGCTCCTTCAGATGGTTTCATCTGGTTTGCAGATTTAGTGTAGGGACTCTCATCTGAGAAACAAACAGTGAAGGTTTCAGTTTCAAACATGTTGTAAGTGATATACTTCATTTCAACATAATTTCTGGTTTATCTAGCTGTATGTTTATCTCCCACAAAAAGGAACCATTTGATTATATACTAGGAATAGTATTAGCCTTATAGGATTGTCATAGGGCAGCCCCACCGAGAACACCCCTGTGAGACAGCCTGTGGCATGACAAGAGTGCCTGCCTCAGTTTCCTTCTTTCTGAGTCCCTAGAAATAATCTAAATGAAGCACCTCCCCAAATATAAATATAGCCCTTTTGGGGGTCATGCATCACAAAAGTCCCCTCTATATAAATCATAACAAAACAAGTCTCACAAACAAGAATTTCTCCAGGCTCCAAACAGCACATACTATGCAACATACAAGCCTCAGAATCTCTCACCAGGTCCCGGCGCTCCAGCACAGCCCTGCTGCCTTCCATCAGGCCCCAACACCATAGCACAGCCCTGGCATCCTTCCCTATGTCCCAGTGTCCCAGCGTGCTCTTCAGAGGTGGCTTTTGGGGTAGGTGAAGCAGGCGCACGCCTTGGGCCCCAAGCAGTAAGGGGCCCCCGTCATCCGGGCCCCGCAGCACTCCCCTGTCCTGCCTGACAACTAGTCTTCACTGGGACTCTCTTTCCTGGCTTCCTTCATGGACTTCCCCACACTGGATCTCCCCCTGAGCGTTTATAGCCCGCACGTGCTGTCCCACCCTCTGAACTGGCCAAATGTGAGCAGCTGATCTGGCACTGGGAGCCAGCCACTCTGTGAGAAGGACATTCAGAATTTCTTTAGTATGGTAGTCAGGGAAGTGAGTGAATTGTTATATGTACTCTCTTTGGGTGCATCTACACTTACAAATTAAGTCGATTTAAACTTGCTTAAGTCGACTTAATTTAATCTGCGTCCACACTACATTTTCCTTAAGTCGATTTAAGGAAAATTAAAGTCAACTTTACTAAACCTAGTTTTAAGTCGACTTTGCTGGCTAAGTCAACTTTAGAAAGTCGACTTAGCCAGTGTGGACGCAGAGTAGCCCTAAGTCGACTTAGGGCTCTCCAGGACTCCCCCACCGCCCTCCCTGCCAGGGTGGTTGGCACAGCCACAGCCTGGCGTGCCCCCCCACAGGGCAGGACAGAGCCCTGCCCACTCTGCTCCTATGCCCTGCCAGGGTCCCAGTCCCCCTCAGCTCCCATTGTACCAAGGTACAATGGGGCAAAGGCTGAGCCCTCTGGCACTTGGCAAGGGGTGCCCCCCGCCACTGTGGACCTGTCCCAGGTCCACCTAGCCCCTACAAGTCGACCTAGGCGTCCAGTGTGGACTCTCTAGGTCGATTTTGTAGGGTCCCCTTTAAGTCAACTTAAAATTTAAGTGTGGACATGCTAAGTCGACTTAAATTAACAAGTGTAGACATAGCCTTTGAAACAGGAGCTGTCACTGGTTAGATTGGGAACACAAGGATGGACTTTTTGAACACACACTTTCTCTTGGACTCTGTGACAAAGGTGGCAGACTAGCTGTGTCACAGAGGAGAAAAGCAGAGCGTGAAGCTCAGATTGCAGGCAGCCTTTATCTGTATCTGATAGAAGTCTGGCTACAGGAAACTGGAACTGTTCTGCTTTAAAATAACCCTGGGAAATGCCAACTTTGCCCTTTTCAATTTAAGAACCCTTACTCTCATTTTAATGACTCTCCTCATGGGAGGCCTCCCATCCACACTGAGCACAACAATTACCGCAAAAAGCTTTTGCCATTTCGATACTCTAAGAAGATATTCCTTTGGATTTTGGGCTCTGCCCACTGAAGGCCACTTTTGCGTCGTGGCCAGTGATCTGTGAGCGTGTCAGCCAGCCATTTCCAGACTCTGCCGGGCCAAGCACTTCCCTACCCAAAGGATAGCACTGCACCCACAGGCAAAGAGCTCATCTTCACAAACAGCACCAGTAGATCTGTACTGCCGTACTGCTTTGGTGAAGATGCTACAACCCCGAAGGGAGAACTTCTCCAATCGGCCCAAGGGACGGTAGCTCTGTCGTGGAAGAAGCGCTCCCATTGACCCAGCACATTCTACACAGGGGGTTCAGTGGGTATAACTGTGTTATTCAGGAGTGTGGATTTTTCAAATCCCTGAGCGATGGGGTTCTACCAGCATGGGTCTGTCGTGCAGTGGGATCAGGGGTGTGCCCAGGAATACAATTTTGGCCACTTTTGGAGGGGCAGGTTCTGTGCCCTCTGTGGCCAGATGAGCTGGCACTCCCACCTTCCCCCACATAGTCCTGGGGCCGGTGAAGTTGACTATCCCCCGACGGTCCTGGGTCTGGAAGAGTTGTCATCTCCTGCAGGACCTCGCTATCCCTAGTCCTAGAGGAATTCTGTCCCTTGCCAGCTGGGGGGAGGGAATGCTCCTGCTTCCCCCCACCCCCACATGCACACACCGCTTAGTGGGATTTAGGGTGGTGTTGCTCTTGATCTATCTTGATCCCTCTTAGCACCTCTGGTTGGCCAGCAGGGCAGATGAGCCATCTATTAAAGCCAGAACCAAGTGGGAATGAATTGCTTCCTACTCCCACAAAGGAGCCTTGTCAATGGGGGGGGGGGAGAGAACCTGTTTACAATGCACTTTTAAATATAAATTATGATCATGGAAAGACTTTGGTAGGAACTTTATGTGTGAACTAGGCACTAGTATTGATAGTATTTATTTCACTTCCTCAATCGAAAGAAAAAATAAAAGGGAATTAGATCCTACTTGGTTGATCCTTCAATCCGGTTCTCAAACAGCTCTTTATGCATTATCAAATGCTCCTATTTACATACTTTTCTCTTTAAGTTGGGAAGGACCAATTAATTGTTAGCATATGCATACAGTCAAGTATAAATACAGATGAGTGACTAAAGGAATCAAAGACTAAGTTATCTAGTGACATCTTGAGATGCAGCAAAAAAATCAGTAGATTATTATAAATATTTTTTGCCATCAATTTTTCTTTCTAACTGACCCTCTTGAGATTTTTTCCCTCTTTACTGATTACTGCATTTATGACATATAAAAACAATCTCAGACTCCTTTAGAAAATTTCATCAAAGAAGGTAAACCATTTATTTTTATTCAAGGAAGATAAGGGTTTGGTCAGCATAATTTAAAAACAGGTCTGAGATAAAAGACACTACAAAGAATGGTTCATTTTTTTCAAATCACAGATCTTCTACAACACATTCTACTTAGTAAGGCAGACTCAGTAACAAGAAAAGCTTCTGAACATTAGCAGCACAGTAAAAGCCTGTTGTACAGCCATGCCCCTGGGAAGGGAACAGAGAGAATAATTAAAAACATCTCAGGGTACAGGGTGTGCAAGATATCATTGCTTCTACTACAGTAAGATTAACTCCCATTGTCATAGGACTATATAGTCATAATGAGAATGACAAGATAGCTTTTACTATGTGGTATGCTAGCATGTAGCCAAAGACAATAAAAACCCTAGTCTATAGAGAGAGACAGACAAGATACTGAAATGGAGTTAAGTCACACATATCTTAAAATAAAGGTGGACTTTGGGGGGGAAGGACATTTAACCTTCCACCTTAAAATAGTTTTGTTAAAGCTCATATTATTTTACTGGAGGGAAACAGTCCTCTTGATTGTTGCAAAATGTATTTAGAGAGAGAAGTTACTGCCTGTGAAAGAAGCGGTGCTAATCTTTTTCATTCACAAAAAAGGCAACACACAGCTACTGGCAGTTCAAGTCTCCCCACCCTACCCCAATAAGGGGCAGTTTAGATACCCCACCCATGCAATCTTTAGCTCTTTCTTGGGAGAAGATGCCAATTGTGATGGCAGCAATTGTGACAGCAATGCTTTTCTATTAAGAAATTAACAGAGATCATCATGCGGAATCACATAATCTGATGAATGATGACTGTAACTTTTGGCCACTACCAATATGGGCCATATCTGAACAGGTGACTAACAGATGAAGGATGGCCAAACCGTGGCTCATGGTTTACAGTTAAAGCTTAGCTCATGGAGCCGCACCGTCCCATTCTCTGTCTACCAATATGGGGCAGGGGAACTCAGGACGTCCGTCCTGCTGCAGGTTGGTGTGGGTGGCGGCTTCTGCCCAGCAAGAATGAGGATTTTGGGGTTTCAGCCTCGCAGGGCACCTGCCAGTGCATGGGGCTTTACTCGGAGCAGGAGCACCTGAGGGGCTGAAGCCCCAACTTCTGGCAGGAACACCCTGGGCTCTTTAACTTCTGAAGATTGTCATACATGGCTCAGAGGGTCAGTAACTTTGGCCACCCGTTATAGACAAAAAAATCTCGATTGAACAAATCAGTCCTATCCTAGCGTTCCTTGTTAAAATAGTTGTTTTAAATTAATTGCTTTAATCAGACTGGAGAGGAGAAAGGGAAGAGGAATTCTCACAAGTTTACCATTCAAATCCTATTTCTAAAGAGGTGAGAAATCAGTGAATGCTTCCTGGGAGAAGATTTTCCCAGTACCCCACTGCATTTTGGGGGGTCCTGGTCTCGAAGTAAACTTTATCAGGCTTGCAAGTGCCCAGGTAAATTTGAGTAGGTACTTTGTGTTGTCAGACTCTTAAGAAGCAGACCATGTCACTGCACTATGAAAATCAGAGAAGAGAAAAGGGGCCAGCTAGTCAAAGCTCCCTGCAGCCACTGTCTCACCAAGCTGATGTGGTTAAGGCATATCAGTTTATAGCCAATAGTACACAAGGAAATGTTAGGGCTACCATCATACATGACTGCTTTGACTTTTCTAATCCAGTGGATCAATACTCATTTTTCAGTGGAGTTAACTGGAGTTGCCTTTTCAGTGCAAGACTGAGTGAAACATAAACCTTCAGTATTGTAGACAAGCACCTTAACCACTCAGCCATCACACCTCCAACACTACCAAAATTTAAAGGGTAAAAGGTTACAGATAATCTCCCCACAAGATGAGTGGTACAAGGGTGGTGGAAGAGAAGTCATATGGCACACCAGAGGGGGCATTTCATTATCCAAAGTAGATTATATTCAGGAGTATAAATATCATCTAAATTATATAAATGAATGCAAACATATTCTGATCATTTATCATTCATAGGGAGATATGTCCTATCCTTTAATGAACTTCTGCTATACTAAACTAAGCATTTTGTCACCGAGGAGCAAAAACATTTATCTACAGCACTTTCAAATACATGACATCAAATTTTGCCTTTTAATTCACTCTTTCCCATTTCTAGAGCGATGGTGCAGCAGATGTTTCTTTTTACTATGGTGGAAATAGCACTGCTATGTAGATGCAGTCCTTGACCTGCACTGACAGCATCAATGATTTTTTATTTTATTTTTTTTAATTTCCTCTGGTTGAGAGATTAGACAGTCTATGGTAAGCAAGCAATTTTTTGTAAATCACTATGTTGTACTGCAGTGACTGCTGTGCAAGCAGATTCCTTAACTCAATGACTATCAGAAAAGCATATCATGTTAACTATCGAGTTTCAATTTCCATGGATATGAAAACAGACAGCTTGCATATTTCTTGTAGGTCTTATCCAATAGTGAACTAGAACATTTTTATTTACATCTATCCTGACCAGACTGTAAAACTAAACTTTGAGGCAAAGTCTCACAGATTACCGACCTATGAAATTCTTAACTAGGTAAACAGAGTAACTTTCATTTTTTACCTGTCACCTGTCCTCTCTAAAATTATTTGCTCAAATAGTAAAATATACACACATATCACATTACACCTTCAAAGCCTAGTACATGCATATATATGCTAATTAGCAATATCATTGCTGAAATCTTTGCAAATGACAAATTTTGTCCATAATCAACATTAATGAGTACCTTGTGGTTCCCTTTACAATGGAGGGCTAAGACCACAATATCTAGTTGCAAAGATTATAATGATCGCACCACTGCATATTGTATAGGCAACTGATGCAATGAGTCCACTTCCTATCATGCTAACCAATACTGTCTCATTGTTTCTTTGTGCTCCTCACTCTATCTACCAGCATCCATCTGTTGTCCCTTGTCTTATAAGTAGACTATAAGCTCTTTTGGGGCAGGCACCATCATTTAGTTCTGTGCTTGTACATTATTCCTGGTGCAACATGACACTGATCCGTGACTGGGCTTCTAAGTGTTACTGCAATACAAATAATAAATAATGTCTTGCTACAAACATATACACGATACAATATGTATAGAGAGGGCTTTTTTGTGTGTTCTCCCCATTTAAAGTACCTGCTACTGTACCTAGCAAAAGAATGCCACGTGAGATCTTTGGCTGTTTGTTGTACTCTGGAAGCCTCCTTTTAAAAAACAAAACAAACAGAACTCTAATCGGTGACAAGATACAGTCAGGGAAAGGAAAGTTATTGGATATTCCTTCACAGTAAGGCCCAGGCACTCAACACCTAAGTCACTCTAATATGACTAAACTATTTATGTGTCAAAACAGATGACTGTGAAAGTAATAGATAACAGAATTTTGCCCAAAACTGTGATAATGCCAATAAGAAAAATCTATAGGACAAATTCCTATGTCAACATTTCAAGAGTACCTCTTCCAAAACCTTATTAACTAGCATGAGCTATTTCCTTTAGCTGCCAGTATAACAATAGAGCCAATATACAGTAAGGCCCAAAATCTCGGGCAGCACCACACAGCCTAAGAACTGGGCTGTGCACTGCTCTGCCCTTCAGGATACAAATGGGATCCTCTTACCTGAAATCACAGAGCAGCTTTGGAGACCCCCTCATGGGAAGGAGATGATCCCTCAGTCTCATCTCGTCTCTCTCCCACAATGCAACTGCATTTCATCCACACTTGATGGGACACCCTCTCTCTACTTCACCACTTACTTGCAGAGAAGCAACGCACCTGTTTCACAAGTCTCTGTTGCTAAAGAGGCCAGTGGAGGATGTGGCCCTAAATTCATGCTTGTGATGCATTTCAAGCTTTTTGTTTGTTTTGTACTTCAAGACTCCAGAGATAACAGCTAAAAGGACTTGTAGCAACAGTGAACTTGGGTGCCATTTTTTGGGATGAAGGATTCCATAACTCTAAAGTAATATTTTCCCCTATACCTAACCCTTTCACTCACAAAAGCCTCAGAGTAGACTGATTTAGATTTCTGATTTAGGAGATTGGAACATAGCAATTTCTAGAGCCTGATATTGCTGTAGACCTGAGGACATGGATGAAGAGACTTGAGGCGTTGCGCTCCCCAAGTTCTCATCATATTGAGTTCTGAAGCAACCTTAGCCTTTATTAGCCTGTGGGATATACTGTAACCCCAACACCAGTGCAGTGTTACGCCATTATATTTTAAGCTGATCTAGTGTATTTTGGGAAGCCCCCAGAAAATTGTGGTGATCTATATTTGTAACTGCTTGTTCTGTTTGGAGTAGTACGTGTGCAAGCAATACAGAAATGCATGCCTTTTTCATATATTTGCCTTACAAAAATATTGATCCTTGTGTGATTTGTTAGAAGACAGCATGATGATGATGATGATATGTTGAATTCTTGAGAATTATTCCGCAACTGCAGAAATTACAATTCTCCAAAACTACTGTAATTAATAAGCACAAGCCTCATATTTTCTAGAATTCCTTAAGCTGATATATCTGAGTCACAGGATGACAACTCTAGCATTTCTAAAACTCACAATGAAGGGCATTATTCATAACAGGCACAGAATTGTATGGATATTGCTGGTTCAGAAACACAAAGGCAGTAACATAGATCTTACTCCACTCTGCATGACACTTCTTCTGCTTTGTCAGCTCTAACCGACATTAGATTATCAGTTCTACTGTTTGTTACTGCTCTGCAGCCTTCAGATCCAGAAGGAAATATGTTCTTTAGACTTATCCAAAATCTTCATTTTCTGCAGAGTACCATATATGTGGTAGCTTTTACATGGGTTGAGTTGCTAGAACCTCTTCACAGTTACATCCAGAACGTGCAGTTAAAGGCCTTCACAGTAATAAAGGAACTTGCTGTAACAGATGTTTGCTCTTTCTTACAATCTGTGATGGAGCACTGGCAAATATGGGGTTTAAAGGGCTAGGAGCTGCAGCCAGTGGGAAAAGTCAGCAGGGGCCAGGAACCCAGTATAAGAGGGAGCTGCAGAAGCAGAGGTATCTGTCTGTCCTGGGGCTCAAGTGAAAGGTTGGCTGCCTGGCTGTAGGAGTTAGCACCCCGGACAGCTCAGTGGCTGACCACAGGGAGCAAGTGGAAGCCAGGGCCCTGGGGTAAGGGTCGACCCAGTGGTGAGGCAGTGGGGAAGTGGCCAGTAATGGTCTGGAGAGAAGAGGTTCTGGGGTGAGGGTCTGCACAAGACTTGGGCTGCAGGGAGGCAGCCCAGGGAATAGAGAGGCTGGAGGGAGGCAGCAGTACAGAGGTTTGCCCGGGTCCCTTGCTGCTTCCCCAGATTGCCAGTGAACTTGCAGCAGACATCGCAGTGACCATTGAACGACGAACGGCCAGACCAAGCAAGTAAGACTTCCCCTGGAAGCAGGGTACATCAACAGGTGCCCAGCTGGAGGGCTGAGAGGCTGGCACTGAGAGTGATGGAACACGGGCTGTGGACAGGGTTGCCCTCTTGAGCAATTCCCCAATAACATCGCCAGGAGGTGCCCGTCTGGCAGGCAGTGCTGGCACCCCATCACAGTAGGCCAAGGACTGGAGGATCCCTTATGGAGAGTCTTGGTGTAAATTCTAAAACAGTGAGTTCTTGCAGGACTAGGCCTATTGATGATAGAGCCTACTACTGTGAATAGTCATACTGAAACATTGGCAGACGTATGTCCCTCTTTGAAATTAAGATATTCTGGATGACAACATATTAAAGTAACTTCACAACATGTATGCGATACCCTGCATAGCCTCAGCAGCAATATTCACGGGCCAATCACAGAGAGTAATGTCACATCTTTGAAAAAAAAGGGGGGGATGGGGGGCCTTGCATAGTGAAGGCAAAGGCTTACTGTTAAGGCATAAACAGTATGCCTTATACAGAAAGTGAATTCTACTCTATATAATTAATGTTTACAAAGTGCTTTGGAGATTAAAAGTTATATATAACGGTAAATACATAATACAGTTTAGAATGGGAATAGTTTGTTATGCTACAACCTCCTGAACTATTCTAGGAATTACTGTGTATTTGGAAAATCTGCCTACATTTCTGTTAACATCAACAGTTTCAGCATGTTAACAACTGCTATTAATAATGCCATTGAGAAAAGTATTTAGGAGGAGGTTGTTCTCAGAGGGAAGAACATTTTGGAAGATTTACTTGTAAATAATGCAAGAACTCAGATTAGAATTAATATGATGGATTGACCATGGTTATCACGTTAGAGGTGTACTGGGAGTTTGATGACCTACTACGGCAGAAAATAGAGGAAGTACTGGTCAAATATTTTCAGTGCTGTTTAATGAACATGGTCTGAATTTACAAATTGTGTAATACAGTAAAATGCCAACAATCTGCTATGTACAAATATTATCCTTTTTCAGACTTATCATGGAAAGTTCAACCATCAAAAAAAATCTAGTGGTGCAAAGGGGGAAACATTTCACAGGCATTTAAGTTCCATTTTCAAAAGTGACTCAGGTATTTAGGAGATTAAGTCCCATTGACAACCAATGAGACTTCAGATCCTAAGTTTTTTGTTTTGTTTTTTTTTAAATAGGACCTAGGCCCTTTTAAAAATTTCATCCAAAAAGCTTAAAATTACAGACTGTAAGTGCCAGAATGGTCATCAACAAACTGTACCTCTAAATAGCACATGTAATTATTTTATTCACTTTTTGTTGTGCTCAGTGATTCTCACCCTTATCCTCTATAAATCATCATTAAGAAAATCTAAAGCCTTCTATTTTCCATTTATTTGGAAGTTTGGGACATGAGTACTGAGAGAAACAAGAGAAAGAGGGTGTTAAAGCTACTGCACATATTATTTCCCCTCATATACTTAGCTGAGTATCACATGCTGTATATGTAGACATCATTCTAAAACACAACTAGCAGCAACCAGCAAATACCCGTTAGCTCTCTAAGACATACATGAAGTTAAAGAAAGTTGAATAAATCTTAATTTGATTTAACAGAGTTCTGAATTGTCTGGTTCCTTAGTACAGAACCCTCCCAATTATACTCTTGAGCTAATGGAAGCTACAGAACTCTGGAATTACGTATCTTGCTTCCTACTGACATCTAAAATACCCAGCGAGTTTTACCATCTAAAAGTAAATTAAGATATGTCACCTTTTAAAAAAAAAACAAAAAACTTAGGTGCCTAAAATTTAAGCTTCAGAACCAATATTTGGGCACCTGAAGAAAAATGGCCTGATTCTCAGAAAGAGAGTCCTTTTGCTATGGGAGATTCAGATCTTTTTAAGATTGCCTGTAAAAAGGCAACTGAATACAGTAAAGTTGCCTTAGGAAGTGCTAGCATACAGTGAAATTCTCCTTCAATGAGTTCTCTAATGAAGAATTAATCCTATTACAACAACACATTTTTAAATCTACCAAGCACAGATTATTTTAAGTCCTATACATATTTATTTTACATGTTTGTAAAAATGTCAAAGGTTTGCTAGAGGATTAAACAAAATGCCGTAAAATAGAATCGTTACTGAACCATTAAACATTCTAGCCCTCATTTTAGGTTGTAAGTGAAGTGCTGCAACAGAGTCTTGAGCTGCCATGTTTATTGTCTCTGAATACGACAGACAGTTCAGGACACAAGAAAGAAGTACACAGTTTATCCACATCTGTTAGAAATGAGAAAATGGGATAACTCGCAGAAGTTAGGGATGGAAATCACTCGGTCCATTTCTTTACCAATGCATGACTGTGCTTTACAGCAGGGGTTCTTAACCCTTTCAGCCTCACAACACAGCTGGGGAGCCGTATGCAACACACAGACACCCCCACTTACAAAGCCTGTGGCCGCCAAAGCTTCCCCACTGCTGAAGTTCCTCCCTAGCATCAGCACTGTTGGTGGTGGATCAAGTTACAATGGCCCCTCTCACCAAAAATAATCTGCCTCAAAAAGTATTTTTGGTGGCAGGAAACGGTGACAATCAGAGAACTGTATCCTTTGTGGTAACTAAGGTATCTGTATACACTATCTAAAACCCACACTAAAATGTTTGGCACAGGTGGCTGGCAACCCCCAAAACAAGATTTTTGTAAAAACTGTCCATAGAAATTTTTTCAAATGCTGGCATGTTTGTAACCTCTAAACTATAGAGTCAATACTGTGAGACCATAACCACCTCAACAATCGAGTAGAGCAGGGGTCGGCAGCCTTTGCTGGCCCCTGTGCCAGCCCCGCCCACCGCACCCTCAGCAGGTGCCAGGGGCGGGGCCAAAAGGGGGCGAGGCCAGGGACTCCAGGTTGGGGGGGCGGAGTGGCTGGGGGCAGGCGCCCATGGGTTCCCGGCTGCAGATAGGGATGGGGCCAGCTTAACCTTGGGTTCCCAGCTGGGGCCAGGGCTGGGGCTAGCTGCCTTGGGTTCCCAGCTCTGGCTCAGCTGGCTCCCGCCAGCAGCAGCAGCTCCAGGTTGGGGGGAGAGGGGATGGTGTCCCTGAGCGTGGAACAGGCTGACCCGCCCCACTCCGCTCCCCTGCAGCGTGAGGGGTGGCCACCCCAGGCCAATTGGCCCTGGGCTCCGCTTCCCCAAGGGACAGCTCTGTCCAGCAGGGGGCAGGGCGAACAGGGCACAGGAGTCCCACATTGCAGCTTCTTTTTCCCTACTGGCCGTGCTCCCCAGCAGGGAAGTGCAGCCAGCAGGGGCCTGGAGCCAAGGCATGCACTTCTTGTGGCCCCAGGCTGCACTAGGGGGCAGGGCTAGCGGGGGGTTTTTGAGCAGTGCCCCACGCCGCTCAGGATTGGCCCGCGTGCCAAACTGGAGATTGCCGATCCCTGGAGTAGACAGTCCTCTCTCTGCCCCTCATTTTCCCTCCCTAAAAGGCAACTTTGCTAAGTCTCCAATTTTACTTTAATAAATATTTAGATTTGAATAACCTTAATATTGCCTTTGCTCTCCTCTTGCTTTACCTGTCCCCTCCAAACACAGCAGTATATCAGACCCACTCCAAATGGTTTCTATTAAGCTGTGAGAACATAGAAGCAATTGTCTAGGTACATGACTTATTGGAGAAAAGGATAACATGCTTCTAGTGTGGTTACATTTCATCCCAATAAAACCTTTATGACACTGTATGGTGTGATATAACCTTACTTTCTTGTACTCTATTATTACATCTATCCACCTGCAGTTAAAATGGGATAGTAGAATGTTTCCTGGACATTTGAGCTGCACACATACTGAATGATATTTCAGCTGTATTGGTGGATGTACTGGTTACACAGATTCTGATTGCTTCCATGGATATTTGCTAGAGCTTTTCCTGCAGGTCAGCTTCCCAGGACTTAAAAATGGAAGTGGTAATTGAAACCATTATGAGGCTTTTTAAAAGTCTTTTTTATTTCCCTAAATAACTATATATGGAGAACCATCTTTTCAGCAGTACATGCTGGAGAAGTAGCCAACCCATTTTCCTATGCGCAGAACAAAGCAGAGGAAGCTTATTCAATTCTGCTGCTGGTATTATATTTGGGTGAGCACTGTTGGGTGAGAACACACACACACACACACACACACACACACACACACACACTGAAGCTAGCTGAGAGGAGGCGTGTCACACTGGAATTAAATACAAAAGCAACAATTCAAGAAATAATTGTTATCTCTTTTCTGTTTTTGCTCATTTAAACTCTACCTGAACAGCAAATTTCTCTCTGCCAGCTTCCTTCTTCCTTTTATGTTCTGAAGCCAAGTCAAAAGTAAAAGGTCATAGTCTTACTTTTCAAAGACACAGAAGATTAAATAACCTAACAAAAACATTTCTTTCTATTTCCATTTTAGTGCAGAACTAATGTTACCTGCAGTAAATCATGTTTCCCAATGTACTTTTAAATGTCACCAGTGACGGTCTTTCTGTTGCTTTCCTTGGAATACTATTCCATAGGCTCTAGCAAGTTGGCAAGCACTTCCTTTAGTCAGTCTACATTTTCTTTTCTTTTCCTTTCCTTTTCAGAGTGTCATTCCCTATTACTCTCGGCCATATTCCCCATTTCTGTGAAAACCATAAAAAACAAAATCTATCTCCTGGCTTATTCCCACAAAACACATGTAGATTGTTATCTTTTTACTTTAGGCCCTGATATTGCTAGGTTCTCCTCATGGATACTGAGGCCCTACTAGCGTGGGACTTATCACAAGAATGGGCTTTTCTTGTCATTGAGGCCTGGTCTATACACAGTTTTTGTACAGGTATGTTGGTTAGGGGCATTATTTATTTACTTACCCGAATAGTTATACCAATATCACTCCTAAGGCGAATGCAGTTATACTGGCATAAATGTACTTTATGCCCATGTAATTCATGTCCCTTCCTGTTATGTAATGATCTATACTGGTATAAACACATTTATACCAGTATGACTATGCTCACATAAATGGGATTAGTTAGAGCAGTACAACATAATCAAAACTGTTTGACCATTGAGTAGACTCTCTCTCAAAGTTTTAGACCTCGATAAACAGAGGGCTATCAGAAGTATATATCCTCTTTCCTGTCTACCAGCAACCTAATTCATGCTTGAATTAATGCTTTGTAATCATATAGCAAACAATACCATAACAGTCAATCAAACAGATGAGGATGTATTATACATAAAATGCTATTGGCAGTTCCCCCATCATTCACAAAAACGTTCAAATTACTTTTAATCATTCATCATATATCAATCCTTCAGCTCCTTAATCAATATTTTTGTTCCTCTTCAAATTCACTGTAATATATCCACAAACTCTGTGGCACTGATAGCCTCAGAATTGAAGTCCATTTAGCTATCACCAGAACTCTATACACAGATGCTATTGTCTCATGGCTTCATAATATGAAAATACAATTTGTTACTTTCTCAGATCCAACATTATTTTTCACAAGAGTGGATTGTTGTTATATTATCTTAACTTATTTATGCTGTTGGCATACTAGGTAAATTTACATCCGATAGCAGTAAGTGTTAATACTAGTGATGGGGTTATTTAATGAGTTTAACACAGTCACTAGGAAATGTACACGTAATGTAAAATCACATGTACTAAAAAAATAAACCAAACTGACACATGAGCAGGCTGAGGATTCTCCAACCCATAAAAGATTCAGCCCTTTAAGTAAAAGCTTGAGTAAGCAGATAGGACTTTCAACATGTTCTTAGAGCCAAACCCTCATGCTCTGTCAGACAAACAAGGGGAAGAGAACATTAGAGTTGACAGGGAGTTTATAAGACACAATATACAAGACCCAAACCATAAATGGCTTTATAGATTCCAACACCTAAATGAAAGGAATCAAGCAGTGTACAGAGCACTGGTGTAGCATGCTCCTGAAAAAACACCATTTAAGCAGGCAGCAACATTCTACACGAATTGAAAACTCAGCATGGGTATCCCAATGAACAGCACATTGCATTAATCTCAACTGGAAGTGATAAAGGAATGGGTAACTCTGGCATGATCCAGAACTGAAAATAGGGTCCTAACAACTTAGGCCAAGCTAAGATGGAGCAAAATAGTCTTGCTTAACTGCTGTTACCTACAAAATCTAGAAGAAATAGATACCCAGCCAGAATCACCTCATCTTACCTTGTTGCTGTTTTAATTGCAACAACAAATGGCAAAATATAATAGAATATATACATGTCTAAACCCTAGGATGAAGGCAGGATGTCTGGCATACTACAGCAAGAGTAATATTTTCCTGATTTTTTTTTTAAACAAAGATAATGATTTTTAACACTTTGTGATTTTTGGCATTACAGAAAGTGGTACTTGTATGTGGTACTAAGCAGCTGGGGACTATAGTCCTCCATGAACTAAGAATGGTGAGGGGAAGGGCGGGAATGGTTAGGCAAATTAAATCAGGTAGTAATACCTCCATAGAGCTACAGCTGCCTGAAGAGAGGCTCACAAATACTGGAAATGCCCCAGTCAGAAAGGAGAGAGACAATGACTGGGGAAACCAGATGCCTAGAGGCGTGTCATTGCTGGATATCGGTGCAGTTGCCCTTAACTGACACCAACTAAGATGTGGGCAGTATGAAAAGCTAAAGAGAACAGGAGCTCAACACAACGTTTCTGACCAGTAGCTTCTCAGTCCATTGTACAGCCATCACATGCAGGATTCTGGGCCTTATAAAACCCGAAGAACATGTACAATTTTCACTGACTAGGACTTTAGGTACTTTTGCAAATAGCCCCTGAAAAGATTTAGGAGCACAAATCCCACTGACTTTCCATGGGACTTCTAAGTCCCATAGGCATTTTGAAAACTTCCCCTTTAAGAAAAATTATTTTCCATTAAAAACAATTATCTTTTATTATAGTGTACTGTATATAGAGGCTGCTTAGAGTGGGTTTGTTGGTTATTTTTGGTCAGATTTACAATATACTTCATCACAAATTCACCTCTTCATCCTCACTCCAGAAAAATCCCCTTACAGATTCCTGTTTCACTGCCCCAAAATAATAATAAACTGATTCTCATCCACCAGGCTCCCATCTGATCTGCCTTAATATGAATGAACAATGCTGAATCACAAAACTTTTGTCATTTCTACCAAAAATGGTATGTAGTCCTGTTTTGTATTACCCAAGGGGTATGTCTACACTAGCAATTTAGGTTGACTTAAGGACACTTAAGTCAACCTAAATTACTCCACATCCACACTGGACTTTCATTAAGTCGACTTAAGAAATTCCTTAATAGCTTCCACTCTTTAGGTCAACTTAAGCCTTAAGTTGACTTCTTAAGTTGACTTAAGGACAGTGTGGACGGGGAGTAGCCCTTAAGTCGACAATTATTAAGTTGACTTAATGCCAGTGTGGACAACTATGTCCAATGTTAAGTCGACTTAATATGGTCGACTTAAAGGTAGCACCACTGTTAAGTCGACTTAATATGGTGGACTTTAAGACGACTTAAAGTTGACCTTATTAAGTTGACTTAAAGTCGATTTAACTTCTCCTAGTGTGGACATATCTAAGGAGACTGGCCACCTAAAGGAGCAACTGAGCTGGTGGGACTAACAGTGAGCTGGGTGAGCTCATCTGCATCTCAGGGTTTGTTATACAAAAATACTGCCTCAGTGATCAACTCCCTCAAGTCAGCTGTCCCTCCTCATGTCCACATGGAGTCGGACTCCAAGCTCCACTGAGAATGATGAGCCTCCAGAGAACACAGCTGCACCCTTAATATATACAGAGGGCTACTGATGCTAACTGAATGCCAGCATCCAAGCTTCTTGTCACCTCCTCCACAACGCAGGTGAGCACCACACTGTGGCAAGGCACTGAAAGTGGGAGAAACAAGGAGACAAAGGACTGAAAGTGAATGTGACTGAGAATTAATAGGTCTGGCATATGGAGGTAGGGCAGGGATGTGATATGGAGAGCAAGCTAGGGAGAAAAAAGTAGAGAAAAACAAAGCAAGGGTAATGAGAGATGAGAAAGGAGAAACAGAGAAAGTGACAAAGAAAGAAGCCCCACCTCCCCCCCAACCTGCTTTCATCTCCCAATCATGCTTCTAACCCCTCATTCACTGCCCAGACCATCAATAAACCACATCCTGTGACTATATTTAGTCACCTGTCCACAAAATAATAGAAGTGTGATCTAGAAAAGCACAATCCACCTCTTCCAGTGCAAAACTGTTTCCTAAAGTACTAATACTTTTCAGTCTAGCTGTAAATGTCCTGGTGGTGATGAAGATCTCTTCTTTTAGGAGACTATTCTATGCATGGATAATGATAACACATAACACTGTCAGAAGGCTTTTCCAAATACCAGGCTTAAATTTTACTTTCCTAATTTCATCCCTTTATGCATAGTTGCAAACTGTTTACATGATTCCTTTCCATTCATGTATTATTAGTCACTGCTTATCCAATACTGAAAGCAACCTAATCTAGAGCTGATAAATATTCAGGATTTCTTTTATCATCTTGATGGTACATATACTGTTTTAATTTACTTAGTCCATTCTTGAAATCTTGGCTAACTTGACAGAGATATCACAAATTACAGGCACAGCTAAATTTGACTGGTTACAACACTCTTTTCAGCAGTTGATCACGTGTCTTTCTCCGTCTCTGTTTTAGCTTGAACTACCACATATGCATAAAAACAAGAACCTGAGGAACAGTGTTTTCTAGTTGTTCATGTGTGCTAAGGAACAGTGTTTTCTAGTTGTTCACATGTGAATCCCCACAGACAGGAAAGTCCATCTTAGTTTTTCTGTCAGATCAAATCAGTCCTCTGGCAATCCCTACAACTCACCAGAGCAGGATATGTCCAACAGTAACATTGATAAAGAACAGTGCACTTAATTTAGCATATGTGTTTAGCATGCAGATATTTGGTAGCTGTAACCTACTGCAATAGTTTATTTCTATTCCCGCCACCCCCAGTCTATAGGCAATTAATTTGTGCCAATGGGCCAAAGTCAAGGTGCAGCCATCAGTCTGCCTAGTGGATGGTATGATTAGCATTTAAAATGTAACCCTATTAATCTAAATGGAGCTTCTGTATATTCTATAGTTGCATAGCTATTTTCATAACAATTCATATGCTAACTTCTGCAGGATTTTTCTAAAGATCATCTTTACCTCGACCGCTTACATTTAGTAAGATAAGCATACACAGCAAACCATGCACATGAGCTACTCTGGTTACAATAGAGATCAAATAAGTTTCTTTAACCATTAGGAAAAGACTGGCTAAAACATTGGGACATGAACAAGAGCATCACTGCAAAATAAGGATATAAAATTTAACTATTCCAAGTATTAAATATACGTGTATGAGTAAAATTTATGACTTCTTCTTCCAGAGAGACTATATTGTTAATTCCAGTTATGAGACACTGGAATGTCACCAAAGAAAGCTCAGAGTTTAACTCATTCACTCTCTTGTTGCTTATAGGACATGGCCCAATTTCACTGCAGTATCTGATCACCAACCAAGGGGTTAAAAATAACTTCTCTTTCTTCCTTCCCAGACTGTAGAAGATGTAATTTGATTTGCTTATATGTTTTATTTTTTTTTTAATTATTATTTGTGTGTGTCTCTGTGTGTGTGTTTATATCTCTTGCAGGACTGAGTTCCACCAGTCTAGCTATAGGTTCATTAAATGTTTGGATTCCTGCATTCATAAATTTCTCTCTGTTGCTCCTGTGGAATCTCCCTGTTGTAGGAAGTCATGGCTACACATGAAGAAATTACTCTCAGGTAGTTAGGGCCATTCCCATGCTTTGAATACCAGGACAGACATCTTGAACTGTATTCAGTGGAAAGTCTGTACAAAGAGCAAGGGGATAGGAAGGTTGCGCATTTGGTGTTCCATGATTCTAAGTAAAAGGGCTTCTGCACTTTATAACTGGTAGAGCTTTTTTAGGACTTCTTAGATCAAATGAGCTGTAACAATCTAGCTGAGAGGTCAAATGTATGCGTCAGTGGGGCCGGGTCTATGTTTGCTAAAATAGAGCACTATTTCTTCCACGCACTGACTTCTCACTATTGATTTTTAGGCTTCCAGCCTCTGCAAAATGGGAACTTCTAGCTATAGCATGGAAGCCGTATTCACTGCTAACCGTCTGACCAATATCTTGGAACTGCCCTCCAAGTGTTCGTTGTGAGGCTGCTTATCTGTAGGATTGTATTCCTTTTTGTTTTTCTGCAGACCTGTGTTATGTTAGACGCATACATTCACACAGGAAGTCTAATGGTCCAGTACAGTAACCTTTACTCCCTGACACAGTCATATACAGTGTACTCATAAAATTATTACAGATCCGTATTCTTAGATAATTACATAGTCACTCCACATCCATCACATTCCCGTCTTCCAACCAGCATCACCACAGTCTTGCACTGGGCATGTATTGCTGACATTTCACTATTTTCTCTTACTAACTCTTTTAACAGATGCGGGACACTCAACAACAACAAGAAGACTGAGCTTTGTGGGACTCGTAGGCTCTAACACTGTAAGGGAAAGGACAGTTGCCTGTAGTGATTCTCTGGGCTCAGTTCAAGAGAAA
The DNA here is from genome assembly GCA_007922175.1 of Pelusios castaneus. NCBI lineage: Eukaryota > Metazoa > Chordata > Testudines > Pelomedusidae > Pelusios > Pelusios castaneus. Next base: position 19,311,653 of record ML685797.1, read on the forward strand.
GACTTCAGCTATTCCACTCATTTCTCTTCCTTGCTTTTGGAGGTGGAGCAGAAGTATCTGGGGTTCAGCAGTATTAGAAGCAGCAGAGAGTGTACAGATGTGATTTTCTCGTCTGTGGATAGGAAGAAGTCATTCACCAGAGCAACAAGTGCTATCATGCTCTGACCCGAGACTGAGAAAAACCTGAAGTATTGGAAGCTAGTAAGTGGCATGAGAAACTGGTTTGCTAGCGTCTCTATCAGCTGACACACAAAACTACAAAGTACAACGCTTCCACCTGCCTTGTCTTTTAGATGCAATTACATGCTTCCATGGTTAATTGAAAAAGTAGCCTGAAGTTTAGTGGAGAAGAGCCAGAAAGCCTGAAGCAACGTAGGCTATTAGGCAGACTATCTGTTCTTCCCCCCCTCCGTTTACCTCTCATCTTTTTTCTGGCACCGCACTCTTAATGACTACAGAGACATTATAACAGGAGCTTCAGACTTGCTGCGTGTTACAGCTCTAGGAACACAGTGTACAAAAGATTACTTCCCTGTAATGCAAGCTCTCGGAGACGGCTGCCTGCAGGAATACTTTCATGCTGTCAGGTATGCCTGTGCTCTACTCCCTTCCCCAAAACCCTGTAGGAAGCTTGGGCTAGGGGGCATGCACATAGGGGCATGCACATATCTCCTTTAGGGTACTGATCATTCAGGGTCAAGGTTATATGAAGATATGCAGCCCTGTTCAGCCCCTCAGTTCCTTTCACTACTTCAAAATCCGCTACATGGACACCAAAGACACAAGGATGGAGGGTGAGTTCCAAAGGGGTACCTGGATTAGTCTAGTTCAGCAAAACAAACAAGGAGTCCTATGGCACTTTTAAGGACTAACAAGTTTATCTTCAAAGCGTCTGATGAAGCGGGATTTTCTCCCATGAAAGTTCATGCGATAAATAAATTTGTTAGTCTTTAAAAGTGCCACAGGACTCCTGGTTTGTAAGGATGGAGAGTGGTTAGTGCACTGTCTACACCATCATTTCTAAGTACTCCAAGTACCTGTTTTCCTTCTTTGAGGGTTGCCTACATAAATCAATGCTCTTGCAAATCTAATAAGTAATAAACCACAGGGAAGGCTGAGGAGGACTTCACTAAAGATTAACATTACACAGCCAACTGAGCATCAGATCTCGAAGTTAAATCTAGGCAGTAATATTGTATAAATGTAAAGAATGCTATAAAATAAGTAACTATTTAAAAGCAAATCCTAGCCTTTCTTCAGGTTTTCCTCCTCGAAACAAATATATTTGCTGCCCTGTTCTGTGGCGCTATGGACTCTGTACAACATAGATCCAGTCATTTTTCCTCAGCATAGTATGTCTGCCAGAATCCGAACTAACCTAATGCAGAAAGAACACATAGTATTAACTTCTCCCGTATCTGTTCACAGCCACTAAAGTCATGTATTCACACCCAGTCCTATAAATTGTGCCTCTTGATGACCATCACTACTTCAGTGTATGGAGTGCCTGTGCACTCTTAAGTCAATAGTTTATACAGGAGCCAGAATTTATAAAGTAACAGTTTATATTCTATTTTATCTTTATGTTTTTATGACTTCCCTCTTCCTGCACCTCTATCACCAGTATGCTGATTTAGATTACTAGAATGTGGAAGCAAGAACTTTATCTGCATTTGAGCCTGTAAAGAACCAAGCCACCCTTTGCATATGTTTATACCCACTCTGAGCTGATGCTAATGACTTTATAAGATATAGGACAACACTGTACTGGACAATATGTGTGTAAGAAAGGGTCTACACTTGAATTTGCTTTTTTTGCCTGTGAATGACCAGAAACAAACAATTAAGAGGTAAAATTACCATAAATCCATTTCTACAGATTTGTGGCCTATAGGAATGTTGAAAAATACCAAACATACACACAGAGATTATGACCTGAGAGCGGATGAGAGGCTATTTTCTTTCAGAAATTCATACTGCAAAACTGTGCAGTACTTGGGCAAAACTCAGCAATACACAGCAACAACCTTGTAAAGTAATTGTCAGTCTCTAACGTTGCCTTTGTACATAAAGTGATTGGAAAAAATGGTGGCCAGCCAAATTTGGCAACAGCTGACATCCTATAATTTTTGGATCCTCAACTATAGTTTAGACTGGGTTGTGTAATGGAATAGCGCCAATCACAGTGGTCAATGATCTCCACAGGGGAAACAGACAAAGGCCAGATGTCCATGCTGAAATCATTAGATGCGTCAGTGGCCCTTGGCACTGACAGAGAAGACTTGCTACTCACTCCTTGACTGCAGGACCTGGCAGAAGAACGTGACAGTGGCAAAGTGGCTCAGGACTTTCCTTTCATAAAGACTGCAGGGTGTAGTGCAGTCCTCCTACTTTTGAATTATCTGGCAGAGATAAGTATCTGGATAAAAGCCAATTGATTTGGGCCCCATTCAGATAAGCTGGAAATCATATAATCATAGAAGGTTAGGGTTGGAAGGGACCTCAGGAGGCCATCTAGTCCAATCCTCTGCTCAAAGCAGGACCAGCCCAAACTAAATCACCCCAGCCAGGGCTTTGTCAAGATGGGCCTTAAAAACCTCTTCAGGATGGAGACTGCCCGACCTCCCTAGGTAACCCATTCCAGTGCTTCCCACACTCCCAGTGAAAAAGATTTTTCCTAATATACAACCTAGATCTCCCCCACTGCAACTTGAGACCATTGCTCCTTGTTCTGTCACCTACCTAGTTCCATCCTCCATGAGCCACCCCCACCATTGAAGGGTGAGCGTGGGGCTGGGTCACTCTCCAGGAGTTTGCTCCTCCTCAGCCATCTGGGGCTGCAGGACAGGGCAGGAGAGCAAAGGTAAGGAAGGGAGGGGAGCCAAGCTGGAGAGGAGCAGAGGTGGTCTCCTAATCTTGATGCTGGGCAAAACTGGAATTGTGTGGCCAGCTTGCCTGCATGAAGATGCCTGGTGTTTGGTGTCTGTTTCCATTAGGGACCCCATATGTAAAAAGATTTTAGAGAATCTAATTTCTCCTACAACAGAGACAGCTTGAAGGGCTGCTTTGTGTTTTCTTTTGCTTTGCTATAGTCTGTCTTCCATTCCCATTGACCAGAGAGGTGATCCAAATTACAAGGGTGTAGGAGGAACCCTATTAGATTTCTATTCCCAGAAGAGGTGGCAGGATTGGGAAGCAAGGAGGTGAGGGAAGTTGCGCTAGGGTTTTGGGGCACAGGCTGGGGAGAGGCGCAAGCTGTGTGGGAGCATATACTTTTGTAGGTTTTTTCTTTCATGTCTGAAATTTTAAAAACATAGTTTGGGAACAACTTGGGTAGATAGATATCACAACTGTTATTCACATTGCCTAATCAGGGGAAATTCAAGATGTGACTCTCAATAGGAAAATGCCATAAATAGTCTGCGCACCACGATCACCTCCATCTCTATGCTTTACCACAGCAATTACAATAGGAGAAAATACTTTTGCTAGATAGTCCTGTCATGAAACACGAGGGAGTTGGAAACTGGGAGCATTCCATGGTGTGCCTTTATCTTTGCAACTCGATCCTGTCATAAACAAGTCTGACACAACCCCCTCTACATTCAGCAAGATATATAAAATGCCTGTCTTCATCCAGGCTCTTCAATAAACTGCAGGCACTAGAGTCCCTTGAATGCTATTTGCTGTCTTGGATCTTTTTGAGAAAACTGAGCCAGATGCCACAGAGGGTCATAAAATACATACACATACTTTTTTGATGTTCCCCTCTGCAATCTGGGCTCCTGTATAGCTGTGTCATCCAAATCCCTCATTCCTGATGTCCGTCTTACACTCACTCCACTGTATGAACCCCCACTCCAGGGTCAGCACATGCTCAGCCCCCTGTAAGCAAATAGCTCTTAACTTAGTGAGTGAGTGCTGCTGGCCAGCCACTCATGGGATTATGTGATAGAAGGACCCTAGCAAACACTCCAGTCCCAGTCCCCCAGATGCAATCCTAGGAAATTCTGTCTTGCAATGTTCAGCGCTGCCCACTGCAACCTCATGCTTCATCAATGTATCAAAAATAATTGATATGCACCAACTTTGTCATTTTAAATGGAGTCTCTATGCACACCCAAGCAACATGCACTGCTTTAGATTTTTTTTAAAAAAAGCTTATTAAGTACAGAAAGATTTTAAATGATTATAAAGCCAGAGGAATATAAATCAGATTTGATCAGGAGGAAATAAAAGCAAGTCACATTCTAAACTAAGCTTAATACTTTCAGCAAATTTAAATAATGCTCACCATAGGCTGGCTGACTCCTTCAGTCAGGACCTTCCCCTGTGGACTGTCCATCAGTTGCTTGATGTTGTTTTGTAGGTGGAAATGGGAGGGCGAGACAGAGAGAGCATATGCAAAATTCTCCCTTTTTCAACACATTCCTTTACTCTCTCCCCTCAGGGATCAGGTAACAAAAGTATCTGTGCATGGTTTTCTCCATGCCTTACTGAAGCATGAACTACCCCTCTGCTTTTGGAGAGAGGTAAATGTGCCTATAGATATGCAAGGTACCTATTTGAGAAGATTACACAGCAGAGCTTCATAACCATACATACGACACTGCAACAAACATACTTCTGCAATAATAATGGTCAGTACATCAGGAGCATTCCAACAACACCTGACATGACACACTTTGTCTTAAGCAACACCCAGTTATACTGTAAGGGTGAACATGAATGATACACAATTACACCATAAGGATGTAAGTGGAGTGGAGTGTGTCTCAACGGTACTCATTTCTGTTTCTCACGTTGCTATCTGCTTGATCGTTCTTTTAATCTTCACTTTCTTTTATCACTAGCTACCTTCAGGGTAACACATGCATGTCATCTCCTGATGTAAGAGATCACCTGGCTTGTTAAAACTGTAACTGGAAATCAAAAAATATATAATATACATCTTCAGATTATTTTTTTAAGGGCCTATCCAAAGCCTACTGTAATAAAGAGGAATCTCTCATTGACTTCACTGGGCTCTGAATTAAGCCTTTCAACTGCAACCACTTTGAGGCAGGGATCATCTTTTTATTGTATGTGCTTACAGTTTTTGCACACTAGTTTCAGGCATTGCTGCAGAATTGCCGCAAATAATAATGCTGCAAAATTATTAAGACAAAAAAGGTTTTTTTAAAAGCCAGTTTGAATAGTGTGGCAAACTGGCCGCTCTGTTCCTGTGCTGCTTTACGTTGTGGGCCCCAGGGTAAGCCCTGGTAGCCCCCGGCTCTGAGCAGTTGGTACTCTGACCACAGAGGGGCAGGAGGAGGAAGGGGCCCAGGCCCTCCCTCTACTCCGACCCTCAGCCCAGGGGCCCTAGGAATGGCAGCTGCATGCTGCTGACACTGCTGGCAACAGACCTCCCCTCCCCTGGGCTATTTCCCCCTCTCTCTGTACTCTTTAACCGCACCCAGGACTTGATACACTGCTTTCTCTGTCTCTCTTCAACACTCCACCACCTTTCTCCAATGCTCCCTGCTTCTACTCCTCCTTGCTCTCCACACCCTCTGGCTGGAGCAAGGGCTTTTTATCAACTGGGCCTTAACTGGTCCCAGGTGACTTTAATTAAATGACGCAAACCCTGCTCAGATTGTGGGGAACAAAGCCCGGATCATTCCAAGGCTTATATACCTGCCTTCCACAACTCTCCTGCTTCCCTCTGGCCCTGGTGTCTCACAATAGTTATAAACAAAGGAATACAAGAAATTACTTTCCCATTCCCTTTTGATCAGAAAAAAGATAAAAGCTAAAGGCAAGAGTTTTACTGTAAAATCTTCCACTATTTGGCTGAGAAAAAGGATATGTCGTAAGCTTCAACAAAGATTTGTTGTCTTTGGCTGAATGAGTGCCCTGGTGGAGTTAATTTTGAATGCATGCTGCGCTTTAGTTTAAGTTTGCTAGGAACTAAATAACTATGTTTTTACAGCTATAGAAGAGAAAATGTCTCCATGTCCAGAGGAAGAAACTAGAAATGTTATGATTAAAAAATTCATTTCAAGCACAAAGAAAAATGTAATACACATAACATTCACTTTAGTAAACTATAGCTAAATGACAGCGAACAGACAGAGAATGTATCTTTCCTTTCCTTCTCTTCATTCAAAGACACATTGAATTAATACTAAGTACAACAGTTTCAGAAAGAAAAAAGGACAGTATGGTGTAAAAGTTATGATATTGCAAGAACTTAACCAAGGCCTTTGGATCTCCTAATATCAGTAAAATTGTAAACCCCGGATAACTAGCAAATTTGTGAGGACGGATTAAAATGCATTCGGTTACATCCAGGCTACAAGCGAGGTGTCTGATTCCCCTCCTCATGTACTCTTATAAATAGCAGCATAGCTATTGTAGCACTGGTCGCTGGGGCAGCAGAGGCATGTCTGAGTTGTGCTGACTACATAACGCCACTGATTTCATACTTGGCTCAGCCATGCCTCTGATGCTGCTACCCGTGGGTACTGCAGCTACTCTTCTCATTCAAGCTCAATGAGAGCTACCACACGGTTTGTGTGCATGAGCAGGGTAATCAAACTCCTAGCTCATAGTATAGACATAGCCTTCGAGTGGTGATGTTATTGAAGAGCTGGATAACAGAATCTGTAACAGCAGCATGTAGGCCCAAATAGTGGGTTTTCTTGTGCAGTGTGGCGAGGAAATAAGGAGCATCCTACTTCCATGGCCCACACAAAAGGGACAGCTAGAAATGCAAACCCCTGCACTTGGGAGAGCATAGTGCCTGCTGCTACATTATAATCCATGAAAGCAACTAACTGGAATGGGCATGAGAACAGGTTTATGGCTTCATCCCACTTCCATGCTATCTAGAGGGGATAAGGGGAGGGAAGGCAGAGCAATGAAGCATTGCTTGCTTAAAAGGGCACGACAGACTACTCTCTCCCAGAGAAAGGAGGGAACGCCTGCGGTGGGTGGACGCCACACTGCTTCCAACTCAGGGCACTGTCTCAATGTCATAATTCAGTCCATAACAATTGCATTTGCCGATAATACAATCAAAGGTCATTAGGCCAGATTCAGCCTACATTTTCAACCAGGAAACCTTGTTCACATTAACTTAATAGCATGAATTCTAAGGATTGCAAAATCTGGGTTCTTATCTTTCATCACAAAAATCGAATCATGTGGGGTTCAAATCCCATCCCTCATGTATTTGTTTTAAAACGTAGTTTGCATGATTCAACTACAGTGTGTTATAAGGAATAATGGCCAGTCTTCTCTTGGTTCGGAACTATTTCAGTTTCTATCAGTATAAAATTGCCCCAAAATGTTCAACTCAAGGCGTGTACTACTGAGATATGAGGCAGCGGTAGTTGTAAAACTTGCAGATTAAATTTTGACACCCAGCCATTTCAGTTTCAGAAAATCTATTTCTGCAGAATGGTGTTGGTAGAAATTTCATGTACTCTTTACTACACTTTTATTTTTATTTTTTCACTGCACCAAATAAACAATTGATATTATCCCCTGAGTATGTACCTGTCTGCATTCCTGAGCACTCCAGAATTCAAAGCTGGGAGTTAAAAACTTAGCTGCTGGCTCATAGGATGTGGAAGGGCACATGGTAAAAACAGATGGATGTGAACTGTACTCCCATTATGTCCACTGTCACTCATTGATATTCCCAGAGGTAAAGAGAAGGATTACTATTATTTTGGAAATACCACAGTTGCTGTGCTATGACATTATTTCAAGAGGTACCTAAACTGAAGACACTTCAGAAGAAAATGAAACAGAACATGATTATGTCTATAAGGAAGGAGGCATAATAGGTAGCAAAATACATCTCACCTGTACCTAATCATATATTCATTCGCTTTCAGGAGACTTGAATCATCCCATGTGCAGAGGCTGGTAAACAGGACATTCTTTATCATCAGTTTAATAAGCTGCTCCTGAACAGATTCATGAGCTAGCTAAGTATATAATTACCTCAAACTAGCTAACCATAGCTGGATCCAAACTGGAGAGCTTCAGTGAATAGTAAAAAAGTGACACATAGCCACCAACTTCACTCACAAAATCTCCAACAGTACACAACATTGTCACACCTAAAAAAAGATCAGGTGGGGCAAGGGTGCTATATTCTCTTAAATTCACCCCACCGGTCCAAGCTCAACTGATGCCAACATGAAGTGACACTCAGGGGAGACAGATTGTGAAGACCTACAGAATTTCATTGATCCTTTTCTTTCTTAGAAGCTTTGCTCTGAAGTGAAATAGTTCTTGTAGACTTTTAAATATTTCATATTGGGCTTCAGAGTTAATATTCTGAGATGAATATAGACAGTTCACATCTCTCAGAGCGATTGCTTTAGGTTGCCTTAAAATGAAGTTTATATCAGTCTTGTTGATTTACATTCACATTTTGAAGGTTTCCTTTGCAAGTATAAGGGCTAGACACAATTTTTCACAAGGACAACTTCGATTCTGAAACACAAGATTACAGCTACCATGGTATAATACGAGCTCACTTATTCCCAGATGTAGCCCCAGAGGCACTGCGATATATTGTCATATGGTGGATCATCAGATTTGTGTCTTGCCTGCACTTTTTTTTTAAAAGAAAGCCATACCTACTTTTCTTTTACCGAGCACAATACACAAGTAGACAGTCCCCACCCTCCTAATTCCCCCCACTCATGACAAGGGCACAGGGACACAACTTTCTGATTGTAACTTGCACTCTTCTGCTGCTAGGACTATAAATTATTTTCTTGTTCATATGATCTGTAAACAGTGTCATATTAGAACCCGCATGAAGTTAAAGATGCAAAGTGAAAAAGGAGAAGTGATTTTTTTCCCCTCAGCCCCCAGTGCAAATGAGTCCACTGTCAACTTGCCTCAGTCTCCCTCTGCGTCATTCACAAAGTCAGTTACAAAGCACCCAGCTACAGAGACTTGCTCTTTAGCTCAATCTGTAGAGAATCCTCCTTTACATGTGGAAGTGCCTGGTTCAATCTTAAAATGGTGACTATCACACAAATTTCCGCAAGCTTATAGATCTAGATCAGGATCCCAAATTCATGGCTCACAACTTTCTCTGTAGTAGCCAGTACTTCAGGAAAATATAGATCTTATTTCAGATCTGTTTTTTTATAGCATTGGCTTATCTGTAACTATGGCAACAGTGAACAGCTGTTTGTTAAAGTACAGAACCTCCATAGTATAGTTTTATGGGATTATCTGCTGTATCAAGGGACATGCTAGAAAATGATATTTTCCTAAAAGTAAATTATGTCAATATTTTACTGGGCACTCTCAGATGACTTTCATATACTAACTCCTAAGATCTGAGCTAATTTACCAGGTTTTTTCAGCCCGGTGAATGAGACAATTACAAAACATAATACATGGGGATTTGGTAAATATAAGCTTTCCTGACCATGGCTTCCCTGGTTTGCAAACTTGGGAAGAATGCTCAGAAAGAAGGGCAGAGGTGTGGATCGTCAGCACTAGAGGGGTTTGGAAGAGATGAAAAGTAATCTACTCCGCATGGCACCCACTAACAATTATGCCAACCTCCTTAGTCAATGCCATCAGTCCCTCACTTTCATTAGCCATAAAACAAAAAATATATAAAACACCAGAAACAGGAGAGAAAAATGCTTCTATTTAACTTTAAAAATACCAGATTGCACAAATAGTCTCAAAGAAATCAATCATTCAGTGTAAGGTGGATAACAGTGGCAGAATGGAGCCCACAATTATTTTGGTTATATGAAGGTTTCATTTGTAATCATTTTATGGTCAGCGTCAAGTACTTTGAGCTCCAGAATTTAAATTCCATACTTTGCTGAATCTGTAATTTCAAATGCCCTTAGTTATACTCAGATATCCAGCTTTAAGCACATACAGTTTCATTTGTGTAAGAAACCTACTGAACACCAATGGCCTGGTTTTAATAAGTGCTGAGCATACCCAACTCCCACTGAAATCAGCAGGAGCTGTGGGTACTCAGCACATTTGCAAATCAGGCCGTAAGAGTGGCTTGATTTCTACTCCTGAGAGCTAGAGAGATTATGTTAAATCCTACCAGATGGACAGTGGGTAACTTTGAAAGGTCTATAAATGGGGGTGAACACATTTAACTGGGTCCCTTAGAATACAGAATTTAACTAGAGCTGATTCACTGGTCCTTACATAATAGTTTGGAGTAACTTGGGTAACATAGCTATTGTTTATTAAACTGACTGAAAATATATTAACCCCTTCACATCCTCTTCCTTTTATTGGCTTGTTCATGTCACAGTGCTTGTAGATTGTTCCTGTTGTTAGTTGTTGCCTGCATGTGTGTTCTCCCAGTATGTATTCTGTCCCAGCTTTGCACAGATAGCCAATACAGAAAACCACGACTGAATTATTTAATAAGACTAGAGATCTGTTTCAGTAATGAAGGCACCAAGCCAGGTTTATTGTCGACAAAGCACAGTAAAAGTATACTTAGTACACGTATGCCCATGACAATGGACTGGATCAGTGAACTGTGGGACTTTCCATTCCTCACTCAGCCAGCCAGACACACATCCTTTTAGATCCTCTTTTATTCTCCGATATAAGCAAGTTTCATACTGTCTTTCTGACATGTGTAGTTGCCTCTCTCTGACGTGGCAAGATACCAGCCTTTACTTTGTACAGAATGGTTTGAAACAAGATACTTTGCCTTACATCTCTTCTCAATTTATTGCTCTGCAACACCTGGGAGTAGATCTTTGGGAAGCAGAAAATAATTTCCCCTTAGTCTTTCCATTCTAATGTGCCATTCCTTGGATTTTATTTATTTATTTTTGCTTACAGCCAGTTTTAGCATCCCCTAGGTTTTAGAGACATTGCATACTTACAGAAGTTAATGTGTTCATATACTGATTACGTATGATAAATTGTATCCATCCAGTATGTATATGCACACTGTCAGGGCCCAAGCATAATTTTTTCAGGTCCAGTACAAACTTGTTAACACAGGCCCCTTGGCAATAAGGGTTGCAGCCGTGGCTGGGCCCCCCCGAGGGCCTCTGGGTCCCAGTAAAGTGCCCCTCTTTTTCCCCCTACGTGGGGCCCTGCACACTGTATTAAAATAAACCTAGACAGCATACACAGGGCTTTAAACATATAGAAAAATGCTCATAATTATTTATAAGAATTGTGATGCTGTAAAGCTATATAAAAGACGAAGGAGGAATGCATAATGAAGTATTTCTTTTTGCCACCAATAATTACATTTGCATCAGAAAAACTTTAGTCGCCATCATTTATCATTTTCTACTGATGGAAATGCATGGTTGCCTAGTTATATTTTCCGTCAAGCTGAGACTCTCTGAGCAGTATTAAAATGTTTTATTTTATTAGAATATCCCTGAGAAGTCTGCAAGACATATTAAAACATACGGCTGCATCTCTAGCAATACTTCATAATTTACAAAGCACATAAGATTGACAGGCAATAATGATACAACTGGCAGCCTGCCTAATCTGTGTAATGACCTGCATTTCACAGTTGTTAACACAGTTATCAGAATCAGACTATCACCATCATCTTACAGATAGACAGTGGGAATAACAAAATCATGTTCTTTAAAATTCAGTATGTTACCTCTTAATAACAGCAATCCTGAATGCTATTTTAATGTGGTTTTCCTAGCTGACAGTACTGCAGCTTCTAATAAGGTATGAGTCACAGAGGCAATACTTTCATTAAAGGCTCAATTCTGCAAAGACTTAAGCAGTCCTAACCTCATAATCAAGCTCAGAGTGTAACCCATGTGAAAATTCAAATACAATTCTTTATATTAAAATTAAATTCTGAAAGAACCAACAAAAGAATTCTGAAAGTACAATCATATTTGAAAGGTAGGTATACCCACGCTACTAAATAGAAAATAATAGGAACATGAAGTATATAGAGTAAAATTTGCTACACGATCCTGTAATATAGAATATGACCACGGCTTTAATTTGTTCTTATAAAACCTTTGAACCTTCTCTTCATCTCAAAATGTTTACTTTCTTCAGGAGGCTGTGAATTATTAGAATCATTATTAGGACTTCACCTGAAAACATTATGCACCACTCCCCTCCCACTTTTATAGCATAGACTCCTGTATTAAAAACTCAAATAATTTTGATTTCAAAATTACTTTGAAGTGTCAAAGTTTAAAATGTTATAGCTTTAATTTTTTCCTGAAATGAATATAATATGTTTATGTATATCAAAGAGCTTCTTATTTAAAAGCTATTTGTGGACTTATATGAACATCAAATATTTTCAGTCTCCTAATTAAATATTTACAAACTTGGAATCGTTGAAGTAAGTGGTGGAAAAATCCTACAGTATTAGCTTTCCATTCCCACATCCTTCCACTGCAAGGATTATTCCCTACAGGATATCTACCGTTTTGGCTACCCTACTGTTAAAACCAAGGGTGCTTTGACCACTTCTTTTGAGAGACTGCACTATAGCTTATTGCACTTCACGGGAAAAAAATTTCTCCCGATAGTCAGCTCTAATTTTCTTTTTCTTCATTTTATCTAATCACGGCCTGTTATACTTCCCTGTACCCCCTGCATAGTTCTTCTCCATCATTGGCATTTACATTCTTCAAATAGTACTGGACTGTTCCCATGTGGCCTCTTAGATAGTCCACTGTTTCCAGAGCAGTTGGGCAAAACTTTGACTTTCTACATGAACCTTATGTAGATCGGGAGGAAGTAGTGCAGGAAATAAAGGAGAAAGTGCTCTATATGCTGTACAGAGACACAAATGAAATTGCTGAAAGGAACTCAACACCTGGCTGTTTTAGTAAATGGAAAAAGTCACTAACATTCAAATGAAATACAAAAGCGTGCATTAGCATGTCATGGTTTAGTCATTCAAATATACATAAAATGGTTGATGTTTCCCTTTAAAGTGAACCATCGCTGTTTCTCACTCTTTGAATTAGATATTATAAACATTAGGAAACAAAGCTATTTCTGGGAATAGCTATAATGCTTAATCTTAATCAACTGTCACACTAAATTTAATGTGAATTCCATGAAAAGTTTTCCATACAATCCAAGGTGAGAATTTACATTTTTATGTTTAGTTTTTGAAGTGTAACAGCATATCCAATATCTATCACAATTTTTTCCACTTAAAAAGCCATTTTCTGGGGATTAAATTGTTAAACAATCAGTTCTTTCATGAGGCTATTTCTAAAGATACATGGAATACAGAACTCTATACTACCACTTCGTAAAGCTTTCGTTTATTTTTATTTCTTTGCAATCAGTGGCAGCATATATAGCATTATATTCCTCACTCTCTAGGCATTTTAATTAAGGGGAAATTCCTTTAAATAGAAATGATCAAATATTTAAATAGAAATTATTAAAGTTTTTTTTGATGTATTACATTTTAGGAGGTACCAAGAAGGTACAGAGATACGTTTGCATTTCAGAAGATGTATGCTGTCCATTCTGCACTGGCTTTAAAACCTAATGATATATTGATTAACTATGTTCCAATCAGAATATTGAAAAGTGGCATATGCAAAGCAAAAGACAGCTGTATTAAGATTACTTTGTTTGCTTTATGTTCTAATGAACTGATATACAAGTGCATGGATTATACCTACCTATCCTCATAGACCCTTAAGGTCAGAAGGGACCAATATGATGAACTAGTCTGACCTGCACAATGCAGGCCACAGAGCCACCCACTCATGTAATAAACCCCTAACCTATGACTGAGTTACTAAAGTCCTCAAATCATGGTTTAAAGACTTTAAGGTACAGCGAATCCACCAGCAAGTGAGCCATGCCCTATGCTACAGAGGAAGGCCAAACAAAAAACAAAAACAAAAAAACCCACAGCCTTTACCAATCTGCCCTGGGGGAAAATTCCTTCTCGACCCCAAACATGACGATCAGTTAACCCCTGAGCATGTGGGCAAGACTCACCAGCAAGACACCCAAGAGAGAATTCTGTAATAACTCAGAACCCGCCCCATCTAATGTCCCATTGGCATATCCACTACCAGTAGTCAAATATCGGTCAACTGCCAAAGTAGGCTGTCCCACCATACCATCCCCTCCATAAATTTATCAAGCTCAGTTTTGAAGCCAGCTAAGTTTTGTGTACTACAGCCCACCTTGGAAGGCTATTCTAGAATGCCATTCCTCTGATCCTGTTGCTCTCTCTAAAGCCTAAGCTGTAAAATGTAGTCTTACAAAAATTCTGGGATTTAATACAACATATTTTACCAGACACAATAATATCCAGTTGTCTTACTTTTTATATTAGCCTGTGCAAAAATCAGTGTAGCAATTTGCTACCTGAAGACACCCTTCCTTCTAGACTTGCTTGATTATGCTATGTAAAGTTCAGAGTGTTAGTACATATAACAACATGATGTACTGTGGAGGTAATTAGGAGGTTGTAAATAAATGTAATATGCAGCTTAAAAGTCTGAGCATGAAACAGGGACAGATATATATACACCAAGCAGAATACAGCTGTAACAAATTACTTTACTGATTAATGGAGCATGCTATATAAATCACAATTTTATTAACGTACTGGAAATCCATACTAGCTCTTACGGCTACATATTGAAAAGCAATATTTCATGAAATAGTTTCACTCAAGATTTCACATCCAATAGCTACTCCGGAAAAGATATGGCATCAAGTTTTGTCCAATTGACTTAAATATGGCAAAAGAAATGAAATAACTTTTCTAGGAGAGAGTGGAATCTTCCAAATGAAAAATATCTTACTGTTTTAATACTGCAACACATTTTTGGTTGTTGAACCTCTCTTCAGAAATGGAACAAGCCATTGTCCCAAGTGCACTGCTATTAATTTTCTAAAAATAATTCATCCAGTAAAAAAGAAAACCTGAAGCGTATCAAAAGCAAATTAAATGCAAAGAGATCAATTCATACTCTTTTATACATCAAAGAGACAACAGGACGTGTGACTGTACGAACATTCTGGAGACCTAGGTTCATTTCTCAGGTGAAATCTGGGCCCCTTGGAAATCAACACTAAAACTCCCATTAAGTACAACGGAGTCAGGATTTTAGCCTCATTTCTTTACAGCTTTTTTCCCCCCTTTCAAAATCATAATGATCCTCTCTGAGTTTCTCAAACCAGTAGGGCTATGCAATTCTTTAATTTAGGGAGTAAGCAAGAACCCAACCATCACTAATTTCAGCAAAAATATTTGACTTTTTTCTATGATGCTTCTTTTCCCCATCTGCCTGAGAAAGAGCACAAGGAAAAAGCTCCTTGTATCACGATGGCAGGGTTCTTCTCCTGACCACTCTGTCAGCAGGTGTTGGAATCTTGCTTAAGACTGTTGAACTTCAGCCACTCACATATGGCAGGTGTGTTTCATTAACTACATTGGGAATGATGGTTTATGGAGCAGGTAGTAAGAAGCTAGGACACAGAAGGATCCTGGAAGGAAACCCTAGCAACAGCCAGGCTCAGGAGGAAGTTTAGGCTAATGGTTATGCTGTGTCATTGTTTGTAAGCTACCAATAAAGCCAAATCCCTGGGATAGGGGTGAGTTTGGACACTAACTCAAGAACCATGAGAGTTTTTCACATTGCTGCGCTAACATGGTTAAAGATTTATAGTTTAGTTGCATCAACAGTTATTAATGGCACGTAATTATTTTCTAACGTATAGGCATTCATAAAACTACTCCCTCATACTTACTGGATTCTCTCTGGTTTCCATTTTTGGAAATGAAATATTATCACTATTCTAAAATCACTCCATCAAACAAAAGAGTCACAATTCTCTGTTATCAGAAAAAACAATTCTTGCATGTCTCTGAAATAAGTTCTCATGCCACTAGATCATACCGTCCTCATTTTCCATAGCTGTGAATGCAAAAACCCAATAGTAAAAGCATTAAAGGGAGTAAGTAATGCTTCAAATGAAGATCATCTTTAATTTATCAAGGGAATGCAGAACTAAGTTTTAAGAGAAAATGCATTTCACCTCAGTAGAGAACTAATGTTTATCCCCCTGGTTCTGTTCCCAAATCAGTTTTCCACCCATTTCCTCCACCTCATGAGGGTTTTAGTCAAAGACAAAACTTATTGTGAAAAAGTTGCTGAAACTAAAGGATTAATATTATATGCAAAAACGTTAATGCATAAAATGATGACTACTGCTACTCAGAGGCGGCTTTGGCTATTGGGGGCCCTAGGCGAAGGCCCATTGTGGGGCCCCCTATAGGCCCACATAGGCCTGTGGGGCCCCCTCTGTGATCCTGCCTCCCCCACCACGCCGGCCCCAGCTCCCCCCACATGGCCCCGGCCCCCTGGGCCAGCTTCTCCTGCTGCTGCGGGACCAAGGCAGACGTGGCTTTTGGGGTAGGTGATGGGGCCCCTTGCAGCTCGAGGCCCTAGGCGTGCGCCTGCTTCGCCTCCCCAAAAGCCGCCTCTGCTGCTACTCAAAGTTTATATACACTACTGCCTTGTTCAGTCGTCAGCAATGTAACATATGGTCACTTAAAACTGCTGTGGAATGTTATGAATCAAAATATACTCAGCTTTGTAATTATTTAGGCTTTAAGACTGCCATTTTAAAAGTATTTGCTTTGAACATACTGAAATTTTTGTTAGGACTGAGCAGTTAGAGGAGGCAAGGATACCATTTTGTGTCACACTTTGTGTCCCTCACTCATGACAATACTGTATTGTATGCACTGATCTTAATATGATCACCCCAGAGGATTACAGAAACAAAGCTGAATTGATGAGACAGAATACAAACCAAAATAATTAATTAAAAGCCAAAAAGATAATATATTAACTAAAGTTTTTAAACAGACAGGTACCATGCAAAACACTAGAGAATTCCACAATCAAAAAGCATAAAAAAATGAAGGACTTGACAGCAAACAATCAGGTCAGAATACTAGAGTTTTGTTGTTTGTTTGCTTTTTTTAAAATAGAGCCACACTCTACCTCTGGGTTCCACTTAGAAATGTTTTATAAAGAGTTAAAAACTGATGACTAGATGCAGATTGCAGATGTGAGTTAGTATATGTTATAATGGTTAGAAGCACATGAGTAGAAGATGTTACAGATGGGTAGAAGCTATGGTTATAATCAACCTTTGGACCTCAGACTCAATAATTAACTAATCATTTATCAAAGCAACTCTTTATAAATTAAGATTACTATAAAGTATGGACTTTTATAACTTGACATGTTAGGAAATAGGAAGTCATTAAAAGACAAAGGGCAGCAAATCACCTATTGAACTTGGGATACATAATATGGAGAGTCTTGTGCATTATTAAAAGAAGTGCACAATCAAGGTTTTTCAAGTAAATTAAGTATAATAAAACAATGTTGTCCACCTTACAATACTACCTACAGGGGTCTGTTACAGATGGATATTGTTTAGGGATCATCCAGAAGGGATAAATAAATAAATAAAGAAAGAAAGAATTTAAAGTACTCAGTCCCTAATCATTATTGTCTTTAATATATGTATATTAGCAGCATAAATTTGATGAGACTTAAGATGAATCAGAGGATTTTAATCCAGATGAGTACAAAATCAAAGCAGGAAAATCTCTGCTCTTGATAATTAGAATTTTTAATTTCTCTGTCCATGGTTCTTACCTTCACATTCCGCAGTGTATTTCCCCAGGAGTAGTCACATTAAAGAACCCTAAGTATAGTTAGATGTTACTCAGGGCTTATCTGCACTGATGGTGGCAAATTTGCCACCATCACATCAATAGGGAAGTTGATCCCTGAAGACCACCTCCTCAAGTTGCATAGCATTGAGTCGACGGGAGGGCATTTCCCGTCGATTCAGGGTACTGAAGACACTGTGGTAAGTAGGCGTTAGGCAGTCCAAGGGAGATATTCAAGTTATTTTAAGTAACTTGCACATCTCCCTTGGATTGTCGCCAAAATCCCCCCCACAGTGCAGACCAGGGCTCACTGTGAAGAAGTGGAGAACAGCCAGTTAATCAAAGCCAGGATCTCATCCTCAGGCCATTTGTTAATATGCTTCCAAGGAATAATCATCGAATCCTTGAAAATAAAGATTGAAAGGTTCCTCAAGAGTCACATAGTGCATCCCCCTGAACCGAGTAAAAAACCAAGACTTCTAGCAATGGAACCAAAAATCATGTAGCGTAAAAGGAACCATGGGCACACAGCTGGGCAATCAAAAATGACTGTTCCTCCACACTAAGCTTTAGAAAGTTGGAAAGTCTTCCAGTTTGGGATCTTAATTAGCCTGATTTGGCACTTCTCTTCATTGTGTTTGTTTGGATTCCAAATTATCTGATTGTTCATTGAGGTAGTTGGAGATTTAATAAATGGCATAATTTGCAACTACAATTAATTTTTGGTTCAAAAATTTTAATCTGCAAAAATGATGAATGCTTTAAAAAAAAATGAAGCTCTAGATGAGTAAGTACAGACCTGACCTTTGCCAAAATTATTAGTAACAAATCCAAAACGAAGCATGTTGCTGTAGAGTGGAATAATATAAATACGGAAAAGAAGCAGGCCAAGAATCAAAACCTGATGTAGTTCACAATTCAAGGAGATGGTATTAAACAAGCAACTGTCGCAGTAATATTCCAAATCTATTAGTAACTACAAGTCAGACAGACAGTCCTCATGGATTCAAGTCACAAAACCTACATTTACAGCAAGAATATATGTAGGAGAAGCTTATCAAGAATGAAAATCCTTATAATGAAAACCTAGCAGAGAGAGAATAAATCACCATAAATGCCTTATATGTCAGCTATATAAATAATAGAGATATAAATCTGACTCCCTTCTCACCCCGTCTTTCCTAAACATCCCACATTACATTTGCTCCTGTGAACAAAAATGAGCAAGCTTTACCCACTCCACACTCGTCTCATTTAGCTCTTTGTTTTGAAATATTTGAAGTATTGGAGACTTCATCATTGAAACAATGTGAATCATTTTATTTAATGTAGGGGATTTTTGTTATAAATCTCAGTAAACAGACATTTAGCAGGGAAAGTATGTGTTAAATTTCTTTTTCAATTATTTTAGGAATCTTTTAAAAATATTCTTGTGGGACTTTTTCCTACGCTTGACAGAGTTTTCCAAATACATAATTTAGGTCTCCATTTATAAAATATGTAGAGGATATATTATGTAAAATCATCTTTGTGAAGAAAGAGCACTAACCATCACTGTCAAAGCCTTTAAAAAGATGAAATAATTGTAGCTTTGTAATGTATGGTGAGAGATTAATAGAGATCTACTGTACTTGCTAAGAATTCAACATCCAACTTTGAGTTACAGCATTCAGCATCCAAATTTGAATTACAAATGCTTATTTTGAAAGCACCAGATCTCAGATCAGTCACAGTAGAAACAGTATATTCAGTTGTCAACTACACCCTTTCTCATATTAAAATATTCTAAAAATCTCTGTGGTAAACATTCAGCCCAGGCAGGAGAGAAAAATCTTCATGATTTGCTCATAGGTTTGTAAGATTACAGATTTGGTTATTTGCCGAGCAAATGTCTTCTTTTTTTTTTTAATTTTGGGCTGTGGTCTCATTCCATCAAGTAAATAAAAAATAAACAGTTGCTGAGGTTGTCTAAGGCATCTCTCTGCATTGTATGGGTTGGGTTTTGAATTATTATCAGTGTTTCCCATCCTTATTTTCTGGTTTTAGTATGTCTGAAGCCCGCTTGGCCCTCTAAATGTAGCCTGGTCCTCAATTTAATGTAAATTATGAAGCTACTGCCATGAGAGAGAGAAAGAGAGAGAGGCAACACAGACGATGTAATGTAATTTGTCAAATTCAAGCAAACATTTGAATATTTAAATAATATTATGGATGATGTCCGTTTGGTTTGAAGTCTAGCTCTGATCGTATAAAACGGCACTAGATTAGTCCTCCACTAGCTACCTGCGACTGATACTCCTTATGATGGGATCTGTGAACAGACTTTGTTACATGTTCCCAGCAGCCCAGCAGAGAACAGGGTGATAGGGTTGAGAAGTCTTTACATTTGGTCATTCAGTACTGTCTGTACCAAATTCCACAGTGGACATTGCTCCATGCAGGTTTGTCATGATTAAACCAATTTTGGAAAAGCCATGTTCCTTCATAGCCAAGCTACACCATGGGAATAGTATTTCCACTAAGAGCAACATGTACAGAAATGCAGGTAGGTAGTTGGTTAAACTTGTATTACTGTTATATGTGTAGTTGTTGTAGATTTGATGGTATTTCAGGCCTCTTTGCTCCTCGTCTTTGTTCACCCGATTTGTGTAGCAGACTGTCGATTTGCACATTTCCACAATAGGCCGCCTTTTTTTTTTAAAAAAAAAAAATGTCACTACGTGGTGTCAACCAGTGAAACTGTGTGACAAGCAGTTTTGGTAACCCAGTAAATCAGGCATTCATATGTCCAACCACAGCTTCAAGATGACTATTCTTCAGCTTTACCTCTGAAGACATAGCAATTTGAATCCCATCAAAGTTGCTATTCCTAAGATTAATGTCTACAGATAAAAGATAAGATTTTCTTTCATTCCAACTCCAGCAAAACACTTTGTAGTTTTTCTGAGTTAAGCAGGAAACCTGACATTTACTTGCCCAGATGAGTATCCAGGAATTCTGACCAAAAGGATTCAGAGTTTTGCATGTAGATTAAATTTAAGCTTTGCAAAGTTTGCTCACTCATTCACCAAAGGCAAGTGATTTTTTGATAGGTAAATAACATAACATGGAATCTTTACAGCATTAGTGTTCACATGGCAGCGGTAAGGAAGCCAATTCTGTGCTGGGGCTAGTACATTTTTCATGATAATTTTGCAAGTGTTATTTGGTGCCATGCCCTCAGTCTTGTGTTCAATATTTACCCCTGCTTGTCAATCCTGAAGACTTTTTTTAAACAACAGTTGCCATTGGGTTGCCATCTTTTTATCTTCTTATTTAACCAAGTTTCCTTTTGGCATAAGGAAACAATATTTTTATGTCTCCATCTGTTACAACAAAACATTTAAACTATGACATTTAGATGACAATTATGGGAGCACAGATATCAGATAAGTTGATATTTGTTTTTCATCTAATTGATGTAATTAATTTAGTCTGAAGTATTGCTCCACTTTCTTTTCCCTACCACTTAACATAATAAAAACCAAGTTCTAAAATGCGAATGGAAAATTAAGTCACCAAAGTATTAGTCATAAAATTATTAAGAAAACGGGATGTTCAGAACTATTATGAAAAACTATGGCATGTTACAGCTCACGTCCTGGTATACATAGTGACGTGTGTATCAACAACAAATGCGGCAACTGAGAAATCAGTGCCTAGGCAGCTTGAGAAAAGAGGACAAAGTTCATATCATAAATAAATTAAAAGAAAACCTGAAAATCTGCACAAGCAAGCATAAATCACCTAAATATACAGAAACCAAATATTTAGATCATATTAACAAATGTATCATGTAGATAATCCCCTTAGTGATTCACATCTATACACACATCTTGACTAAATCTCATTTAATACAAATCCTCTCTTCAGAGGGAAGGAATACTCAGATAAAAACGTGTATCTGAAGCTGTTCACACTAGAAGATATTCTTAAGTTTCAGGAAAACTTTAGGTCCTGTGACTTCAGTATCAAATTTTATAGGCCTTTCCAAATCCTTTCGTACTTAAAAGTCTGTCCAAATAGCTCTTTTCTTCCTCTTTCCCCGCCCTATTTTCTCTTTAATTCTAAATCTAAATAAAGACACAGTTACACCCCCACCACTGTAGCTCTTATCCTACTTCTCTTTTTTATAGTATCATGGATATAAGCATTTAATCAAAAAATAGCTGTCAAGAGATTAGAGAGAATTTTACTCACCTCATTACTCTCTGACTAATTAGAGATAAACAGTAAAAAAGCTCATTAAGATAGTATCTGCGGGCTTACAGCAATACTTTAAGCAGAATAACTACTGTGTCAATTGATGTGCAAAAAACCTGCATCTACTGAATGGAACTTTCTATGAGTAATACTAAAGAATTGGACTTTGGCCTGTTTCTTCTTAGCTAGATTAAAACCATCCATCATTTCCCAGTGGCATCAGTAACCTATAGGTTGAAAAATCACAGCTCCATTTAGAATTCACAGATGAAAAGACAGGACTAGTGACCTCTCTTTTATTTGTAATGTACATTTAACCGCTGGGCTCAAGACGCTCCAAATACAATAGACATCAAAACATAGAAAATATAATTACTAACAAATCACCCTTTTCCACAAAGCTGATTGTCTCGTTCACTTTTATTCTTCACACAACCAACTATAAACCCAATACAATTCTCTATTTCCAAAAGAAATGCAGCAAAAATAAGAAACTATTTAATGAACTTGCAGTGCTTCTGTAAACAGGTGGGTGTTCAGAGACCTGCAGAAAACTCAGCTATTTTACTTACCCAGCTTACTCTCTGGACCTGTAGCTAGCTGAACACTACTATCTTAAGAATCTAGGTAGGTAAAGGAACCATGAATAATAGGTAGTCATCATTATGGCAAATACCAAATAGACATGGCCTCCGTGTAGATTTTGCGCCATTAATATTGATCTCTAGCTAGATTCTTAAGGTGCATGGGACGTATGTTTTCTGGCCGGGCCTCTAAGTCTCCAGGGTGGGCCTGGCCAGTCCTTGCTTCCGGTCAAGCTTCCTGACGATACTGGAGCATTGGGAGGAAGAGGAGGGGGAGAGGCAGCCTGACACCTGCTGTGTCAAGGCCACAGTGGTTGCCTGGGACTAGAGCAGCGAGGGAGTGCAGATGGCGAGAAGTCTACTTCTGCCCATCTGCCCACAGCGCTGTTGCTTGCAGCCACCCACTGCTGGCAGTATCTGGTTGCGACGACAAAGCTTGCACCACTGCCAGGCGCTCCAGTGGGTGGGAGCAGGAGAGCCTGCTGGCCAATCCGATGGGCCCGGGCCCACACGTAGCTATGCCCTTGTTAAGCTGGTCTGGCTAAATGTTCAGTTTGTGTTTATCACTGGCAACCTTATTGTGCCACTGAAGTTTTTGGTGCCGATGTGATCAACACTGAACAATAAGTACCCTGGGTTTATTACTATTGTTGTTACTTGCTATGTTCAAATCTAATTATTACATCCCAAAACATGCCAACAAACTAGAGTGTTTATTGTGGCAGCGTAATGGGGTGTGCTCACCGCTCATGAGCAACCCCTGGTCGAGCGTGTGCCTGCCTGTACTTTTCTCAATTTCCCCGGCTCACAGTGCCGTCAGCTGCTGTGTTCATCAGACGGCTCTTTGGTTACTCAGCCCACTGGGCGAGTCACACACTGTCCACATGTGAAACAAACAAGCCCTGTCCAGAGCATAAGTCAAAAGTGTTCTGCAGCATCCCTAGGCTGTCTTCTAATAGTACAACAGAGTCTGTTGCAGAACCAGGTCTGTTGATGTCAACCTGTAGCCCTCCCTTGGCTCAGGCCATTCATTAGCTCAACAGGGGACTGCCGCAGTACCCCCTCTGCTGGTGCATCTTCCTGTAGCCCTACCCGGGCTCTGTCCTAAACCGGGTCAACAAGGTCCATTCTTGTACCCTTATTTGATTTGGCTAGGATCCTACTCTGCTATCAAGCAGTGCCCCGTGGGCTTCTTCCCTGGGGACTCCTTGAGTCTACCTGAGTCCTCGGAGAGCCTAGCCTTCCAGTTTAGCCACCCCCTTGAACTCAGTTCGCTGAGCACAGCTCCACACTGAGTCAGTCCCAGCACTGCAGCCCCTCTTCACTGGGGTGCCATAGTTGGAATTCCCTTCTTTAGGGCATAGTCACTTCCCCAATAGCTGGTGGGGGAACCTGGTCCTGTCTGCTGCTTTGCGTTCCATCTCAGGGACCTTTTTAGCACAGTAGCCTCATGCTGTCCCCCTTTACAAATTGCTGCGCTTCAGTTCCTGGGCCATTTCCCCATAACATTAGTTGAGTCTCAGCAGCCAGCCAGAAGCTACTCTCTGGCTCCCTCAATCCTTGCCAGTAACTACCTGCTTCATCCCTAGCAGCCAGGTAGGAATTCCTTCCTTGCTTCCCCAGTCCCTGCCTGCAGCTGATCTAGCCAGCCTTTCAGCTCCTGCAGCCAGCCAGGAGTACCTCTTGCTTCCCTAGCCCCTGCTAGCTGACTGAACTTACTCAGACCTTGAAGCTCCTTTTACATGAGTCGGCTGGACCCTGATTGGCTGCTCCCTGCAGCCTCTTTCCTGATTGGCGGCATCCTACACAGTCACTCTAGGTAGGTTGGAGGACCTCTCTATTGCCCTTTTCTAGGCTGGGGGCAGCAGGGCCTCAAGGCTTAGTCCACCTCATCACAGAAAGAAATACAAAATCAGTGAAAGATGAGAATACAGTAGATGTGAAGCCACATATGTGGAGGAATAATACAAATTGGCCTGGTTAGAAATAACGTGATTTGGCCGAGGGACAAATCAAAGAGCTCCAGTGAAGTCATTTGTTCGGGGCCCAGTTCCAAAGCTCAACGCTAAATGTGTGACATACCTCCACTTACCCAAACTCTTATGCCATGCATAGAGAATTGAAAGAGACAGGATACACACTATGTCTGGAGGAAGTGACAGAAAAGCGGATGGAGATTTCTTGTTAAGCAGGAACAAAATGGGAGTTCTGCAATGTGCTACAGTCACAGGTGTTACAAAGGGGAAGTCAACCTGATTTCTTTGGGACTGAGGTTACTATTCCATCACAGCACTCAGTCAACTTTATGCAGCTTGCATGCAACATTAGATGGCACTGGAGCATGAGAAGTATACTAACATTGCTGGGACATCCTGTGGCTGACTGACTGAACAACCTAATGTGGACAAACTGGAGAGATAATGAGGGAACTGTATTGGGAGGGGGGGGGGGGGATTAGAAATTCCCAGGAGCATAGCTACCCAGCTTTCACTTGCTTCTGAGAGCCTACGAATTCCTTCCTACAGAACTCTGGAACTTCACAGTGTGGATGAGGAAGACAATAGCTTCTACAGCTCAGAAGTGCCACGAAAAGAGAGGACGAAGGGTCAGATGATCTTTTTGATAAACATCCAAACAAATTCCCAACCAAAAAATATTTTTCAAAAACTCTGATTTGTCTTTCATAATTTGTGAAAGTGGGATTTGAATTTGGAATTCCCAGGTTCTCTATTTTTTGTGTCCTTTTGAAAAAAAAACCAACAACAAAATCCTTAATTGTGGGGTGTGGGGTTTTTTTTTCTTTCCCCCTCTTTGCTTTGCTTTTTCCTGAAACTAGTGAAAACACAGCCCTGGTCTACATTGACAGTGAAGTTCGACATAATGCTGCTTACCTCGACCTTCTGCAGCCTGCGTCTCCACTGTTAGAGCAACAAATTTGAAAAAATGAAGCTGTAATTTGACCTGCTAACACCATTCCTGCAAGTGGCGTAACACTGAGGTTGAAATCTACAATTGAATTTAGGTCCATGTTGCCAGAGAGCAGCTTTTCCAGTCTGCTAGCTACACCTATCAACATAGCTCCTCCCCTGCCTGCAGCTCCAGAAAGATTTCAATAAATTCCTCTCTCTGCATGCAGCACTGTGTTTGTCTGTTGTGCCTGTAGCAGAGAAACAACAAGGAAGGGAGAAGAGGGGACGGGCAGTGAGCAGAGGACGACTGCCTCCTCATAAGCCCCTGCGCATAAGCGGTCTTAGCTATGAGACAGGGTGAGCCCCATCCTTAACTTTTGCCCAGGGCCCCGTATCCACTAAGACCGCCCCTGCACCTATTACCCACAGTGCAATGCATTTTAGTAAGTAATAGGACAATGGGGACGTGAGACCCCAAGCAAGCAATGTGCTGTGATAACTCGCTGTCACCTTCTGTAATTTGACAGCCTAAAACCGAATTATAACCCGTCCCCCAGTGCAGACAAGCCCACCATTTTCACCTTTAGCTGCAGATTCATAAAGTGTTTGCCTGGTAATTTTATTTATACCACAATTCATTCTAAATATTTATTTATTTATAAGTTGTGACTCTTTTACTGTTTGTGTCTCTTGCCTATTTGGATTTTAGCTTTTGGGGGATAGGAACTGTGTCATCTTATGTTCTATAGAACTCTGAAGTCTTTATCCCAGCTGAGATTTGTAGGTGTCACAGTAGAAATATTAAGGCTTGGGTCCTGTGAAGACTTGCACACATTGTTGCCCGAGAACCTCTGGTGGCCAGGGGATTGGGAGGGAGTCCTCTGCAGTGCCCTGCCTCTCTTTACCCTCTTCAAGGCCCCTTAAGAATTCCACACAGGATTCCCCCAAGCCAACACTCCTCTTTAGGACTGGATTTACTGACACAGACATTCAAAACAAAACCCCAAATCTCCAAAATAAAGTCCACAAATTGGAGCTCAGTTCCCTGCTTTAGCAGCCTCTCCCAGCCCTACCTTGCTGCAATCTTCTCCCCCTGGTGCCTCAAACCCTACTGCAGCCTGCAGAATCCTTCTAACACTCTGTAGCCTCCCTAGTTTCAGCTTTTTCACAGAATCCCACTCCACCCTAGTCCCCCAAAGCACCTCCCGCTCCCTCTGCAGCTTCCTGCTGTGCCCCAACATGTCTGTTAATGAGGACCACTTGGTCTGCACCAGCTTCTCCTTCAGGGCCCAGCCCATCCTGTGACACATAGGCTTAACTTTAAGCACGATAGTCCCAAAGTCTCTATTGTTTTCCTGGGCGGGGTGATCACCTACATGCCACTTAAACTCAAAAACATTCTTTGATTGACTGCTGCAGAGGAGAAAATGATAAGTTACCTCATGTCCTGCAGCGTGGAAGGAAACTGCAGCACTATTGATTGCAAAGGGCTTAGGTATGTCTGGGAGCATCTATTTGATGCTTTCCTCCTCCCCCCCCCCCCCCGCTATATGCGTGACTTGTGGGAAAACCACCTCTGACCCCTTATAGGTGGCATCTCATGCTTGGCATTTGGAAATGCTATTGACGTGTAGGACGTGACTTCTCATTATTGTTTGGATGTAGCATACTGCTTATTATCTAGGCCAGTGGTTCTCAACCTTTCTTCCATCACGACACACCTGACAGATGATGTTCCCCTGAGTGACACACTACAATCTGCCAGTAGTGGTGGGGCTTGGGCTGGGAGCGCTTCGGAGGCTGCAGCACTCTGGAAGATGCAGCATTCCAGGACCCGGGGGGGGGGGGGCAGAGTCAAGACAGCACAGGCTGGTGCCCTGGTGGTCTGGCTTGATGGGGATGGGTTTATTTTTGTGGGACAGACGGTACCTCCAGACCCCCAGCTCAGGATCTCTGTGTTGCAGCCCCTAAGTCCCTTTACTCATCTGGCCCTGGCTGCTGCCTGTGTTGTACAGCAGGAGCTGGCTGTTCAGGGCAGGAGAGAGCGGCCGGTGGCAGAAGCCCCAAGCTGGCTCCAAGCTGAGCTGCCAATTTTCCGTGATACGCCTCTCAGCTCTTCGCGACACACCTTTGTGTCCCAACACAGTGGTTGAGAACTGCTGATCTAGGCTTTCTAGGCATGATTAGAGCAATTATATAAGTACCATTTACCTAAATAAAGGAATATATGGTTAAATTAGTGTTTGGTGGTTTTCCATATAGGAAGGTTACTCACCTTGGTGCAGTAACTGGACTTCTTCGAGATGAGAGTCCCCATGGGTGCTCCACCATAGGTGAAGGCGCACGCCGCGCGTCACTGACCGGAGATTTAAAGAGCAGTGGCCGTAGGAACCGCGCGCATGAGACAGCTGTCTCGCGGCGATCGAGACGCTACTCAGAAAGCGCGCGGCTCCAACCACCCATTCCCTTCTCTACCCATATAACTGCAAGGGTCCGAAGTAGAGAGAGGAGGAGGGCGGGTGGTGGAGCACCCATGGGGACTCTCATCTCGAAGAAGTCCAGTTACTGCACCAAGGTGAGTAACCTTCCTTTCTCCCTCGAGAGGAGTCCCCGTGGATGCTCCACCATAGGTGTATAACTGGCAGTGTCCTGAAATGGACGGTAGGGCTTCGGAGCCTCATGTATGCGTTATTGCTAGCACTGACTGTCCGAGTGTTGCATCTGCTCGAGTCATGCTATCTATTGTGTAATGTCTGATAAAGGTATGCGGTGAGGCCCAAGTCGCCGCCTTGCAAATGTCAACAACTGGGACATTGTTCGTAAAGGCCGTAGTGGTCGCCATTGCTCTGGTGGAGTGGGCTCTTATGTTTGATGGTGCCGTAATACCTTTTGATTTGTATGCTTCCTGAATACAGGTGCATATTAGTTTTGATATTCTTTGTGAAGAGAGTACCGAGCCTTTACATCTGTTAGCTATGGCAACAAATAATCTCTCAGATTTCCTGAATGGTTTTGTTCTGTCCATATAGAAGGCCATCGCCCGTCTGACGTCAAGTGTATGTAGACGCGCTTCCTCGGCATTGGCATGAGGTTTCGGGAAGAATACAGGTAAGTCTATAGGTTGATTTAGGTGAAAAGACGTCGAGATTTTTGGGATGAATCTTGGGTGAGGCCTCAACGTGACCTTGTCCTTATGGAATACAGTGAAAGGAGGGTCTGTCATTAAGGCCCCCAATTCGCTCACCCTTCTTGCCAAGGTAATAGCTACTAGGAAGATGACCTTCATTGAGAGATATAACAAAGAACAACTTGCCAAGGGTTCAAATGGAGGACCAGTAAGCGCTTGAAGGACCAACTGTAGGTCCCAGCTTGGAGGTGGCACCCGTACCTCTGGGTAAAGGTTCTGCAAGCCTGATAGAAATCTTTTTATGACAGAATGTGAGAAGATCGATCCTATTTTGTTGTCGGAGCGGAAGGTGGAAATAGCCGCTAGGTGTACCTTTATCGAGCTATTAGATAATTTTTTCCTTTTCAGAAGCATCAAGTAGTCGAGGACAACTGGGATGGACGATTGACACGGGTCAACATGTCTCAACCTGCACCACTCTGTGTACCTTGTCCACTTCTGGAGGTAAGTACGTCTCGTGGATGGCTTTCTGCTGTTTAATAGTACCTCTCGGACCAGTTCAGAGCATTCGAGTTCCTCTCGTGAGAACCATGGAGTAGCCAAGCCGTCAAGTGCAGTTTGTGGAGATTCTGATGCAGGGTTTTGCCGTTGTTTTGTGAAATCAGATTTGGTATGAGCGGGAGACGGATAGGTGGACTAATTGACATTTGTAACAGAAGAGTGAACCACGTTCGTCATGGCCATGCTGGGGCTATCATTATTGCCCGTGCTTGATCCTCTCTTATCTTGATTAACGTCTTCTGAATGAGAGGGAGTGGAGGAAAAGCATATACTAGGTCGTCTGACCAGGGATTGTGGAAAGCATCTCCCCGGGATGGTCTTCCAATTCCCGCTCTTGAGTAGAAACGATGACATTTGCGGTTCCGATGTGTGGCAAAAATATCTATAGTCGGGTATCCCCATTGACGACATACGCTGTCCCACACACTTTGGTTTAACTCCCACTCGTGTTCCGTCGGGAAAGCTCTGCTGAGTGTGTCGGCAACTGTGTTTCGGGCACCCGGTAAATAGGTTGCTGAGATGGTGACCCCATGGACTAGACACCATCTCCATAGTTTCATAGCTTCTACACAAAGCGAGGGGAATCTTGCTCCACCCTGTCTGTTTATGTAATACATGGAAGCTATGTTGTCCATCATAATTCTTATGTGGGCGTTTCTGATCTTTGATATGAAATGAGTACACGCCCTGCGAACCGCCCGAAGCTCTAACACATTTATGTGTAAGTTGAGCTCTGCTGGTGTCCACTTTCCCTGTGCTGTTTCGCTGTGGAGGCATGCTCCCCACCCTATGAGAGAGGCATCGGTTGACATCCAAGTGATGGGTGTCTCCTGTCGGAAAGGAACCCCTGATAGGAGGTTCCTGGGTACCCTCCACCATTGCAGGGATCGCTTGACGTCTGTTGGAACCGATATGATCATATGTGTTGGGTGCCAATGGGGTTTGAAAACTTTTGAGAACCAGAGCTGTAGTGTTCTCATATGCAGGCGTGCATTGTCGACCACCGCCGTTGTGGCCGCCATATGGCCTAATAGTCTCATGCAGGTCAAAGCATCTATTGTCGGAGCGATGGTTATCGTGTCTACAAGATTGCCTATCGCCTCGTACCTGTCTTGAGGAAGAAAGGCCCTTGCTGATTGCGAATCCAGTCTTGCCCCAATAAAATCGATAGTCTGAGAGGGGACTGCAGTTGACTTTTGCCAGTTTATGAGGAGGCCTACTTTCTGGAATAGTTGGACCGTACATTCCAGATCTTCCCTTGCTTTTTCCTCTGAGGTTGCCTTTAAAAGGCAGTCGTCTAAATAGGGAAAGATCATGACGCCCTGGCTCCTTAAAGCGGCTGCACTACTGCGAATACCTTGGAAAAGGTTCTCGGGGCTGTCGAGAGACCGAAAGGCAAGACTGTGTATTGGTAATGCATGTTCCTGACTCTGAATCTTAAGAATCTTCTGTGAGATGGGTGAATCGAGATGCGAAAGTATGCATCTTGGAGGTCGAGGGATGCAAACCAGTCGTCTGGTTCCAGGGCAGGAATGATCGATGTCAGTGTATTCATTCGGAATCTTTGTTGCATTATAAATTTGTTGAGCCTTCGGAGATTGAGGATGGGTCTCCAGCCCCCAGACTTCTTCTCTATGAGGAAATAGGAGGAGTAAAAACCCTTCCATCTGTTTTCCTGTGGAACTTCTTCTGTTGCACCTAGGTGTAGCAGGTGCTGTACCTCCTGTGAAAGTAACTGTTCGTGAGTTGTGTCCCTGAAGAGGGACGGGGAAGGGGAAATGTGAGTTGGAGGTGTTTTGAACGGAATGGTGTACCCCGTGTTGATAATCTCTAGTACTCATTTGTCTGATGTAATCACCATCCATTCGTGATAAAAGGCTCTGAGCCGATGATGGAAGATCGGTACTTGCTCTGGAACTTGACATAGGTTTGACGGTCCCTCGACCAGGCTTTCAAAATTGAGGCTTTGCCGGGGGGTTCTGGGACGTGTTGGACTGTCCCATGGTTTGTCTGCGTCTCTGGACCCGGTATCTGCCCCTTGGAGGATCATGTCTCCTAAAATTCTGTCTGTTCGTGTACTGGTAGTGGAACCTCGAATTATATGGTTGGAACCTATTTGAGCATGATCTTGTCATAGCTGGGTATATGCCAAACGTTTTCAGCGTGGCTCTATCATCTTTTGACATGTGCATGGTATCATTTGTCTTTTCAAAGAATAACTTTCTTTTGTCAAAAGGCAGATCTTCGATTGATGACTGAAGCTGTCGTGGTAGATCAGCAGTATGCAGCCAGGCTGATCTTCTCATCACCACTCCTGTAGCCATGGATCTCGCCGCTGTATCAGCTACATCTAGGGCTGCTTGCATTGCTGTCCTCGATATTAATTGTCCTTCCCTAATTATGGAGTGGAATTGACGTCGCATTGTGTCTGGAAGCACTTCTATGAAATCTGCGAATTTGAGGTAATTTGTATGGTTGTAGTTTGCCAGCAGAGCCGCATAGTTTGATATGTGCATCTGAAGGGATGCTGAAGTATAAACCCTCTTTCCAAAGGTATCCAATTTCTTATCCTCCTTCTTAGATGGAGCAATTTTATTATATTGTTGTTTATTCCTTTGACTGGCTGCTTCCACAACTAGCGAGTTTGGAGCAGGATGAGTAAAGAGGTATTCGGAGTCTTTGGCTAAAATATAATATCTCCTATCAGCCCTCTTGTTAGTTGGTTGGCTAGATGCAGGAGTCTGCCATGTTAGTTCTGCGGGTTCCAGCAATGCATCGTTCATTGGTAGTGCCAGTCTCGTAGTTGTTTTAGTTTGCATAAAATTGAGAAGCTTGTGATGTGACTCAGCTACTTCTTGTAGAGGAATCTCCATGGACTCCGCCACTCTCTTGAACAACTCCTGGAACTGTTTGGCATTGTCCAGTGACGCTGAGGAGGTAGATGGGATAATCACCTCATCCATCACCGACGAGACCTCCTGATGTGGCGAGAGTAAGTGAGAATCCTCTTCTTGCTCCTCCTCATCTTGAGAGAGGGAATGTGGGGAGGACGTTGGTAGTTCCCCCATCCTATTCAGAGTTGTGTCATCATTCTGCCTCTTTAGTTTTTTATAGGATGAATATCTCTCCCGTCTGTACCAATGGGGAGGGTAAGGTGGTTGAGGGCCATGGTTCTTGAGTATTTCTTCCTCTGCCTCTTCCTCACTTGTAGACTCAGAAGGAGATCTGTCCTGTTGTTGCTGACCCCTTCTATTACGTTGAACAGTCAGTTCAGGAGAGGGTGACCTATCTGTCAGTGTGGCTACATGCTTCCTCTTTTCTGTTTTCTTTCTGGCAGAGCTCGGTGCCGAGGTTTTCCCCTGAGGAGCTCTCCAGAGTGCTGAAGCGGCTTGCGGTGCCGTAGGATCGTTCTCCTGCACCGGCTCCAGCTGATTAGGAGACAGGTAAGTAACCGGTGCCTGCGGCTCCGAGAGGTCGGCAGCCGTTGCCTCCAGGTTCTGAGGCTTGTCCGGTGCCGAGCTCACTGACGGTGCCGACCCTTGTATTGCTCCCTGCGTCCCAGGCAGTTTGTTAAGCTGGTCGGAGCTGCTTGCTGCAGCCACGGCTTTTTTCTTTAACTCAGTGCCGCTTTTTGTGCCTGAGGAGCCAACAGCCTCTTTGGCACGGTTTTTAGCTGGAGACAAGGAGAGTTGTTTCCTTTTTTTCAACTCTCCTTGGGAAGACAACAAATGCCTTTTCCCTGACCGCTGAGTCGGGGAGGCAGAGTGTCCACGACCCGGGTCTGACGCCGGTCGTAAGGACCTTTCCATTAAGAGGAGCTTGAGCCTGAGGTCTCTTTCCTTCTTGGCTCTGGAGCTCAGGCTCTTACAGTGAGGACATTTCTCGGAAATATATCCTTCACCAAGACATTTGATGCAGACGGCGTGGCCGTCTGAAGCTGGCATGGCATCCCGGCATTTCTCGCACCTCTTAAAGCCGGGCGAGCCCGGCATGCTGAAAGTGTGCGAGTTTTTTTTTTTGTCTTGTTTTAAAACAGACTAAAAAGAAAAAGAAAGTTCCTGTATGAACAAAACACTGAGAGGGTCAACCTAAGGAAAAACTAAGGCTGAGAGAAAAATTTCTATGAGAGGGACCGTTGTCCGGCCAGTGCCGTGGCGGTAGAGAATGGAATGGGCGGCTGGAGCCGCGCGCTTTCTGAGTAGCGTCTAGATCGCTGCGAGACAGCTGTCTCACGCGCGCGGCTCCAACGGCCACTGCTCTTTAAATCTCCGGTCAGTGGCGCGCAGCGCGCGCATTCACCTATGGTGGAGCACCCATGGGGTCTCCTCTCGAGGGAGAATAATAGCTTCAAATATTATTAATAATCTCAACACTTCCTATAAAATAATCAATTCTGTAACCCTTACTATACACCCATCTCATTGCTGCTCTTCACACCACTTTCTCCTTCCTTCTATACTTTCCCAACAGCACCTGTCTACCTCTTTCTGCTTATGCATCATCCACCTTATCTCAGATTTCCCCTCCACTCCCTTCTTCCTCAGTTTCCTCCTGTCATATCCTCATAAGAACACCCATACTGGGTCAGACCAATGGTTCATCTAGCCCAGTATCCTGTCTTCTGACAGTGGCCAATGTCATATACTTCAGAGGGAATGAATAGAACAGGTAATCCTCATTTTCTCTATTTCTCACTCTTTCATTTCTCTGCTCTTAATTCTTTCCTTTCTTACCCCCATATCTCTTCTGCATACTTGCCCCCATATTTCACCTCCTCTTCCATTCTTCCAGTTGCATCACTCCCGCTAACTAGAAACAGCCACAAAGTTGTTGTTTGCACTGGGGAAGGTGACCATGAAACTGGCTACTGTGGGAAGAATTCCTGATGACTGCACCATCCTCTCCACATGCTACACCTCCCTTTCACTTCTATCCTCGTGCTCCAGGTCCCTCCATGTAACTATGCCCTTTATTCAGCAGAGCAGTCCTTTGCAATAATAAACACATCTATGCAAATTGATATTCCTCTAAGCACCATTTATGCATAAACAGGAAGCTAATTTGGCCTGAAAAAAAATGCCCATGTACCACATACCTGCAGTTAGGCATGTAGAATCTGCATTTGTGTGTGAAAATTGAAAAAGCAGGCTTTGAATACATTTTTACAAGTACAAGTCAGCTGATGATTTTTTGAAATACTACCCCCATTGTGTCTGACAAGTGCACCTGATTCCTGCTTATGCACCGAACTGGGACTCATGAGATCTCTATTCATTTCCTGGTTCTGCCTCACACTTCCTGCATCATGAATTAGGGCTATTGTTTAATCTTAATCAGGGCCAAACCAGATTCCAGAAAGATACACATATAACATCAGATTACCAACTCTGGGTCCCTATAATTTAAAGTTCAGATGGGCCACCTTCACCCAAGCACAACATTTACAAGATCAATAAAATAATATTCTAAAAACCTCTCTCATTTAAGGTAATTTGTAGCTTCCTTAGCCATAAAATCTGAGCATTCAGTGCCTTTACTGTATTTATCTTCAAACCACCTATGTGATATTGGAGACTGCTATTTTACAGAAAGGGAACTGAGGCACAGAGAGGCTAAGTAACCACCCAGGAAGTCTGTGGTGGCACAGGGCCTTGAATACAGACCCCTAAAATCCTAGACAAGTATCCTAAGTTTATTCTCCCATAATTTGAAATCAACTTTGAAATCAGTATGAAATCATAAATTTTTTGAACTAGTGTCCTCAAATGATCTCTGCACTTGTCTATATTAATGTAAATACTTTTTTCTTATCTACAAGAATGTATCAGCCACCTACTTTGAAATAGTGTGTCTCGGACAAGGAAGGTATCTCCACTTCTTGCTCTCTGTCAAACTTTCACCGATCTTGGGTAGTGTCTAACTGTAATCTAAAATGTTCTGAATTTTTTATGCAAAGCAGTTTGTAATTCTAGAGTATATCGTTGCCTAAGAAATTTGTTGTCTGAACTTGTGAACTATGCTCAGCTTACTGCGGAAAACAATTTTTCTTCCTTCATTACTTTTTATGATATGATCAAAGCGTTCTTATGAACAAAAAGACAACGCTGCAAACTACTAGTTCTCATTAACTGTAATAAATTTGCTTCTTTTCTTCTTCACATGTGCTGTATTGGAAATCCTAAACAGCAATTATAGCAGAAAGATGTTCTTAAGAAAAAATAATTTCTTTCCTTCTCCTTTGGCTGTCACAAAGCAAAGGTTGTGGATTTCAAAGTTTCCATAAAACAGTTCTTTCAAGTTAGTGGCATTTTAAATGCAAATAGAAAGTAAAAAAGAAAGAAAAATACAGAAGGACAATAATCATATAACTTGTTATCATATACTCTGCCCTTTTTACTCCTTGTGGCCATTTCTAATACTTAATTCAAGAATGGGAACCAGGGGGTCTGGAATCTAACACTTCTGGCTGCTGACCGGCTGTGTGGCATGGAGAGAGTCACACAACTCCTCTCTCTCTCTCTCTGTTCCCTTATCTGAGAAATGGCAATAACACTTATCCACCTTTCTGAAACACTTACAAATCTCTGAATAAGACATACTTTTTAAGAGCAAGTCGGTGTCTTGAAGCCAGGCTCCCACTTGTCTCATAGACTCTAAGGTCAGAAGGGATCAATATGACCGTCTAGTTTGACGTCCTGCACTATGCAGGCCACAAAACCTCACCCACCCACTCTTGTAATAAACCTAGGATTACCATATGTCCAGTTTTTGCCAGACATGTCCTCTATTTGCGGCATAATCTCTCTGTCCGACTGGGTATCTTTTGTGTCCGGGGAAAGGGGAGGGAGCTGGGCAGAAGAGCAGTGCTGGGGGGGGGGGGGAAGAGGAAGGAGAGGGAAGCTGGGGAGAAGAGCCGCACTGGAAGAGACGAGGGAGGAAAGGGAGCTGGGGAGACGAGCTGCGCTGGAAGAGGAGAGGGAGAAAGGGGAGCTGGGGAGAGGAGCTGCGCTGGAAGAGAAGAGGGAGAAAGGGGAGCTGAGGAGAAGAGATGTCCTGGAAGAGAGGAGGGAGGAAGAGGAGCTGAGGAGAAGAGCCGTGCTGGGAGAGTGGAGGGGGGACTGTGGAGAAGAGCCACACCGGGAGTGGGAAGGGAGGAGGAAGGCTGGGGAGAAGAGCCTGGCTGGGAGAGAGGAGGGAGGTGGGGGAGCTGTGGAGAAGAATCTGCTTCGGCCCTAACAACCTGTCCCATGTGGTGAACTTTGTTGGCCATGGTGCAGGTAAGTGCGGTGGGGGTGTGTGTGGATGGGGTGGGGCTTGCGTGTCAGGGGGTGCTGGATTCAGGGAGTGTGGGGGGCGAGTGTGGCTGGGGGGCACTTCATTTGGTAGGCAAGCTTGGTTGGGGGGGTCAAGTACGGTGGGAGGTGGGGGATACCGGGGGGCAGAGGGCGTGACTGGGGGTTTGGGGGCAGGGGGTACATGGGCAGGGGAGCAAGCGTGGTTAGGGGTTGGGGCCAGGGCCATGCCCTGTGTGTTTTTTGTAGCTAGCAACACCCCTGCTGCACGAGTGGAGGGTGGGGGTACTGGGTGGCCCCCAGAAGCTGGGCAGTTGGAGTCAGGGCTCCTCTAATCCAGCCCTGGTGTGGAGTCACCCTGGTGCCCCCTGGTGCAGGTCCAGCCTGGCACCCCCTTCTCCAGAGTGTCCTCTTTTTGGAAAGTTCAAATATGGTAACCCTAAATAAACCTATGACTTAGTTACTAAAGTCCTCAAATTGTGATTTAAAGATTTTAGAGTACAGAGAATCCACTAGCAAATGGGCTGTGCCCTATACTACAGAGGAAGGCGAAAGCTCTAGCCAATCTGCTTTGGGGGGAAAATTCCTTCCCGACTCCAAATATGGTGATTAGTTAACCTCTGAGCACGTGGGCAAGACTCACCAGCCTATCACCCAGAAAAATAATTCTCTGTAGTAACTCAGAACCCACCCCATCTACCCTCCCTTCTTAAGTCACTGGCATATCTGTCACAAGTAGTCAAAAATCAGTCAGTTGCCAAACTAGCCTGTCCCATCATACATCCCCCCTCCATAAATTTATCAAGCTCAGTTTTGAAGCCAGCTAAGTTTTTGCCCCCATAACTCCCCTTGTAAGGCTATTCCAGAACTTACTCCTCTGGTGGTTAGAAACCTGCATCTAATTTCCTGATGGACAGTTTGTATTCATTTGTTCTTGTGTCCACATTGGTGCTGTACTCAAATGATTCCTCTCCCTCCTTGGTATGTCTCTCTCTGATGTATTTATAGAGAGTGATATCTCTGCTCAATCTTCTTTCGATTAGGCTAAACAAGCCAAGCTCTTTAAATCTCTTCTCATAAGACAGGTTCTCCATTCCGCAAATCATCCTTGTAGCCCTTCTCTGCACCTGTTCCAGTTTGAATTCATCTTTCTTAAACATGGGGAACCAGAACAGCACACACTATTCCAGATGAGATCTCACCAGCACCTGTATAACTATACTACAACCTCTCTATCTCTACTGGAAATATTCTTCTGATGCCTCCTAGGACCGCATTAGCTTTTTCAGGGCCACATCACATTGGTGGCTCATCATCTTCCTGTGATCAACCAGTACGTCCTTCTCCTCCTCCATCATTTCCAACTTATAGGAAAAATTCTTGTTATTAGTCTCTAAATGTGTGACTTGCACTTGTCATGAAACAGAATGTATGTAATGTTTCCAGAAAAGACAACCCATGCACATTACAAGCTGGTATGCTGATGCAGGAAGTGTCTGAGTACTCAGCAAGCCCCAAAGAGGTTCCTTTTATGAAAAATAAATTTAAAACTGATCAAGTAAATTTTTTTCCACGTATGATATAACTGATGAAACACCCTGACATATGTTATTAAGTGGGCCAAGAGCTTAGTGGGATTCCAAAAAGTATTAAATATGAATAAAGGGAATATCCACAGTCTAAGAGGTCAACAGATAGCTCCCTCCACTGCAAACCTCTGGAACTGGAAGGCATGCACTGTACTTCAGAATGGCTCACTGCTCTGCCCTTCTATTAGCCTTATCTCAAACTATATGCAATATGATGACAACAGAGAAACTAGTAGACCCAACTTTGGGATGTTCCCTGGCCCATCTAGTAGAGTTGCCGTGCCCTTCTCTTTGCATGTTTATAGAAACACAACGTATTCAGTGTGAAATACTTGTCTCTCCAATGTTTTTCTCCCCTCTTTGAACTTAATAATCAAATACTATAGTATAAAGCATGTGCATCACACCACTAGTGTCCTAAGCCTTGGTGTCATTCTCTTCCCACATATCCTACATCTCTCTTAGCCAGTGCTTAATCCTCAGACGTGCCTTCATCCTTTTCCCTTGATTAATGAAGCGCTCTCCTCTGTGGCCTCTGAGAGCAATAATTCCAGACTCCCATCGTTTGCACGATACTGTCACCTGTCTTCTTACACTTCCAGAGCTTTCCGACCACATCACCAATAACTTTTCCTAAAACATTTCCAGTAGTTCCGCATTCAGTTTTTGTTTGTTGACAAGGCTGTGGAAAAGAATAGAGATGCTGCCATTTTTCTCAGGATGTGTGTCCATTACAGTGCACTCTTGTGCAGACACTGACTATACCAATAGAACAAGTTTTTCTATTGGTGTTAGGAACACAAATTATATGTACAGCATCAGATACATTGACAGAAGCCCTTTTCCATCACCATCACTATGTCTGCACAGGATTTTTTGTAAGCATAGCTATATCGGTCAGGGATGTGGCCTTTTAACACCGCTGACTAGCACAGCTAGGTTGATACAACTTTTACGTTTAGACTAAGCCTCAAACTCTGAAGAATACAGATGACATACACTACATATTATGGTTACATGCTAGAATCTGAGAAATCCTCTCTGCAAGAAGATTACAGGGGAATGTGTTTATATGCATGTACAGAAGTATAAATGTTATGCTGAAAACTCGCATTTAAAAATGTCTAATTGCAACAAAGACCGGCAGTAGATTTACTGTTTAATAGGATTTCTTTAAAAAGTTTGTTGTAAATATTCGAAACACCATTTACAATATTTCTCCATGTATTAAATGTTTAATTACTAAAAAAGTAGTATGCTAATCTGTCTTTGACGCTATCTGGGAAGTGATAACTGCTACATTCAGGGTTTTACATACAGTAGCCCTGAATTTAACACTGTCTGAAGCAATCTGAAAAGTTCTGAAAAGACAGAACTCTGGCCTCTGCTTCAGCAAAGAATTATGGTGAGGTACAGGAAAAAGGGGAGTGTAATCAGAGTTACCCAGAATATTGTCTCTGCATCCCCTTGAGTGGCAAATGAGAATAATTGTGTTTGGAGTTTCTCCTGTCGCTCAACATTTCAGTCTAAAGAACATTAACTGAAAAAAAATGGATGAAGTTACAATTTTACTTTAACAAGATACAAGAGAAACTTAATGTTAAACTTAAAGTGTCTGAAGATATACACAGTTGAGCATCATCATAGGAGCTATAGTTAATGATAAGGTGACTAATAGGCTCAAGTGGAACTAAAATTTATGCAATTTATATGTGAATACTATACATTTTACATAAAGGAATTTCAAGAGATCATATACTGATTCATGAACTAATATGAAAGGGGTATTTTTCATACTATAACTTAAAATACACAAATTACATGATAGAGTAACTATATGTGTATGTCACACGAGGGGTGAAAGTAAATAGAAGAAAAAGTAGAAAGGGCTAAGAAATGATGTTTTGGGTCTTTGTGGAGGATGAGTATTGGTGAACAGGAGAAGACACTAGTTAGAGTGAGTTAAATAGGAGCAATGCCTTGACAGAAAGGATACAGCCTGCGTAGAGTCAGATGAGGTAAATGGAGGATCCAGTGGCAAAGGCTATGCTGTTATCAAGAGTGAAGGAGAAGGAGCCATCAGAATCAGAAAGCAAAAGACAGTTGACTCACATAGGACAATTGTTAGTAGAGCCCTGCGTAGATACACATATGTGGCTCTGCATCTGCAAGAAATGGTCCGCGGATATCTGTGTTGTATCCGCAGATGCCTGTGGATATCTGCATATTTGCAGGGCTCTAGCCATGCACGGATAAAAATATGTGGATCTGTATCTGATCTGCATCTGCAAGAAACGGTCTGCGGATATCGGCATTGTATCCACGGATGCGGATATCCACAGATATAATGCAGATATCCGCAGATTTGCAGGGCTCTAATCATTAGCATATCATGATCAGATTAATGAAATAAAAAACCTATTATTGTTCTCTGACATCTTGATTATGTTGACAAGTCTGTAACTGATGGCTGAAAAGTAAAATCAGAACAACGGAATGCTGAGAAGTTAGCTAGTAGAACAAAGGCCTAATCAAAAATGAGAACATGGGTGGTGAAATGTTAGCAACAAAAGACAGTCAATGGTAGAAACACAGACCTATTTTTGCCTTCAGATGGCAAACGTTCATCCAAGCCAAGGAACCCTGCAAACACATTGGGGAATTTAATTTGTCTGACATCCTTCATTCTCTAGCTGTTGCAGGGAACACTGCATCCATCCAATTATAGCTGAACAATTGTTTTAAACTTCTTTGAACCATTTAACAAGTTGTCCAGCTTGCTAAATAATATCTGGCGTAAAGACTCAGCAAAGATACAAAAATTACAGTAACGGTTTTGGCCTTGGATTTGGCACAACAGAAATTGATACATACCCTACCGCGTGCTCCGCTCTCCTCCCCCCCCCCATTAGAATTGCCCCTTCCCTCCACCACAAACCCAAAATATTGCCTTCCTATAACTACACCTTTGAAAAAAAATTTCTTCTTTTAAAACATGCGGGCTGGATATTTTTGTGGTCACATATTGTTTTTCCTTACAAGTGCTATTTCGCTTATTGTCTGGAGAATTATTTTTTTAAATGAGCTGAATTATATGAGAAAAAAAACAAAGATGTTACCAGAAAATTCACTGGAGAGCATCAGTCAAAACAAAAATAAAATATGTTACTGGGTTATTCAATAGGCAATCAGAAGTCAAATACTGAAATGGAAATAAAAGATCAAGAGTGTAAGAATCAAGTCTGGTGCACTGGAATTCAAAAGCAGATCTCTTTTTAAACATATGGATTGCTAATAGCAATGATGGCACACAAGTGTAGGGTACACTTTTCTCAAAGCAGACAGTAAATGGTTTCATATGAGTTCTTACTGGAGGATGAAGAAAGTTCAATTTATTTCAAAGAATAAAATCAGCTTGTGTTCTGTTAAGTGATGGAAGTGTAAAACAATTAAGATGGGTATGATGTATGAGAATAATGAGCATTCCAGAGGAAATTGTATTTAAGTAGAGCAACAACTCTAAACACTAATAGACTAACTAGAATATTGTGCCAAAATGTGTTGTTTAAAGAGTTCATTAGAAAACAGATTATTCCCTTCACTCAAAACAGCAAAACAGAAAAACCCAATTTCAAGCTGATAAATGAAGAATAAACCTACTAAAATGAACTAAACTAAACATTAGCAGGCACAAATTTGAAGACTGGATTATAGAATAAATTATTAATTTAACAGATTATCAATTAAAATTATTAAATTAATAGATTATCAATAGAAAAATAAATTATTTTAAGATATGTAGTCTCACATGTACTGTGAAAAAAGTATCATCTAATGTCCCTACACTGCACTCTAGACAGTAGGAAAATGCATTAGCTAAGTTTAATTACAAAATTCTTCTCTTCTCCCTTATTGTTCTAGCATATCACACATATTTGCCTTCATGCGTCTACACAATAAAATATTAATTGATTTTGAGCTGTACTGCTCATTAGTTAAAGAATTCTGATGTTCCAAGCTAAGCTGGTATTAATGGGTTCATTAACATTTGACTTTACAGTTCTGCAAATATAGTAATGACCTTAATAGTTTTACACTAATAAGTCTGAAAACAAAAGACTCACCTCTTTCCTTCAGACACATATTACTATAATGTTAGAAGTTACTACAAAAAACTTTTCTTTAGCATTGATATTTTACACAAAGATGGCACAAAGATTTGCTGGCAATAATAACTGGCATTTTTACATATATAAAATACTATTTTTAAAACCTAAAATTTACTCATTTTGGGGAAGCAGGAACATTTTTTATCCAGGAAGGTTTAAAAATAGCTGCTCTAAAAAACAAATAGAACACAAAATAAGGTTCAAATAGCATTTCAGAGTATTGATAGATCAAACTGCAGGCAATAGTGATTCATGACAACATAAAAAATGCTTCTATAACAGACAAATTAACTTCACAAGTGAAACAACATATCAAAGCCATCATTTCCGATCCCCCATATTTATTCATTTACAATCTGTTTTTAGCTCTGATATTTTAAACACGCAAAGAAGCATCCTTATGTGAGATTATAAATACTAATAAACAAACCAACAATTCAAAAATTCCATCTTTGATACAGATCTCTGTCAGCTGCTTTCAGTAACATACAGCACATAGGAACACATGCAAGACTTCAACTGATCAGTTAGCAGGAATACAAAGCAATGATACCCCATAACAACTTTAGCACTTGACTTGAAGAAAATTCTCTTTTAAGCAAGGAAATCATAAATTTATCTTATGCTCTTAATATAAAAACATCATGAGACACTTAGGGCTTCTTTCAGTTAAAATCCTTACTTGTATATGTTCACAGAGCTCTTTGTTGTCTGCAAATAAATTGTACAGGCAGTCATATTTGAAAGTAAAACCATTAGGCTATGTTCCTGGAATGCTGCAACAGAGCCACGGAATGAATAACAAGGAAAGCACAATACCTTTAGCAAGTCTCCTCAGAATTTGACAGCGGCATTTAAAAGAGACAGCTATCATTCTTGCTTACTGCCTTCCGTGGCAAAGTATACTCTAGGCTCTGCTCTGGTGGATGCAGCAGAAGCATATGAATTCTTTGCTCACATACCAGAAGAAAGGTAGTCCCAATGGGGAGTGACAAAGCTTAATTCCTTTTGGCTGATGCAGAGATCAGCCTCATGTCATCCAGCAAAGCTGTGTCATTCACTACTCCTACTTCCACCACCACTTGCCGTATGAGATCAATGGCTCAAAAAGCAATGTTTCTTTAGCAGCTACAAAGCATTGAATAATATAAAGTGCTAACAATAATACTGCATGGAGCCATTCTATATTTTCTCACATTACCCTGCTGTGCACGGTGCATGGTTTCTGTTCTAGGGAAAGGGCCCTGCATTTCTGCAAATTTAGAGATTATTTTCCTCCCTTACACACCATTCATTTCCTTT
This sequence comes from Pelusios castaneus, assembly GCA_007922175.1. Lineage (NCBI taxonomy): Eukaryota > Metazoa > Chordata > Testudines > Pelomedusidae > Pelusios > Pelusios castaneus. The sequence goes on from ML685797.1 coordinate 19,355,141, forward strand.
GTGATTTGCACTGAACAATAAGAATAAGACAAAAGACTAGAAATGCTAGTTTGGGGGAGTTTGGAGGGCATAAGATTTCTTAGAATGAAAAATCTCTCTTAAAATCTTTAGAGCTATCTTATAGGACAAAAACTATTTGTCTACCTGATTTTATCATCTGAAAAATATTTTAATAATTTTTAAAAATATTATATTACAGCAATGGAAACAAGGGATCTGAGAGAAAGAGGGATACTGTTATATGAACAGGACCATGAAGCATTTGGTCACACAGAATAAAAAATTAAGCTGAATTAAAAATATATAGTGAATCCCTAACCCTCTCAACTCCCCCAACTGAAATGTGAGAAACAGGAAAGACACAGAGATCCACTTCTATTGCAATTAAGAATTTACTTGCCCCTTTTCATAATGAAACCATACCAGAATTTACATGTGGCACAATATTGCTCCATTACTTCAGATATTTTAGTCTCTTGTCTCTATTCACATAAAAATTTAACTTTTCATTCACAGACTAATGAAGTAGAACATGGTGCTTAAATCACAGGTCAGCCCAACCCTTACAGACCAACCACAATTTTTCTAATGGACAAAACCTAACTCAGGATCTATGAACTTAGAGCAAAAATTTAAACAAAGGCTCTATAAAACTTTTAAGGCAGATTTGTATCAAAAAGACAAATGGTTCACTTGACAATGTCAATATTGTGCATTTTAAACATTATCTAATTATTAATATATCACTTGTTCTCCTCCACTTTGGGAATACATTTAACACGGCTTCATATATTCCATGTCTCATTCATTTCCTTCCATTAATAAGGGTATATTCTGATATCTTTAATCAATGCTGCACTGAATTTGATCAGCCAATATCAAGGTAAACTTGTGCTACACTGGGGGATTAAAAGACAGAAGATGAGATTCCTGAAGGGGATGGTGGGTGTGGGAGGGGTAGGAAGTTGAAGGATGGAGTGGGACAATTTTGGCATAAGACATAGATTTTGTAAATGTTCATAAAATTGTGGCAGCAGTGAGGGAAAAGTCAATTCAAAGAAATTTTAAAGAGGACATGGAGTGTCCTCTAAGTTAGTAGTTCTCAGCCTTATTAGGGGCATCCTATCCCTCCAGGTTGTAGCAACACCCACATTTTGAAAAGACTGGCCAGAGAGTTTATGAAACACAGTTACAGTGCTCTAGACAGGCCTACTGACAGTGGATTGTTTAGTTATCCTCCCATCAGCTTCCACAGAAAATGAGTCACCTCTTCTCCAGCCTTGTTTTCATCTCTCATTGCCCAAAATTCCAAATAATGGCACTATTATTCTAGGCATTGGATAGTCTGATGTTCCCGCGTTTCACATCTGAGCATATCATACTGTGGGGGATCTGGACTGTCTCTTTCTGTAATTGGTGAGTTGTGATAAGTTCTGAGCAGTGTGTATCTGGTGGTGCAAGCACACATGAAGTCTTCTCTGTGTGGGTTTCAGTCAGTTCCGTTGTTATTCATGGAGGTCCGGAAAGTACTTGTGAAATGTGGAGCTATTACGGGCCATTTGGCTACTTGCCCTTCTGGAAAGATGAAATCAGTTAAGGAGGCCCTGGATCCATCACTGATGGATCTGTCGTTATCTTTTTCCAAAGGGCAACCTGCCAATATTCCTTAAGGAAAGCATTTATTTGGTCCTTTCTCATTAGTCTCAGTATCGATGTCACCAATTAGCACCCTGTCACTAATAATTTTTTTTAAGGAAAAGATTATTGTTATGATGGCAGCAAAACAATCTTTGCAATAACCAGAATCTTCAGATTTCCTTGTCCCTTACCAATCCAATTTTAGTCATGTTTATGGTGAGACGTTGCACTGGTCTTGTGGATCAATGATGCAGTGGGCAACGATCAAGGGTCCATATTGATTTCTTTATATGTGTCAAAGTCTTTTGATGCCATGAAGCCTGACAGGGATACCTAGAGCTGTTCAAGTGGCTCAATCACAACTCCAAGAGAAACCAGAGGATGCTATGGGATGATTTTTCAACAGCCTCAAGAGCTCTGTTATTTCATGCTTATTGTTCATGGTTCACCATCTTCTGTACTTTGTTAGGAACCAACAGTTTCTCTTACAGGATAGTAATTGCTATGATGGCTCTTCTTTTCTTTTAGATTCTGATTCCAGGAAGTACATAAGCACCTCTCATTTGTGTTGAAGCATTTTCCTGATGTGGGGCCTGAATGGTAGATACCAGATTTTTTACGTTGCTGAAATTCTGTGGTAGAACATCAGTTCTTCAGGATTTTCCTGAGACATATGGCAATTAAACCTGATATGTACCTAACTGGTCATTCAGAAAAAAATAAACGGTTACGGACAATGATGAAACAATGGTAACCTTCAGTTTAGGGCTGAATAGAGACTATGTTTTTTTTCCCCATTACAGCAGGCAATTTTGCTTTCCTTTTCCCCATCACCCTTCTCCACTGTTTGAATCTAAACAACTGCTTTGATTTGCTGTAACAGTCTGACCTGATCCTCTGACTTCCACTCCCCTGCATTTATTTTGCTCCCATTCTGTAAGTTCCCCATCTTCAAGCATCTAACGAAGTGGCATTTTCTCCCGTGAAAGCTCATGCAATAAATAAATTTGTCACTCCTTGTTTGTCTTGTCAACACAGTGAATGATAAAACAAATAAGAGAATTCTTGGAAAACTATGCACATGTGCAGAGTGTGTATATATAAAATTGTGTGCCTGCTGGGGTTTTTTCCACATCCTTGTGTCCACAATGTTCTCATTATTTCCTAATTTGCGATAACCTTTTATTTTTTTTCTCATTACAAACAACACAACAAATGCATTAGTAAATCACACATCTTAGGCTATTTCCTAATTCAGCCTACCTTCATACTCATTAATGGACTTATTATTTCTCCATTATTTTCTTCTGATATATTTGGAAAAGCTTTTTACATCTTAATCCATTTGGTAAGTATGAACTCGCCTTTTTTGTGGACCTCATTTTCCTTACAAGTCATACTCTTATAAACAGATATTATTATATGTACAACACATACACTTATACAACCAAGATTAGATTTGCAAATATTTCATTGCATGCCATTAAATGGACACAGTTTATTTTCCTGTGACAAAATGGGCAGGATATTATATATTTCCTGTGAATGGCCACTTACCACCTAATCTTTATCAATCCATTTCCTGGGAGAATGGTTCATAACACAACAAAATTCCTCTTAGGTGAATTAAAATAGAGTAATATGAAGAAAACCATATTTGTTCTATATGGGACAAAAGTGTGAAATTTTTATAAAAATAAAATTCCAATATGAAAGAAGTAAGAAAGAAGGAATTTAAGTTGATCATCATCAGAAGTAGTCAGGAATATTTTATTCAAATAACTTTTGAATGGAAAACAAACTTTCTGAAAATAGAAATGTTTATGTGGAAAAATATTGATTTTTGCAAAAAATTTTCAGTTTTCTGCTGGGAAAATCTAAATGAAATACTCTGCGTTCACTTGAGCAGCCATGGTGTCTCATGGAAGTTGTAGCTTGGGTGCCCTATGCCTCTAGAGCTAGGCTCCCTGCCCTGACATGCTGCACTGCAGTCTCGTCTTTGGTTGAACTGATGGAGGGAATCGTTGCAGTCATGTGGTCAAAGGGTCATTATGACATGGAGTCTTGCCAGAGAGTCCAGCATACAGAGGAGAATGGGAGCATAAAGCCTCAAACTACAACTCCTACCAGGTTGAACTGATTTCAATCAAAAAGATTTAAATAACTGATTTTAAATCAAGAGTTACATCAGCAAGTGCCAAACTGATTTTTATCATTGATTTTAATTGTGCTCTGTATTTGCATTTTTAAGTTATTTCCCTAAAGAAAAGCTGATTCGCATTAGTTCAGGGGTCCTCAAACTACGGCCCGCGGGCTGGATACGGCCCGCCAAGGTTATTTACCCGGCCCCCGCCCCTGCTGCGGCCTGCCCCATGCGTCTGGGGCAGCGGGGTGGCCGCGGGCAGGGCAGGCTGCCGGTCTCCCACCCACCGGCCGCCTCGACTTCCCAGCCCAGAGCTGACCCCGCCCCGCTCTGCCGACAGCGTTGGCCTCCCGGCACGGGGCCAGGATCAGGCTCCGTTGCCGGCGTCTGCCCTGCCGGGGCCGCGTTCGGTCCCCGCCGGTGCTCCCTCCCAGCTGTGCAGGCTGGGCGGGGCTGGGGAGATTCAAATCTCCCGCCCTGAGCATGCGCAGATACAGCGTGCTCAGGGCGGGAGCGGCCTGGCCGGCAAGCAGCTCTGCCGGCCATCGCTGTAGTTCCCAGCCTCCGACCAGGTAAGGGAGCTGGAGGGAGACCTGGAGAGGGGTAGGGGTGGGGACAAGGAGACGGGCCGGGTTAGAGGGGTGGGGGTGGGGACAAGGAGGGACCCCCACGCAGGCCGGCAGCCCCCACCGCCCCCTCCAGACCCCCGGGGCTGCTTCCTTTCTCTTTTTTCTCTTCCTCTTCCTTTCCTTCCTTTCCTTTTTTTCCCCTCTTCTTTGTCTTCCTCTCCCCTGCCTTCCTTCCTCTTCTCTGCCTTCCTTTCTCTTCTTTCTTCCTTTCCTTTTTTTTCTTTTTCTCTTCTTTGTCTTCCTCTTCTCTGCCTTCCTTTCTCTTCCTCTTCCTTTCCTTCCTTTCTCTTCTTTCTTCCTTTCCTTTTTTTCTTTTTCTCTTC
>ML685797.1:19359883-19489486 GCA_007922175.1 Pelusios castaneus
CTTTGCTTCCTTCCTTTCTTTCTTTTTTTCTTTGTCTCCTCCTTCCTTCTCTTTTTTCTTTCTCTCCCTTCTTTTTTAAAACTTTTTAAAAATTAATTTTAAATAAAAACCTTTCTTAAAATTAGATTTCAATTCCAAATTCATTCCAATTAAATTAATTAAACACAATTAATTAATTCTATTTACAATCACTTTATCTTCAATTAATGCCTATAATTTCTGTCTTGTGAGTTTTCCCCAAAAATTTATTCTGAAAAAGTTTTTCACACGGCTTGAAAATTTTGCACACAAGCCACCAAACCTAGAGGGAACATTGGCTACTAGTTGCGTACACAACAGCAGGCCAGCAGGCTAACATCGGTCAGTCCCACACTCTGGGCCTGGCCGGAGCCCACAGCACCAACAAAAAGTGTGTGGATGCATTACTGCCTGCCACCCAGTACCCAGAAACACAGGCCAGCAGCAGACGTGATAGCTACGCATTCACGTTTTTTTCTAATTATAATACGGCCCCCCAACAGTCTGAGGGACCGTGAACTGGCCCCCTATTTAAAAAGTTTGAGGACCCCTGCATTAGTTGATAAACATTAAACAATGTTGTTTTGCAACTCAATATAGCCTTTATGCTCAGTATGATGATTTTTTGCTAGCCAGAAGGATAGCCCATATCTATGCACATGTAATTACAGAGTTTAATTTATATTTATTCATACTCTAAATTTTTACATTTTTATTGTTAGAGCTTGACATAAATCACAAGTAAAAATTAATCATCATCTAGCAAGTAAGAAAAACACTGTTTACCACTTTCTATTCCAATAGAAATTAAAATTCAGTTAAATGCACAAAACAGCATTTATTATGATTTTAAAGTAAAACTACCTTAAATGTGCTGGATACACAACTAAAAAAGTTTATCGAAATATGTTTTGTATTTAAAACTAACCGATTTATTGAACAGAGAAAATATTACTTCCAGTTAGTGAATTGAACTGATTACTTGTGATCACGACAGTCCCCAAAATCTTAGAACTTGTAGATCTCATCCTTTCACACCTAATTTTTATTCATAGATTGGAAGAGGAAAACAAAACTTTCTTGCTTTTTCAACTCCCAATCAGTTTCTTATCTGTGACTGAACTAGCTGCTGAACTGAGGCAGGTGAGTAAACTGAAATGAAGAAAATATTCTCTTCTCTACCTGCAGAAAAGAATACTGCTGTCAAAAGCTGGTTTAGCACTTCAGCGAGATCCAATTCCAGATGCTTAGCCAGTGACTTCTACAGCTCAGTTTTCAGACTTTCATTGAAGTTTGGCAGCAAATATATATTACTTAATATTACTGTCTGTATTTAACATAAGTGATGTTAATAGATTACAATAAAATTAGGCTTTAATGTAGATTATCAATTTCAAATTTAATTTTAAATAGGTTTATTTTTTAAAAAAAATAAACCTGTATTGAAATTTAAATTAAACTGGAATTTCTTATTGAAGAATGTGATTTTATATGAGCTTGCAAGAAACTGTTACTCACCTGTAACTAGTGTTCTTCGAGATGTGTTGCTCCTGGCCATTCCATGATAGGTGTGCACCTGCCACATGCACGGATCACTAGAATTTTTTCCCCTAGAGATCCCATAGGGCCCGCCATGGTGCCCCCTGGAGTGGCGCCATCATGGCGCTCTATATATAAGGCAGCTGGCCCTGCTCTCCCCAGTTCCTTCTAGCTCCAATTCCAAGCGGGGTAGGAGGGAGGGAAGTGGAATGGCCAGGAGCAACACATCTCGAAGAACACTAGTTACAGGTGAGTAACCATTTCTTCTTCTTCGAGTGACTGCTCCTTTCCATTCCATGATAGTTGGATTACCAGCCTTACCTCAGGTGGAGGGTCAGAATCACAACCTAGCTGAGAGCAGGACAGCTCTACCCACTGCCGCGTCATCCCTTGACTGCTGGGTGATTGCGTAGTGCGCTGCAAAAGTATGGACCAAGGACCAAGTGGCTGCCTTGCAGATGTCCACCACCGGCACCTGAGCCAAAAAGGCTGCCGATGATGCCTGCGCCCTTGTCGAGTGGGCCTTGATCGGGGGTGGGGAGACCTTCGCCAGAGCATAGCACTCACGAATGCATGCCACAATCCACGCAGATAGATGCTGCAAAGAAACTGGCTCTGCCTTTAGCCTGTCTGCTACCGCCACAAAGAGCTGGGATGGCTTGCGGAAAGGTCTTGTCCTGTCGTAGGCCAGGGCTCTACGGACATCTAAGGTGTGCAACCTGCATTCCCTGTCCGAGGCATGCGGCTTGGGATAGAACACTGGCAGAAAAATGTCCTGGCTGGTGTGGAACTGAGAAACCACCTTCGGCCGGAACGCTGGGTGCAAGCGTAATTACACAGTGTCCTTGAAAAAGACGGTGTACGGCAGCTCCGATTTTAGGGCCCGTAACTCTGACACTCTTCTGGCCGATGTAATCGCCACGAGGAAAGCGACTTTCCAGGACATATACAGCAACGAGCAGGACACTAGTGACTCAAAGGGTGAACTGGTGAGTCGTGCACTAGGCTCAAATCCCATTGCGCCACCGGGGGGCGCACTGAGGGGAATAGCTTGTCTAGCCCTTTCAGGAACTGCTTAACTGTAGGGGCTGAGACAACCGGTCCACGCCCTGCCCCTTCGTGGAATGCCGAAATGGCCATCAAATGGACCCTCACCGAGTACACAGGTAGGCCTGAAGATTTAAGATGCCACAAATAGTCCAGAATATGCGGGATCGGGGCTGACCTTGGTGCAAACCCCTTTCCCGAAGCTCAGATGGCGAATCTCGTCCACTTCGCACTATACATTGCCCTTGTAGATGGTTTCCTGCTATTGAGGAGCACTCTCTGTACCTCTTCCGAGCACTGTCGCTCACCTGGTGTCAGCCACGCAGGTACCACGCTTTGAGATGGAGTGACTTCAGGTTCAGATGAAGGAGTCTGCTATGATCTTGCGACAAGAAATCCGGTACAAGGGGGAGATCTGTCGGGGCTCTGGCCGACCGGTCCCACAAGGTTGTGTACCAACGTTGGCGAGGCCACGCTAGGGCTACCAAGATGATTGTAGCCCTGTCCTGTTTGATCTTTAGAAGCACCTTGTGAACCAGTGGCGTCGGTGGAAAGACGCAACTCATCCACCCCGTACACCGGATCGCAAATGCATCTGCTAATGAGCCGGAACTGCGCCCCCTGAAGGAGCAAAAGAGGTCACACTTTGCATTGGAGTCTGACACAAAGAGGTCCAGTCGGGGAGAGTCCCACCTCCGGAAAACTTCCTCCAGGACCTACTGCTTTAAGGATCACTCATGTGTCATGAATTTCCTGCTGAGGTCATCGGCCAACAAGTTCTGAGACCCTGGTAGTTAGGAAGCCACCGGGTGGATCGAGTGGCGGGTGCAGAAGTCCCATTATGGTGTCCAGGTCGTCCCGAGCTGGATGATATACCATCGCCAGCCACAGTTGCAGAGGACATAAATGGAGCCGAGCGTGTTCGACGATGTATGTGCAAGCTGCCATGTGGCCCAACAATTTCAGACAGGCTCTTGCCATCGAAAGGGGGTGATTCTGCAAATATCTTATTCTGTCTCTGATTGCAAGAAAACATGCCCGAGGGAGTGCCGCCCACGCTGTTCTTGAATCCAGAACCGCGCCTATAAATTCTATCCTCTGTGCGGGGGCTAGTATGGACTTTTATACATTGATTAGGAGACCTAGGCGATTGAAAATGAGCTAAATGGTCTTCAGGTGGTGAGTCACCTCCTCGTTGGAGCAGCCTCGTACCAACCAATTCTCCAAGTATTGGAAGATCTGAATCCGCTTCCGCCTCAGGAATGCTGCCACCACTGCCAGGCACTTGGTGAAAATGCTGGGTGTAGCTGCCAGCCCAAAAGGGAGGACCATGAACTGAAAGTGTTTTTTGGCTACCACAAAGTGTAAGAATCTCCTGTGCTGGGGGGCTATCACGATGTGGAAATAGGCATCTTGGCGGTCGAGGGCGGCATACCAGTCTCCTGGATCCAGGGAGAGAATAATCATGGCTAACGATACCATTCGGAAACTAATCTTGTGCAGGAAGCGGTTCAACGTCCAAAGGTCTAAAATGGGGCGTAGGCTCCCTTTTGACTTGGGAATAAGAAAGTAACGGGAATAAAATCCTTTCCCTCTCAGATCTCGAGGCACCTCCTCCACCGCCCCCCTTGTCCACGAGGGTCTGTACCTCCTGGGACAGCACTTGTTCGTAAGAGGGGTCCCTGAAGATGGATGGGGAAGGGGATGGGTGGGAGGGAGGGAGGGAGGGAGGGGCCGATAAAAACTGGAGCGAGTATCCATGTCGTACCGTGCGGAGCACCCACTGATCTGATGTAACATGCATCCAAGCACGATAGAACCAGGATAGTCTGCTGGCAAAGGGGGGTAGGGGTGGATCTGTGGCGAAGTCCAGTATGTCGTCGTCGATCGCACCCTCAAAAGTTCTTCTTTGACCCTGAGGACTGTCACGGGCTGCCTTGGTTATGGTCTGGAGAGCGATGGTTGCTCCTGTGACCATTGCAACCTCTTCAGTCCCACTCCTGCTGACACTGGTATGGGCGGGTCATCGGTTGCGGCTTGAAAGGCTTCCTCTGAGCTGCCAGGGTATGTAAACCCACCGACCTTAATATAGCCCTTGAGTCTTTGAGGAACTGCAACCTGGGATCGGTCTGGGGAGAGAAGAGCTCCGGGCCTACAAAGGGTAAGTCCTGGATGGTAGCCTGGACTTCAGCAGGAAGGCCTGAGGTCTGCAACCAAGAGCTCCTCCGCATGGTGATGCCGGAGGCCATAACCCAGGCAGCCACGTCTGCCACATCGAGGGCCGACTGAAGGAGAGCATGGGAGACTACTTTGCCCTCCTTTACCATCGATGACAGCTCGCACCTAGAGTCTTGGTCTAACTTATCCAACAGCTTGTCGAAGGACGCCCAGGAGTTAAAGGTGTATCTACTGAGGATTGCCTGCTGATTGGCAATTCTCAGCTGGAGCTCCCCGGAGAAATAGAACTTGTGGCCAAAGAACTCCAGCTTCCTGGCATCCTTGGATTTTGGCGTTGGGCCCTGGTGGCCCTGCCTCTCCTTCTCATTCGCTGCCTTGATCGCCAGTGAATTTGGGACTGGGTAGGAGTAGAAGTGTTCATGTGCTTCCGCCGGTACAAAGTACACCTACAAAGTACACCGGTACACCTTCTTGGAGGTCAGCGGGATTGAGGCAGGGATTTGCCATAGTGCCCTGGTAGTATTTTGCACAGTCTTTATGAGAGGCAGCGCCACCCTGGACGGTCCCTCCGGGGGCAGGATATCGACAATAGGGGCCGCCTCCTCCACGATCTCTTCCGCTTGCAGGCCCATATTCCTTGCCACCCTCCTGAGCAATTCCTGATGAGTCCTGCTGTCATCAGGGATGGTAGCCAGTTTTGCTCCCGTCACTGCCTCATCTGGGGGCTATGAGGAGGACTCCCCTGAGGGTTCTGTTGCGTGGCTCTGGGCGCTTGCCACAGCTTGGGGGCCCGTTTCAACCCATGCTGGATTTCTGAGGCCACCCCTGGCTGCGTCCAAGTCCGGTCCCCTTCCCAACTCCGGCAAAGCACTCGCCGTGCAGGAGGGCTGGAGTCTAGACAACGAAGCGGAAGGAGGTCTGTCTGACCTGGGACCCTGGGCTTGATGGTATTCCCAACAGATCCAGAATGGCCATTGGTGCGGCACCTGTTACTGAGGGCCCCACTGGGCCAGGGATGGTGGGTGACTGTTCCCTCTCCTCCCTGAGCAGCTCCTGCTACACTTGGAGATCACCGAACTATCCTTCAAGTCCGAGGAGAATCTGCTCCGAGGTGACCAGGGAGGGGTGGGGCAACTGCACCGAGGCCGATTCCTTGTAATGGCCAGTCCTGGCCACGTCCCGATGCGCTGACTCCCATGGCGAACGGTGCCGTGCGGAGTCCAAGCAGACCAGCACAGGCTTTCCCCTCGACGGCACCAGTCTCTTGGGTGCCGGAGAGCACGATCCCTCTGGTGAGCGTGGTGCCGTGTGCTCAGTCAACTCCCGGGCCGCTTCAAGTCTCCGGCGTTGAAGGGAGCTGGAGGTCCTACTCCAAAATGGCTCTGGTAGGCAAGGTGACAGACACCGGACTCAACAGTACCCTGCCTGCGGCCAGAGTCAATGGTGCCAGTATCTGCTGTGCCTGGTGTGATCGGTCCAACTGCAATATTGCCTCCCTCCCGGGTTTAGACCACCTAGATGGAGACCGGCCTCTGTCTATCTTTTTCTTCTTCTTAGCCAGACCGGGCGAGTGGGACTGATGCCGAGGAGGCGGTGCCATGGCCTTCGGTGCCATGGCTCCTTCCAGAGTCCTTTGGCCCTGCTTCTCCTCTCGACGACACCGGCGCACTCCACACCGATGGTGCCATACTAGAGCCGGGGTCCCCTGAGCTCATGGGACGAAGAGCTTCCTCCATCAGGAGCTTCAGTCTATGTTCCCTGATCTGAAGATCTCGCACCTCTCTTGCAGATGAGACTCTCCCAAGCACCTAAGACATGATTGGTGCAAATTGTCCAAGGGCATGGGCTTGCAGCAGGCCCCACACACCTTGAAGCCAGGCATGCCCCGGCCCCAAGCCTGGGGCAGGAAGGCCACTCCTTTAAGTAGGGACACTGTCTAACTAAACTCATGGGAACTTAAGCTGCTTGAAGCTAAGAGGAGCTGCTAGCGAACCAGCAGATGTTCCAGCGACTGTCAGGGCGGAAAGAAGGAACTGGGGAGGGCAGGGCCGGCTGCCTTATATATAGAGCGCCATGGTGGCGCCCCTGCAGGGGGCGCCACAGCCAGCCCTACGGGATCTGTAGGGGAAAAAATTCTGGCAATCCGTGCACGTGGTGCACGCACACCTATCATGAAATGGACAGGAGCAATCACTCTAAGAAGAATCATCCTTGCTGAAATAGTTTAGTAACTAAAGGAGTGCAGCCCAGCCAATGAAAGACTGGTAATGACTGTAGATGGTCAAGTCAAATCTAAAAGTGAATTTTTAAATCTATATTTTTATTATTCTTTTTAGCATCCAAAGCAAAATTAGGGACTTATTGTGCTAGACGATGTATGAAGATATGGTAGAAGACAGTCTTGCCATGAAGCTTTTACTTGGAAACAAGATGCAGCAAGCAGATACTACAAACAGGAGATATTCAAAGCTGGTAAAAACTTGGACTCTCCATTCATGGGAAATTCCAAGATTTTAAAATTTCCTTTCATCCCAAATTGGAACAAAAAGTTGAAATTTAGAAATTTTCCAGAATTGTGAAAAATTTTGTTTTGAAACACCAAAAATGACTTATCAAAACATTTTGCTTCACTAATGTCAAAGTGCTTCAGGTCAATAAGGTGAAAAGCCTTTGTTTCAACTTTATTCTTTCAACTATTATACTATATATAGACTAATGTATCAGATAAAGTCAAAACACTTCAATCTTACCATGAAGTGCATGAACCTCAAAACAAAATATTTCAATCATTTGTAATAAAAGATGTCAATGAAATCAAAACATTCCTGCAAAACAGTTTGATTTATTCAAATTTAATTTTCCAACCATAAGGTGTTCTTGCCAGAAAATTTTTGTTTAAGTGTGGAGATGAGAGAGCAGGAGGTATCAGTAATAAAATTCCATAGTAACACAGGTCAGCTATATGCATTGCTTGTTGTCCACAGTTATTTGAAAGGTGTTTGGGTTTGTTTTTTTTTAATTTATGGATCTATTAAATAAATATCAGCTACACCTGACTGATGTTTCAATCTTTCCAGAATTAGTTGGCTTATTTCTTTTAAGATTTACAGCAAAGGAAGATCTCGAGGAAGGATTATAGGAGGCAGAGAGCAGTGACTTTACCTATTCTCTGTATCTTAAAGTCCTTAAATCACGATTGAAGGAGGTAAATAACTCAGTCATAGATTGGTGGCCTATTGCTGGAATGGGTGGGTGAGGTCTTGAGGCCTGCATTTTGCAGGAGGTCAGACTAGATGATCATACTGGTCCCTTCTGACCTTAAAGTCTATGAGTCTATTCATACCAGCAAGGCATTGCATGCATAAGGGCATGAAAGAAAACAGACATTCATGGTGAAACAGGCAAACAGGCTGATGAGACTAGCATCTCTGGGGGAATAGCGCAGGGAGATACAAAGAAACACAGTAGAAGACAAGAGTGGATAAGCACAGGTGTGAAGAATCAAGAAGGACCTTGATGAGAGGCAAGAACTTTGATGCCGTGGAAAATGACAAGTCAGTGAAAGAATTATCTATCGGAATAAAATAGTTGATAATTTTCCCCCTTTTTCAAGCTGTGCAATAATGTTTTGCTTTCTACTGAGATACTGCCCTGGAAGTTTAAGAAGATTTAAAAAAAAGAAACATCACTCTTCCCCACCATTCTTTCTTTGGCAGAGGATCTATGGGTTTGTAACTCCCTTTTTATATGTGGCATGTGTGCTCACTATCTGCCATATATTGTGTACTTTATAGCAACCTGTACAACAAATGCAGAAAACTGCTAAATCTTAATGATCTGCAAAAATAACTGGTGAGAAATCAAACTTTTTTAATGAAAATGTGCACTTGCAGAAAGACTGAGAAATGTTTGTTTCTATGAAGAAATTGTCCTTTGCAGACATCTGAGCTACTACAACACAGATCACTCTTAACTGAATTTCATTTACTATAAAATACATGATTCAGCTGTTCTCACCGATGCTTTCACAAATGTATAGCTTGGCTTACAGAAAATTAATTTGGAACTTTAGAGGAATGTAGTATACCTATGCAATACCACCATATGATACCAATGATACCATACCATAATAAATAACCATATCTTAATACCTATTAAATACTGTCTTTCAAAAGCATCACAAGATATAAGCTGAGATTTAAATTTGGACAGAAACCTACATAAGAAAAAATAGTACGTGAACCATTCTGGACACAACTCCACTTTTGACATGAATCCACAACACTGCACTATGTTTCTTGGTTTTGATTCATAAACTTGAAGAAAAAAATAAAAAGGGTGCTTTCTTTGAAGAACATTGCTGAGAATTCTTTTTAGTACCTTCTGTCATGATGATTCACAACCAACCTGTAGTTTTCCATATATAATGATATAAACCACCACCTAGATAATTTTTCACCAATAGTGGAAGCAACAGCATTAAGGGAGGGTGGGCGGGGAATGATACAACTGAAACAAAAAAAGACTCTGCACCTATGTTTGTAGGTTTCAAGAAGAGAAACCATAAATAACCACCCCCTTGCAGCAGGCACACACAACCTAGTGGTGATTTCTGCCAGCAACGTGCACACAATTACAGTCTCTGGGATTTAATGTAGCCTCAAAACGAAGGGCTCTCTGTTTTACAATCAATTTCCACATGCTGCTGTACATGGTTAAAGACATCTAATTCCAATCTCTATCGGGCTTTATACTATCTCAATTAATCACAAAGCTGACCTTCCTTCTGTTGCAGCATCCTTTAACTTATGGAAAACAGTTAGTTTTTCAAAAGCTAGGCTAATAAGAACATTTCTTAGCTCCCCAAAGTGTTTGATTTGAAAGTCCTTTGGGGCTGGTTAGGTTATTTTACGTGGACTAATCAAATTCCTATAACACAATCTACATGTTTATCCTTTACACAGTGGAGTACAGATGCTAAACACAACATGCAGTTAAGAAATTCCTACATTCACTATTACCATTCATGTGGGGTAAAGCCTCTTACTCTTAAGAGAAAACAGCTGCTTTGTCTCTGCCATTTAAAATCAAAACATCACTAAAACTGCGAGAACAAAAGTCGAATAATTGTACTTCTCTAATCGTGTTATTTGTGTCTTATTTAATTTTGATGTATTATTTTAATAATGTAACAATTATTTAAATGTGAACATCATATGAACAGATAACATACACATTGTGAGAGATACAGCCAAATGCTGGTGCACATAATGCATTTAGCAAAAGGGTTATTTGGCTTATTAGAGTTAGGAGCTTTTAGGGATGAACTTTAGAGATTTTCATAGGCAAAACTTTATGTCCAAAGGAAGAAGAGGTTATAACTAAGGTGATGCAGTACAAAGATGAGGTGATATAGGTTCTCGGTATAAATAAAAGTTTCAAACCACAGTAATTTCTGATCCCTGCTTTATGAATATTTGAAAATACAGAACTAGAAGGGAAAAGTTGATTCACTGATGCAATTATATTACTGTCTGTGCATAAATTGCAAAGATGCAAGGCTGCATTATAATTTCTTTGTTAAAATGGAGTGTATTTTTTGTATTGAAATTCGGATTGACAAGGTAAGCTTTTGGTTGCTATTTGAGCTGTGGCCAACCAGCTGCACCATCTCACTCTTTCCCAAACAATACCCTCTCTCAGAACGTGTCGGGTGAGAAGCTGAATCTGTACGTCTCTTTCACCTGTCCAATACACAATAAGGTTTGGGGAGAGAGATCAAATATATAACAAATGAGAATGGACAAAGGAAATAAGGAGGGGGAGCTGCATTCTAAATTTGAATACCTAGCAGCCAACTGTGCTATGATTACGTTGAGTTTAAACAATGAGAGTCCTGTGGCACCTTAAAGACTAACAAATTTCTTCGGGCATAAGCTTTCATGGGCTCCAACCCACTTCGTCAGATGCATCTGATGAAGTCGGTTGGAGCCCATGAAAGCTTATGCCCAAAGAAATTTGTTAGTCTTTAAGGTGCCACAGGGCTCTCATTGTTTTTGCTGTACACAGACTAACAAGGCTACCCCTCTGGAAAATATGTTGAGTTTGTTCTACAACAAGTGGGGTGGACAAGTGGCTAACATACTCAACATTCTGGTCTAATCCCTGGGCATTTATGTAGTAACACCCTATCACTCTACAACGCACGCCAAGAAATAACACCAGGGTTTAGGCTTTTGAGGGAGTAGCATTCTTACTCAGGGAGGAAGAAGCAATGGAGGTGACAAAATTGATAGACACACAAGGTGGGTGGCTACGTTGGAGCCTGAAAGCTTGTCTTTCTTGGAAGAGGAGTTGATCCGATAAAAGATTTTATCTCGCTCAATGTCTTTAATATCCTGGGACAACAACTGCATACCAGGTGCAAAACAAAACTTCTCATCAGAATTTTTTTTTAAATGGTCTCTTTATCTGAAGTACATCATCAGCACTGGCTGTTCTTTGGCAACCTTCACACTATGTGACAATAAGGAAGGAGGGAAAGTCTCTTGTGTTTCAGCGTACCATATGTTATGTGTCCATAGCCTAATAGCCTTTTTAGGAAGGTGCACTGTGTCTTGTTATAATCCCAAGGAATAGTCACTCTATACATCTTTTCATAGTTTCCATTAATTTGATGTCTTTCATTATTCTACACTATGAATTAAAAAACTGATAACCATGGGATAACATCTTTTGATCATCAGTTATACTACAAGTACCCAAAATGTATGATATTAATACTCTCTCCCACCAAAAGGAGTAAAAAAATTAACTGTCTGTGCACACCCCTGATGTGCATTATTAAGCAAATGATGTGTTTCAATAGGGCCATATCCTCCCCTGTGTAATAAAATGGATAAAGAGTTATAGGAACATACTATAAAAAGATGTGCAAGTTAATACATGGTATATCTAGGTCAGGAAGAGACCTAGACTATGGATTTTTTTTCTCATTACAACAGGTGATTTGATCTCACCTTCCTCTATGTGCTGTTCCCCAGAGTTTGAATCCTAACATATATTTTGATTTGCTGTTACAGCCTGACCTGATCCTATGTCATACACTTCCCTGCATTTATTTTCCTCCCATTCTGTAAGTTTCCCATCTTCAAAGCGTCTGATGAAGTGGGATTTTCTCCACGAAAGCTCATGCGATAAATAAATCTGTTAGTCTTTAAAAGTGCCACAGAACTCTGTTTTTCTGCAGTAGACTAATATGGCTACCCTTTTGGAACCTAAATAATTCAGCTCTCTCCCTTGGTGTTTACACTTTTAAACATCACAGAATGTTATGCTCTCCTCTTAGTTGTTACTTAGCTATAAGTAAGCTATACATATAATGCTTTTTAACTTTCCTCATAAATAAGCCCCTTGCTTTAACTCCCTGATCCTACTTGTTGCTATTCATTGACATTCCTCCACTTTCTCAATACCTTTTCTAGTAAGGGGGTGTGACATTCCCCTCCTACAATCTCGTCTGGTGTGCCACTGTCCATCCCTAATCGCCCACACCTGGATCCCAAATTACCCCCTTTGCTAGGTGAACCCCCACTCCTGGGTCAGCGCACACCAGCCTCCTGCATGCAATCGGTCCCAGGTAGTGGAAGTACGCTCACTAGCCACTCAGGAGACAGTTCCCCATCGAGCAGCCCCAGTCCCCAGATACCACACTGGGAACTTTCATTCTGCAGGGACTGGGACCCTTCCCAGATCACTGCATGCTCATATACTCCGGTCCATAAGCTTCACAAAGAAACTGATATGCAATCAGCCTTTGCTCTAAGTTAGAGCTCCCCACATTCATTCTCTCTCTAAAATCCACACTGCTTTAGTTAAGACAACACTAGTTTATTGATTAAAACATGATTTTAAGTGAATATATGGCAAATCAATGCACAATCAATCAATCAGTCTGGGGGTTCATCACTACCAACTAAAAGGAAATATGCATTCTAAGCTAAAGTTTACTGTAGTAGTCCATTTCCATCTTACCCACATGGTTGGCTACTGTTGGTTTTGCAGTCAGGCCCTTCCCACCCCCTGGGTAGGCACAGGTCTTGGAAGTTGCTTCAGGAGATGGAGATCCAAGCAGCAAAAAGCCTCAAACAGTTCAAAGTATGACTACTTCTCCTTTCTTCAAACCTCCTCTCCCTCCCTCCTCCTGGTGGCCCGGCCATTCACTTTGTTCAGAAAGGGGTGGGTTCTCCCCCCTCTCTGGCCAAGATGCTATAGATATTTAGCTAGTCCACTGTCATGCGTATTTTCTCTGGATGAGTGTTTGCAGCCTTGATTTCCTGGGGCATGTGAAATGTATCTGGGGAGATGTTTCACATCTGTTCACATCTATGATGCTGCAGGAAACATGATACCAGAAGAATAATACAGAGTATGTCATCGGCATTCAAAAAACCCAAGACAACAGAGTCCTGTGGCACTTTTAAACACTAACAGATTTATTTATCGCATGAGCTTTCGTGGGAGAAAATCCCAAAGCGTCTGACAAAGTGGGATTTTCTCCCACGAAAGCTCATGTGATAAATAAATCTGTTAGTCTTTAAAAGTGCCACAGGACTCTGTTGTCTTTCTTCAATAGACTAACATGGCTACCCCTTTGGAAAAAACCCCAAAACAACCTTGTATAACATATTTTGCATTAAACTATACAGTTATATTGCAAAGGTGAACAGGAAGGATATACAGATCGTATTATAGGGGTGTGGTGCATCACGTCACAGGAGGTACCCAGAAAAGAATTCAATATTCCATATGCAGTCATATGAGAAATATAGAGCGAGGGAAAATTACCTATCTGCGACACAAGGCATCTGGATGTATATCCTGTGACTCTTTTGCAAATTCACCTGCCATTCTGCATTGCAAACTTAAATTTAATTTGCTCACCACTATCTATAGTTGGTCTCCTTGCACTACTGCTTTCCTGGCTTTCCCCTTGTACTGAATCAGCATATTTTAGATTACTTCCCCGCAGATGTATTCGTTTTCCAAGTCAAGTCTCATTTTGCTTTGTTCTGTTCATACTTCTGTTTGCTCTCTCCTTTTATTGTTTCTTTCCTCTTATTACTATTTGGGTCACCTCCTAATTTAGTATAATCTGTGTCTTTTCTTAACAAACACTTGTCACCATCCCACACATTGCAGATAATCAATACGACCAGACTTAATACAATTCTCCGTTGGTTCCTGCTAGGTATCTTTCTGCAACATGATATGTTGCCAATTATCATTAAAATCCTTCTGATCCTCAAGGCAGGTCTCCTTGGTTCTCCTATGAAAGCCTACTATTTTTCTAACTAAGTATTTTTCCAGCTAAACTTGTGAAACAATGTACCAAAACTCCAAATACTACATCAACTTCTTTTTCTTCTTCTACTAATTTTATAATAGAAAAACAGCAGCTATGCCAGGATATAGTATATATCAATCCAAACTACTTAGTTAGTGTTCATGGTTGACTTATCCTCAAAAAGGTAGCAACTCTTTCTTTTAATATTTTATTAGTTCATTTTTACAGGGCCCCAAACTACATTTAAGAGATGTTAATTGTCAGGACCATCTATATTTCCTATTAGTGTGCATATTAAAACACCACATAGCATGTAGTAATATGATATATATTCCACATTGGAACATACCTACATAGCTCAGACCTAAGTGAATGAGAGCTGTGCATATACATTAAGAAATTGAATTTTGGCTGGAATGTATATTCAAATTGCCTTGCTTTTGTTGATGTATCACAGCCAGATGAAAACAGTTGTGCATGGGGTTTTTTGTTTTTACCCTATCCATTTAAAATCTGTATTATGCAAGCGGTTGTACTTCAGCAATGAAACTAAACTTAGTACCACAAAGAGGGTCTATGAACAGATCCTCTCTATGAATTTGTTTAGAAAGAGCTATATATACACTTAATTGATCAAATGGGAGTCTCAAAAGGATAAAAAAATTTTCAGAGGCATATGCTAATAGCACTGCACCAACCTTTAAGCCCTACTGCTTACAGAAAAGGTCTATAAAACTGTTGAGATGATGGAAATACGCTGAAGCGCTGTCTGGAATACAGAACTGCCTAACAGCAGCAGGGATCTATTTATTTATTTTTAAAATAAGGCAGAGGGAGGAATGGAAGCCTTTTAAAAAGAAATTAGAAAGTTGATTGATATAAATTCACCACTGATCAAAGCTTTAAAAAGTGAATTCACACTTCTTACCTCCCCCACTTCCCATCACAGATCCCTCAGTGGTGCCTGAATGTTAGCAGTGCTGCTAATGGATAAAAATGGAAACAAATGCAGGCAACAAATCACTGTATGCTCTTGTGCCAGCTTTCCCATTCTGATTCATCATACACAGAACTTCATGGTGCTGCTGCATATTAAAATCAATGTTCTGCCTCTTCATTATTACCATTATTTCTCTTTCACTTCAGAAGTTCTCGTTCCTTGAGATGTCTGCTTGAACAGCTTGTCCGAGCACATTTAAATCAATATTTGCATGTGTGCAATGCATCCGGATGCCGTCTCATTACAATTTGAATTCCTATATTTTCTGTCAAGGTGCAGAAACACAGTAAAAACTGTCAGATGACTGACGATTATAGCCATCTATCTCCATCATTTAGAAATCTAATGTAACTGAGCATTTATCAGCAGCTCATTTCACACCTGATAAGAAAATCTAAATAAAGATTGAATGCAGCATCGTCTGTGATGCATGAAAATGAGCTGCAGTTCAAGCAAAAAGCATTAAAGAGTCACCTTAGATGTGGCCAATCCTGGGATGCTTATCTCAGTGCAGCCAACTGCACCTGAGACCCGGTTTAAGTCACTGTTGAAAAGCTATGATATCACAGTGTTTATTTGTGATGCAGCAATTGAGCACTGGGTGAGCAATGAGATCGCTTTTTGGGAGGGATGAGTTCTACAGTGGACAAATGCACATGCGGACAGCACATGTTTATGGAGAATTGCTCTTGTCCAATGGTACAACAGACTTTAGGCATTTCATAGATGATGCCAAAGAGATTGGAGGCTTACACAGTACTGCAACAGTTGGTAAGGATACAGGGTGGAGGCACGTTCAATAGTACCGATCTTCTATGCTTGGTGCTGTCCTCAGCCAACAGTTCCAGAGTCTTCTCAGAGCCCTATTTATCTTTAGCACTGTGGTATTTTCTCACCTCCCTTGTACTGGCAGAGCTTTTGCTTCCACCATACTGAGCATCAAGGAAAACCTCTTTCAGGTTATAAATCCTCCTGGAGACCAAGATCAGGGAGAATTCCTAAGGGACGAGGGACTACAGTCCCTCTTCTTAGAAGATATGGAGGAGGGCTCTATGAGATTGTCTTCATTTTAGGAGAATGTGGCGCTTAAGTGGAAGGCTAGAAACTCCCAGAGACTGATGTCCAGGGGGTTCTGAAGAACAACAAAGAGAACATTTCATCAAAAGAAATAGAAATTTGACTTCTTGGGTTTTCCAACTCTAGATTTTAGAGCTAGAAGAAATTGTATTTCTAGAGCGCATCTAACTTGGCCAGGCTTGTTTGCATGAGAGGCTGCATTTAAACCTCAGTGAACAAGGCATGCCTCTTACAGGGAGGATTTCCCTGGAAAGAACAGAACAAATCTTTAGAACAACAACAACAAAAGTTGGGGGGACATGTTTTTAAACAAGTATTCACCTACCTACTACTAATTACTATCAACAAACTATCTACCTAACTGAGAAGAGAATGCTCCAGAACTGCCAAGATAGGCAAGAAGTGGAGACACTACTTCCATCTCAGAGCCAGGCAACTGAGAAGAAACTGAAAGGGTGGTTCATCTGCGCAGCCTGTTATAACCTTGGGGCAGGTCATGAGCAATGGCACTTGCATGGGCCAATGAAAATCTCTGATCTCTGATCCAAGAGTGGAGCATCTTTTGGGACTCTACTTGAAGAACAGGCTCTTTACCTCAAAGCCTGGGCAAAACTTAAAATTCTCAAAATAAAAAAGGCCCTGGTTTACAGTAGCAGCTTCTTCTGGATCTCTTTCAGGCCTGCCTGTCACAAAAGGTCTATTATCTCTTCTTTCTGTTTGTTCAGTCTCTCTCTCAGGCCTCCTTTCCTAGAGCGCTCTGTAATCCCTGCTCTCCCCCTTGCAGTTTCCTGCTGTGCTTTCTTATAGAGTATCACCACTCTTCAGTCAGCTAATTAAGGCCTTGTACACACTACAGCTTTACCACGCGATAAGGCTGTGACCGTACACACTACAATATTGCCTGTTGCGTGGCAACAGCCCTCTTGCTGCGCAACAGGTAAACTACCCAGATGATGGTGGTAATTCTTACCACAGATCGTCTGTCCCGCAATAGAGAGAGAGAGAGAGAGAAAGAGAGAGAGAGGTGTGTGTACGTATGTACGTACACTCATTGCGGGTTAGACAGCCTCCGGAAACGTCCCAGAGTGCCAATGGAGGTCACCCTGGGACACCGGAGCTGTCATACTTGTCAATTTCACTGCTCTAGCAAAGCAGTGAAATTGACAAGTAGGAGTGGAGCTCCAGCTGCGGTGAGTGCCAGCACTCACAGCCGCTACAGTCCCACTGCTACAGGGAGTCCCTCAAGCCGCTCAGTTTCCCGGCTCCCTGTAGCAGCGGGGCTCTAGCTGCCGACACTCCTAGCGGCTAGAGCCCCGCTGCTGCTGGGGTCCTCACTGTGATCTCAGCGGCTGGAGAGCCCCGCTGCCAGCCTAAAGACTGGCTGGGCAGTGCTTGGTGGGATAGGTGCCCACTATGCACTGCTCCTTCTAACGAAAATGCAAAGGAGCGTGTGAACGCTCCTTTGCATCAGAAGGATTTTTGTGCGGAGGGGGGAAAGTGTTAGTTATAACGCTTTGCTTGTCCCGCAACGATTTATTGCGGGACAGGTGTGTAGTGTGTACATATCCTCAATCACACACACCCTCGCAGGTGTGGTGCATTCAGGTATCAGGGATGGCTTGCCCCAGGACCGCCAGCCCTCAAAGGACAAGCCACTCTATTACAGAGATCTTGATATAACAGATTTCCTGATTCTAACAACAGGAAGAGTGGGAACAACTATATTAGGAAAATGGACTTCCAACAAGCAGACCAACCAACTCAGACAACTGGTAGGTAAGGTGGGAAGAAAATGAATAATGGAACTCCGAAGTTCTGGCAATACCTCACAGACACCATATTCAAGGCAAACAGCAAACGAAAGCAAGGAAGAACAGTAAGAGACCGACATGGATCCACATTCCTCTCTTTATATGACCTAAAAAAATAAAAAAGGAATTCTACAAAAAGTTGAAAAACAGACAAATTGGTAAGGAGGAGTGCAAAAGAACAGCACAGGCGCATAGGGGCGAGATCAGAAAAGTTAAAGCACAAAATGAGTTACATCCTACAAGGGACATAAAAGCCAGCATCTTAAATACATGATGAGCAAGAAAGAGATGAAGAAGAATGTAGGTCCTCCATTTAAGCAGGGAAGAAGAGCTAATAACTGATGGTATCAAGAACAAATCAGGCCAAAACAACCTAATTTCCTTTTTTGACAAGGTTACTAGCTTCTGGAAGCAGTACACAGGATATATCTTGATTTTTCCATAACGCTTTTGGCAGAGTCCCACGTGATATTCTCATAAGCAAATTAGGGAAATACGGTTTAAATGAAGTTACTATAAGGTGGGTACATACTATACTCAGAATAGACAGCAGTGTTTCTATATCAAACTGGGAGGATGTATCTAGTGGGATCATGCAAGGGTTTTTTGGGGTCTGGTACTAGCCAAATCTTCATTAATGACTTGGATAATAGAGTGGAAAGTATGTTTATAAAGTCTGCAGCTGACAGCAACCTGGGAGGGGTTGCAAACACTTTGGAGGACAGGATTAGAATTCAAAACCACCTGGACAAATTGTAAACTAATCTGAAATCCACAAGAAGAAATTTAATAAAATAAAAGTGCAAAGAACTAATTTAGGAAGGAAAAATCAAAAGCACAACTACATAACAGGGAATAGCTAGCAAGGCAGCAGTACTACTATTCCCGTTCATTTCTCACTAGTGGGGTTTTAAGGCTGCACAGCTCACTGCCTTATACCAGTGGTTCTCAGCCACTGTGTCAGGACATGTAACTGTGTCACCACACAGCAGTAAGTGTGTCACAGAGAGCCATGGAGATGGCTGGATTTGGCCGGGAGTGGGGTGGGGTGTGACATGCTGCCAAGTGTATTGAGACCCACAAAAGGTTGAGAACTGCTGCCGTATACTTGATATCCCCAGCAAGCTCGGCTTCCTAACAGCCAGCACCTATGCTTTGCTTTCTCTCTCAGGGCTATGACTAGTTCATTGCCAGCAGTTACAAATTATTATTTGTCTCATTCTAAGGAAGCACATTTATTCTTAAGGTAAAAGTCAGAAAAAATATTAAAACAATAAGGTTCCCAGAAGCAGACAAAGTCTATCAGAGGATACCCATCAGTCTTAGGGGAACTAGTAGGTCACCTTCCCCCAAGGGTTGGAGCCCTCCTTTGAGCAGAAAGTTGTCTGTTCACTGGGTCAGAAAGACGACCCTATCTCAGATCAAGCTTATCATTTTCATAGAATCATAGAGAATTAGGGTTGGAAAGGACCTCAGGAGGTCATCTACTCCAACCCCCTGCACAAAGCAGGACTAACCCCAACTAAATCATCCAAGCCAGGGCATTGCCAAGTTAGGCCTTAAAAACTTCTAAGATTGGAGATGCCGCCACCTTCATTGGTAACCCATTCCAGTGCTTCAGCACCCTCGTAGTGAAATTTATTTTCCTAATATCCAACCTAGACCTCCCCACTGCAATGTGAGACTATTGCTACTTGTTCTGTCATCTACCACCACTGAGAACAGCTTAGCTACATCCTCTTTTTTTTATACCAAGTCCTTTCTTTGTCTTCTAGTCTCTGATGGCCTAAGTAAAATGACAAGCCAGCTGTACTAGTGAGTACGCAAATCATATTTAACTCTTTCCTCGAAGGATCAGTATCTGCAGGCAACAGCATCAGCCTTTTACAGAATTTAGCCCTAAATGTTTAAAGAAACCAGCAACAAAGCATAGCTAAACTAAGTTCCTTAGACCAAGGTCTTTTAATGCAGTAATATGTGACATGCATATGTCCTTAGCCTATATATTAATATGCATCCATAGACCCACTCCATTGCAAGGAAATAATTGGCTTTTATTCAAAATGGCTTTGTAGCAAGCATTTCCTGTTCAAGTCAGTCAAAGCAATTATCATAGTCACAATCATATGCTAAGTATTATAACGCCTGACAAAAGGTTTCATAACATTTCACTATATTGAGCTATCATTAATACACATCCCCGTCTTCTGTCTCTAAGGACAAGGGTATTCAGGTTTCATGTTAGCTTAGTCTTCCGCTCTGGAGCTAATACTACCATTAGCACTGGATTTGAATACGGTTTGTATCATATTCATTCCTCCCTGTTAAAGGTTCACCTGAGACCAAACTCATTTCATTTGCATCCCACATATGGAAATTGATTTGAGATTGCCTAAGAAAGAAAAGAGTGCTTTCCCCTCCCCACTGCTGAGCTGAGCTGACCATATCAATTAGTTATGAATGGGAATCACTCTCCAGCATCATTCAACCCCAATTCTTGATCTCATGGGTATAGCCTCTCCTTTTGTCCATGAAATTTTTTCCCAGAGTCATGGTGTATTTTCCTTAAATGCTGAAAGCCCTGTAAAATCCTGCCTTCAGGGCAACAACTTCCAATCTTGATTTTTAATGAAGGCAAAAATCCTATGAAAGGACTCCAGTGTATGGCTTGTTCTATGCATTTTATAAGCACAAAGAAAATTGCATTTCAGAGATAGTACATATCCAATTACAAGGAAATGAGTTGCAACAAAATGACAAAAAAAGGCACTGTAATAAAGACAAACTCAATTAAAAGTTACTATAACAAAGCAAAGAAAGATACAATATAATGAACATTAATAGCCTTTTCAAAATCTAAACCCTGCCTGGGTGGTGGATACCAGAAGTTATTTTTTATGTAAAAAGCTAATGAATCATTTTTGTTAACAAGAAAGATTCTGGTGGAATCAGTGGGATCTCAGAATTACAATTATGTGGAGAAAACATCACATAAAGTTAATAGTTTTAGAAATTTCCTCAATCCATTTTATACGTCTCGAAGCCACATGATAAAAAAAAAAAGGATTCTTTGGTTTCTGTTTTTCCAGAAGGAACACTTTTTTGGTTCAATTCTCAGGGCAACAATTAAAACAACTCATTGGTATAGATTGACAGAATTAACTGATAGCATCAAAACTACTCTTCTCCCCTCCCTTTTTACAGCTGCTCCTGCCCCGTACACAGTTCCTTACCAAGTGGTGGCAGCACAGTGAAACAGTGAGTGATGAAACAGGCGGGAAACACAGCAATAGCAATAAGTGCAAATAAAGCTATTCATTAAATTAAAATTGGCCTTTTGCTTTATTAGGCTATTGCAAATCTACTAGCCTTACATGTCATTTTTTCTATTTGGCAGAACAGCTCCATTTCTTTTTTCTCAAAACATCAACAACAAATGATAAAAGTTACTACTTCTTTTATTTCATTTTTTATACAAAGTCTCCACGTTGGGGATCTGCCATAGTTGACGTCTGACACAAATATCTGCCATAACAATATGGAAATGTAATGGTTTCTTATTAAATGGTAAATGAAAAATAAATTTGCTACCATACAAATCCTCCTCCTCACATTTTGCTTGAGTAGGTTCTAAGGTCTGAGGTTTGTATGCCTCACATACCTCTATCATAATACGGTAGAGAATTCCAAAGCGTTGTCTTGCTAAACATCTTCCCACCCCCGTGAATTGTCATATATTATTAGCCATCTAAAACAAGGGAAAATGTGAAAAAGGACAAAAACAACTCCTCCTTTCTACTCCTCTTTCTAAATATTACATGAACCTCATCACTAGTGTATCTGAGCATTCCCACAAGTTAAAACACCCCCACCCGTCAGGGGAGGCATTAGGATTTCAGCTCTTTCGTTCCAGAGACGAGAATGAGGTTACCACTACAGGAAAATCTATTTACTCTTCTATCTTATTCTGTTTCTTACACTATGCCTATCTCAATACCTTCCAAAAGTACATTAAGATAATCAGGTGTGATTCATTCCCTTTCTTCTGTTTGCCCTTTCACTCTCCTGGGGGAATGTTGCATGAAAATATCTATAAGTATATTTTCGTTATTTGTGATCTGTGTTCATAGTGGCAAAAGGATGGTGGGGGTTTTGTTTTTTTTAAAGGGGGGTGAGGGCTCCTCTCATTTGGAATGAAAACAAACAAGGAGTCTGGTGGCACTTTTAAAGACTAACACATTTATTTATCCCTTGAGCTTTCGTGAGAGAAAATCCCACTTCATCAGACGTGTGAAAATAGAGAACTTACAGAATGGAAGGAAAATAAATGCCGGGATGTATAATTCATAGGATCAGGTGAGACTGTTTTAGCAAATCAAAGCAGTTTAGATTCAAACAGTGGGGAACAGAATTCCAACTCTGCAGTTTCTATTTGAAGCTTTGATTTGTAATCACTTTGCTTAAGTATGGCAATTAACACTACTTCCATGGAGTGAGCAGGGAGATTGAAATGATCCCATATTGGGCTTTGAGGGTTGCAATTTCTGATGTCAGATCTGTGTCCATTATTCTTTTGTGCAGAGACTGTCCTATTTGTCCAGTGTATAAAGGCAGAGGGGCAATGCTGGCACATGATGGCATATATTACATTGGTGGATGAGCAGGTGAATGAGCCGTTGATTGAGTAGCTGGTTTGATTAGGTCCTATATTGGTGTCATTTGTGCAGATATGTGGACAAAGTTGGCAACTGGGTTTGTTACAGGGATATGTGCTTGCCTTAATGTTTCTGTTGTTTGATCTGAAGCTGCTAGTGAGTATCTGACACGTCACTCAAATTGAAGATTCATTTTCTAGTCCCCTCCAGGGAATGGAAAAGGCAAAGCATCGTACAAGACATCTCTACAGTGTGCATTGGGATGGGTTTCTTCTTGACTTTTCTCTGTGGCCAATAGAGTGGAATGGTATTTTAAGACTCACAGAATTTAAGGTCAGAAGGGGATGATTATCTAGTCTGATCTTCTGTACAATGCAGGCCACAGATTCTCACCCACCCACTTCTGTAATAAACTCCTAACCCTACGACTGAGTTACTGAAGTCCTCAAACCATGGTTTAAAGACTTCAAGGTACAGAGAATTCACCATGCCCCATGCTGTAGAGGAAGGTTAAAAAAAAAAAAACCCAGAGCCTCTGTCAATCCACCCTGGGGGAAAATTCCTTCCCAATCCCAAATATGGTGATCATCTAAACCCTGAGTATGTGAGCAAGACTTGCAAGCCAGATACCTGGAAAGAATTCTCTGTAGTAACTCAGAACCTACCCCATCTAACATCCCATCACATACTTATCACTAGTAGTCAAAGGTCAATAAGTTGCCAAATTGGGCTGTCTCCTTATACCATCTCCTCCATAAAGTTATCAAGCTCAGTCTTGAAGCCAGCTAGATTTTTTTTGCTCTCACTGCTCTCCTTGGAAGGCTGTCCCAGAACTTCCTAGCCCTTGTGCAGAGGCCAAATTCTTCTCTGTCATATCCACAACATTCAGGTGCGACTTTATTTCCTCTGGCAAGAACAAAAAATAAATTAAAGGGCTCCAGCCTTGAAGTAAATTATTCAGAAGCTTCTGTTTTTTTCATGTCTCCCTCACAATCTCTACTGAGTCAGAGAAACCACAAACACAGCTTCCAGATCTAAGTTCCCAAGCCAAGACCAACCTTCACGTAGAGTTTCAGTCCACCACCAGCAAATTGGATCACCCAGCTCCAACCCACATATCTCCTTGCCGCTAATGGACACAATCTGGCTTATTTAGGCTGGAAGGAAAAGATGTTTTACAGTGTGCACCATGAAGCTGCATTACAGATGACATAAGGACACAATCAAATACTATGGCAATTGATTGAATACCGTTTCATACATACACTCTCATCAGTTCTGTCTCATACATAACCCTATGACGATGCACGTGTAAATTAAGAAGGCAGATAACACTTTAGATTTTTTTTAAAAAATATTTGATTCCTGCTGCATGGAAAGTTTACAAATACAAGCAAGGAAAACATAATTGTTGTAACTGCCAAAATAATCAACTTTTAAGGTTAAGGCATTTTGGATTGGGGCTAATTATCAGTGTGCCTTACAGATCGCAACCTGCATACTTACAAACTTGTATTTTAAAAAGAATCCTGCAATTTGAGATGAGAAATGATGAAAATTAATTTGTCTTACTGAATCCTTAAACATTGCTGACAGGTTCCTGCATGCCAGAACAAAAAGTGAAGATAGATTTTTTCCTCACTGATCATCTGTGTACAACCACTGACAAGGAGATAAAAAGTGCCTAATAATTATTCCACTTCCCTTTATTTTTTTATATGTCAATAACAATCAACAATATCAATATACTTTCTCCAGCTTTTTTCATACCAAAGAGCAGAACATATCAGGATCTTAGGGAATTCTCATAAGTAAAAACTAACTGCCTTCAGGATAAGGATTTTGTATAAAATAAACAAAACAGCACTTAAAAGAACCTATTGACACATGAACCTCAGAAAAGCAGATACATAGGGCATACTTGATTTCTCCTTTGAAGCCATCATCACAAGTCCCAAATTGTAGATTGATTCCCTCTAGTGGTAAAAAGTGGTACTTTCTTTTGAGAAAAAACTGTCTCTATTTGCTTCTTGCTAGCGTATAAGATTTGAACATGCCTTCGAACCATCAATATCATTCAAGCAAGGTCATTGTGTAGTCAGCTGAAAACAAGGAAATAAAACCAGCAGGCTCTAGAAGATACATATCATACATTCTAAACTATTATATAGCATGTGGATAATGCTTATCACAGCTATGCAGTGTATTGACCCCAATCTCATTAAGGGATTATGAATTAATAGTTTATAATATATGTTGAACACAGAAATAACATGGGGTTTAATAATGTTTCCTGTTAACAAATTCTATAGATAAGGGAAATCTTGAAAATGCACTCAGAATTCATTTTAGCTGTAGTTAGTATATTAGTTATCACGGATATGAAATGACATGTATTCAGCTTTCTGCTTCCATGCAAACTTTATATTTTTATTATGAAAGTGAATTTTAAAATAAATAATGAAAGCTCCATGAAATACTATATTGAATTTTAGTTTAAATATTGATAGAATTCTCAAAAAAGAAAGCTGTTACTTGCATTTTATTCTGAAACCTTTAAAAGGAAGAGATAGACATGCATGAATGAACCTGAATCACTGAAAAGTAATTTTAACAGTACCTTCTGCTTGGCTTTACTCTCTCCATCTGAACAAAGAGGCAATGCAAATCAGCAAGACTAACCAAGAGATGTGAGCAAATCTGTTACATTTCTGGGTGCTACACACGTTAAAAGGTCTACTGTCCGTTTATGAAAGTAACTATTAACCATAGTCACTCTGAAGTCTATGAATAAAGTTAAAACATTTTCTTCTTTTCAGTTATAGCAGGGCTAACTAGCTAACCATAAAAAAGATGGGGGAGTCAAATTATTTTAAAATAATACAAAATTATAAATATATATTAAGCATCGGATACTCTCGTACCATTTCAATAGATGTGAGTATTCAACAAAACACCATTCACAGACAAATTTACAAAGGTTTTGAGAGGTAAGTCAAACGCGCATGTTGCATGCACAAAACTTCCTTTTAATGTTTTCCTATCCCTTGTTCTTTTTCTGCTGCTTCAGTCGCTAGCTCCACTATGCATAGCATGAGAGAGAGTCAGTCTCTGAAGTGTTCATTGGGATGTCCCAGAGAGATGGAGTGTTTTATTCACTTTCACTTTAGTGCTATTAGTCCAAGTGGCACAACACAGCAGTCAGAAGAAATGGAGGACAAGAACAAATGGAAACCCAAAAGGAGGGAGGATTTCAAACTACTACTTCACAGACAGAATTCCCAAACCCCTAGGCTCATCCCTGGAATAGTTCCCGCAGAATAAAGGGCATTTCTGCTAGAGATACAGATTTTAAAAGGCTCCAAAGTATTTTTGAACTAAAAGTAAGTAAAAACTCTATAGTCTAAACTAAACAGTGTAATCTCTACTATAAATACAGCATTCATGTCTCTCTACTAGAGCGAGGTGGGGAGAGAGAGCACAAATGCTGATTTCTTATGTGAAGGTATCTACAATCATGAGCATTAAGGCTAGATATTTAGAAGTGTTCAGCACCTACAGTTGGGGTCAGATTTTCAAAAATACTCAGCCCCCCACCCACAAAGTTGTCATTGCTGTCAACTGGAGCTGCTCGCTGCTTAACGTTTTTTAAATTCTGGCCCATTTATTTACATATATAATGAAAGACAAATGCTTCTGAAAACCCAGCCACTTAGTTAAAGTATCTAAATGAAATCTTTTGGGCACTGAGCTCTTTTGAAAAATCTGGCCTGATATTCACCTCTGCTTTAGACCCGCACACGGTCAATTAAAAAAAAAAATCACAACATGTCATAAACAAAAATTTCTTTGTGGATCAGATTTTGCCCATGGTCATGTCTAACATAACAAGGAGTTGCATGAACTGTACCATGGTAGGAACTTCCCAGCCCCAGATCTGACTTTGGCTCAAAGACACCCTTCCAAGTGTCCAAGTAACGATTAGAAGAGATATTTTTGGCTTTTATTGAACCATTGAATTAATTTTGTATGATTCTATTAGTTGGGGTTGATTCTGCTTTGAGCAGACGTCGGACTAGATGACCTCCTGAGGTTCTTTCTAACCCTAATCTTCCACGATTCATTCAGTATTACCAATTGCCAATATTTAAAAATAATATATCACATCCCCAAAATCAAGAGATTACCTTAAAAATTTTGACATTTAAAAAAAATAGTAAGTTTGGGTTTTTTATTTGCCTTCTGGTTTTTTATTTTGTAGGCAGTCACATTTTCCAATTTTTTTTCTGTAGTCATCGAAGTAGACACTTAGTTTTCATTTTAAAATAAAAAAATAATATCCTCACTTAATTACATGACTCTACCAGGAGGTCTGTGAGAAAACCACCAATTATTGCAAAATGTGTGATAAAACCATAAGATAGTTGGCCTCGTGGTAATTAACGTAATTAACCTGACTCTATAGGAAGCAAGATTATATTTTAAAAATTACAATAAATTCTTTTAAGACTATTTAATATTTCTGAAATAAATTTTCTGTAAAATACATTGTATGTGCAGAATAACTGATTTTGCCTTTCAGTCCTGCAAATAATCTTAAACTCAGCTGGAATTTTTTTTTTTTTTTTATCCTGCATCATGTATTTGCCCTCACAGCTATAGACAACATAATACAAACACACATACAAGTGTATGTGTTTGTGCACACGCCCATGCATGAGCACACAATAAAATAGCCATTTGGGGGTTAACACTGTTCTCAGTTATTTCAGACCATATAAGCCTGGAACAGAGTATTACCCGTATTTCAATAACAGTATAAAGTGGCTCCCATTTTTGTCTAACTGAAGCTTACTTTTGTTTTGCACAAGTATTGCACATTTTTCACAGGCTATTTAAAAGTAATAAGAATTTTACAAAATATTGTATGAAAAATAGAAATCAAAGGGGGGAGCAAGGAAAGAGCTGTCATTCCTTACTAACAACTAGAGGGAAAAATACACAGCACGCCAATACCTGTTTGCTTGATTATTAGTACAGTTTAGATATATTTTTATTTTCTACTGGAATGGTATGAACACTGTTCTTTATTCTATGTCATTGTAAAAGCTTTTATTAGAAGAAATAGAAAAGAATTTCATTTCATGTAGAGCCTTTCATCCCAGAGGGCTTTATATAAACTAAGGAATTAGAAATTACTAGTGCAATAATTTTTTAGACAAACATGGCAGCCATTATGTGATCAACAATGGCTTACACAGAGCCTCGGGCATCAGAATCTGTTTATTGAGAGAGATGAAATGCTAGCTAGCATGCTGAGATTATTTCAAACTCCTTTCAGAAGCTACAATGTCATGGTTAATTTCCACATGGACAGTCAATGCAGATGGGCAAAGAGAACTCCAATTTGTCACAACCTAAGGGTGGCAGAGAAGCATTCTATAGTATGCAGTGCAGCTTTAGCATTTGAGAGGAGTCAAAGTCCTATTTAAAAGGATTTTTAAAAAAACCAAACGAGCTGCAAAGTCTTTTATAATCAGAGGGAATCCCCAAGATCTATCAAGTTGATCACATACAAGTTTTCTACTGATTTTTCTGAAATGCTGGAAAGCCAGAGTAGCAAATTATATTTCTTGGATTTTGTAGACAGAGGGCAGCACGATCCAACCAAACGCAGTGGCACAGAACTATGTGCACATTTAATTAAAATCTCACTTTGACTCTTGCTAAGTGCACATCTTCTGTGTGAGAATGGTTCTTATTCCCCAACATGGTTGGTCATTTGTAAAAGAAGCAGACTGTACATATGTACGTGATTTCAAAACATTGCTTTTATTATATCTGGCATTTCCGTTGCACAAGAAATTATGTGGTCCTATTAAGATGTTAATCCTCTCAAGTCAATAAAAAAAAAAATCTGTATCAAAATGTCACTGCAGCTTTCCTGAAGGAAAACACACAAAAACAATGAAAATTGTAGTGCAGGGAAAACAGAACATGCATTATAAATGGCCCCTCGTCTTGCCAAGATCAAGAAATATATCACCACAATGATTCATAATCTGGAGCTGAAAGAATCTGAAGAATTAATCTTAAAATCATTTTTTTAATTGTCTCTATAAGGCTGACAGAGAGTTCAGCATTTACTTATAATGATAATGCATATTAGCCAGTAATTATCAAGGATTTTTCTTTAATTATAACTGATAATGCATATTACTCTTATGTCCCTAATTGATGAATGTAATTAAGTTTGAAAAGCTTTGTAGGGGAGAACACTGATTTAAAATCATCTAGGAGAAAGGCATACAGAAATTCTCCTCCAATTTTGGTTTGTGCCAAGACGCATAAGAAATTCATCTCCTTCAGCTGGAGAGAATTGATTAACCCTGCTCTGCCCCTGGACTGACAATACAGACCACATTTCTAAAACAGTCTTTCCCAGGCCTTGGAAGGAGATGAGGACGCTCTCCCAGGGAAGTGAATCTGTGCATCCACCTCTAGGAAATCTAAACTTGTATTTCATTTAAGAAAAAATTCAATTAGCCCTGTGCTATGAAGAGAGCAGTCCACATGTGAACAAAACTAAGCCAGTGCAGTGGTCTCTGTTTTCACTCTGCAGAAAGCACTGGTGCTTCTCTGTTGCCTTCCCAAGCTACAGAAACAGTTTTGCTTCCGCTACTCAAGATAGAACCCGTGAAACTAATAAGAATTGCATCAGTTTCACCCCAAGCAGAGACAGGCAGCAGAGTTACATACAGAGGAGGAACATGCAAAAATGGAAGTGAGGGAAGGGCAGAGTAGTGGAGATACTCCAACTTGCAGCGGTCAAAGAGCTGAGAGAGATGTAAAGAGAGACATCTCTAATGCAGCAGTCAGGAAGAAGAGGGCAAGAGAGAACTTTTCCTTTCAGCAATTGGACTAGCTGGGGCAGTGGTTCCCAACCTGTATTCCGGGGACAAAAAGTGGCCCTCCAGGGCTTTAAAAGTGGCCCTCAGCTCCCCTCTTGCTGGCTTCAAAATAGAATCACTGCCTAAGGATCCAGGCAGAGCATGATTCCACAGGGCTAAAAGACCAATGCAGGCTCCTTGCTGCAGGCAAAGGGATAGGAGATTAATGCTCCCATCCCCTTAGCTGTAGCAGGGAGCATGGCAAAGCACTCTGCCAAGTCCATAGGTGCGAGGGTCCTTGCTGAAGCTCGAGGGAGGGGAAGGGAGCTCTGATCTTGTGTCCCTCTGACTGCAGATAGAGTGCACAGAGCTGCAGGATGCATGCAGTTTTCCCTGCATGGGACATGGGAGATCAGCGAACAAGGAAGCAAACTGTTTTTCATGGGGTGCCCAATGGTGGAGGCTGGTGGCCCTTCAGGGCTGTAAATGTATTATCTGTGGCCCTCAAGCCAAAAAAGATTGGGAACCACTGACCTGGGGCACCTTCCAAAGTTTATCAGAAATCTACTAGCTGGAGACAGACAAGTCCGATGGAGACCCAAAACAGAAAGCATTAGGAATAGGACCCTGCAATGAAAACCTCTCAGTGAACTTACTTGTAATACAGGGTGAATTCCTTGTGGCTTTCCCAAGGTTCCTGTTATACAGCCCTCTTCAATAGTAAGTAAATGCACAGAAATAAAAACAGTGATTAAAAGAGAACTTGGAACTCATGACTTTTTGGCTCCCAGTTCAATGCATGATTCCCTAAGGCTACACAGAGTTTTATAGGAAGTGAATAGCTCTGTCTTTGCCATACCCAGCTTTCTCATGTTGCAGAAAAGAAAGAAGACTGACCTGAAATGGGAAAAAGTTTGTATAATCTAAGATGGAAGACAGATCTGAGCTCTTTACGTGGAGAAAAGAAAAATGGTAACTCCACTAAAGTGTGTACAGCACAGCAGAAGCTGCTCCACAAACAGAAGATAGATAAAAATAGACACAGAAAGAGAACATAGATTAAACAACATTGAAAACCACTTAGAAAAGCTACTAAGAAAGACTCAAAACTCAGCATTTAATATTGGCTGATACTGGAAGAGACAAAATCACAATGACAAAAATTTCAGTCTCTAGATGGTTTGTTCCACTCTCTATCAGTGGTTTTCCTGCTCAGGGGTTTGGAGAAAATACAGTTAAGTCACAGTGAAGGCAGAGGCAGAGGCCAAGGGTGATTTTCCCAGAGGACCAGCAGAAACCAGAAGTGCAACTTAATAGAAGTGGGCAGAAGAAGAGGGAATGATTTAAAAGAAGGGATTTTTACGAAGGCCCTAAACTGACCCCTTGATCCTAACCGTACTTCAAGATGAAAAATTAGTGGTCTAAAATCTGGGAGTCCTAAAGGTGGACCAGAGTGTGGGCTGGCTTCCTTCTCACCAAAAAGTGTCTTGTCAAATTCTTTAAGGGTGAATTTCATCAACAATTTACATACCCACTTTATTTTATACAGCGTGCCCTTTAGAGTTACATGCTTGGATAAAGATCCAAATTCAAATACATAATTCATATGGCCCACAATTGCAATTCTGCATTTAATAATTTGCATAATTGGGAACTAGTGCTTAAATGGAAAATCTGTAGAATGTTACAGTTTATTAGAAAACAGTAGCACTGCCATTAGTTATAATAAGCCACACTAGTAAACGGCTAACACCTTATGAGCAGTTTAAGCAGTTGAATGCATTAGTCAAACGATATCTTACAAGAGGCACTATTCTGAAAATTGACTCTAAAATAGCATCATAGGACTTCCAAGTTTATTGTCTCCCCATAATTTGTGTCATATATGTTGCATCTAGAAGTTAAAAGCATAGGAGTTTTTTCCACCCTTCTCCCAGCCCTGGAAACTTAGCCGAGGCTGTGAGCAGAAGGCTGGGTTATTTCCATTTCAAACATTATCACCAGTAATAAAGGGCCTAATAACAGCTGTTTAAGCCCACTACCATGGATTTGCATAAGGGTAATTGATTGGAATTTAATAAACAATTCTAAAAGTGTACAAGATAGAAAAGGATCCAAAGTTCACACACTGTTGGCTTTGCAGTGCTTATGGTAAGCTCACTTCAAAGTAAATAGCCTTTTCTTCACAGGTCAAGAAAATTTGGGACAGTAAAGCCTTCCAGGAAGAAATGCCAAGCAAGGAAACATACCTGACATTTCCATTTTGTCCACGGCAACTTGCAATTTAGATGAAAAGGTCAAGAGAGTCCCTACTTTCAAACAGTCACCTGATGCCATCTTCCCCTTTACTAATTCCATTTAGACCCTGAAACGAACTGACATGCATTATCAGGAAAGCAACATTAAACAAGCTTACCCTACAGTCCACAGGCGCTCCTGGGGGACCTAGCACACATCATTAACTGACACAGCAACACACTGTAGAGCAGCAGCCCGATAATGGCGCTCGGAAAAAAAGATCAACTAACCTGTGTGCTAGTGAAGAAAAAGGGCTAGCTATGCTGGATAAACGAGAATCCCTTCCGTTCTTTCTCTTAACCTGTTGCATGCTGTAAAACAAAGTTGTCTCTAATTGCAGTAGAAGTGTGGTTCCCAGCCTGTGACCTGAGGACCAAAAGTGGCCCATGGGGCCTTTCAAAGTGGCCCACAGCTCCCCTCCTGCTTGCTACAGAAGGGAGCCACTGCTCAAGAACCCAGGGGAAGCATGTTTCTGCAGAGCTAAGAGACCAGTGCATGCTCCTTGCTGCAGCCAAGGGGATGAGAGACCAGTGTGTCCCTCTCTGTAGCTGTAGCAGGGAACACAGCAAAGTGCTGTGCCTGGCTCCGTCAGTGCTAGGGTCCCTGCTGGAGCCAGTGGGAGGGGAGCACTGATCTTCTGTCCCTCTGACTGCAGAAGGGAGTCACTGCCTAGGGCTCCAGGTGGCACACACAGGACTACTGGATGCATCTGGTTTCCCTGCCTCCTTGCCGAACTCCTATCTGACTGCCGTGGGGAGTGGCCCTGCTGGTGGAGACTACTGGCCCTTCAGGATTGTAAAAATGATATCTGTGGCCAAAAAGGTTGGGAACTACTGCAGTAGAAGATTTAGACATCTCACTTTTTATGCACTCTTCTGGTTCCTGACCCCACTAAAGTCAGTGACAGTATTCCATGGGCTTTGCATCAGGCCCACTGCATGCTCCTTTCAGCCCACACTGGCAGCAGCTTTGGTCTGCACAAAACCGAACAGTGGAGGCTTTGACAGCATCTGATAAATGCTTGTGACAGGGCGAAGCAATATGAACCAAGGTGAAGCAACATTACCAGAGGGAACCAGAGTGAAGCAACACTACCCTAGTGAACAAAGAGTTAACCCAAGCTTTCTTTGTCTCCTCCTCCTGCAGGTGTTCAGGAACTGAAGAAGGAACAAAAAGAGGGAGAAGCATGTCCCCTCTCCCACCCAGGAGGGCTGAATTAATCTGCAGATCCTTGGCAAGTTTGTTACTCTTTTTGCTCAAGTTGACTTGTCTGGTATATGTATATAAAGTCTCTCCCCTGTGGAAAACATGTTGCAATGTTTCTGCTCAGTCATCCTGCCAGCTCATAATACTCTACGGTTACTTCTCACACAGCACAGGTAAAGTTTGAAATAGAATCTGAGGAGTGTAAGCAGTGAAACCCACAGAACTAGGCTCCGTCTTAAAGATTTACTGAAAACACCTGTTTGGTTTCAGATATTTACCTCAGATAAAAATAGAAAATATGTCTCCCCACATGTCTTATTAGGCACATTTGTAGCTTTTGACTGCTTATTCTTCAGCATGTTGCCTATTAGTACAATTAATTAATATTAATATAACGGTTGTTTATGTTAACCATTTATATTGTGGTAACATCTAGAGGCCTCAATCAGGTCAGATCACCACCACGGCAAGCACTGAACAGTAAACAAATAGTAAACAAAGATCTCTTCCTCGACAGCTCACAGTTGAAAAGACATTATATGGGATAGAGGGCAGGAGAGGATAATGAAAATAATAAGTTTAACACAGACTAGCTGTCTGCAGACTCCCTTGCTGTTTAATAGAAGTCATAACGTATTACTCATCAACTAATACTATATGACTGAAGTTTTCTGTATTCATTACAGAAGACCTGTGTTCTAAAGAAGGACTTGAGCAGGATACGGTGGTAGTTCTGGGGATTTTGACAAATTTCCCCTAGATGTAGGGAGTGACGTAGGAGAAAGCCCAAAGATGTTTTGGGGAAGCAGGTGGTCAAGGCTGGAACAGCTGCCAGAATGAATGTAGGAATGCCCTCATGATAACAGCACAGGTAAGTACATTGGGCACTAAATCATGGAGGGCTTTGGAAATCAGTCATCTGGAGTCAAACTCTGTTTATGACATCACAGTTAGGGTAAATAATTATGTTGTTTTGAGCAGGACTGTTCATTCTGGTGGGGAAGTAAGTAATAGGAGTAGCAGGGTGAATAAAGAGCTCATTGTTAGTGCCCTGCAAATCTGTGGATATCCGCATCCACGGATGCAATGCTGATGTCTGTGGACCATTTCTTGCGGATGCAGATCCACATATTTGTATCTGCACAGGTCTCTACTCATAATTCAAATTCCCTTACTAACAAAATAAAATTTCTAGAAAATAATGGGGGTTTTTTTACATTCTCCCATCAGGTGCCAGCTCTCTGAAGCACAGCTAGACCATAATTCTCCCCACTTTGTTCAGCCCTACAATCTAAATTCAGATGGAACAAATCTTGCCTCACCTTCACATGTATGTAAAGTCCTGAATGCAGCAGATCTGGTATGGCTCTACTGCATAGAGTCTATAGACTGAGGGGCAGCTGTGAGGACAGAATATTGAGATCCCACACTGTGGCCTGCACCTCTGCATGGTGCGGAGCTATGCTCCATGGAGGGATTAGCTTTCTGCAGATGATATTTGGAAACAAGCTGATTGTGGTAATATAGAGCCATCAGCCAAACCATCCCAGGGAAAGGGCGAGCTCTAAGACTGCAATACTAGCCTTGCCTGGAGTATAGTGGAAGCACTAAACCCTCCCTCTCATGCCCATGATGGGGACCAAGATTTGCAGATTTTCGCCATGAACTGTGAATTTTATTTTGTAACATTCTAATCACATCTGGCATTTATGAGCTGATTGATGGTCGTCTCTACCTTTTCTGTGATTGTGTGGCAATGAGCCAGATTCATTCCAATGGGGCACAGGGTAAAATTTGCTCCCATGTCCTGCATCTGTGGAGGCAGCTGTCCTGGTGCAATGAAAATTCATCCTTAGGGAGGGAGGGTGGCACTACTGCTGCCACCTTCCCATGGGTATTCTGGTGGGAGAGGGCAGCCATAAACTCTGAATGAGCACATCTGCTACT
Source organism: Pelusios castaneus (assembly GCA_007922175.1). NCBI lineage: Eukaryota > Metazoa > Chordata > Testudines > Pelomedusidae > Pelusios > Pelusios castaneus. Next base: position 19,394,896 of record ML685797.1, read on the forward strand.
AATCTGAGCCCCGCACTCTGGGGCCTGCACTGGGCTGGTTCTGGTGAATCTAGTCCATTGACAGTATGACTTAGGCCTAGGAACAGACAGTAGAACACTGTCCAAAGACTGATATTAAAACAAGAAGAACCTTAATGTTTAAAAAGCAATTTTATATGTTGAACACACATTTTCACTATTTAATCAGTATTAGAGTCAGCTGCAAAATTATTTACAGGGCCACATTCCCCACTCATTTATGCTATTTTAAATCAGGAATAACTCCATTACAGTCAAAGGACCGACAGCTGTGTAAAATTGGGGTCTTTTACATTGAGCTCTAATATTGTCAGAATCCCAAAACAATGATAATTAATAAAATTACCACTTTGCGTTTGCCTTTTATCTTCAAGTAAAGGAAACAATTGGAGTTGCAGCTAGCAAGAGATGTGAAGGATAACAGAAAGGGGTTCTATAAGTATATCAGCAACAATAAAAGGATCAGGGGTGGTGTAGGTCCCTTACTGAATGGGGCAGGCATCCTCATGGTGGATGATGCGGAAAAGGCTGAAGTACTCAATGCTTTTTTTACTTCAGTCTTCACAGGGAGGGCCAGCTCCCAGGCTACTACACGGGGTAACGCGGAATGGAGAAAAGAGCGGCCCTTGGTGATGGAAAGTCAGGTTAGGGAACACTTAAAGCAATTGGATGTGCACAAGTCCATGGGGCTGGATGAACTGCATGCAAGGGTGCTGAGGGAGTTGGCGGAAGTGATTGCAGAGCCGCTGGCCATTATCTTTGAGAACTCGTGGCAAACGGGGGAGGTCCCAGAGGATTGGAAAAAGGCAAATATAGTACCTATCTTTAAGAAAGGGAAAAAGAAGGATCCGGGGAACTACAGACCGGTCAGCCTCACCGCAATCCCTGGGAAAATCATGGAGCAGGTCCTCAAAGAATCCATCCTGGAACATTTGGAGGAAATTAGAGTGATCAGGAACAGTCAACATGGATTCACCAAGGGCAAATCGTGCCTGACCAACCTGATTTCCTTCTATGATGAGATGACTGGATTTGTGGATGCGGGAAGAGCCATTGACGTGGTATACCTTGACTTTAGCAAGGCTTTTCATACAGTTTCCCACAGCATTCTTGTCGGCAAGTTAAGGAAGTATGGGTTGGACGAGTGGACCATAAGGTGGATCGAAAACTGGCTAGATCGACAGGCTCAGCGGGTAGGAATCAATGGCTCGATGTCTGGTTGGCAACCGGTAACAAGTGGAGTGCCCCAGGGGTCGGTCCTGGGGCCGGTTCTATTCAACATCTTCATTAATGACCTTGATGATGGAATAGACTGCATGCTTAGTAAGTTCGTGGATGACACCAAGTTGGGGAGAATGGCAGATACTCTGGAGGGCAGGGACAGGATCCAGGGAGACTTGGACAAATTGGAACACTGGGCCGAAAGAAACCTCATGAGGTTCAACAAAGACAAGTGCAAAGTCCTGCACTTAGGACGGAAAAATCCCATGCACTGCTACAGGCTGGGAACCGATCGGCTAAGTAGCAGTGCTGTAGAAAAGGACATGGGGGTTACGGTGGACGGGAAGATGAATATGAGCCAACTGTGTGCTTTTGTTGCGAAAAAGGCCAATGGCATATTAGGCTGCATCAGTAGGAGTATTGCCAGCAGATCGAGGGATGTGATAATTCCCCTCTATTCGACACTGGTCAGGCCGCATCTGGAATACCGTGTCCAGTTTTGGGCTCCCCACTACAGAAAGGATGTGAACAAATTAGAAAGAGTCCAGCGGAGGGCAACAAAAATGATTAGGGGGCTGGGGCACATGACTTATGAGGAGAGACTGAAGAAACTAGGCTTATTTAGTCTACAGAAGAGAAGACTGAGGGGAGATTTCATAGCAACCTTCAACTACTTGAAGGGATGCTCCAAAGAGGAGGGAGCTAGGCTGTTCTCGATGGTAACAGAGGACAGAACAAGGAGCAATGGTTTCAAATTACAGCTGGGGAGGTCAAGGTTGGATATTAGGAAAAACTTTCTCTCTAGGAGGGTGGTGAAGCATTGGAATGGGCTATCTAGGGAGGTGGTAGAATCTCCATCTTTGGAGATTTTTAAGGCCCAGTTAGACAAAACCCTGACTGGGTGATTTAGTGGGAGTGGTCCTGCTTTTTAGCAGGGGGTTGGACAAGATGACCTCATAAGGTCCCTTCCATCCCTATTATTCTATGATTCTATGAAATGTTAGAAGCTGCTACTAACATCACTTTGATGATGTGCCAATTATAATTATAATTATCTATTATAATTATAATTAGAAACTTTATTTCATATATACTTCAGTTCATTCCTACAAATTCTTCTTACCTTTTGGACCCTCAGACTGCTAAGTAAAGCAAAACAGATTCAATTTTCCTTCTAAATGAGAAAGATTAAAATGGAAGTATGAGGGGGGGAAAGTGTATCTATATAATAAGATTCCAGGACTGCCGCTGTATGTGTCACTTTGAGGCCTACAGTGTCTGTTGAAGGATGTCTGAGAGCCCTTTTTGTTTGGCTTACTACTACGCCGAATCACCACCACTAGGTCAATTATACATGCCCTAATTCAGCTGAGATCTCCCTCCTCAGATATGTACAGTTGTTTTTAGTCTGAGCTAAACAAAGGCCTTTAACTCTTCAACAGTTGTAAAATGCATTAAACCAGCTATTTCTCCACTATATATTCCTGCAGCTATTTCCTAGAGTAAAGTTTAAAGGAGCTGAATATTGTGTGAATTTGGGTTTATGAGGCAGAAAGAAGGCCAAGAATTTAAAATTTGACCTCTATAATAATCTTCTGAGAGGGGAATCCACCTGCTATTTATGTCTGGCAAAGATAAAAAGTGCTGCTGCAGGTGCAGAGTGAAGACACTCATTTGTTATAAACCGTCAACAGCCATTTTAATCACACAGCACAGCAACTTACATTTCTTCAGTGCTTCAGAAGAAAGACAAAGAGAATGATTAGACGCCAAATTATAGGTCATCTAAAGAGCAATTAGACTGGAAGCTGAAGCACTTAAAGTGCACTGTAGGATTTTGATATGAAATACAAGGCAGCCGTGCTAGTTAATTTTTCTCAGGCCTTTGGGGTGGGGAGGAATGAAGAGTTTGCAAGTACTTAGCAGGAATAGGAAGGAAATGAGCAAGCAAGAGTGCTATACCATACAATAAAAAACAGCAGGAAGAAAGGATCCTGCCTTGAAAGTACCGGGGAAGGAAGGCTATGTCTGCTGGACTCCCTAATGTCCCATGCAATAAAACCACTCTTTTTAAAAAAATTATTATTATAATAGCACATTCTCATTACCATAGTTAAAGTTGTGTCAGAACTTTCATTTTTATACCTCTATTTTCAGGGGATTAAAATTCAACTGAAAATCGTGTGTTGAAAACTGGCCTATAAATCTCAGCCTGGAAGCATTTGGTGATTTTTTTTTTAAATTTAGTAAATACGAAGGGAAACAAAATAGATATGGTTCTTAAATTATAGACTTTAAACCTCCAGGCATTTCCATTCTTCCTCCAAAGCCTTACATTTAAATGTTGGGAACAGATTAATACAGGGCCTGAAGAATGTACCCATCACCTATTCCTGTACGGTCAAAGTCCGGGATTATTAGCCAAGATGAAAAATACCTGGGCCATCGGGTCAATCCCAAAACCATGCAATTTAAAGAATTAAAACTATTCCATCAAGTACTACATTTAATTGTACCATATGAACCATTTCACTTAGTATAACTTTTGCTACACTGTCTTCCCTCTCCTGGTTTTTGTTCTGCTCTATTTCCTATAAAAGATCATGCTGTATTTTTTTCTATGCTGATTTCAGTGTCAGTTTCTCCTTCTAATTCTTACTCTCTCTCCATCTTATTCTATAGTTTCTTACATGTTCTCTATCTTCTCACCTATCTTTTCTCTTTCATTTCTTCTCCTACTTCACCACTCCTCCCAAAATATGATTTACATATCACTCTATTACAGTTTTACTTTCTCATTTATCCTATGAAACTCCCTCCTCACACCTCATCCCCTCAGCCACCAGGCTTGGAAAATGTATAAGAAGTACAAGTGCAGAGAGACGGGTGCACCCTCCAGAGGTAATGCCTATGTGAGAACCCGTCCCTCTCTCCCAGGGGCAAATACGCTCAGCTACTCCACTGCACCCTCAGCTTCCTGCCTGCTATTCTTGCTTCTCTCTTTCTCTTTTCTAACCTCTGATTATTAGTCCTCCACCAAAGCAAGGAGCTCAAGCATTTGGCACTGCTTATACTGAAAACTATCCACAGCAGTATCAGAGTGAAAGCAACTCGAGTCTTGTTGTTTTCACAGAAGCCTACAGGGACCTGAATAGCAGAAACTTTCAATCTGCTACAGCTTGGCGAAGGTCTGAGTAGCAGCAGAGACACTGGTGAGATACATCATTGCTCCTGACTGGCTAAGAAATGTGCACATCCTATTGAATTTGTAACCCTGGCTTCCCTGTCTCCCCGCACCCTCGCTTACTTGTTTGTGTCATTCACCTGCTATGTACACTACAATGCCTAGCACCACAGAACCCCAATTTTCTTGCAGTCAAAGGTGCTACCAAAATAAAATGTTAAATGATGAATAATGTTAATACTGGAACTGTCTGCAACTTAGGCAGCCCAGTATTGAATTTGGTTTTTTACACTCAGTCCACATTTGGAAAATTATTTGGACCAGTAAGCAGGAAGGCAGCCATGCAACTCCTGCAGTTCCCAATTGAGAAGTATGTGGCTCTGAGTTTAGTAGGTCATTTCCCCAAATTCACAGTGAATAATTAGTTTTAAAAAAATGTAAGATGAACAGACGTAGCTCCATATAAAAAAATGGATCTGGGAGGTAATGCTCCAGGCCTCAATAATTTCTCATGCTGCTTGCAGTCAGGAGGCACTGCACTATGCTCCTTCTTGAAATGCTGAGGGATGCACTAGGAACCTTTTTCATAATCTGTAATAAAACTATAATACATAAGAAGGGAAGCTTCTGCCTTAATATAAATCCTTATGAAAACAACACTACTTCTCTAGTCATTCATTCACTTCAGACTCCTATTCGGCTCTATTTGAATTATGGTTTGCTATTTTCAGGGGATTTCTCAGACACTGGTGTGCAGTGCTATCCAAAATGGAGGAATCCCAAGCACAGCGCAGACAGAAGGTACACTTATCCCTTTATAGTCACTGCTCTCCACCACACAGGAGGCCAGGTTGCTTAGATGCAATTCAGACATGACTGATGGTCTTGTCTGGGGTCTCTCTTGGCTCCTCCTGTTGTCTTTTCTTTTCTCGCCACTTACGGTTCCCTCTGCCCCCTTCTCTCACTGCTGAGCCTCAGTTTTTAATCCCTCTCTACCGTTTCTTTTCTGCCGCCATTACTAAAACCAACTTCCACATTAACCAACTTGGACTGCCCATCTTTGTATCCTCTCCTCTGCCCTGTCTCTACTGTTTTCTACTTTCCTTCCTTTCCCTGCATCTCTGCTTTTTTTCCTGCCTCTGTTTTGTAATGAGAGCAAATACGGTCATGTAGCTAAGGTATTGGATAGTTTCTGGGAGACTTGCACTCTATTTCTGCTTAGTTTCACTATTGCTTTCCCGTGTGACCCTGGGCAAGTCAGGTACTTTCACCTGGGGATAGTGCTATGGGGTTAAAAGATAATGTTTGTAAAGCACATTGAGTTCCTTGGGATGGACGGCTCTAAAGAAATACATATTTTATTGTTGTGTTTTGGACTCCTGGGAGGTATGCTGCTGAGAAGGTTATGTCGTTCCCTATGCACCAGTTCCATAGTTTTATGGCTTCTGTGCATAGTGAGTTTGATCTGGCTCCGCCTTGTCTCTTTACATAAAACATACATGCCATATTGTGCATCGTTATCTTTATGTGTTTGTGTCTGAACAGTTTGCAGAAATGCAAACATGCTCTGCGAACTGCACACAACTCTAAAAGGTTTATGTGCAGTAAGGATTCTTGAAAGGTCCACCTTCCCTGTATGATCCGTTCTTGTTCTTGTATATGTGCTCCCCAGCCTGTGAGGGACGCATCCGTACACATGAGTATTGTCAGGGGTTGTTGTGTGAATGGTACACCTTCGTTCAAATTGCATGGTGTTATCCACCACTGCAGTGTTCGTTTTATTTCTACTGGATGAGTATATATTTTTCGGTTGGGTGAGTGTTTGTGTGGTTTGTATATTTTCGTTATGTAAAGTTGCAGTGGTCTCATGTGTAATCGGGCGTGTTTTACCACAAATGTTGTGGAGGCCATATGACCTAGAAGTTGGATGCATGTCAGTATGGTAATCATTGGAGCGGTCTGTATATTCACTAGGCTCACTATGTTTTCGAGCCTGTGTTGTGGAAAGAAGGCTCTTGCCACTATAGAGTTTATGTGAGCTCCGATAAATTCTATTGTTTGAGTCGGCGTAAGGATGGACTTTTTTATGTTTATCTGGAGTCCAAGATTTTTGAACAGTTGCATGGTTGTGTGTACCGCTACTGCTGTTTCTCTCTGGGAGTATGACTTTATCAAGCAGTCGTCGAGGTATTGGTGACCTGTAGCAAGCCAAACTCATGGGGATGACCTGCATACATGGTATGGTTAGCTATTACCCTACCGTCCCAGTAAATATTGAGACACAGGGAAGTAGCACAAGGGTTATAGCAGGGGTGGTCCCTAAGTTGCCCTATCCTGTTCTTATCGGGAGAGACTTCCCAGGATTTGAAACTTTACTTCCCCCCAGAGGGAACAAGGGAAGACGGAAACTCTGAGGCGCATGAACTAGCCCCTATACGCAGCCACCCTTTAGCAGTATCTGAATTTGACCAAGAATTATTCCCTTCCCCTGGGAAGGGCAAGATCACCAAAGCAGAGAGAAGGGCAGCAAAGATCCTAGGTACTAGGATCCTGGCTCAGGGCCAGAAGCCTGCCCTGGTGGGCAGACGAACCCGCACAACAGAAGTAATGGTGACAGACCCCGACACTAACCCCATTGACCCAAAGGGGGAGGACGAGCTAGGCCCTCTTGGGCCTGAACAGCTGAGTCCAGCATGAGTAAACTTTGGAAGGGACCAGGCTGAGGATCCAAGATATGATAATGTCTGGAAGGAGGTAGCAGAGATAGATGGAGTGCCAGTAAAGGGGAAAATCCAGGGACCGGGACCATATTTCATAGTGAAGGGAGTCCTACTGTATTGTGTTGCAGAAATATAGGGAGAAGAGGTACAACAACAACTCCTAGTGCCACAGAAGCACCAAAGGGCGGTGCTGAGCCTCGCCCACAGCCACCTCTTTGGTAAGAATCCTGAAGAGGTTCTTCTGGCCAGGAGTGCATGAGGATGTTGGACGCTATTGCACTAGCTGCCCTGAATGCCAGCTACATAGCCCCTGGCCTCACCTGAGGGCCCCACTAGTGCCCCTACCCATCATCAAGGTCCCCTTTGAGCAGATTGCAATGGACCTAGTGGGAGCGCTGGAGAAGACGACCCGAGAACACCAATATATCCTTGTCATCCTGGATTATGGCACTCGGTACCGAGAGGCCGTCCCTCTATGAAATACTGCCATGAAGGTAATAGTGACTGAACTAGTAAAGATTTTTGCCTGAGTGGGGCTCCCCAAGGAGATATTGACAGACAAAGGGACCCCGTTTATGTCCCGTGTGATGAATGACTTATGTACTTTGCTCTGGGTGCGGACCCTACAGACGTCTGTCTACCACCTCAGACTGATGGCCTGATAGAAATATTTAACAGGACCCTCAAAGCCATGATAAAAAATGGGGAGTCGAGATGGAAAGGACTGGGACACTCTTGTTGCCCTACCTCATGTTTGCCATTCGGGAAGTCCTCCAGGCCTCCACAGCGTTCTCCCCCTTCAAGCTATTATATGGACCCCATCCCAGAGGCATTTTGGATATAAACAGATAGCTCTGGGAGGATGAGCCCACGCCAGGGAAAAATGTAGTCTATCGTGCTACAAATTAGGGAGGTTATAGCCCAGGTCACTCCCATTGTGTGGAAATACTTGGAGAAAGCCCAAGATTCCCAAAAGACTCACTGTAACCACCGAGAAACAGTCCGACAGCTCCAGCCGGGGGACCAGGTGATGATACTAGTGCCCACCACTAAAAGTAAGTTATTGGCCCAATAGCAGGGACCCTATGAGGTGATTGGGCCAGTTGGGAAGGTCAACTACAAGGTACATCAACCAGGGTGTCATAAGCAGGAGCAGTTTTACCACATAAACCTACTGAAGCCTTCGAAGGATCGAGAGGCATATGCGGCCCTCGCCCAAGAGGAAAGGAACGCTGAGGAAGTATGAATAGCTCCTGGCCTGACGCCAGAACAAAAATCCAAGGCCGCTGTAATGATTGAACACTACCGAGATGTGTTCTCAACCAAACTAGGCTGAACAACAGAGGTGTACCACCATAGAATCACAGACCTGGGAGCCAGGGTAATGTGCGACCCTATCGAATCCCTGAGGCCAAGAGGAAGGAAATAAATACAGAGGTGGAAAAGATGTTGGAGTTAGGAGTCATCGAAGAGTCCCATGGCCAGTGGTCCAGTCCAACTGTATTGGTAACAAAACCTGATGGCACGACCAGATTCTGCAATGACTTTCGCCGTTAGAACAAGGTTTTGCAATTTTATGTATACCTCATATAGATGAGCTTGTGGACCGGTTGGGCAAAGCCCGCTACCTAACCACCCTAGACCTGACCAAAGGATACTGGCAAATCCCTCTAGCCCTGGAAGCGAAGGAGAAAACTGCATTTGCCATCCCACATGGTCTATTCCAATATACTGTCTACCCTTCGGATATCATGGAGCCCCAGCCACCTTCCAACACCTAATAGACAAGCTGCTGCACCCCTATGCCAGCTACACAGCTACATACTTGGACGACATGGTCATTCACACACCTGACTGGGAGTCTCACCTAGGGAAAGTGAAGGCAGTGCTGAACACCCGGAGACAAGCTGGTCTCACTGCAAATCCAGGCAAGTGTGCCGTAGGCCTGGCTGAGGCCAGGTACCTGGGGTATGTTGTAGGGAGGGGCATGGTAAAACCCCAGCTGAACAAACTGGAAGCCATACAGAATTGGCCCCAGCCTAACCTGAAAAATCAGGTCAGGACATTTTTGGAGGTAGGGGGGTACTACAGATGTTTTATCCCCCATTTTGCCTCTAGAGCCAGCCCCTGACAGACCTGATAAAGGCCCAAGGCCCCAAAATGGTACGATGGTCTGATGCAGCCAAAAAAGCCTGTGCAGATCTACAAACAGTTCTTTGGCAGGACCCTATACTCCTTGCCCCAGACTTTACCAAGGAGTTCATATTCCAGACTGATGCATCTGAGGTGGGCTTGGGTGCCGTCCTCTCACAGGTGATGAAGACTGAGGAACACCCGATTACGTACCTCAGTCATAAACTCCTTCCATGAGACCATAAATACATAGTGGTTGAAAGAGAATGCCTGGCCACCAAATGGGCCATGGAGATCCTCTGATATTATCTGCTGGGATGCCATTTTACCCTGGTGACTGATCATGCCCCGTTGCAGTGGATGCAACGAAACAAAGAAAAGAATGCACAGGTAACAGGTGGTTTCTGTCTTTCCAACCCTTCCGGTTCAACATACACCACCAGGCTGGAAGTCACCAGGACAATACAGATGGACTGCCCCGGCTGCACTGAATGACGTCCCAAGTTGCCCAACCCCTTGGGATTGTGCAGGGGGGAGGGGAAGGGTGACAGAGCCAGGCCTGATGGATACAGGAGAGTGATGGAGGGCAGGTATATTAGCCCCAGGCTCAGCAGGGCCCTGTTCCCAGGGTAGCTGGGGTGGGGCTGCTTTGAACACCTGACTCCAATTAAGAGTAACAGTTAAAAAGGCCCCTGTGGCAGCCAGGCAGCAAGGGAGTTTGGGCGTGTTGTCTGGAGGTGGAGGTAGGAGCAGAATTTGGTGTGTGGAGGAGAGCTGAGGAGTAGCTGTTACTGACAGCACCTAGGAGGTACAGGCAGTTAGGGCAAGTTTGCCCAGATGGGCCTTAGGCCCAGCGGCCTGTGGGGCGGACAGCCCAGCCCCAGGGTAAGAAGGACTGAGTATCCATAAAGCTAGGGGTTTGGAGGAGAGAAGACGGTACCTCAGCTGGCTGCCACAACCTCAAACACAGGACCCACAGAGAACTGAGAGTGCTCAGTTTGCCACAATATATATTAAAATACACATTTTGTTTCATTCTAGGGATGGCCAAAAAAAGATTCCCCCCCCCCAAAAAATAATGATTCTCCCTTTCTGGTTGAAATTTAAAATTTTGATGAAAAATGCAATTTGGAAAATTTTGACAAGCTCTACATGTATATTTTCAATCAATTCCTTGTGGAATGTTGTCTGCTCAGGTACATCTTCCAACATAAGCTAAATCTATAGCAAATGATCAAGTACTGATTGATTCATTTGTTTTTCAGCACAAAATGGTGAACTAAAAACAGCCCGCCCCCCTCCGTCCATTAACACAATTACAACTAGCAACCAGATACGTGGCAGCTCATTTTTGGAAAGGAATGATCCCCTTAGCATTAGTGAAATGGAGAAACAAGGGATGAGAAATCATTCATGTATATTAATGACAAAAAACCCTGCAATTATAATGCTATGATTGGTTTAAGATTAGAGAAGGGGTTGAAGGAATATAATGGAGGAATAAGCACAGTAAATCCTGAATATAGATGCATGATCACATCTGTCTGTCCTATTGTACAAAGAATTCTGGTACAGTTGATGGTTATGCCATCAGCAAATGAGGTGCATTGTAATACTAGCTTTTTAAGCATTGCCTATTTCCATAAAGATAACAAATACAACGATATCTTAGTTCTTTTTCAATCTTCACTACCAAAATCCAAGAACCTCACAGTAATATCACGTAAATTAAATAAAATATCACAGACCAGCAACACCCCGAAGCTTGGGATCACATAAGTGGTCAATTTGTAAAACTGGTACACCTTGGTGCCCATTAACCTGTTGGCAGTGTATGCCCTGGACACCCACAATTCACTGGTACACAGCCTCAACGGGAAATTCAGCACTGACTGTCACACTGTCTGGATTTAGGGGACCATTTATGATACTATTTCTTATTAATATTTCATAATTGAAATAATCCATAGGTACTATATCGTGTTTGGTACCAATAGAAAGGTTGTAATTTGCTGGGAATTATTATATGGTTTATGCATGGGAATTGCATCTGTATTAGAAGTTTGGACCATGTTTGTTATATCTATATTTCAACCTGTATGATTCTGGGAAATTCTCCAGATGGGATGTCTACAGCCATTGTCTCCTTAATGGCCCATTAAGGAAGCTCCCAGGTACAATGGGTCCAGGGAGAAACCTGTTGAGCCACTAGGACTTGACCATGTGACAACTCCATTTTGATTTGCAAAAGCTCCACACAGAATGCGGAAAGTCAGAGGTGATAAAAGGCGGCTGTCCCAATTCCATCTGGTCTCAAGTCCCCAATTTACAGCCAACACCCATCTCTGAAACTATTCATCTGCAACTGGACAAAGGACTGAGACCCATCCAGGTGCTGGGTGTCTACCAAAGGAACAAGCCTGCAAACTCCAGAGGAACAAACCTGCAAACTGCTTTACATGGACTCTAAATCAGTGTTTGGGGAGTCTGGCTCCCAGTTTTGCAGCTTGCCCTGATTTTTGCATGTTCAGGAGGTTATCCCAGGAGGCCTTGGTCACACCAACTATAAGTGGGAATTGCACACTAAACCACAAACCTGAGCAGTCTTCTGTGAACAGGGTGGAATATTCCTATGGAAGTATGCACATTTTATGTGGAGAGCTGTGAACCACCTGTCTTTATCTGGGGCAGAATTACTGATGCCAAATATCATCATGCAGAATCTCAATTTGCAAATAAAAACAAAGTTGATGGAGATCAAGAATGGCTCTCCATCCTCCCTTTTTCTTGGGAATCGAGAAATATTTTGAACATAACCGTTTTCCCTGATTTTGTAGTTGTATTCATTCTATTACTCCACATTACAGAAAATATTCTACTTCCTTCAGGAGGATCTCCTCATAAAAGAGTGGTCCCTGAAGAGGTTTGGGGAGACAAACTCAACGGCACAAACAGCAAGGATGGTATCAGCACCCATTTGTCTGTTGTCACCCTCCAATATAGGAAAACTATGTTAGCTGGACATCAAAATGGACATCTGTTTCAGACGGAGATGGCCATCGATACTTGTTCACAACTCCCAATCATCCTGTCAAAAGTATCTTTTGGTTGGGGAATAATGTTGAATAGCTGTGAATGCAGTGGTAGGAACAATTAATCTAGATTGTTGCTGCACCTTCTCTATTGCTTATCATGCAGCTCCTGAGATTGCTAATGATACAAGGGTGACAATGTCTTGGGCTTATGATATTTCCCTGTTGTGGGCTGGTGTATATATAAATATATGCCCAAAAAGCAGAGGGTTGCCCTGATGTCTTTAGTGAATGTAAAGACTTGTATGTTTTTTCACCAAAGAGATTGATTTCATCAAAGGGCAAGTCCTCTATCATATTTTGGACCTCCCTTGGGAATTGCAAAGATCATTTACAACCTATAACTATGGCTATCACCACTGAACTCATTGTCTTGTCAGCTGCATTGACCACAGCCTGTAATGTGGTGTTGGCTATCAATTTGCCTTCATCAATAAGGGCTTGAAGTGGAGCCCTATCTTCTTGAGGGAACTTTTCTTTATCAAAATCCAACAACACAGTTTAGTTCATAAATCCAAGAACTCAGCTTAGTTCTTCCATATCTGGACAGGTTAACTTGGTAGTTGGATATTCAAAACTGGAGACTGGAAGATGTGAATATCTTCCACCTTAAAAGTCTGAGCACTTGGCCTCTTTATCTACAGCAGTAACCCTTGGTGCTGCCACCTTGTTTTTTCAATGGCTGCCAGAAAAACCAATGAGTTTGGGTCAGGATGAGTAAATATAAACTTCTGCTCCCTTAGGAAGCATGAAGTATTGTTTCTCTGCCCCCTTGGGAGCAAGTGCTCAGGTTGCTGGTGTATGCCACAAGCTTTTGCCAGATCCAAGGTGGCTTCATTCACCAGAAGCACTACCCAGCTAGATTTTGTTTGTTTGAAGACAGCCATGAGCATGTGGTGTATCTCCTTTTAACCTCTTCTAGAGAGATTTGGATCTGATTGTCCCCCTTTCTCAGCGGCTCTTGGAATTGTCTGTGATCATCTGGTGTCGATGGTAAAGCTGGAGCAATGCCTCATCTGGAGACAAGGACGATACCCCTATCAATACCAGTTCACCATATGCCTCCTCCACTTTCTGTGCTCTTGGGGATATTCTGGCTGATCTCTTAGAGGGAATGGGTGACATGATTCCCAGTAGAGTCTCATAAAATCCAGATACTATGCATGGACCTCATGGGACCCCCTGGATCCTAAAAGGACAAGTATGAGGGGTTGGAAGTAGCACATAGATGTCCCAAAGGCATGGAGTACTGCCTGTCTTGAGGAGGATGTCCCAGTATATACGATTGAGGCTGAGCTCCGGAGACTCTCAATCTCCTGTTTGGGCTGACTTCTCTTGATGGAGGTGATGTCACCTTCAGCTCCATCCAATCTTCCTCATGAGGAAAAAGTTGGGACTATTTCCATTAGTGGTAAAGTCAGGATGCTATAGCTGGTGGATTTGATAGGGGATGAACTTCTCTTCCCATAATCTGCCTCATGTGCTGGAGTCAGAACATCATGGCAAGGACTAGTTCTACCAGTAAGGGAGATTGCAGGTCTGTAAATACAAAACTATCCTCTGGAGCAGCATACGTCTCTACCCTTCCTGGAGGATGTGTTGTCTTGTCTCCTTGTGCTGTCAGAGCGCTTAGTGATCATTGTTTTCTTTTGTATTGATGATGCATGGACATCCTGCTGACTGTCATTGACTGGTAACGGCAGTGCTCCCTGCTTTTAGCTCCAGTGTTTAGTTGTGGTGGTACAGAGACATGCCATTGTCTATGGAGAGGCTGGTACTGAGGTAGCCTTGCTCTTCAGCTTCTTCTGTAGAGGTCAATGAGACTTTGAGACTAAGGCCAAGTCTACACTTATGGCAGCAAATTTGCTGCCATCAGCTTAATCCTGATTCAACTAAGTGGTCAGTGAAGACCCGCTCAATTGATCCAGAAGTCGATGTACTATGTCCACCCCCTGAAGAAGAGTAGCAAGAGTCGAAGGGAGGGCATTTCACTTTGATGCAGTGCAGTGGAGACACCACAGCAAATAGGCATTAGGAAGTCAAAGGGAGAGACGTGAGTTATTTACATAGCTTGCGTTATCTACCTTCAACTGCTGCTGAATTCCACAGCCAGTGTATACCTGGCCTCAGACTTCACTACGTAAGTGAAAAGACTCATCTGACTTTTGGGGAGGGATCCATCCTGTCAGAGGTGGACTTAGTGGAGGGATCTGCTCTCTTGCTTGTGAGTGTATCCCTACTCTCCTGGAAAGAACAAGGAGATGAGTCCACAGCCTTATTCTTTGCTGTTCCTGAGTCAGACAACATGGTGCTAGGAGGCTTGCTCCTGAACATGTCTGGGCAAATTACTGGGGGCACTACATAGCCAGGGTCTGACTGAAGCCATATTGCCTGCTCTGTAAGATGTTTACTAAGCCAAGGTCCTGCACTTGCCAGATTTAGTGGTGAAAGCAAGCTAAATAGTGCACTTTCCAGAGACATGGGCATCTCTGAGACAATAAAAGGCCCCATTAGTGGCTGTCTCTGACCAAAAAGCAGCGAGATCAGGAGATCCAGTTTTTGAAGCCCAGTAACCTGGGCATAATCCAAATTCTGTACCAGGGAGGCAAGGAAGGTTTCCCTAGGGTGGGGAAGGATTTTAACTAAGTAAACTAACACTAACAACAGAACAAATATGTAATATTTACAGATGGACGACAAAGGATCAGCTCTGGGCATGGGTGAGTTCCATCTCAGACCATGCGGAACTAAGAAGAAACTGGAGAGGAAATCTGTTTGCAGAAAGTCACTGTAATATACTTACTGAGCTTTCCAGATCTGAGAGTGAAAATAAAAGCTAGAATTGTGCCAGTACTTTTCAGGGTGACCGACAAGGTATTTCAAATTCAATTTAATCATTTTACCAAGGTGACCTAGAGGAACACAAAGCAGAATGGGTTTTAAAGAGCGCAAATACATTACAAGGAGTTGCTAGGTGAAAAATTAAGATACCACATGTGAAACAAAGAATCAACAATAAAGATTAAACACCACCACAGGAAGAATCCAATACATAAAATGCTGGACCTCAATCTTGTGTTATACAACTAAAATCAAGATGTATAGGAGATACAGTAGGAGTTTGGTAGAGCATTTTAAAAGGAGAGAAAGAATTAAGCTAAAAAGTAGTCAATAAACACTACATCAAACACTGATTGCAGAAAGAAAAAACTAGAATAAGTGAAAAAAAATCGATCACATTTATTCATATGAGGAATTGACAAGTTATCTAAAACAAAGAATCCAGAGACAAAGAAAACTGAAGAGAATCCAAATGATTATTAATATGGATAATAAAATCACAACTATAATATATGAATAAAAGTCTGCTTGTATACAAACGTTATATAAATGGATAAATGTAAACAATAATTTAAGTTGACTGGGTGAAGCATGCTGAACCATGAGTTGTTCAAATGAAACAAAGAGCAGAAAAAGAAGATCATTTAAATACAACAGACACACTGCACAACACCCATGGGGCAAGTCTGCTCAAGAAAAGAATACCCTCCAGGGTAAGCGACAGAGACAAAACAGTCACCAGAAAATATATGCCCAGTTTTGGCCAAGTAAAAATAGAAAGAATACTGCTTTTGTATGAGTGACAATAATATACAAGAGGCCTTTTACTAGCAAACAAATATATTAAGATGATCATTTTTAAAGATAGGTTTAGAAAAAAATCTCTTCTGAGGGATGAGAGTATAGGAACAGAGAAAGGCATGGCACAGAACTACAGATGGTGTGGTGAAAACTGGAAGGAAATAGTAGAAAAAAGTTAGGGATACCATCCGTCTGGATGTTCCTGGACATGTTCTCCTTTTCAGACATTAAATCTCTGCCCGTCCGGGTTTTTTAAATAGCAAAAAAGTCTGGGATTTCAGCCAATCCCAGCTCAGCTCTGCTTGCAGTCTGCCAGCCAATCAGAGTCTTAGTCACTAACAGAAGGCTGGGGTCCCAGACACTGCCCGCCCCCCCAACTTACTGTCACTCAGTCAGCATGCTGGCCTTTGATTGACTCATTCCCCATGCAGGCCCTGCCCACTTTTTCCTTTTCTTGTTTGCAGTTCGCATGCCATGCTGTAAATCAGAGATTTTTTTGGTTAAAGTACCTTTCAGAGGTAAACCCATTACTTGAATCAAAGGATAGTCATAATAGTTTTTTCTCATGTATCATCGATTATTTGCTGTCATCTCTTCAGATGCTTATGGCTAGTCTTTGGGTATCATAAAGGCTTCCCGACAAAGACTTTCTGTGGGTGGATCAGAAAGGACCATCTCATCGGCCACCCACAGGAATTCTATGGGTGACTCAAAAATGAAGACAATCTCCATAATTTAAAATGACAAAATACAAGTCATTACTTATTCTTGAGAATTTTAAATCATATACAATCATAATTAAATGTTCACAAAACTATTACAAATAAAACAAACACCAAACAGGTGAACAAAAGAAAAGGAGGAAGGAGGAGGACAATTTCAGATTTGACCAAAGTGGGTACAGCTCTCATTAAAAAAATCTATGGGCATTGGCCCACTTACCTCAAAGCTGAATTTGTACTACAGATGCCAAAATGATTCAGTGAGAAACAAATAAAAATATAGAGTGAATATGTTAAAAGTCACAGAATAATCAAACTAAAACTAGATTAATGATGACATCCAAGGACAAATCAGTTTGAAATGTCAAGATTCAGAAAGACAAACAATTCAAAGTTAAGACGATTATCTAGTCAGCAGATAAAAATAAGCAAAAGAAACAAAAAGACAATACAAACTTCTACAGTTTTATCCTTTAAATCTTATTGTATTTCTCTGGCATGCTTCAGTGAACCTTTTTGCACCAAAACATTTTTAAATAAAAAATCCCAAATTAGCAACAATTTTCTTAAGTAATTTTCTGTTGTGCTTCTCTGACAGCTACTTCTGTCATTTGTCTCTTCAATTGTCACAAGATTGTTACCCTGAGTTAAAACCCAGGTTTTTTAAAGGCCTTATTGTTTGCCTCAACATGCTGCTAAATCTAAAACCTTCTCCAATTTAGGTCAGATTAAATTTTTTTCTGCTGTGCTGTTCAGAAACCACATATATTATTGTTTCTTCAATTAATTTAGGGAAACAAAGTTAATGTTGAGTGTTTTAACTTAGTTTCATGCACAGTATACTTTAATAGTGTGTTTCCATTCTCTGTAATCCAGATGATAAATTGTCTGAAACATTTATTAAGGATTTTCACATTTAACATTTATTTCTGTCAAACAACTCCGTCTTTCCTTTTTATTGCTATTATTGTTCACATCATCTTTTCAGCATCCAGCCACTAGTAAATTCCATTCTAAGAAATCAATTTAATGCAACAGTACAGTGGTGCAATTACATGTATGACACTACTAACCACTTAAAAACATCACTGAAATGAACACTTTAAAAAGGCACTGAAAGGATTTACGTAGTGGCGGTCATATCACGTTTTTGCACCCTACATATGAATCCTATTCTTCCATCAATACATAGGGGAACTTGCATAGTTTATAGTCATGGAGGCATACAAACAAAACCCAGCTGGTGGCCATCTACATAAAGGAAGAGATTAAACTCCCTATAAACAGTATATATATGATCAATACTGTAACTCCTAATTAGATGTAAGTTACAACTTTTAAATTATTTAAATACTCTCAGATGTGCCTGTGATCATTTCACTTTAATATTTAATGTACAGGAGAAACACAGGTAAGAAGCAATTATAAGAAAAATATTGGCACTGTCAATTTAAAAGTGACCTGAAATGAATGTTTGAAGCCAAAATGAAAGAAAAGGAATTCATATTCTTTTTTCTCATCATCATGATGTATCAAGAACCTCAGAAAAATTATTTTAAGTATTTTTACTGCTTACTTTTTATCTTGGAGATATCACTGTGTAGACTTGAGATATTTGAATGGGGGGAAAGAGATGATACAGATACCTGAAATTGGAGTCATTGACTGGCTATCTGCCAAATGGTGAGAACAGGAAAATGATACAAACTCTAGGTCAGGGGTAGTCACAATAGGCAGACCATGGGTCAAATTCGGACTGCCAGACACATTTGATTGGATTGCACATTCTTTTTATTTACCTATTATTATTGTTGTTATTTTTTTGTTATTTTCACCCCTCTGTTATGGCAAAGGCACCAGTTGTTTACAGAGTGGCTTTAGCCCTAATGGATTTTCACTTTATTGGATAGTAGTGGTTGGTGACTCTCTTCTGAAGGGGATGGAGCCACTGATCTATTGGCCTGATGTGGCATCCCTGATGTGGCTGCCTTTCAGCCGCCTGTATCCGAGACATTTCGGAGGAATATCGAGGATCATCTGGCCCTCTGACTACTACCCCATGTTACTCATCCACGTGAACACTAATGATATTATCTGACCCTGGATCAAAAGTGACTACAAGACGCTGAGTGTGAAGGTGAAGGAGTTAGAGGCACTGGTGGTGTTCTCTTTGATCCTTCCAGTCAAGGATAGGGGGCCCTGGCAGAGACAAATGCATCCTAGAGGTGAATGCCTGGCTGTGGACATGGCGTTGCCTGGTGTGCTTTAGTTTCCTTGACCAGGGAAGAAACACTGCTAAGCAAAGATGGAGTCCACCTATCAAGGAAGGGGAAGAGCACATGTGGATATAGATGGGCTAACCTAGTGAAGAGGGCTAAACTAGGTTTGATGGGGCCAAGTGGCAAAAGCCCATAAGTAAGTCAAAAACACAGAGACCTGGCAAATCTGAGGGGAACATGGGTTGTTATAGCAGTGATAACGAAGAGAGAACATCAAAGCAGTGTGAGATAGCTGTATACTAATGCGAGAAGTACAGGGAATAAGCAGAGAGAACTTGAAATGCTAGTTAATAAATGCAACCATGACAGTTAGCATCATAGAAGATGATGACATAATACGCATGACTGGAATCCTGGCATAGAAGAGTACAGCTTGCTCAGGAAGGACAGCAGGGGAAAAGGGGTGTTGTCTTATATATTAAACATGTATACAGTTGGACTGAGATTGAGATGGAAATAGGAGACAGACTTGTTGAAAGTAAGTCTTTAAGTAAGAATAAAAGGGGCAAAAAACAAGGGCGATGGCATGGCAGAGATCTATCACAGACGACCACCTCACCAGGAAGAAGAGGTGGATGAGGCTTTTTTTTACACAACTAACAAAATCATACAAAGCATAGGACTTGTTGATGATAGGAGTCTTCAGCTACCCGGATATCTGTCAGGGTACACAGTGCAGGGTACAGATTATCCAACAAATTCCTGGAATATACTGAGACATTTTTATTTCAGGAAGTAGAGAAAGCTACTAGGAGGGAGGCTGTTCTAAATTTGATTTTGGCAAATAGGAAGGAACTGGCTGACAATTTGAAAGTGGAAGGCAGCTTGAGTGAAAGTGATCATAAACTGGTAGAGTCTATAATTCTCAGTAAGGGTAGGAGGGAAAGCAGCACAATAAAGATAATGGATTTTAAGAAAGCAGACTTTAGCAAACTCAGGGAGTCAGTAAGTAAGATCCCATGGGAAGCAAGTCTAATGAGGAAAAACAGTTCAAGAGAGTTGGCAGTTTTTCAGAGAGACATTATTAAGGGCACAAGAGCAAACTGCCCCATTGCATAGGAAATATGGCAAGAGACCATTAAGCAAGAGATTTTCAGTGATCTGAAACTCAAGAGAGAGTCTTCCAGAAGTGGAAACTAGGCAACTTTAAAAAGGATGACTATAAATAAATAACATAGGTATCTAGGGACAAAATTAGAAAGGCCAAGGCATAAAACAAGATTCTACTAGCTGGAGACATAAAGGGCATAAAGAAAACATTCTACAAATATATTACAAACAAGAGGAAGACCAAGGACAGGGTATTCCCATTACTCAGCAGGGTGCTGGGGGAAACCATAACAGAATATGAAAAAATGACAGAAGAGCTAAATTACCTTTTTGTTTCAGTTTTCACTGAAAAGGTTAGTAGCAACTGGACATTTAACATAGTAAATGCCAGTTAAAATGAGGTAGGATATGAGGCTAAAATAGGGAGAGAACGAATTATTTGTCTTCAAGTCAGCAGTGACTGATGAAGGACATCCTAAAATACTCAAGGAGTTGACTGAGGAGATATCTGATCCATTCGTGATCATCTTTGAAAAGTCATAGAAAACAGGAGAGATTCCAGAGGACTGGAAAGGGATAAACATAGTACCCATCTATAAAAAGAGAAAAAAGTGCAATCTAGGGGATTACAAACTAGCCATTTTAACTTCAGCACCCGGAAAGACAATGGAGAAAATAATTAAGCAATCAATTTGAAAACACCTAGACGATAACAAGGTGTTAAGTAACAGTCAGCATGGATTTGTCGAGAAAAATCATGTCAAACCAACCTGATAGCTTTCTTTGGTAGGTTGACAAACCTTGTTGATAGGAAAAGTGGTAGATGCAGTATATTTTAACTTTAGTAAGATTTTTGATACTGTCTCGCATGAGCTTCTCGTAAACAAACTAGGGAAATACAACTTAGATGGAACTATTAAAAAGGGGTTCATAATTGGTTAAAACCTTTCCCAGAAAGCAGTCATCAGTGGTCCACAGACAAGTTGGAAAGGCATATTGAGAGAGATCCCACAGGGATCAATTGTGGGCCCTGTTCTGTTCAAGAACTTCATCAATTATTTAGATTACGGCATAGAAAGTACACTTATGAAGTTTGTGGATGATACCAAGCTGAGAGGTGTTGCAAGTGCTTTGGAGAATAGGATTAAAATTCAAAATGATCTGGACAAACCGGAGAAAGGTCTGAAGTAAGCAGGATGAAATTCAATAAGGACAAAGTCAAATTACTCTACTTAGGAAGGAACAATCAGTTGCACACATACAGAATAGGAAACGACTGCCTAGGAAGGAGTACTGCAAAAAGGGAACTGGGGGTCGTAACGGATCACAAATCTAAATATGAGTCAACAGTGTTACACAGTTACCAAAAAAAAAAAAATTGCAAACATCATTCTGGGATGCATTAGCAGGAGTGTTGTAAGAAAAACATGAGAAGTAAAGTAATTCTTCCATTTTACTCTGTACTGATTAGGCCTCAACTGGAGTACTGTATCCAGTTCTGGGTGCCACATTTAAAGAAAAATGTGGACAACTAGGAGAGAATCCAGAGAAGAGCAACAACAATGATTAAAGGTCTAGACAACATGACCCATGAGGGAAGATTGGAAAAATCTGGTCTCTCTAGTCTGGAGAAGAGAAGACTGAGGGGAGACAACAGATTCAAATACATAAAAGGTTGTTACAAGGAGAAGGGAAAAAAATTGTTCTCCTTAACCTTTGAGGATAGGCTTAAATTTCAGCAAGGGCAGTTTAAGTTGGACATTAGGAGAAACTTCCTAACTGTCAGGGTGGTTAAACGCTGGAATAAATTGCCTAGGGAGGTTGTGAAATTTTAAAGAGCAGGTTAGACAAACACCTGTCAGGGAATGGTTTAGATAATGCTTGGTCCTGTCATAAGTGCAGGGGACTGGACTAGATGATCTCACAAGGTCCCTTCCTGTGCCACGATCTATGTTTTACAGCCTTTCTTCTTTGCCCCTTGAAATTTCCTGTCACAATGTCTTTTTCTCTTCTCTTACAGCCTTGTTTTCATCTAGTATTTTATTATGTTTGATTCCTGTTTATTCTTCCCCATAATAAGTATTGGCTCAAGATAGTATCTACTTTACTTGCATAAACAGAAAGAGTACATTGACACACATTTTATGTATTAGGTGAAGAAACCCCTTTAGCATAAAATCTTCCTCTCTGACAATGTTTTCAGTACCTGACTGTTTGCAGACATTCAGAATGATGGTAAATAATAATGATCTGCTGTGATCTTTGAGAACAATAGCATTTTTCCCACTGACAGGCAAGGAAAGGCAAAATGGTGAATGTTTCTATTAATCATTCAAACACATTTGGCAACAAACTGATGAAATGCTTTTTAAGACAACTGCTGAAATGCAATTCTCATAAACCCAAACTTTTATCTACAGTACATCAAACTAATTTTAGTCTACTGAGGTCATAATATAGGTACTGCTTCATGCAATACAGAATATTACACCACTTTTTTTGTTAAACCGTATTGTAAAAGAGTATCCGTAGTCTCACACCGTAAAAAGTTATTAAACAGTTTCTAACCGATTTTTATTCTCATAAACTAACTATTTATGCTTCCACAAATCCAATAATCATTCTAATAAAACACCATATTAATGATAAAAATATAGAGAACAACAGCTGCAGCAAAAATTATAAAGTAAATAATGTAGTAATTGTGAATATACAATACCACAAAGGAATTTTTTCCCCCGGGATAACTATTGAAGCAAATGGAGATACATGAGGAAAGAATTCAGCCAAGTCAGTTCCCTATATAGTCACAGTTTGAAGTGGTGCTTATCAGAGTTTCAAAATAATCATGTAATTCATAATCCAAGAAAAAAATTGAGATTTGTATACTTTACCACATGCTGAACAAGTAATTAGATTTACTTGCTTGCAGCTTTAATGAAAACAAAGTAAAAGGGCCTTTGTTCACTCACAGAAAAGAAAAAATGAGTAGGCTATTTTCTTACACTTGCATTCTGTGCTGTGAAAATAACGAATATCTGTAATAAGATACATTTTTGCCTCAGTGCAGGCAGAGGGCAGAACTAGAACCTTTCAAGGTCCCTTCCAGCCTGACATTTCTATGATTCTGTGATTTTAATTTTCAGTACAACCAGACTAGAGGCCTCTGGGCACCTCACCAAAGAATAACTCAAACCAATCTATCAGAGAAATGAAAAACATTTTGAGTGGCATTTTTCAGAGGAGCCTAAGTTACTTAGGAGCAACAGGTCCCACCAATTTTCAATGGAATTGGTGATCTTAAACATAAACTCTTTGGAAAATCCCACCCATTGTCTTCTCTGGGTGTAGGTGAAGTCCCATCTTCGATATTCTTCAGTGAAAAGAAGGCTGCATGGGTTGTCCCATTTATGTTGAAAAATCTTTTACTTGCTATACTTGCACGTATACTAATTGTCAGGAGAAAGGAAACAGATACATTAGTCTTAAAGTAATTCCCCGGAGGAAATATAGAAAGGATCCAGTTCCAGATAGAAGGTAGATCTTTGGGTTCTTTTCCATTCAGAGGTTTTGGCTACTAGTTATGTACAGTCAATTTCTTAAAGTGTTGTTTTTCCTTTGTAGTTACAGGTTAGCAGCCTTTGCCGACCCCCATGCCAGTCCCTCCTCCACAAACCTCAGCCTGTGCTGGAAGCCCCTTCCACCAAAAAAAAAAAAAAAGAAAAGAAAAAGGCAGCCCCTGCCAGAAAATTCATCAACAGCAATAGCTGGAGTGCCCCTCCCCGACCACCACGGAAAGTCACTCTGTGAGGTTTCTTTCAGTGGTGGCTAGGGTGCGGGTCTCCAGGCATGCCCCCAAAAGCCACTCTGGGTGGCTTCTTTCAGCAGCATTTGGTAAGGGGATCCCCAGGCACACCACACAAAGAAGTGCCCAGAGCAGCTAGTAGGGGACCCCAGCCCCTGCCACCACCAAAAGAAGCTGCCTGGAGCAGCTTTCGGTGGCAAGAGCGCAATTTCATTGGCACTGCAGAGGGTGCTGCATGCCGCTCCGAATAGGTTCACCTGCTACTCTTGGCACATGTGCTGGGGATTACTGACCCCTGCTTAGGACGAGAAAGTGATTCAGGAAACATTCCAAAGTAATGGGAAAAGGATTATTTTCCCCCCAAGCACTGCTGATGACTTCCAACATGGCTCACATCAGAAGAATGAGACCTTAGCCAATAATGAAAAAAATGTAAGTAGATAGAATTGGAAGAAAATAGTATAATAAGGCCACAGGCAAAAGACTTGTGTATATGATAGGTCAATGCACGCTACGGAGTATGATTTCTAAAGTATGCTCATATGTTGGGCATTTATTGGTCCATGTAGACCCTGCTAGTGAGCATGCAAGTTTCCCTAGCACACTTCTCCTTAGTACAAAGATAGTACTATTTTAGAAATCACATCCCCATGGTACACATTATCCCAACACACAGACAAGCCCTGAGAAAAAATAAAGAATTCCTTGCTCTAGTCTTTGATATTGATATGTTTATTCTCTCCTACTACTGGACATATACTGTAGCCTCATCCTCAAATATAGTATTTTTAAGAAGAAAGGGATAAAAAGCAAGGGCAGACAAGTCATTATTCTTTCAAGTTATTCTAGCTGAAACAAAATTGTCTTCTAGATAAACCACAATTCTGTTTATTTTGTTTCATGTTATTGGAATCACAATTGCAAAAATATTATCGATATTATAAATGATTCATTTCCAGTAGCTTCAACCCATTCTAGACTTCCTCTAACTCGAGATAAAGGGATGATCATAGCTCATACAGCATTAACAGTGTCAAAACAGACAATGGGTAGGAGGAAGTGCAATACAACATTGTTTTAGCGAGCAGAAACACAAACATGCCAATTACCCACATTTACTCTACAAGTTCACCAATGTTAGCTTGCAAGCATTTTTAATAGGCACACAGAAGAACAACACTTCTGAAAGATACCACACTAATCACCCCAAGAGCAGTCATTTTATCCACTGTTGTTCTGAAAGGAACACGGTGAAGCCATCTCAATTACACCAGATGAGTGAATCTTTATTGTACCCAAATTACCTTCCACATTTCTATAAAACTGTCATTGTAGTTGAAATGTTCCTATTAGAACCATAAAAAAAAACTTCCATTGTTACAATATTTCAAGATACTCTTTAAAAGTAATTTATAAAGTTTAATATTTAATGTTTAAAATTACAAAGAAGTATCTGTCTGTCTGTCCAATATTAAATATGGATATACTCCAACAGATCTTGGCAAGAAAAAAGTATTAAAAAACTAGCTGCTTTACAGCATGACTGCTAAATATTAGTTATTTTGGAGTCTATCCCTACATGATGATGCATTTCCTTTGTACTGTGAGGACAACTTCAGAAAGCATGACAACATAATAATGCTAGGAAGACAACCCTCTTATTACTGCTGCAGGAAATAAAACACAGTTTAATGTCACTAAAGTACATGTCAGAAGAGATAATGATGATGCGTACAAATGAATCTTCTCATCATGAGCGAAGAACGAAAGTACCATCTAAAACTGCATAATAATTATATACAAATCACAAATGGCATTGCCATCTGCTAAGTGTGTATTATGCTCTCATGTTATCCGAGGGTTTGGTTTACATTTTTTCTCTAAAACTTGCTAAAAATCTTTCCTTTCTATTCAAGTGACATAAATTACAAAGTAGTGGGACAAGCATTTAGACTGCCTAACAAGGCAAATGTTGGCTCTGATGGGCGGCTTACTACATAGCGATTCCCCAAACTATTCATTATATCAAGATGATGGTGCAGATGTACACTGGAAACTGACAATAGAGAAAGGCATTTTTGCCTTCCTAATTCAAAATACAGATACTGCAATTTGAAACATAAGCCCACTTCTTGTTCATTATCTGGTATGAGGCATTTATTAATAGCACATTAAAAATTGGTCAAAAAACTTTTTAAGTTCTTTTTAAATTTTGCTTTGGAGCACATTCCACTACACACTTATAGTAAACTGACTTAGATTTTGGCTACAGAATACTTACATTCAATAAATATATATCTTACTAATGATCTTCCAATGCAAATTGAATAATGGGATTTGGTTCTTCAGAAATTCTGCCTCTGTCATTTTCCTTTGCACATGAATGAGTTCCACTTAATTTAAAAGACTTATAAAGTACAAGTCTGCATTCTTCAAAAAACAGAATACAAGGTATCAAAATACTAATCACAAAAAAGTATATTCAATTTTGTTAGAAAGGCCCATAGCGCAGACACAGTTAAGTGTGGAAAAAATACTGCGTGTCTTTTAATGAGCATTTATCAAAAAGAATGTAATTTAGAGATTTTTGACAAAATAAATCAAATCTAGAAATATATAGAAAAATAAAGCATTACAGATATTAACATTTATTTAAGAAAGATATACTTTATCAGAGATTTCAATATCTGCATACTGTTCTTCACCTGTATGAAGGAAGCTCTGTTTTCTTACTGAACTAGTACAATAGAAAAGGCTTTTTGTTATCACAAGCAAGGTAACAGGCAAAGGTGGGCCACATTATGCTTCTGTGAATTCAACAGAGAACTGTTTTCCACTCTGCATCTTTTGCCTAGAAATTGCCTTGACCTCATATGTATCGTTTTGGGTGCACTGTATGTAGGCAGATATGTTATCTTTCCTTCTTTTACTCTACAATTGCACTGTTGTTGTAGATAGCAAAATATTCTTCTCTGTATCATACAAGTAAATGCTGTCTTACCTGTATGATGCAATAATAACTTATGTACATATTCATATACACTATTGACTGGATAAGCGGCTGGTATTCTTTCCTAGACTTTGGATAAGTTTCTGATGTGGCACTTAGGAAAGAGAAAGTAGATTTAGGTTTTTCAAATCTTGTCCATGTAATAGGACATGAAGGAAGGGAAGCTCTACCTTTAAAAGGAGATGACAACTTGCTGGAAGATTGGATTTCTAGACACAAAGGGTGGATTCTTCCTCTTGACATAGCCTGTCAAAGTTGCTGGAGCTGTGTAAAGGGACCTTATGCATCTTCACCTGATCAGGGCAGAACTCCCCAACACAGAAACTAAGTAAGACAGCCAAAAGCTCTGGCTTAGGGTGCATGACAGGGTAAGTCTACATTGCAATAAAAGACCTAAATCACAACGTGGTTGACCCAGGTCAGCTGATGAGGGTTCATGGGGCTACAAAACTGAAGTGTAGACACTTAGAGCTCACATTCCAGCCAAGCCCAAGACCCCAGAAGGGGAGAAAGTCTTAAGAGTCCAGATTCCAGCCTCTAACCCAAATTTCTACACTGCTACTTTTGATTGCACAGCCTAAGCCCCATGAACCCAAGTCAGACATACCCTCAGAGGCCACTTTAGGTTCTTTCTTCCTGGGCCACTGGTTTTCCTGCTGCTCCTCCCAGAGGAGCAGTACAAAATTGCACTTAAGAAAGGATGACGAAATAGAGCACAGCAATACACAGCAGAGCATGTAGTGTTGTGAAGTCCATGCTCTGGATAGTCACTGGGTCTCTGCTGGGATCACCTGGATTTGCTCAAAGCTCATATTTTACCATTGGATTGGTATGGAGCAGGTAAGCTGTTCCATTAAAGATACCCCTCCAAATGCATTCTGACTAGTATAGCTTACTAATGCCCCACTGACTTCAAAGGTTCCATTGCAAGCAACAGCTTGCAGGATCATGGCGTTGTTTAATAAAGTTACAATAGCCTTGCTTATTGTAACACCACTGGAATCTGTCCCTATTCGCATGTGACCACAGCAACTGGTATTTCAGGCACCAACAACTAACATGTGAATCGTGGAAGTGAGAAGTATTTATAATTACATGAACTATTGCTCTGTTATAAGCATAGGATTACAGCTAAAGCTTGCAATGAGTTTGAAAAAAATTGGTTTTATTCATTTGAGATTTAATGTTGGCAGTTCTCAAATGAAAAGAGTTGGTCGTCATTAGGTAATACAAGTGTTAAAAAGAAAAATGTGCCATTTTAAGCTGATTGATATCTGGAAACAATAAAAAAATCAAAATCAAAGCAAAATCTGTCACTGACTCACACATCAAGTGACTTAACTGCTTCTCCTATTGTCAAGGAAAAAAGTTAGCACTGAATAAAATTCTGTGGTCTACAAACTGGTTACTGCTCATTTCCAAACAGCTTTTCTCAACAAAATTCTCAGGGGCTGATTTGAAGGCCATTATGGCACACAAAATAAATATTTGAATGTGGCGCTAGAAAAATAGTTGACCAAGATATCCGCTGAGGCAAACCCAACAAATCAAATCAAGAAAACCATCTACTCTTATTACATGAATTTGTCTTGGCTGAATAACCAATTAGTCTTGTAACCTCTTTCTCCCCTTCTCATTTTTTCCCACTGGCTTGTTCCCTTTGTTACATCATAGCTAAGGTGGACTGCAAACACTGCAATTGGATCTGTGAGAGCAGAACCTTGAATCGACACTGGATTCTATTGATGACTATCAAGTCCCTACAGAGGTAAGTGTCTTCTATCTGGGCCCAACTAGGGGATCAGGGCAATTACCCCAACCCTGCAAGGGCTAAGCATATGCATAATTATAAGAACACAAGTTGTGCCATTGAAATTAATGAGTTTCTCACATGCTTCGAGTTAAATAAACACACGCTTAAGTTCTTCCAGGATTAGGCCCTGTGCCTTTCTATGTCTCTGTCTAACACAATGAAACCCCAGTCATGATTGGGATATTTTAGCACTATCAAAGGGGGAAAAAAAAATAAGAGAACAGTTGCATCCAACAGGTTACAGGATGTTTTCCAAATGGAAAGAGTATTTGAACAAACAAATTCACAGTGAATAAATCACAATAAAAAAAAACTTGCTAATGGCTGATCACAAAAAATAAAGTCTGATGTTCTAGATTATGTCTTATTATGCAGAATAAATTACAAGTAATACTGCATTTATCCTGACAGAGTGTTTCAATAACAATATTAAGTCCTTTTTTTGTTGAAGTGCCTAGTTAAAGAGCTGTTGAAGCATGTTTTACACTAAACTTAGCTTTTATTATGAAGTCCCACTGAAAGCTGCACAAACAGCTATCATTTAATCTAACTGGTTTTTGATGGGAATAGCTGCAAAAACACACCCTACTAGCATGTAGGAAAATTAAACAATCGCTGGACCAGAAGACATGCATATATAATTTATATGCAAGTCAACTGAGATGCTCCAGTGCTGGCTTAATGTTAGTTTCTACCTCTCCCCACTACACACACACACATTCTGTACCACAACCATTTCAAAGCAGAGCACACTGAATTTTATAACCTTCCTGGCAGTATTTAGGATGTAATCATGCCTTTGTGATAAACACAACTAGAATAATGACAGCACTCTTAATAAAAATCACAACAGCCAAGAAGTGAAGGTCAGAAAATCACCACAAATAATTTCTGTCCAACATTTATATTGTTTGTTTGTAAAGCCAACATCAATTTGCTTCAGCAATGATGAATAAGTACTCTGTCCTTGACGATCCACTCCATGAAATGTTACACTCACAAGGTGTACAGTGACACTATTAAGGAGTGTTCTTATATACACATTTTATTGTAGAAGGCACGTTAGCATTGCTATTATGTTCCAAAGTCTTGCGTTGCACAGCTAAAATGGTAACCGTCATCATTAGTGAACTCCTTTCAAATAACCACGGTCACACACAGTAACTTCACAAAACTGAATATTCTATCAACATGTATTTAGCAGTTTCCTGTATTCCAGTTCCTACCCATGACAGAGATATTTGCATATAAACAAAAATGACTCTTCTAATCAGCCTTCTCCTCCTGGCAGATTCATTTAGTCATATTACAATGCAATGATTAAATTCATTTCCAAGGATGTTTCATCTGGAGTATTTAGTAAATTGGCATTTATTTGGTGGCTCTTTGATGTCCAGAGGACCCTCCAGTTCCAGGGGCAGACTCAAATCTATTGGGTCATACATATGTTTACAGAAACTAATATCCCAGGTACAGCCACAATGTGAATGATTAACAAAAGAAGGTTTAATTCCCTAATGGAGGAGCTGCTTCCCCACTCCACATTAGCAAAAGAGAAGTCAGAATATGCTAATAAGTCAAGACAGAAATTTAAGTGATTTGACAAGTAGCAAAAGTGAAAAATGCACTCAGTGATAATTGAAGGCTAATAGTCTTTACCTAGCAATTTAACCAACAGTTGATCTGATTCACACAAAAGGAGAGACTGAGCATGTAAGAGTGGAGGATTGAGTGTTATTTTAAATTGGGCAAAAGCACTTGGCCTACATATTTATATATAAAAAACCAGCCAAGAAACTGGTATATTGGTGGACATTTTCATAGAAATTGAATAGCATCCCTCTGTTCACCAGACTTGTTACAGCTCTCTGATGGCCATGATCAGATTTGTTTATGGGAGTTATTTATGGGATCTGGCTATAAAACACATACTTTGTGTCCTCCAAGTATAATCCTCAAACTGAGCTGTACTTTTGTGTTCTCAACTTGCCCTATGTGAAGAATATGACAGATGACATTAGCACATTCCCACATAGAAAACATACTTATTGCTGCACATCAATATTTGATTGATTCCTGGAATGTAGTTTCTCTTTTCTAATTTCCAGAGAAGTAGCCATGTTAGTCTGTGTACAGGAAAAACAACGAGAGTCCTGTGGCACCTTATAGACTAACAGATTTTCTTCGGCATAAGCTTTCGTGGGCTATAACCCACTTCATTAGTTGCATCTGACAAAATGAGTTATAGCCCACGAGAGCTTATGCCGAAGAAAAACCCTACGCACATACAATGCGTGCAGCCCTCAATGCTCCTGTGTTTTTGGGCACCGTCTGTTTTGAATGCTGAGAGCTAGCCAATTCACCATTTGGATCAGAGAGGAAAAAAGCTGCATTACCCCTTCCCAACCAGATAATTTATGCCGAAGTCACTGCCATTCAGAATGGGCAGGCAATCTCACCAGATTAAATAAAAGTGCTGTTTAAGAAGAGTGATTAGAAATCTGATCAGAAATCTGATCATAAAACCTTGGCCAGTCTAACAAACTGGGCTGGGAGACTCTTCTGTGTGATCAATGCACTAATCCAGCTTCTTGATAGTGAAGACACAAACATGAGCACTTCTGTTTAGTCCAATGGTGCAACCACTGAATGGTTAGTGAGGAAAAGGAGGGAAGCCATGACTGTGCAACTAGAAACCCGCCAGTCCACATGGAGGAAACCACAATGGAGATTTTACAAATCTACTTTCAGTATATGTTGGACCAATATAGAACAACATCAACTATATTGCTTATTAAACAATCCGCAATCTCTCTCATTCTCTCCCTCTGCACTCCATCTTCTTATGTGGCATCTCTGAAGATTTGCAACCATGGTAGCCCATTCTGTTAAGATTCTATGCTAATCTCTTTGTGGATGACCAGTCCTTTTGATCCACCTAGGATACCACATCATCTATTCAAGAACTTCTTTTTCTTTCTTGTGTTCTTCTGGCATAACCCTTCCATCCAGTGCCTGTGCATATGTACTGCCTGCTGAACCTCTTATAAACATGCCCTGCGGATCAAATATTTCTTTTCACAGGATCTGACTAGCATTTTGTAAGTTCCAATTATCTCCAATTTTTATTGGTTATACAATCTATCCATGACACTTTCAGAATTCTGCTGTAACACCATATTTTAAATCAAAAGTATTTTTTTTTTTATTATTGACTATTTGGATGTCCATGTTTTACAGATGTAATTTAACACAGACCAAAGGTAAGTTTTTAATAGTCAAAAATTAGTCTGCAGATTTATATCCCATCTCACCAGATGTTTGTTCTTTGAACATTTCCTTTGATCTTACTACTCTAGTGCTGACTTCAATATCCAATATTGCTTCTTCTGTAATATTTCTTAGGTAGCAATTTCCCACTTGCTGCATGGCTGCCATTAACTGGAACCTTGCATGTTTTCCAGGACCACTGCACACCACCATAGTTATTGTCCTGTCCACATTCAACTCTAGCTCATATTCTCTGCCATATTCATACATAAATTTCAGCAGACCATCTTCTGAATCAGCAAACTGCACTGTCATGTGCAGAGCAAATGTTACTCAACCATTTTCCATTCTTCTTAGTATCTTCTGTGTTCTCAACTAAATTAATCACATTCACTATAAATGTTGAATAAAATCAGGGGCATTACATCATCTTATCTAACTCCTCTCTGGATCTCTATTAGATCATCACTTCATCACTGGAAACTAAAAGAGAGGTGGGCAAAAGGAATTAATCCTGACACTGAAATAAGAAATGGGGTGGAGGAGGATGCTTTAAAAAAAAGAAAAAACAACAACAACAAACCCTTTCTCTGTCCTCCTCTATTCACAACTTGTCTTTACTTTTTCTGCAGTGAGGCCTAGAGTCAGAAAGTGAAGTAGCCAGAAGAAGTGGCTACAGAGCAAGCAAAACAGAACCACCTACTTGCCAAAAGATCATATTACAAGCTCATATTCAACTCTAGCCTTGAAGGATAATAGTCTGCCCTGAGAGCCCTTTCTCTTATGAAGCTTGCTAATGTCCAGGATAGCCTCTAATAACTATCGGAGAATATATGGAGGAGCAATCTTTATGGAAGGGTATCAAGGCATTGCTGGCTACCAAGGCTGTACAAATGACATCTACCAGAATAACCAGAAGGAATCTTTGCCCCTTGGCCAAGAAAAATTGGGTTGTTAGATGAAGGACAATGTATGCTGAATGAGGAATGTTGCATGTGTGCTAAGGAACAGCAAGGAATGCAGTTGTATAAGTCATGGAGAGTTTGTCGATGGGGTCAATGCATTTTAGTAAACAATTACTGTCCATCAAGTATGCACTTCTAAATAGTCAAAAAGTACTTTAACACTCTCTGGTAATAAATGCATCGCACACACCTTGAAATGCATATCTTACACAAAAAGACACCAGAAATAAGAATGTAAAGTAACAGTTGACAAAATCCTGGTGAACTGCACCATCAGTCATTAGAAACTTGTTTATTATGTTAGTTTATTTACATACCTATTGTTATGTGTGCAAAATAGTTCTATAGGCAAAAAAACTGGTCTTATATGCAGAACAATTTTTCTGAGATTCAGCAGCACACAACACTCTTGGCTCATCAACATGTACACCATTTTTTTTTTTATTTTGTGGCATCACATGTATAGTTCATAAAAAAATCATTCCCGCCCCAGTAATTTCATAGCAGCTATTGTTTACTGAAGCTACTGCATACTCCACAGGAATTATTTACTGACTCTGAATTGATTCCCAGTAGCAGTCTGGCATTGTTTGCATCCACAGAGAGAGGGCCTTTTGCTTCTCCATGGTCAGAGCAGGTCTCAAGTTAGTATTCCTGCTCTTCAAGTCTGGGGAGAGCTCTGCACAAAGTTTCAAGAAAATGGCCTTACGCCTCTAAACGTTCTGCAACCACTGCTCAACATCCAAAACCTTCATAATGATTTGATCCCACCAGTCGGTGCTTGTTTCCTAGGAACAGAAACAGTGCTCCAGCAAGTTCAGCTGTTCCGTAACAGCCAGCAGCAAACGTTAATTGTTTCATTCTATGGCTTGCAGCAGGACAGCTTGAGTAACATCACAATTTTCCAAACTGTTGGCTCTTCAAGGTTTTAAAAATGATATTTTTGGCCTTTGAGCCAAAAAGGTTGGGAATCATTGCTTTATGGAATTAATACCCTAGTAGTGCCACAAACAGAGAAGGATAAATCAATGTTTGTATTACAACCCCTTGTTTTGCTGGACAACTCTGAGAGTCAACTTGAAATATAAATTCAGGTGAGGAGGCTGTTTTCAAAATATTAATTTTAATTAATTGTTCTTAAAATCTTGTTGAGAGTCTGGTTTGCCATACTTACATAGAGTAGGACAGCAAAAACAAAAATAAAATTTCAGGCAGTATTCTGACCTCAAATAAATATCACCATCATCCCTGTAGTAATGTTGGGAGGGAAAGGGTTAACACCCTAGACAGTGAGTCCTAGAGAAGTTCCAAGAGAGCCAATAGAAACAGAGTGCAGGTTCTTAAATTGAAGCAATAGCCCTGCCTGTTTCCTTCCTGTTTTGTGGCAGCCTTGCTCTTGGAAGAGCAGGGAGAAGCCAGGCAGCCAGGCCTGGAGAATCCAATGACATCCGTGTCTAAGAAAGGCTCATATCTGTAACAGACCATGCGTGAGTAGAAAAGGGAATGTTTAGCTAGATGCGTTCAGGGTATTTCTTTGTTTTGGCTCTTTTTTGGATTCCTCTGTACTAAGCACATGTACCCCTCCCTCCAACCCCACCCTGTAACTACCCAAGTTAAATCCCAGAGAAGCAACTCTCTGTGTTTCTTAGCTGTCCTTTTAATTAAAGAACATTTATTCTTTTAACGTAAGTTTTGTTTCTGTGTCCTACAAGGCAAGAGGGTTTTTGTGCAAGTGCCTCGGACTGCGCAGCCAACTACTAAAGGGAACTCAGTTCCATTTTCAGCTGATATCACAGCTGGGGTTCAGTCACTCTCCGGAGGGAGGAATAGAGGCAATTGAGGGTTCCTGGCAGGAAGGAATTCCAAAGTGCACCTTCCTGGGTTTTCAAGAGGTTTTGCATTTGTGTGGTGGCAGCAATACCACCCCAAGGCCAGGCAATTGGTAGCCTTAGAATGTTTTAGGATAAGGTTTTAGGGCCAGTAGTTTTAAAAGGCCTTTTGCAGGCCCCCATCTTCTGCACTTGAAGTGCCAGAGTGGGGAAACAGCCTTGACAATCCCTATTTTAGTAGTTTAGAGAGTGCAATTTAATGTCCTTCTAACTGAAAATTACTGTGCAGAGCATCTTAATAGATGCTGCTGAGAACAACTATTGTATTGTATGACCCAGTATTCAAATTAACCCTGAATAAGGGCTGCTGGAACTGCCACTGTATGACACATAGCTACAGAAGCAGGTGGATGGTTGTAGTTTCATCTGTTGGGAAGTTAGGGAAGATGTTTATTACCTTTGGGGAGATTATGCAAAAGTAGGTCAGGTACACAACTGTAAGCAGTGAGTCTGCCTGAGGGGGAAGGAAGATGCATGAGAGGAAACTTGGTTCTTCCAGGCACAGGCAAATTGAGGCTTTGGCAGCTGCTATGAATTCAGATCCCAAAATGTTTTACAAAGGCTAAAGAAAATAAACTTTGTTACTGTAGCAGAATCCATCTGTATTACTTTCTAGCTGCCATTAACACTCTTTGTATTTTAAAAGTAGATCATATATGTTTAGCAGCTACTTTAACTTTTTTTTCTTCTTTTACTGCATGTCCCAGTACTGTACAACCTTTAGGATGATGCAGTCTCTAGATCACATGGGATTTTGCATAATATGACTAATTTCCATCATAAATGGTTAATATTTTAGTTTACAGTAGTAGCACAAAATGCAGTGTGTTCTATACAGATCTGGAATCTCTTCAGTTTCTGAAGTTAGCTATGATGAATGTTTCCTTTTCTACTGTATAACTGCATCTCCTATTCCTCTTCAAAGCAAGATGTCTCTATAGCTAGGAACAATGAAGGAGCCATGCTCTGAGGCACAGAATCTGTAAATTGGGATGGAAAGTGGTCTTGAGAATCATCAGTGGACATAATGCCAGCTGTGACAGTTAAGGGTACTGTTTGTCTGAGCCAAGTGGGAGCAACCAAGATGGTGTTTGTTTTCTCTTTTATTTTCAGCAGGACCTTTCTTAATAGAGGGCATGGGAGAAATGCATAAAGAGGACCCTTTTCCCAAGGAAGGAGGAGAGTGTCTCCTATGCAGTGTCAGCTGATCCCTGCTCTGGAGCAGTACTGTGGACATTTCTTGTTCTGGTGAGTAGCAAACAGGTCTATTACTGATGTCTCCCATTGTCAGAATATGTTGTGTAGTATTACCAACTGTCTCTCATTCATGGTGATGTGGGAATTTGCAGCTGAGACTATCACCTGTTGTTTAGGGTATTTCCAGTAGGTAAGCCAGTTCAAGGATCACTTTACAGACTGAACAGAGACAACAAACGTGTAATCTGACATAAGCAATAACCCGTGTGCCCCAGAAGCTGAAGGCAATATCCAGCTGAAATACTTTAGCTGGATTTTATTCTCTTTATTAATGAGGCGAGTCTAAGAAATACATGAGTAGAGTCGAAGTTGGCTCAGATGAATTCTAAGCTAGCCTCTATACCGGTGTTAAGGTAGATTTTTGTTCTTTGATCTGTAGGTTCAGATTCAGAAACAGATCCCATGCATGGCCTGAGTGACTTGTTAGGCCTCTGTAAATGACCATGTTCTGAGAAGGCAATTGCCCTGGTAATCAAGATGCCTAGAAAATATAAGTGGGCCGCCACTACCAAAAAGACTTTGGAGAATATCCTGAGGGCCAATGAGATGCTAAAGGGAGTACTCTGTATTGGCAGTGGTCCTGGCATAGAATAAATTTGAGATAATGCCTGCGACTCAGTATGACAGATATGTGGAAGTATGCATCTTGAAGGTCAAGGGCCAAGAGCCAATCCCTTCCTCTAATGCTGAAATGATTGTTGACAGGGTGACCCTCTTGAATTTCTGCTCTTTGACATATCTGTTAAGTACTCTGAGGTCCAGTATGGGTCTCCAACCTCCATATTTCTTTGGTATCAGGAAGTAGCACAGAGGTCCCCAAACTGTGGGGTGCACGCCCCTCCCTCCTCCCAGGGTGGCAGAAAGGAACACTAGGGGGGAGGTGCGAGAGGACCTGGGCCAGCCACAACATGAAAGGTGGAGAGAGTGCTGCCCAGCCGCACTCTGCCTCCAGGTGAAGCCTGGCTTCCAGCCTCCATTACTGGCCCCATTCTCAGCCCCAGACCTACCCTCAGGCCTGGCCCCTGGCCTGACTACGGCCCCACTCCCAGCTGTAACCCTGGTCCTACCCCTGACTCACGGTCCCAGCCCAGCTCCACTCCTGGCCTCAGCCCCACTCCTGACTGATGCCCGGCCGCAGTTCTGCCTCTGGCCCCCACTCCCAGCCATGGCTCCAGCTTCATCCTCAACTGTGACAGTGGCCCCAATCCTGCAGGAGGGACATGGGCAACGTAGGTGCAAGTCTAAAGTTTGGGGACCAATGAAGCGGCAAAAGCAGAAGTCTTTGCCCCTGAGATGCATGGGCCCTGGCTCTCTAGCTCCTACACTGAGGAGATGGTTTGCCTCTTCACACAGTAGACCCTTGTGAGAAGGGTTCCCGAAGAACGGGAAAGAGTATTTGGGGGAGGAAGAGTAGAGAAATGGGTAGCATATCCATTCTGGATAATCTCCAGTACTCATCCTATTGGAAATTATCTGTTCCTCTGCCTCCACCAGCTATTCAGAGGATTCCAAAGCCTTGGAGGTGGAAGGCTTGCTGCCTCAGACTACCAAAGGTCCCCAGGACAGCCATTGAAATTAGAGAACTGGTGGCTGGTACCAAGGTTGGCTAACCCATGGAAGCTGAGAGTCGGGTGGACAATAACCTTGTGACCATAGTGAGATTGGGTCCCATATGACAGGTAAGAAGAGCATTGGGAATCCAAATCCTCTCACTTACTTTCTGACTCCAACAATGAGAAAGGCAGCATGTGGGCAAGTCCAATGCTGTGGGAAAAATCAGTGTTGGCTCCCCAGTGCTGAGTAGGGAGGAGTTCAGTGTGTCACACAATAAGAGATCAGTCATGCAACAGAAATCCAGTGGTATGGATGTCACTACTGGTCATGAATGCTGGTACTGAGGGGTTTGTACCGATGGAGTCAAAGATCCGGAGCTGGCTGTACAGTCCATTAGTGGCATGTGCACCGATGTTGGTACCAGTGTGAATATCCATGTCAAGGTAGCCTTCCCTGGGGTGAATAGTCTCCGCCTTTCATGCCCCATGATACCAGTACTTCTTTGCCTGTGCCCATTGGAGGTTTGGGCAAACCAATTTGCCACACATGCCCTGGGTACCAGGTGGCTTCAGTACCATTGGTACCAATGATTCCGATTAAGCTGGAGATCATTTCCAGCTCAATTAAGGCTTGGGGCAGGGATTCACAGACCTTTTCTTAGAGGCCTTAGGTGAGTGTTTCATCTCTTTGGGAACCTTTGAAGTAGAAGAACAACAGAGTCCTATGGCACTTTTAAAGACTAACAGATTTGTCTTTAAAAGTGCCACAGGACTCTCTTGTTTTTCTGCAATAGACTAATACGGCTATCCCTTTGGAATTTGAAGTAGAAGGTTGCAGTGAGATTGTCATCAGAACTCTGGGAGTTGAAGGGCTGACTCTATGAGTGGAGTTTGAGTCTTAACTCCCTGTCCACACCTTTGTGGACTATGCTTTTCCCCCAGACAGCAAACACAAGTGTTCATCAGTCACTGAGACAGATTCCTTACAACTTAGGCACTTTTTGAAGCCTGGAGAGCCAGGCATACCCTTGTCCAGGGGGATCTCTCACACCAGGGTACATGGCAGGCAAACCCTTTTCTCTCTCTCTTTCTTTTCTTTTTCTGACACCATCAACAAAAAATAAATGAAGTAGCAAAGGAAAATGTTTTAAGGGAAGCTAAAATTCACAAATCTAAAAAGAGTTAATCTGTGAGCAGGCAGCTCTGAGCTTCCCCTCTAGCCAGAGCCGGGTGCAAAGGACCAAGGGAACCAAAGGAATGCCCACACACATGCTGGCTAGCCTCCTGGCGGGTAGGGAGTAGCTCATGCACGGGCAAGATGGGCTGCTACCAAAGTATCAGTAGCGCTCCAGTTACCCATAGTGATACTACATGAAGAAGAATTCTGTATTCTCCCATATATGTTCATGATTTTCCAGGCACTGTTCCTTAAAGTGGCATTTGCACTCTGTTTCAGATAAAATCTACACAACCTGCAGAAGGTCAAACATCTGCTTCCTGGAGTTTGACTTCATCATCTGTTATCTGAATTACCGATAACCAGCCTACATTTTCTTCCAAAAACCAGTCATTCCTAGGATTTCCTGTAAGATTTCCTTTCTTCCTTTGACCAGAGGTTGGGGACACCTCCCTCGTATCTTGGCGGAATTAATAAACTATACCTGCCATTTTGAATCAGCAGACTATACCCACAAGCAGAAGTTAGAACCCAGCATTAAAAGTAACACAATGGTGCAACAGTCATAGGTCCTGGCACCTGCTAAACAATGTTATTTTTTATTTATACGCTATGGCAACAAAAAACATTTTAAGTGATTTTGAACTTCAGGTTTTGTTTTTCCAGACTGTTTTTCCAAAATATAACAAACTATCTCTAACATTAGAGATTATGAGAAATAACAAATCAGTAAGGCACGGACAATTCGAACTATAGAAAACTTTGCTTCAATACTGCCTGTAATGGCTAGCCAATG
This sequence comes from Pelusios castaneus, assembly GCA_007922175.1. Taxonomy (NCBI): domain Eukaryota; kingdom Metazoa; phylum Chordata; order Testudines; family Pelomedusidae; genus Pelusios; species Pelusios castaneus. The sequence continues at coordinate 19,434,492 of ML685797.1, forward strand.
ACCTGGAGCTTTTTGACACAACATTGTTACTGCCAGGTGCATCTTCTGGCTACCTAACGTTTCAGAGGGTGACAGAACACACATGAACTTGGGGAAAGACCATTTAAGGAAACAGTCACTCTACTTATCATAGATCTTTCTGTTCTAATGTTCTTTCTGACATTACTGTATTATATCATTAGACGCCAGCATCATTCAACAAATATTCCCTCATTAAACTGTCACTTTTTCATAACACACCAAATGCTTGCTTCTCTCACAAGGTGGAATAATAAAGAGGCAGAGCAAATTAACATTGATTTACCACTAGCCCTGGAGACCAGCAGTAGCACATATCTGGTCCCGTTTCCAAGGCTCGAACAAGAAATTACCATATTTTTCGGACCATAAGACGCACTTTTTTCCCCCCAAAAGTGGGGGGAAAATGAGGGTACGTCTTATAGTCCGAATGCTGTCCAGCAAGCAGTGTTCCCTCTAAGGCTACAGCGCCGTGGCTTCTGCTGAGAGCTGGGGGATCGGGTGGCGGCAGAAGCTCTGGAGGAGCTTCTGCAGCCACCCGAACCCCTGGAGTGTGCTGGGGGGCCAGCTCCGATTCGAGCCAGCCCCCCCAGCACAGCCCCCGGGCTCGGCTCTCAGCAGGAGCCGCAGCGCTTAAGCGCAGCGGCTTCTGCTGAGAGCTGGGGGATCGGGTGGCGGCAGAAGCTCTGGCGGAGCTTCTGCGGCCACCCGAACCCCTGGAGTGTGCTGGGGGGCCGATTCACCTCTCTTTTCCTACCTTCTCTTTTTTCTTCCTTTCTCTTCCCTTCCTTTTCTCTTCTTCGCCTTCCTTTCTCTTTCCTTCCTTTTCTCTTCTTCGCCTTCCTTTCTCTTCCCTTCCTTTTCTCTTCTATTTAGTTTACCGGTACTATTTGGTTCAGAATATTTTTTTCTTGTTTTCCTGCTCTAAAAACTGGGTGCGTCTTATGGTCAGGTGCGTCTTATGGTCCGAAAAATACGGTACATTCTGTTGTGCATCTGTGCTCAGCTTTCACAGCAGATAGCGTGATTTTTTTTCCAAAGAGTCCCCATGAAAATAGTGTGAGCACACATGCACTCACACACAAACACACAGAAAACTGACAAATACATTGCAGAGGAGCCTGTAACAATACAAAAGATTTGTTTCTTCTTGTGCTCAGTGTGAAGTAAGTGAACGTGGACATGAAGAGCCATGCTAAATAAAATGCTTAAAAGACAATTTAAGAATCTTCTCATGTGCTGTGTTACAATGTGAAGTTAAATATCATGTCAAATGTTTCATAGGCTATAGTGCTCCGCCCAGCAGAGATGAGACGCATCTGCCTGGACATGTGTATGACACTTTTATGCCCTCTTCCTCCTTTCCCAGCCTTGGGCTCAACAGAGGCCAGTTTAGCCTCAGCCAGGGCTTTTTTTCTGCTGCTATGCACTGGTACTGCGTTCTGGCACCTATTTTTCCCTGGCCGGCCAGCCTGGTCTCCTTTCCCCTGCTGCCTCTGGCCCCCAGCTGGGCAGCGGGAAGGGGCCAGGAGCGCCGGCCATGGGCCAGAATCCAGCCTGCCAGGGGCTGGAATCAGGCCCATGGTCACCTGGGAGCTGAGGCCAGACTGCAACTTTTTCAAATCTCCTGCTCTGAGCATGCTCAGATGTGTGGTTCAGGGCAGGAGCAGCCTGCCCCGGAAGTGACTCTGGCTATGCCTGCAGCTCCAGCTAGGTAAGGGGGGAGGGGACCGGGAGGGTCAGGGAACCAGCAGGGGGACAGAGGTGGGGGGGACGACCAAGAGGAGCGGGAAAGGAGCCCGGGGGGGACACGCGAGAGGAGCGGGGAACCGGTGGGGGCATGGGAAAGGGGCTGAGGGGGGGGCCTAGAGGAGCGGGAAAGGGGGAGGCAGGGCCAAGAGGGGTGGGGAGCCGGCGGGCAGGTGGGGGGGTGAGAGGAGAGGGGAAGGGGGCCAGGGGAATGGCGGGGTGAAAGGCAGGGCCTGGGAAGATCGTTGGGGGCCAGCAGTGATGGAGGGTCCTGACCCTCTTCCCCCCTCAGCACAACTGGAATCACCTCAGGGCTGCTTTAAAATCTGCCCTCATCTGCAACAGCCCTTAATAGGCTATTCCAGCAGCCAGAGATAATCAGGCTGCAGCTTGAGCTCTGGGATCCTTGAATTCAGGCTCCACCCTGAGCCCGAATGTCTATACAGCAGTTAAACAACCTGAGCCCTCTGAGCCCAAGTCACCTGCGGTTGGTCTCTGCTGGCTGCATAACTGCAGCGTAGACACACCCTGAGAGTGACCGGGGGTAGCGGATGACCCGCCTTTCCAGTCGCTCTCTTCCATTAGGTAAGCACAAAGCAGCCACTAGGAGCAGCCTACCCCTATATATTCAGCAGGTGCTCTTTTGGCGGGGGGGGGGGGGCGCAGAGAATTAACTCTTAATCAGGTTTTGAATTGGCTATACCGGAATTACTTTTTAAACAGTCTTTGTAAATATTATTTACAAATAAATTCTGAGCTCACAAATCTGGAAGAAGCAATACTCTTCTTCACAAAGGAAACATTTTACTGTTAGTGTCAATGTATTACTATTACATCATAGATCTCAGTGTGTTATCATTATGAGCTAGAACTTAGTGTTGAGAAATAAAACAGGGAAGCAAAGGCATATTTTACTGACCTTCAATACAGCTGCTCTGATTAATTATTAAGTTTCTGATATATACTTGATTCTTGAAATGGCTTTTCAAAGGGCCCAGTGTTCCCATTAGCAAATTAACTTCTACTCTTGGCAGCTGGCACCCATTACTTGCAACAATGACATGCTTAAAGAACATGAATAGCCTCCACTTAGGCTAACTAATTTACTTGAGCTTTTTCTATACCAATTTTCTCTGTGCTACAACAGAGTTTATACAATACCTTGCCTGTTAAATTATCAAAAATGTTGTCTCAATTTCTACATCCCCTGCGTCCGTAGTTAATTTCATGCTATATGTCCAACCACTTTATCAATCTGTATACAGTATCCAGGAGTCAATTAAAAATACTAAAAAGACACAAACAAATTCTATTCAGGCACAAATACACTCAAGAGAATACAATTCAAATTGATCAGATAATCACTACATATAATATAATGGAAAAGCTGATTAAACAATATGGAAATAATCAGTTGGATATATTGACAATGTAAATATTTATTTCCTTTAAACAATAGGTTTCCCATGAAAGAACAAAAAAAAATTTTTTTTAAAGGTTACTGCTATCAAAGCAGATTATATCAGCAAAAATAACTTATGACTGATTTTGTTGTAGCCATGTTGGTCCCAGGACATTACCGAGACAAGGTGAGTGACGTAATATGTTTTCTTGGACCAGCTTCTCTTGGTGAGAAAGACAGGTTTCGAACTACACAGAGCACTCAATCAGGTCACACTCTGTAGTTCAAAAGCTTGTCTCTCTCACTAACAGAAGTCGGTCCAATAAAAAGATATTACCTCACCCACCTTCTCTCTGTCTTATGAGCATTATTTAGAGTTGGACCAACAAAAAAAAGTAAAAAAATTCAAAAGAAATAAAATTTTAATTCAAAATGTGTTGCGAAAGTTTTTAGTTTTCCTACAATAAACTTAAAAATACATTTTGTCAAAATTATTAAGTTAATTTTGGTGAACGGGGAAAACACATTTTCTATCTTTTTTCAAGTGTAAATGGAAGAAAATCCGTTACTCCTTCTCAGCAAAATAAAATTTAATTTTAAAAACAAAACAAGGTGCTTCTTAAAAATGCTTTGATTTGGTTAAAAAGAATTCTCCATTAGAAAAGACCATTGATGAGATTTTTTTTAAATTCGCTTTAAGCATTAGGAATGTCTGAAAGGTCAGAAACTTACATAAACTTGCTATTTTCAAACCACTACACAATTAACTATATCTGAATTCTTTCTAGGCTACTGTCCAGATGTCATTCAAAAGGAGTTTTTCTCTAGATTTGACATGTATGAACTTGAGGTCAAGAGGCTCCGTTGTCTATATAGGCAACAGAGAAGAAAACACACATTCACCTGCACGTATGTTCTGGAGTGCAAGGATAAACACAAAGAAATAAGCTTTAAGCAGCAACTAGAGCAATTCCCAAGCAGAAAGGTCATCTGTTCCTTCAGCTCCCCATTGCAACATATCCTGGTCCTCACTGGAAACTGTGGAGCACCAGGAACTCTATAACCACTCCATACCTACTTTTCTTTCTTTATAAAAATTAAAACAAATTACACATGCATCCTCTCCCCCAAAACAAAACACAACTGACCACCTTTACTATTTATGGCAGCATAGTTCAAAATCAAACTAATAGAACCATTTGTGCTACAGTCTCCATTGTTGCACTGACACAGGTCAGTGCCTTCCTGCTGCAGCTTTCACAGGTCTCCTCCCTGATTTTCCAGTTTTTCCACTTGCTCACCCCTCTGCCAGTCTGTGGAGGAGGGGAGAGGGGTGCAGAATGAGTCTCTTTTCTTCCCTTTAGTCTTTAGAGAGAGGGATTCACCCACTGCTTACACCATGTAGGGAGAGGACATAAACACAAAGAGCCATACCTTAAACAGAAACATAGGTACTTCCTGGGCCTGGAAAGTGGACGGGATGCACCTAGGGCATAATCTGTGTAACTTTTCTGTTCAGTTTTGCAATGTAATTGTGTGATTTAATGCCAAATACACTATACCGGGTTCCTTTGTGAATGCTCATAACATATTCTACATAACTGCTTGTTATGTTTCCTACTGCGACATGTGTGTGCAGATGTGAAGCATGTTACAGGGTTCAGACTCTCAGGACTATCTCTAGCGGAGAGGCTGGAGATTTACATATCAAAGGGAATGCTCATGCCCTCCCTGGCTCAGGTAAAAGTAAAGAGAATCAGGCCATGTACACACGATCACTTTATCGCACAATAAAGCTTCGAGCCTACACACAAGCATTTTCCCTGTTGCGCGGCAACACCCTCTTGCCCCCGCAACAGTTAAACCACTCAAATCGAGAGTGGTTAGGCTTACTGCGGAACAGCTGTTCCACGGTAGTGCTCCTGTGCACAGTTTTTCCGATTTAGACAGCCTCCGAAATGTCCCAGAGTGCCAATCGAGGCCACTCTGGGACACTGGAGCTGTCAAATATGTCAATTTCACTGCTCTAGCCGAGCAGTGAAATTGACTACTGTTGGAGCTGCCAGGTTCAGCGGCTCCTGGGGATTGGCCCCCTGGACTGGGGGCTCCTGCTTGGGAGCCCCCAAGCACAGGTGGCTTCAGCCCCTCTGCCTGCTGCCAGAGCTGGGGACCCCCTAGCTCAGCCGCCGGGCTTCAGGTGGCGGCGGAGCTGTTCGCTGAAGCGCCGCAGCCCCTGCCACCACCCGAACCCTGGCAGCTGGGCTAGGGGGCTGGCCCAAACCGGCTGCCCTCGCCAGTTCTGGCCAGCCCCCTAGTCCAGCTGCTGGGCTTCAGGAGGCAGCGGGGGGCTGCAGCCAGCCTCCTAGCCCACTGAACCCCTGGGGCCACCCACTGCCAGCCAAAAGGCTGGCTGTGGACAGTGCATGGTGGGACAGGTGCCCACCATGCACTGCTCCTTGTAGCGCAAAGAAGCCTTCACACATGTGAGCACTTATGTACACACAAAAGCGCTATATTTATAGCGCTTTCCTTGTCCCGCAACAGCTTATTGCGGGACAAGTTTGTCGTGTGTACACACAGCAGGAAAGAGGGGGAGGGACTGTCAGGAGTTTGTAAAAACAAAGACAGACTGTTGGAAGAGGGGAAGCTGAAGGCTTGCAACCAACTTCAAGCAAGAGCTGGTTCCTGCCTTGTAATAGGCAGAGAATGGCTGTAAAACAGCAAACAGCCGAACACCTTGTGATTAATCTTGGACTACGAGGTCAGTTTAGGTAGATATGTTAGATTACCATGCGGTTTATACCTTTTATTTGATAGTGGTCACTCCTGACTCAGTTATAGTATGATTCTGTCTTGGTTAGCCATGTTCTCACTTGACATCGTACTCTGATCAATAAGCTGGTATTTGTTTTATCTAAAACGGTGTGATCTTTAGTGGGTATGGATGTGGAAGCCTGAGTACAATCCACTTTTTGTTAAGTAGACGGACTTGAGACTAAGGTAATTGGGAGTGGGTCCTGATACCTGTAAAACAGTGACTCCCGGTGTGGGATTTGGGACTGGGGCTGCTTGCTTGGGGACCAATGCCTGTGTGGCTAGTGGATTTACACCCACTGCCTGGGACCAGTTACACGCTGGTGACTCAGGAGTGAATGGTCACCTGGCAGAGTGGGGTGAATTGGGGTTCAGGAGTGGGGTTCGAGGGGTCATAGCAGCACACCAGACCGGATTTGAGGAGCAGCTTGTCACAGGAAATTCTCTGGTTTATTAAGCTCCCCAATGCAACACATCCTGATACTCTGCTTCCACACCTTCACTTCCACCTATGTCCTAATCCAAAGGGGAAGGACAAAGATAGGGTTCATTCTCTTCCCTCAGAAAAAAGAGGTTCCAGCAGATATCTTGCTCCCCAAGGAAGTGTTTTAGCTAAGAGTAAAGGTGTTCTCTTTCACATGTTATCTAACTCATGGTGACTAACATAAGGTGAAATCCTAGGGAAGACAAAGCAGTTTGTAATTTTCACAGGTATTAGTAGGTTGAGGTACACACCTAAAGAATGTGAAAACTACAAACTGCCTTGTGTTCACCAGGATTTCACCTTATATTACTTACCACATGGAAGAAAATATATTTTTTTTAAACTAGTGAAGACAAAAATGGCCATACTGGGTCAAACTAACTGTCCAGCTAGTCCAGTAGCCTGTCTTCTGACAGTGGCCAATGCCAGTGCTTGAGAGGGAATGTGTAGAGCAGGTAATCAACTGATCCATCCTCTGTCACCCATTCCCAGCTTCTGGCAAAGAGAGTGTAAGACACTTCAGAGCACAGTTTTGCATAGCATTGCAAAGCAAAGCTTAAGACTAGGCCATGTGCTGCAGGGAACATAGAGACAGTGGGTAGGTAAGGGAGAAGGAAGCTGTCAGCATACACACCTCTAGAAGAACATTTAATCATTTATTTTGTTATTTCCTATGGCAAAGCTAGAGAGAAACCTTTGGAGAAATAAACATATAGGTGTAAAAATATGAAAATTTTGAGGGGCCACCACCTTTTAAGGATAAAGAAGGAAAACTCCACCTGCTATTCAAAGAAAAGTAATAAATTCCATGATAGTACAAAAAGTAAAATAAACTCATTTCTCTGGTCTAACGTGATGTCCATACAGCGATCTAACCCAGTAGCCACTTTTGCACACAGAGGTCTTGAGTAAGCACTCTAACTTCAAAGGGAAATTTTTCTGAGTTTAGAACAGATGATATGGCCTTAAATTTAATCTAGACTACTAAATTTGCTTTCACCTAATTGCTACCACACTATGCACTTCTTTATTGACTGATTAGCGTCTTGGAAGCAAAGGTGAATTCTTTCTCCTCAAAATGATTACCACTATCAGACTGCAATTTCCTTATTTTAATTTAGGGGATAAGTCAGTCTGGGGAGTCTAACACTAACTAATGACATGGAGATAAAGTAGGTGTACTAATATGGCATATTGTACTTTTATTGAAACCTTAAACTCAAGAACTAAAGTCTTAATTTACTTCATGTCTCCTTTGTTTCAACCTTCTTAAGTCTTATTTCTCACACACACAAAGAAATAAAGCCAAGCTGCCATAACATAAAATATTAAAAGATGAAAGGATAAAATGATCATACTGAAACAGCAGCTTTTTTACCCTTTCTATTCTTCTCAGCACAATTAACAATCCATGCCTGTGAGCCATACTGCATGGTCACTGAATAGGATTTTGCATGAAGAGCTCCTCTGTGTTTTTGTATATACTTATAAATGCATGTAATTTCTATTTAAGAGAACTAGGTGAAACATCAAGCTGCTGCTCCTGTATGATCACTGGCTTGAATTTTATCTTTAATATTTTTCAAATAGATAGATCATCTATCTCTAAAACAAATAGAAGCTGACTTTGATCTTAATTGGTACCTAAAATTGCCGTCAAAGTAGATGGGGGGAGGAGGGCGGGCAGGTGTGTGACCCTTGGTTGCAATACGCCACCAAGCATGATGTGACCCGCAAAAGGTTGAGAACCGTTGCATTAGAAGACTGCCTTCTTCTCTTCATGCTTCAACAAATCAGCATTTTAAGGGCCAGAGCTAAATATACTTTACTTAACTTAATTTTTTTTAAGTATTATTCTATTTATTTAAAAACATTATTTAATTTCTGTGGACAACCTCATGCATAAAAAATATATTGGAAAGAATAATTGACTTTTTCAAAGAAAAGAACTCAAGAGTAAACTGCATTAGACTGGATAATCAATTGTTATTGAATTTTACTCTCTGGGTTAGTGCTTCTGTTAACAGAGATCCTTCAGGCCCAGGTTTTCTACTTCAGTTTTAATGAACATGGCTGAAATCATGAACTGAAACAAAATAATGCAGAACTAATATACTCTGTTATTTAACCCTGAAGGAGTCCACCTGCCGATCATAATGAAAATACCACACTATAGCATGTACTTATGAATTTATATTAAAAACAATCTTTCAATCCAAATAAAATCCTTTTCCCTAACAGAGCGTGAACAGTGTATAAATATTTTTTTTAAATCCATGATCAAAACTGTAATAAATAACAAACCTTTAAGAATTAAAAATCATCATTCTACCTATGTGCTGTTATTTGGGACCTGGCATGCACATTCATCACAATTTTCTTAAGGATCTAGGGCTACAAACACTTACAGGCACGAGGAACCCATAACACTCAATGAGACCACTCTTTCAAGTGAAGTTACTCATTCATAAGCATTTGCAGGTTCAAGTCTTGGAGGGCCTATGGCAATGCAGTTTTGCATAGCCAAAACAAGAATTTAAAAGCAAAACAGAAACAAAAAACAATCTACCAGTCTATCTGAGAAAACACAATCTTCTATATCATAAAAATTGTCATACAAACAGAGTACTTAATTCAAATGTTCTTTGGAGATAGCTAATTTAGCTTTCTGCATGGTAGTTTCTGTTCTAAAAAATTCTTCATACACATTTAAAGACACACTGAAGAATCTAATAAAATTACAGACTGCAGACTCTGAATAAAAAAAGAGCTGAATTTGCAGATCAGAAGACTGTTTAAATTTCACTTCCTGTGATGCTTCTCTGTATAGCTCACTACTTACATTTTTTGCTTGGCTTTGAATTAAGACATTAGTAGCTATCGCAGGATGTATCTAAGGACAAGTGATATATACATTTCAAACTATCCTGTCAAATCAATTAACTATCATCTTTTTGCTTTGTAGAGTACCACACAATTCAAGTTAAATAAAAAATAAAATAGCAAAGACAGTAATGATACTGACAGCTCACACTTCTTAAAACAAAAGTTCATACATTGTAAATGAGAGAAAACCAATAGTTCACAATCTACTTTTACATGTGTTGTTGAAATTCAAATGCAAAACCTATCCCCCTTTAGTATTTTCAATCAATAAATTATAGTTTATTTTTCTATTTATCAAGGGAAGTAAGTGACTGTGTATGGGATAGGTCAGCTATTTTTCTCCCCAGATGGTTGTTAGGTGGCTGTAGGCCAAAAAAAGAAGGAAAAATGCTGGCTGGCTGTTGCTGTTTTTTGGATCAGGGATTCATGTGATTCTTTTGTCCCATACACTTTCTATTGCACCACAACTGTTTGTTCCTCTATTCTAAAAAACTAGACTTGTCATTCATAAAGTCATAAAAATTATACAACAAATAAAAAGGAAAGTGACATACAACAAAACACATCTAGCTGAGTCTGATATTCAAATGTATGTACTATCATCTTGGTATTCTGCTACTTAACCTTTTTCTCACATGGCGATCTGTATTATTACATTGAACCAAGCCTCTACTTGTAAGTGCTGCAAACTGAAAGGGCAAGCCTGGCAGAGAGATAAGCAATTTGATTAGTGTTTCTCAGAAACTCACTGTTTACCAACATCTCTTCTACAGTAATAAAAAACACTTCAGCAAAGTTCATCCATTTATATTAGTTGTCTGAATGCCTGAGGGTTACTGGGATTTTTTTAAAAATTTGGTTTTAGACATGATATGATGGCTTTAAAGATTAGAAATTGCTACCAGTTAATAATGAATAGTGATTACTGATTAATACATTGTAACTTATTAGATAACAAGTGATCTTTAAAAATAATAAAATATTTTGAGAAAAAATGTAGAAGCGCTGCATTTTATACAGACATAATTTACTGCAACTTTGTACATAATCTGAAATTCATCTCATTTGCGTGAATCCCATTCACAGCTGATGGTGATTTACAACCACACGAGTAAAAAGCTGTACCTGTCTTCCATTACTACTTAACAAATAAGATGCCTCAATTTATCTTAAAATGAAAGATCACTAATCAAACTACATTTGCTCCAGATGCAAATTCACTAACTATTTCCCATAGTCAATAAAAATACCAACACAGTCAATCTATACACATAGCCCATCAGTCACTACAGATAAATGTTTTCACAAAAAGACACTATACCTTTAATGCTAAGACAACGTTAATATGAGAAATGCATAGGACTTACACATTTCCTCAGAAAGACAATATAAATGATTTTTTCATACAACTGAATGATGTCTTTTTTCTTACCACCACTTTTTCTTACTAGTACTGATGTAAACCTCTGGGTCATATTAATCATACTAATAGCACTAATATAGAAATGTGCTTAAGATTCTAAAACCAATAGCTAATAAAATTCTATGGCTATCTGTTATTCAAGAAAATAATCAATCACACTGGAAAAGCAGGTGTAAAAAGTCCAATTATCTATAAAACACAATGAACCACCAATCCTTTGGGCTGTAACTAGAATGACCTTCTACTGTTTTGCTCAGTCACTGGAAACAATTTTTGTGACATATAATCTATCCTACGAAATCCACAAGCCATTAAGATTCTTTATAACATGCTGAGTTTAAAGGAGTGGTTTAAAAAGGCATTGTTTTCTGGCTACCCAATAACAAAAGTACAAATCAATTAAAGAATTACAAATCAAACTTGTGCAATACTTTCCAAATTGACTTTGTTACTTTGATGAGCAATAATAGCCTAAAAGAACAGTTGTAAATTTCTCAATATGCAAATTCTCCCTCAACTCTTTTCCTGTCTCATTGCTTTCAATGTACTGTCCATTATTTCATGCCTGAATAAAGTTATATTAAGACAAGGAAATTATCTTTAAATGTAACAAACCTAAGAAAAAAGAACCTTTATATTGGTGTGTCAAAAATTTTTTTAAAGGATTTTGAGAAATGACAGAACTTAGAGAATCAAGAAAAAGTTCAACCAAACATCTGCATCCTAACCTCAAAAAGATTCTTTACAAAATTACTATCTTTTTATGCAGGAGATGTGGGGAATAGCAAAGAGTTCAAAAGAGAACTTCCAGTGATAAAAATTCTGAATAATTTCTTTGGATATCATCCTGGGGCTGCAGGTGCTGTGATAATCTGAAAGGTGGTGCCTGTCAAACTGTCACTACATCCATAGGTGTTTCTAAAAGCCCAATGGTTCAACAATCCTATAGCATTTCACTTGATTTAATTATTAATGAACAGTTATAAATTATAAGCATTGCCCTCGACAGCTCTACTCTCAATGTTTCAGAACCCCACCACTCCTCTCCCTTCAGTACTGAACCTAACTGTAACTTTTTAATGTGATGCCAACATGAAATCCCACTATTACCCAATGGAAAATGTGTGTTCTTATTTTGAATTCAAATGCCATTGGAGATGTTCAGATTGACAGATAACTGAGTTCAGCATTAGCTGTGTTGGAAGCATTTATTGTTTTGGGCAAAGATTTGTGCTTTATCCCAACTTTAAGAACACAAAACCCAACATTATTTATCCTCTGTGAATGTCCCTTCACTTCCCAGAAAAGAAAGCATTCAAAAGCTATTAGTAACCCACCCACTGAAATGTGTAAATGCCCTCTATAGAATTTTGTTCTGAAAAAAGATGTTTTTGCCTTCTTTTTTAGTTTCCTATCTGAGCAGGATGGCTGGAACAGAAAAGACACATTACCTACTGCTCTTGTGTATCAGTTTAACTTTATCTGATATAACTCAGCAGCAAAATGAATTCCAAGTATCCAAAGAGTAAAGTAATTCCATCATTTTACATGCACAATATAAGTTGATATATTGATGATAAATACATGCACTTACACATTCACCACAGGAAACAGAAAATTCTGTGGCTGCCCACATCTTTAAATTCCCTTGAATGAAATTTGGGTCAAGTTATATAGAAGTTAATGTAAATACATTGGGCAGCAGGAACACACTAGCTGCTCACCATTCTACACGACTTTATAGATGTGCCGTGTCAAGCAGCAAAGTAATTTCAAGAGAAGACTAGCTATAGAGTGACTTTCCTTATACAAGTACGTTTCTTGAGCTAATGCACATGAACGTCTTTATTTTAACAGATTAGTAACAAGAGCTGGACTAAAAGGTGTAAGAAAGAACAATAGTACTGATAGTCTACTTTCCTAATTATTAGCAGTGAGAACTCCTAATGCCTGGTGCAAAAAGATTAAATGACAAATGTCAGCCTTCTGCCACTACAGGCTTCTTAAAACTGCATAAATAAACCAGACTCCTTTAAATAACAATATGGAATAACTCTAATACAGGCCTCGACAAATCTGCCGGACACCTAGGGCCAACCCAAAAACTTGGGTGCTCCTAGATATCTGGCAGAGCCCCCAGCACCCCCACCAAAAAATGCTGCTGCTGGCAGCTCTTTCTGTGGCCATGGGGGGGGGGGGGGGAAACACAGAGGACAGACAGCAGCGTTGCCTTCTCTCTCCCGTAGCTGTGCCATCCCGCCCCCACCCCCCCCCCCAGTGCCACCAAAAGAGCCGCCAGCATCAGCTTTTTTTCAGCGGTAGGGAGAGGGGGTTCTTTAGCACTCCACTGAAAGAGACTCCTCCCCCCCTCACAAAAGCCGCTGCCAGCTGCTCTTTCAGTGGTGCTGGGGAGAGGCATAGGGGAGAGACAGCGGTGCTGCAGGGGAAAAGCGCCACCATCTCCTCCCAGTGAGCATGCTTCCCAGTGCTGCAGAAAAAGCCACCAACAGCAGCTTTTTTCCGGTGGCGCTGGGGGGCGGGGAAGAGGGAGAGACGGCGGCACTGAACAGGAAGATCACTGCCGTCTCTCCCTCTTCTCCCTGTGCCACCAAAAGAGCCACCGGCAGCGGATTGTTTTCAGCAGCAGGGGAGGAGGAACCCAGAGTGTTCTGTGCAGTGGGGGGGGGCCTTTGCCACCAGCACTCTTAAGTGCCAGGGGCAAAATCCTAGGTGCCATGGTGACCTGACACTAGGATTTGTCGAGGCCTGCTATAATAGCATAAATACATACTTGTATTAAACGTACAATACAGGTAAGGATGCACTTTTGTTCCCACTCAGTGACCTTCAAGACTTGGCTCTGTGCCTAGCTAAAGCACTGTTATTCCTTGCAGAGAATTCCACTGCCAGAACTGCATTATAAAATTGCACAACATAAGCAAGGACTCTATAAAATATGTATTTATATAAACTACGTAATTCTTCTGTAACGACTATTCAAACGTTCATATGCATCTTTGAGCGCAACAGCATTCAAAATCATCTTGACTAGAAATATTTGTTAAACATAAATGAAGAAATAAAATAGCACATATTTTCTCCAGACTTTCTTTAGTGTTTGGGAACATGGAAAGTGTTTTACAGATTTTTTTTTTTTTTTAAAAGACTCATAAGTTGCTAATACTTTCTCCTTTACAAACAGCATCCTAGCATTCTCGCATCTGTAAATGAACATATAAGTACTTCCCTACCTCACGGGGTGCTGGGAAAATAAACACAGCAGAACCACAGACCCCTGGTCATATGTTATGGGAGGTCTTTCAGAAGTTTACAGCTGAACATTACTTACTACAGTTTTGAACCTTTACTATGCAAAAGAAAACGTTGCTTTTAAACATCTTAATTTAAATGAAACAAGCACAGAAATTTTCCTTACCTTATCAAAATTTAAAAAAAACGAACAACTTTCCTCTTTTTAGTAGTTTACATTTGACACAGTACTGTACTGTATTTGCCTCTTTTTTTATTTTAAATCTCTGCTGCCTGACTACATATTTCTTGTTTCACATGAGGTATATGGTTGACCGGTCAGTTTGTAACTATGAGAATCTCTGTATATTAAAGATAGTGAAGCACCTAAATACAATGGTATAGTAGGCCATATAAGTACAAATATGACTGAGCAACTGATCAGCTCAGAAACTAAGCAATCTTCTGCAAGCATGTGAAACAAGAGCACTATACCTGAACCAGTGGTCACCTGTAACACAGACAAACGTCAGAGTATCAAAAACAAAAGCTGGGGGTTCTGGCTATAAGTTCTGTTTTGCAGAAAACTGACACTTTCTGTTGACAGCAGGTATCAGTGTGAACATGCAGAGTTTGAGCTTAAAGATCGGCTGAAAAGGTGGCAACGTTCAAACAAGCACATATGACAAGCCCTAGTGCACTGGACATGTTTAACAGCATGAAAAAAAAGGAGAAAACACAGAAAACACCTCTACTGTCATTGGCCCTACTGTCCTTTCTTCATTGATGTGTCAGCATGGGAATGCTTATGTCCCCGGCTACCACTAAGGCCTGAACTCATCTTCCCTTCCCAAACAATAATGCTGTACCAGAATTCTCTCAGATGAGAGACTGCATCCTTCCTGTAGGCTAATACTTAACCTTCAGGAAGGTAATGGTGGAGAAACCAGATGACTACCACCCCTTACTGGGGATGGGAAGTCTATTCCATGCCTTCTCCCCAGGACAAACTGACCTGCTGCAGGCAGAAGAGGAGACCTGCAAGGTGATCCTATTCCAATATAGCCAGTTTCAAGCATTCAAAAATCATGAGTCAATTATTACTGGCCAATGGCAGCCTGGCCAGCAAGATGGGCAGACATCTTCAGCTAACCAGAAACGGCACCAGCAGCAGAGCACCTCCAGAGAGACATCTTCCAGACTTCAGTAGGAGCAAAGTTAGGTCAACACTGAGTGCTTTTGAAAATTTAATGTGTGAAGTTATACAAGTCAAAAACAGATCTCTAGTGGTTTGAGATTCTTTCTTGCCATTATTTAGCCTCATTTTCCTCAGTAAACTAATTTGGAATTTTCTCTTTAATTTATAATGTAAGAAAATCTCTAAAACAAAAAGCTTTCATTCCCAGATATAACGGTAATGTGTACTGATAACTCTAAACCTATGCAACCTTCCTATGCACAATTTATATTTGTGTGCATTTGCTAGCACTTAGAAACAGATCCATGATAAATAACTACCTATGAAGACAGAAGTTGACCAGCCTTTATCGTTAGCAAGTAATATGTGATTTGACTAACAAGAATTAAAAAAAAAAAAATCAGAACACATAATTCAGGTATGTCACTTTCCTTAATCCAGGTTTAGTTGTTATTTTGATAACAGGTCTGGTGTACAATTTGACTTGATTAGCTCTCTCAGCATGTAAACTGATTTTTCAAGTGAGCCAGATGATGGAATGTGAAGACGTTCCCATATAAGATTTTCTAAGGTGTAAGAGTTCATGCCAGACTCTGGCACATGATTTGAGAAAACTATCTCAATCTGTGCGGTGTTTCTGCAGAGGATTTCTCCCCCAGACACACTCCCAATGTATACATTCCACAGGGGCTATCACAAGATTAATATTCATTCCACCTCATCTCACCGTATGTTTGTTTGTTTCTTGCAAGAGTTCCTCTTCTCCTGCTGCACATACTTCCCTCCTGCTTCATTCCCTTCTCCCCGAATGTTCTGCCTCACCCCTTGTTTCCACGTCCTTTCCCGCGTCCTTCATTCCTTTGTTCCCTCCAGATTTCTCTTCCACTGACTAGCTATCAACCCATTAGCTCACCCTAAAAACAGCTCTTGTAGCAGTGGATCCTAGTAGAGGCAGCTAAGTTGGGTCCTCATTTCCAGGTGCCTTTAAAGGTATCCTAGCTCCTCTTTACAACAAAGAATCCATGGAGGCAGTTCAAAACAAGGAGAATACTCAACACCTGTGGCTCCCCAGATAATCTGGGAACCATTGCTTTTGACTCAGACCCTTGGATTTATTCAATCTATATCCTCTGGAAAGGTCTTTAGGCCATCCTTTTCACCAAAACTTTGCGCTAGTGTGGTTTGGAGGAAGCTCTCCAATTCACAATGGGGGCTGACTTTCTGCTACAAGTAGCTGATGCCAAGCTTTAGGCAGAGTTCAGCTTGAAAACATCTAATAGAGCTAATTAATTTTTGTACACACAATAGTCAAGTTGTCTTTTCAGATGAATTAATTCTGTACATTTCAGATCACTAGATTTGGCAAATTGTTGTAATATTAGCATTTTTATGCTTCCCTGACTAAGTGCTTTGCTATACATGGATGCAGCAAAGCAGTTAAGCACATACTTATCTTTAAGCACAAACATTCATGTATGACTATTCTATCCAGCAGCAATTTCCCACACACATACAGTCCATACTCACTGGTGTTTTTTAAAATGACATTTTGAAATTACCAAATAATTTAAGTTTTAATAGTCACTATAAGTATAAAAAGCAAAATATTTATATAAACTGTTTATACTACTCATTTAGAATTCTTAACTTTCAGAGTTAAATATCTTAAATGTTTTAAAATGACAGTACACTAAAATTTGCCACAGTTTGCCACTTGAATATGACATTTTCTACAAAATAAAAACCTGCTCATGCAAACAGATACATGAGTAACTTTGCCCACTCAAATTCCAAAGGGGTAGCCGTGTTAGTCTATTGTAGAAAGACAAAAGAGTCTTGTGGCACTTTTAAAGACTAACAGATTTATTAATCGCATGAGCTTTCGTGGGAGAAAATCCCACTTCATCAGACGCTTTGAAGAGGTCTGGATCTGTGCAAGTTGTTTCATGAAGTTGATGGATTTCCACTTCAAACGGCTGTATTCAGTGCCCTCCATGTAGTCAAATTCCAAAGGGGTAGCCGTGTTAGTCTATTGTAGAAAGACAAAAGAGTCTTGTGGCACTTTTAAAGACTAACAGATTTATTAATCGCATGAGCTTTCGTGGGAGAAAATCATCTGACGAAGTGGGATTTTCTCCCACAAAAGCTCATGCGATTAATAAATCTGTTAGTCTTTAAAAGTGCCACAAGACTCTTTTGTCTTGCCCACTCAAGTAATTTTACTGAGTTTACTTATGTAGGTAAAGTGACATATGGGAATATACTAATGAGGCAAAAATATGTAAATCAGTTAAATCTCTGACATAGCAAACAATGCATCATCTTTATTGCTCTATCAATTAAAAATGGCATTTGGAGGATGAGAAAAGTGTCTCTCTAAAATAGTTTATAGTTATGGAAAACAATATTAAGTCATCAAAAGAAGTACTACATATCTTTATATAATTATATATGCCATCTTGCAAGATTTTTGGTAATCCAGTGACAATTTTTAATAAATTAAGAAAATTTTATAATATGACATGAACAAGAACTGAGGCAAAACAAAACATAACAAAACATGAAAAGTATTTTCTCTTAAAATAAGTCCTTTAGTTAATGGTATATTTTCTGTAAACTGAAGCCTTTTCAGAGTTTACATGGAAAAATAGCTAAGAACATGCCTAGCTACTTTTCAAAGTACTTTAGTCTTAAATGTGCACTGTGCAATACTACTAAATAATTTTCATTAACTGTTTATTGTATATCTTGTAGTAACTTTCTCTGCACCTGAGGTAAAGATTTTCCTAAAATTCCCTTCTTTAAAACCACCTTCTCCAGAAAAACCCAATGTCATGGCAACAAGTAGAAACTATTTTGGAGGCCAACAAAACTGGGTAGCATGGGCTAGGTCAGTGGTTCCCAACCTGTCTTCTGGGGGCCAAAAGTGGCCCTCGGGGACTTTCAAAGTGGCCTCGGCTCCCCTCCTGCTGGCTGCAGAATGGAGTCACTGCCTCGGGACTCAGGTGAAGAGTGTTCCCACAGGGCTAAAAGACTGACGCAGGCTCTTTACTGCAGTCAAAGGGATAAGAGATTAATGCTCCCATCCCTCTGGCTGTAGCAGGGAGTACTGCAAAGCGCTTTGCCTAGGTCTATTAGGGTCCCTGCTGGAGCCAGAGGGAGGGAAGGTAAGCACTGACCTTCTGTCCCCTGGCTGTGGAAGGGAGCCACTGCCTTGAGACCCAGACAGAGTGTGCAGAGCTGCAGGATGTGCGCGGTTTCCCTACTGCAGCCAGGGCGCCCAGCAAGCAAGAAAGCAAACTGCTTTTCGTACGGGGAGGGCCTGCTGCAGGATGCCGGTGGCCCTTCAGGGCTATAAAAATGACAACTGTGGCCCTTGAGCCAAAAAGGTTGGGAATCACTGGGCTAGCTGAATTCTTACTTCTGCTTTTACCCTGTCCTGAGTGCTGGGCACACAAACAATAAATAACATGCCATATCCCATCTGCAATGGAAGTTACAGCCCAGTGCAGAAGCCAGACTATGATCTTTATAGACTGAAGTGATAAATGCCACTGGGTCATTGCTACTATAACACGGTAAAAGTTTTATTTTTTCACAATGCAATATCTGCCGTTTAAAGGTGTAATCTGCTGAAACTTGCTGACAGACAAAAACCATGGATTATTCAGGATTCTGAGTGGTTTCTTTTAAACAAGTTATAAAACAAAATGTGGATTTTTAGACTGACTACTCCATGCTGAATATGTAACGGGGCTGGTGAGAGGATCACAATTCCATTATGTTACAACTTTCAAGGTTCTCATATTTGTTTTGATTCTTCAATGGACTGAAGGGTATGAAACCCTCCATTTTCAAACTGAAAAGGCTATGTTTTCGATTAGTGTATGTCTCTCTCTAGTCAAAAGGAAACAAACCTTCCATCTCAGAAATCTGCCAATCAGAAACTTCATCAAAACCAATATGTCTCTGTGAAACGTTACAGTTTTGGTGAAACTGTATATTTCAATGTCAAAAATGTTCCAAGAAGCTCTGCTATGTATCCTTTTTACTGTTCAGAAGCAGTCTAGATAATGTAATAAGGATATTTATTATGCAGAGCTTCATTAAAATGAACAGGTTGAGTGGCGGTGCTTTAATGGTGCACAACATCAATATAATACTTGCTCAGGCATCTTCTATAATAAGTACCAAGTTTTCGGAGTACATGGAGCAGTAGTTTCATTATCCATTATTGACAATGGAAAAATCTCATTGAAATGAATGTGACACCTGCAAACTAGTACCACTATAAGTTTGTGTAAGAAGAACACTCACCATTCAGCAATACTAACATTATCTAATACTGTAGTCAGACACTCAACAAAAATAACACAGCTGATGCACTGTCTCAAAATAACGTTAACCATTTATGAATAAAACCTAAAGGAAATGAAATTCAATAGAGCTGTGTTAAAAGCGCAACAAAAAGGGTCAAATTCAAAGTTGGGATCAAGGGAAAGTTTTGTTATTACCACCGTTCATTCACCTTGTTGTGCCAAGTACAGACCATTTGGTCTTTCATGAAGAGGGCTTCAGAAGAGTGGCGATGCTATACACCAAAGGCGGCGGCGTCATCAGGCTGGCAGGGCGCCAGCCCCAGGTAGAAAATCCTGAGCCCCGAATCTATTTTCCCCAGCAGGCACACGCGCACCCAGGCGGAACTCTGCATTCCACCCAGGAGCCCCAGCGAAGCCGCAGACTCCCGCTGCGGCCGGGCTGGGGAGATTCAAATCTCCCGCCCTGAGCATGCTCAGACAGAGCGTGCTCAGGGTGGGAGCGGCCTGGCCCAGAAGCAGCTCTGCCGGCCGTCCCTGCAGCTCCGAGCCTCCGACCAGGTAAGGGGGCAGGGAAGGGGCTGGAGGGAGGCCTGGAGAGGGGTGGAGGGGACAAGGAGACTGGCTGGGGGCTGGGTAGTGGTGGAGGGGACTATGCACGGCAGGAGTGGGGACTTTGTGGGGGGTTGGGGAGGGATGGATAGAGTTAGAAGCCTGTGGAGGGGACATGGGGAGAAGGAGACTGGGTAGGGGCTGGGTAGCAGTGGAGAGGACTATGGGCAGCTGGAGGGGGACTGGGTGGGGAGCTGGGGAGGGATGGATGGAGTTAGAGGCCTGGAGAGGGGTGGAGGGGACATGGGGACAAGGAGACTGGTGGAGGCTGGGGAGGGGTGGAGGGGATTATGGATGGCTGGAGAGGGACTAGGTGGGGGGCTGGAGAGGGATGGAGGAGGTTGGGGGATGAGTGGGGGTTAGGGACAGAGGGGCCTGGGAAGGTGTGGAGGGGGTTTGGGGGCTGAAGGGGGGTGGAGTGAAGATGGGGGAAGCTGGGGAGTTAGGAGGGCTGGAGTGGGGGTTTGGGGGCAGGGGTGGGCTGGGGGCCACAGCCCTGGATCTTTTTGCTATCCAGCAACGCCCCTGCTATACACCATACAGAATGAGCTACAATACCCAGGCAAAAAAGGGGAGGTTAAGGACAGAGTAAGGACACCTTTTATCTGAAAGCCCCAGAGGCCTACTCCATTTTTAACTCTTGTTGTTTTACTATTTGATCCTAGAGTAATTTTAAAGTAATGCATTTCATATTAATATAAAGCACGGGTAATAAACTGTGTAATATCAAGCACTGAACATGTAAAATGATTGTTTGAATGAATCCTCAACTCTATCACATACATTTAAACAGAAATAAAATTTAAGCGGAAATAAAATGTACGTGTTCCTTTTGAACATAAAAATCCAAATAAAGAATATTACAGGGGGGAAGATAGGGAGAAGAAGAGGGCATACCAGAAATTAGTTAATAACAAGTCCTTGATTCCATTAGCTCTGAGCTGTTGACATTTGTATCAGTAAATACAGTAGAAGATCTTTTCAACAATTCAAAGAATTCTCTAAATATACGTGAATGCCAAAGGAATGGTTATTAAAAGGATGTCATTCCTCTGAACCTGCAGAGTAAACAGGTGCATTAAGTAATGCAAACTGTTTAATGTAACGTAAACTGGTGCATTAAGTAATATTTAAACATCTAATGCACATTTAATTTTATAAATTACATGAAATGCAGGTTAAAGAGCAAAAGTTTTAGCAGTAGCAGCAACCCTTGACATTTTGCACCAAGTAATTAAAGGTAGATATGTCACCTACCCCCCAAAACAGTGACACGGCATAGTGAAAGAGTAGACAAAAGAAGCATTGAGAAGCAATTGCATCTGATGAGATATCTCAACAACAGACTGATGAAGAGTCAAATCTCTGGAGTTTGAGTCTCTTGTGATACATTTTATTAACTAGCTGCTTCAAGTTACAAGCTCCACGTGTATCCAACCTTTCAAAACTATGCATTATACTGGAGGTGATTATTTAACGCTTGGGATTATGACCACTTATAAAAGTGGTAGAGAACATGCGAGTTTCAAAATTGCCTATCCACCCATTTGAAAATATTACTGTGTACATGATCTTGGTGGGTTAAAAAATTGTAGAAAAAAAAATCTATCATTTTACTCTATTAAGTGGAGTCAAAATGAAAGGAGTAATCAACATTAAGCATTTATAGTTGCCACATGCTACTTTTTTCCTTTAAAAATTAACTAATAAAATCATAGGTACATACACTTTTGGTTTGCTTGGGGTTTTTTTTTTTTGGTTAATGCATATTCTATTACCATCTGTTAGGAAAACACTAGTTTGACATAACTAATTTGATACATATCCATGTAATTTGCATGGTACTAATAAACCAGAACAAAGCTAAAAAGCAGCGTGTTTTCATTAACTTTCTTCATTTTAAAATTCTACAATGCTGTTTAGTTTTAAATTTAAAGTTTCTGATGCAGAGTACATAATTTTAAAGATGGTACCTTGCCATAACATCATGTTTTTTTTTAAATGCTCCGTTTAACAATTCTCTATAATCAGTTGCACATACATCATTAAAATTATTTTAATGTTATTCATGTAACAATCAAATCTTAATTTTAAAAAAAAAGCTCAGAATTTTACTAAGGACAGCCCCATCAAACCACCATACAAAATATACACATCATATGTTCAACAAATATTAGACCCATCCCCAAAAGTAAACCATCTTGTTTGGTCAGCATAAAAAGTTGGGTGTAACTGGTCAGAACTATGTCTAAGTAATCTTTACTTCAGTCATTTCCATTAAAGTAGAAACTTGGTTTTATAAATTACAAGCAAATTTTTCAGCATTGAACCCTAAAAGGATTGTAATTTTTCCATAATATACTTTACTGAGATGGAAATGGAAACTCGCATCTACTTGATTGTACACAAAGGTACATTTAAACTTCACATTGTCAGGAAAAAGACAGAATGCAATCTCTTTGCACCAACGCTCCCAAATCACAGGTCAAAAGAATAGCAGTCCTATTTAAAAATAATTTTTGTATATGACTGATTATATTGTCAACACATTCTGTTTGTTAGAGAGAATGGCATAATAAACTCAGATGTCTGTGAGTAGCTTCTCTCCCATTGTCCCCTCAGGCATTTCTAGGCATTTCCAATCTACTGGGATAAGTCAGAGAGCGACCACAAGCTCAAAACACTGACAGGTACAGAGAATTATTCCAGTGCATTGCAGTTTTTAATACATATTTTGCAGGGTTCTTAAAAACAGGTATTCTATTTTGATTTATAATTACTATTGCAGATGTCTGACAGCACACAAATCCCCCTCCCATTACTTAATTCCTAAGCAATTCTGAACATGCAGCATCAAAGAATCCCCCTTGAGTTACTTTCTGCTGTAAAGATGAGGTCACAGTTCCAGGTACAAAGGACGGACTTTCAAACAACAAATATTAATCAACAACTAGAACTTTTGCAGGAGTAATTATTTTAGAAAAGCAGTTCAGTAGAAATATGCATGTAGTGATATTTATATATAAAAGTGTCCTAATAGGCGATCATATCAGTTTACAACAAAGTGCTTTAACAAAAGGCTTGCAACAGTAAGAATCATTTAACTCCACCTGAAACATTAACCACATCTACAGACCCTGCCTGATTTGAAAGCTACAACAATACAATAGCTTTTTTATTTATTTTTCTTTCTCCAATTTCCTACCAGTAAATACAGACAAAGAAGCAGTAGTCTAATGTTTGTAATACCTGCATAAGGCTCACATGTAGAATTCTAACTAGTGTTAGGATTTTAGGGGGAAAACAATACCGATTATGGATCACAACAAAAGAATATGAGATTATACGATGCTTACTTCGAAAATGCTCTGAAGCATAATAATAGACATCCTCATAGCCCTCGTGGTAATCCTCCTCGGGTCGGTACTTTTTGCCTTTTCTTCTTCTCGACCTTCTTATCTGCTTCACAAAGCCCAAGAAACGTTCCATCTCGTCCACCAGCACACAGTTATCAACCCAGTTTACCTTTTGCCAGTCCTTAGCCAGCAGCTACAAGCTTCACAAAAAGCTGTCTGGGCATGAATGAACAGGAAATATAGATGGAGAGCTAAATCCTTGACTAGCCACTCTATCACCATTTAAAAACAAAAAATACAACACCTCAATTGTTTCAGTTATGACAAAGCATTTTGCTTTACCTTTAAAAGGATCTTTATCAAAGCCATTATACTCCTGTTGAAATATTGCAATCAAGGTAAAGGAGGAAATAAAGGAGCAGCTTTTGAGCTCAAGCAGCTTTTAAACAAAACAGAACAAAGTTCAGAAGATCTGCCTGACAGCAAGAGGAATCCCAACACTACAATTTCACTATCCTACGTCTCCATCATTTGAAGAGGAGCTGTGGGGCGGGGATAAGTGTTAGTCAATGGATTCAACCACATCTGAAGGCAAAACAGGTTTTCTGCAGCTTCTTAATCACCACCCTAATGTTTACTGTGGCACATGCTCGAGACTTCATTTATTTCATGTGTTTTAAAAATGTTAACTATGCTCATCCATTTTCAATACCACATATGGTGGCTGAATGAACAACAAAGTGGTTTAATCCATACACACAGCCTACTCATGACAAGTGTGTGCGCTGAATGTGTTAATTAGAGCAGCAGGGAGAAAGCTGGGCAGCTGCTTAAAAATTGCACATTTACCCACAGGGCATTAATGTATTCCAATCATTGTTTGATCTAAATATTAAAATGCACTCCTTATAGATCCAGCCCGGTTACACAGTAACGCAAACAAAGGAAGCTACACTGTGCAGCCTAATTTTCTCTGAACTCATCTAAAATCCTAGTAGAGTTGTAAAACTTTAAAGACACCCAAAGCAAATCACCCTGTATCAAACAGAACTCTCTTTTGTGAGCAAAAAGCCTGAAAAGGTTCCCACATTTTTCTGACTACTTGTTTCTGCACTCCACAAGCATTCTCTAAGATAAGACAGGAATTTCACAAGCGTTAAATTCCCCTCCTTACCTCGAGAACAAAAGCAATGTCCATTCAAATCTAAACAGATGAACATTTAGCAGTTTGCCTGATATGCTATCTTACTCCATCCAGTAAACCAAGTGAGGTTTTTGTATCAGTAGGAAACCTCCACCTTGCTCCCACAAGTTTGGAATGCAAATAACCAACATCTGTCAAATGACCATGTACATACCTGCTTGGTTCCCTACCACAACATATCCTGTTCCTCCTCACCCTATCAGAGGAGCCCCAATTGTTCACTTTGAGATCCTGATCACAATAATTGTTTAATGACCAAGTCACTAATTCAAGTCATTTTAGGTTACATCTACACTACGAGCTGGGGTGTGATTCCCCTGCTCGCATACATATATTCACAGTAGCTCAATGAGAGCTAGCGTGAACATAAATGGTAGCGTAGCTACCCTGGCAATGGCAGTCATAGGAATAGCTAAGCCATGCCCATGCCCAGTGCAAACACTCCTGAAACCAGTGGGTACTGACTTCGTAGCATTAAGCCATGTCTTTACTGCTTCTGCTGCTATTATACTAGCGCTAACTCCTGTCAAGCTACTGGGAGTATTTATATGGGAGCAGGAGAATCATCACACCCTTAGGTTGTATATAGACATAGCCAAGTATCATAGCTTTTTGTTACATGCCTAAGTGATACTAAGCGATGATGCCATGTCTACTGAGGTGGTGTGATAAGGTGATAGAAAACAACATTTTTTAAAAAGCAATAATTTTTTTCCAGCCTTTTTATTAACAGCATCCTCCAGAGATTTTAGTTCAGTTCTCTTTTTTGCTCCTAGTGTTCTAAGTGAGACAAGGTTAGCTGGCTGTAGATAGCGGATTTCTTGATGTGTTTGGGAGGGTTACTTGATCTATGAAGACAGTATGGTGATCTCAGGGTCTATTATATATAGTTGTCTGGAGGGTTGCATTACTGAAGCGGATCATGGAGTCCCAGAAAGTAGATGCTACTGTGGGAGTGTTCCAGAGAGAGTTTGATGGCTGGCTGGTGGGTTTTGAAGTTGTGGTGGAAATCTGAAGGAGTTGAAGTTATCTGTCCAGAGGATGAAAATATCTCTGATGCATTTCAGGAATATGATTGGTTTTATGGTGTGGTTGTACAGAAACCTTTCTCCAGGATGGCCCATCAAGAGGATGGCATCACCACACCTACCTCCATAGATCTAATTATGACCCCCAGATACACCAAGGAATCTGTTAGCTACCACCAGACATTCAGATACCACAGAACATGCCCTGAGGAGAAAGCCCAGGATATGCACCTTTGTTTTTCCCATAACAAACATGGCATAGTGCCTTATCCCCTGAATAAGATGCTGTTTGTCATGTGTAGTTACCAGTCCCGATTGTGGCTTGTGATCATAGCTTGAGTTCATGGTCAATGTCCACAGCTCACGACAGCTACCTTGCCAGGGAAGCTGGGCATGAGGAAGAGCGGGGTCTCTGTCAGGCACAAAGCTGTGCACCGACGCTCTTGGGTGTTGTGAAGAACATTACCCAAAATTATGCAGTCTCACCCCTCTTTTGTATCTTTCTGTCCATGGATCTTGCTGTATCATATGGCCACCAGGTACTGTATGACCATGAGTCATCAAGTTATGGCAGATGTGACTTTGATCTTGTTCTTGATGGGGTTTCTTGTTCCTTCCTTTCCTGCTTTTGCAGGGTTTGTCTGCTTTAGCCATTAAGGTGGCACTATCAGACAGGCTACAGATGGAGACTGACCCCTTCACACAAACATCCTTCACTCACACATTCAAACCAAGTTTACACATCTAAATGAAGTTTCAGCAAAAGCTGGCTGGGCAACACAAAACAAAGTAAACAATTCAAAATGGAGGTTTAGTTACAATATGGAGCTACATCAGACTTTGGTGATGATGTTAAAGAACAAGTGAATGAATGAGCATTGCATTTTTATCAATGAATAACAGGCATTATTTCAGATGAGAATTCTTGTTGGAACCATTGTATGGTATAAATACAGCATTAGCTCTACACCTTAACACACTCAAAACTGCCTTCACTAAAATAAGGACACTGCTCCAAAGAAATAGATCACATCATGGAACAGGCCACCCAAATATTCTGAGAAAACCTGCTTTACTACAGAAATAAAAACCCTCCAAATGCACACCCCTAGTTGTCACATACCATCCGTCAGTGAGATCCATATAGGGTCTCATCAAACAACTACAACCCATATTCAGAGGCAACCCCATCCTGAAAGAAATCTTTCCCCTCTTGTGGCCTTCAAACAGCCCCTCACCTCTCTACAAGGTCATCATCAGAAGCAAGCTTTCCACAGACACAAACTCAAAACAGCACCAGAATCCGCCAGAAAAACAGATGCAAAACCTGCAGACATAACTTCATTACTACAATAATCAACACCCCCTATAACACATCTCTCAAATCCATGACAGCTACCCATGCCTACCACAATGTGGTGTATCTCATACAGTGCTCTTAAGGTCCCAAGAACAACTAGGTAAGTGAAACCAGACAACCACTATGTTCTCAAATGAATTCTCACAGAAAAACAATAAAAGACAAAAACACCATATTGCATGTGGGTAAACACTTCTGACAAAATGATTGCTCTATATGTGACCTATCAGACCTCACTCTCAAAGGAAACTTGCATAACACTTTCAAAAGATGACCCTGAAAGCTTAAATTCACAGCTTTGCCAGACACTAAAAATCAGGACACTGGATTTATGGCTTATGTCAACAATCTGTAATCAACTAACCCCCTCTTTTGTCCTACAGCTACAGGAATTTAATGGGCCACTTAGAATATGTGAAAAACAAACGGAGTCCTGTGGCACTTTTAAAGTAACAGATTTATTTATCACATGAGCTTTCGTGGTAGGCTCTTTACACCAACATCCCACGCAAAGACGGATTACAAGACATTAGAAGAACTATCCAAGATGATGCCACAGCAAAATTTGTGGCTCAAATTTGTGACTCTGTACTCACCTACAACCATTTCAGATTTGAAAATAATTTATACCTTCAACTTAGTGGCATGCTATGGGTACCCGCATGGCCCCACAATATGCCAACATCTTTATGGCCGACTTAGAACAATGCTTCCTCACGTCTCATCCCAAAACACTTCTACTTTACTTACTTACGCTATATTGATGACATCTTCATCATCTGGACCCACGGTAAAGATGCCCTTGAAGATTTCCATAGAGATTTCAACAATTTCCACTCCACAATCAAACTTACCCTGGAAGACTCCACACAGGAGATCCACTTTCTGGACACTACAGTGCAAATTTGTGATGGGCACATAAACACCACCCTATACTGCAAAACTACTGATCGCTATATCGCTATCCCTTGAGCTTTCATTCAAGATACACCACACGATCCATTGTCTACAGTCAAGCCCTAAGATATAACCGCATTTGCTTCGATCCCTCAGACAGAGACAGACACCTTCAGGATCTCTATCAAGCATTCTTAAAACTACAGTACCCACCCGCAGAAGTGAAGAAACAGATTGACAGAGCCAGACAGGTACCCCGAAGTCAATTACTGCAGGAGAAACCCAAGAAAGAAAACAACAGAAAGCCACTGGTCACCACCTACAACCCCCAAGTCAGACCTCTTCACTACATCAAAGATCTACAGCCTATTCTTCAAGACAATCCCTCCCCCTTTAAGCCGTGGGAGGCAGACCTCTCCTTGCTTTCAGACAGCCCCCCAACCTTAAATGGATACTCTCCAGCAACTACAGATCAAACAACTGAAACATATCCCTGTAAGAGACCACACTGTAAACTTTGCCCTCAGATCTACACTAAAGACACCATCACAGGACCAAATCAAGCCACCTACTCCACTCCATCAAGGGCTCATTCACCTGCTCATCCACCAATGTGACTTATGCCATCATGTGCCAGAAATGCCCCCCTGCCTTATAAATTGGACCAACAGGACAGTCTCTGTGCAAAAGAGTAAATGCACACAAATCTGACATCAGAAATTGCAACACTCAAAAACCAATAGGGGAACACTTCAATCTTTCTGCTCACTCCATTGACAACTTTCTAATAGCTGTGCTGAAACAGATGAATAACAAATCACAGCTTCAAAGAGAGACTGCAGAACTCGAACATATATGCAAATTTGACTCAATTGCCTTGGGGTTAAACAGAGACTACAGATTTTTCTCTCATTACAACAGGTGATTTGACCTCACCTTTCTCTATGTGCTGTCCCCAGTGTTTGAATCCTAACATCTATTTTGATTTGCTGTTACAGCTTGACCTGATCCGATGTCATACACTTCCCTGCATTTAATTTCCTCCCATTCTATGAATTTCCCATCTTCAAATCATCTGACGAAGTGGAATTTTCTCCCACAAAAGCTCATCTGATAAATAAATCTATTAGTCTTTAAAAGTGCCACAAGACTGTTGTTTTTCTGCAATAGACTAACACGGCTACCCCTCTGGAATTAGATATGTGCTGATTGATCTTGTATTAACTATGACACTCTTAGGGCTTGTCTTCAAGTATAGAGCTGCAAGGTATTTGCTTTAGAACTTTAGTGAAGACACACTCATGCTGTCGGTGTAGTTCTTTTACCTCCTCAAGGGTTGGTAGCTAGGCTTGCAGGAGAAGCTTTCCCATCAACATAGCACTGTCTACACAAGGAGTTAAGTGAGTATAACCACATCATACCGGGGGGTAAGTTTATCACACTCCTGAGCAATTCAGTTATAGTGAAATAAGTCTGTAATGTAAATCTAGTCTTATTACCTTTCCCAGACCTGAAGAGCTCTGTGTTGCTTGAAAGTTTCTCTCTCTCTCCTTAACAGAAGTTGAGCCAATAAAAAAAATATTACCTCACTCACTGTGTGTCTCTGATACCTTGGGTTCAATACAATTACAACACTGCGTAGAGTAATAAGCAGCCGTTTTAGCACAACTGCCTACTGATTTTCTAAAGAAAACTGGTTTTACTTCAAAGTTTTGAACTTCTGAAACTACTTACTGAGCTTGCATAGTAGATTTATTTTTCCCCACTAAGCTTGTAACGTGCATAGCTAAGGAAGGATTCATTGTGCATGAGTGTAAGACTAGCAAGGTGGTGAAAAAAATATACTGAAATGCATTGCTGCAAACTGATAGGGACACCAGCAGCTGGAATGAGACTCTAACACTCCTTGTAAAGCATGAAAAGATAGAAGGTGGGGACCTATGCAATTTCTAAGATGATCAGGAGGGAGCCTATACTCTGATACACCTTAGTGTAACACTACAACAGCTACTGTTCATGTCTAAGGTGCAAAAATAGGGCTTTCCAGCAAACTCCACCCCAAGAGCTAGTTGATTTGCTGACAACTACCTTACCCAACTACTTGCTCCTTTTGCATAAATACAAATAGCAATGATGAATTATGCCAATGCCCTTTTTTTTACTAGGCCATATATGGTTTTGGTGGGTGACTTCCACACATCAAAAAAGCTTCAATTGTTAAAATCAACCTGCAGAGATACAAAAATGAGGCAAGTACCTGCCCTCCAATTTCATACAGCAGATATTTTTCAAACACTGAACAGATTGATTATTATTTCTATCTTTCCAGAAAACTGTGTATTTAGAGAAAGTGGTGTAAAGTTGTTAAAGATACACAACAATTTTTGTACCTAACTTCTATCCCCAGTTATAACTGTGTGTCTCACCAGAGCTTTAACTATGGAGCTATTAACAGTTACTCCCAAATAACAGGTCAGAATAGGGAGTGTCAGCCTGGGAGGGTCATAACTTCCAGATGGGTTGCAAAACAGCTGTAAGGGTCATGACCACCCTGCTCTTCTCCTACAGCTAAATGGAATGACATCACAGCTATTAGGGCAGGGTGGAGCTCCTGTAATGGAAAAGGTAGTGAGCATCTGCCTTAGAGAAAAGAAAATAATATTAAAAATTATCTAATAAAATATACTGGACCAATGCAAGATTAAGTTATTTTAAATATGAAAAATAAACATTAGATACTTCACATAAGCCTGCAAATTTGAGGGGGGACTGCATTATTTGAGAAATATTATAAAATTTTATAATATAATTAAAGCTTATTTCAAAGTGCATAGGGAACAAAGCTAAAAACTAACAATTCCTAACTATTGAGTACTTCACTGTGTAATCTTAGCAATAGTGCCAGTGTGGACACAAAAACAAAAATCAGACGTAGGTATCTAACCATCAGAGGAGTGAAATTCTAGAATAGCCTTCTGAGAGCAACTGTGCGGGGGGCAACAAAAAAACCCCTAGCTGGCTTCAAACCTGAGCTTGATAAATTTATGGATGGGAACAGTATGATGGGACAGTGTAGTTTGGCAATTGACTGATCTTTGACTACTGGTGGCAGATATGTCAATGACCTGATGGAATGGATTCTGAGTTATTACAGAGAATTCTTTCTTGAGTGTCTGGCTGGTAAGTCCTACCCACGTGCTCAGGGTTTAACTCAATGGTTCTCAACTACTGTGTCGGGACACATTATGGTAAGTGCTAAGGGCGCATCTACACTTAGAAATTAAGTCGATTTAAACTTGCTTACGTCAACTTAATTTAATCTGCGTCTACACTACATTTTCTTTAAGTCGACTTGAGCTGCTCTATGGGTTTTTATAACCTCTAAACAAAAAATAAAACCTTCTAGAACTCTAGCTATCCAAAAAAAGATTGAGGTAAAATTTTGAAAAGTACCACAGTGACAGAGTAGCCTAAGTCCCATTGACATTAGATCATAAACAAGTTAGGAGTTTTTGAAAGGGTTATTCTGAGTACATCAGGTTAATGTGGCAGACGCTCTGGGGCTAATGTTGACAATAGAATTTCTGGATTAATGGTTCCCAATATGTGCAAAGCCACAGCTGGAAGATATAACAGAAACAAATCCAAGCTTTTTCAATCATCATGTTTCCACAAGACTTACCCAAAAATCTTTAAATCTGTTCTATTCTCTTGGTCTGGATTAGAAGTAATGTCTTTGATTAGCTTTTGGGAGGATGAATACAATAAAGATCACAACTCACTGTTTGGCCTTTCTAAAATGCGGTGATGACAGCATTCAGTAAGGTGGAGATGCACGTTTGCTCTGACAATTAACTCATTTCATATAGGTCATCAAGAACCACTCAGTGATAACTTTCAGGTAATATCAAACCTGGGCCTAATTCAAATCAATGACCTGGTGGCCAAAAGCTTCATGATAATAATAAAGTAAAGATGACATTAAGATACTATACCCTTGACAGAGCTGAACTGAGACCTCAGTGAATATGTAGCATGAGATCACATGGTCAGGATCAGTTCATGCTACTGCTTTAGAATATGGGTTAAGATTTATAAGCTTTACCCCCTGCTCTGTGTAGCCATAGCAAGTATTAGCTGTTACTATCAATAAAAAATGTGACATTGAACAGTTCTCCCTGTTTGCATACAATTCTTAGTCACCAGTCACAGAGGTACAAGCAAGTATTTGGTTCTGGGTGGTATGTGGTATAATGAAATAAATATATTCATAGATATCCAGAGGAAAACAGAAATTTGTTCTGTAAAATCTCACATTTCATTGTAAGTGAATAAGAATGAACCAGCTCGACACGTTATATACCAGAAAACAGCCTGAAGAACCTTGATCTGAGTACCATAAGGAAAGTTTACAGGTGCCCAGGAGAGAAACTTGTCACTGAGCTCCACATAGTGTTTAGAGTTAAACATTTCTGATGAAAGTTAATTGGACATGTAATGCTGTACATGACATTTCATGAATGACAGACTTCTTTATTGAAGCATAAATTCATATTTTAAAAGGTATTTGGGGAAAGAATGGTGGTTGGACTGGTATTTATGTTCAGAATAAAATAGGCATGGGATTAAAATATTATGCATTTGAGAGGTTGACATCTCGTTGGGTTTAAAAACAGAGATCAAGAGCCAAGAACATAAATCAAATAACTGTCTGACCTGATCCTATAATTTACACTTCCCTGCATTTATTTTCCTCCCATTCTGTAAGTTCCCCATCTTCAAGCGTC
Source organism: Pelusios castaneus (assembly GCA_007922175.1). Classification (NCBI taxonomy): domain Eukaryota; kingdom Metazoa; phylum Chordata; order Testudines; family Pelomedusidae; genus Pelusios; species Pelusios castaneus. The sequence goes on from ML685797.1 coordinate 19,467,275, forward strand.
TGACAAAATGGGATTTTCTCCCACAAAAGCTCATGCGATAAATAAATTTGTTAGTCTTTAAAAGTGCCACAGTTGTCCTTGTTTGTTATCCTCTTATCTGTTTTTCTGTACCTGCTAGATACTGCTTTAAATGAATGAACTGTCAGGAGACTGGGTCATGGGTGGTCCACTCCAGTGACTGGAGATGGGAGTCAGGACTAATTGTCAGATCAGGAATCAAAACTGGAGTCATAACCTGAATGCCAAAGCTCAGAGCCAACACAGTACGAAACCAAGGAACAGAACCGAAGTCAAGCCAAATGCCAGAACTAAGAGATCAAGGCATATGCATGAACCAGTGCAAAGGAACTGGATTATGTGGCAGCTCAGCGGGTAGGAATCAATGGCTCAATGTCTAGTTGGCAACCAGTAACAAGTGGAGTGCCCCAGGGGTCAGTCCTGGGGCTGGTTCTGTTCCACATCTTCACTAATGATCTTGATGATGGAATAGACTGCGTGCTTAGTAAGTTCGCGGATGACACTAAGCTGGGGGAATAGTAGATACTCTGGAGGGCAGGGACAGGATCCAGGGAGACTTGGGCAAATTGGAACACTGGGCCGAAAGAAACCTCATGAGGTTCAACAAAGACAAGTGCAAAGTCCTACAGTTAGGACGGAAAAATCCCATGCACTGCTACAGGTTGGGGACCGATCGGCTAAATAGCAGCGCTGTAGAAAAGGACTTGGGGGTTATGAGCCAACAGTGTGCTCTTGTTGCGAAAAAGGCCAATGGCATATTAGGCTGCATCAGTAGGAGTATTGCCAGCAGATCAAGGGATGTGATCATTCCCCTCTATTCAACACTGATCAGGCTGCATCTGGAATACTGTGTCCAGTTTTGGGCTCCCCACTACAGAAAGGATGTGGACAAATTAGAAAGAGTCCAGCGGAGGGCAACAAAAATGATTAGGGGGCTGGGGCACATGATTTATGAGGAAAGACTGAAGGAACTAGGCTTATTTAGTCTACAGAAGAGAGGACTGAGGGGAGATTTGATAGCAACCTTCAACTACTTGAAGGGTTGCTCCAAAGAGGAGGGAGGTAGGCTGTTCTCGAGGGTAACAGAGGACAGAACAAGCAGCAATGGTTTCAAATTTCAGCTGGGGAGGTCGAGGCTGGATATTAGGAAAAACTTTCTCACTAGGAGGGTGGTGAAGCATTGGAATGGGCTATCTAGGGAGGTGGTAGAATCTCCATCTTTCGAGATTTTTAAGGCCTGGTTAGACAAAATCCTGGCTGGGGTGTTTTAGTGGGAGTGGTCCTGCTTTTTAGCAGGGGATTGGACTAGATGACCTCATGAGGTCCCTTCCATCCCTATGATTCTATGATTGGGGGAAGCAAGAACAATGTTGGTTCCTGGACAGGAACAAGGCTGAGTCAGGACTGGAACAAGACATAGATCAGGGCTTAGGCGGAAGCAAGGAGAGAATGGGGAGATAGAATCCACTGGGTCTGCACCTCGAGCAGCGAAGGAGCCCTTGCTTAAGAGCAAGTCTGCTAGTTTCCTCAGCCAATCAGATGCGGCAGTCCTTTAGTGTGCCAGGCTGATGTAGCCCAGCTGTACTCATTAAGCTATTGGGGAGACTGAGTATTGAGGGCCTGATTCCTGCCACTAACAGCTGTAACACCCAAAAGCGGGTAAACAGAATCTCACCTGACCACTGCCACAGACACACCCCACTGCCCTGATAAACACCAAAACAGGCTTGGTGTACACTGACCGTGGCTCTATTGTTAAGAATGAACAGGGCTCTGACAGGGCTTTAAAAAGTCTCTGGTGCTGAAACAGTAGATTGCTTTAAAAAGAACCTAAAAGTGGAAAATACTCTGAGTTATCTGCCTTGTGCTTATTTTGATCAGTGGTGAGTGTTTCTGGGAAAAGCAAAAATGCCCTAAAAGAACACTTCTAAAATTCAGCTTGGTCTAACTCAATTTTATACCCGTTACACACAAAGTATACACAGTAGTAACTTCTAAATTCATGCAGAAGTAGCCATCTCCCTCACATTAACCACAAACCTCCTTTTGCCACAAATCTTTTAGCTCTTTTCTTAAAAAACTGTTTCCTCTTATTCAAAAATAGTAACATGTAAATTGCTGTAAATTGATGATGCTGAGGTCAGAATTAAGGTTTTGCAACATACAGTAATCCTGAGGAATAGGGTATGTGCAATGTGTTACTGTATATTGGGGGGGGGGAGGTGAATAGGATTAGCTGAATAGAGTTTCACTGAAACTGGCAAATGTGATGTGTGTGGATTAAAGTATGTTCCAGAAGAATACCTTAACTGGACATTTTTATCCTTTTAAAGGTTTAAGGTTTCTCTTATGCAACATTCATCTGTTTTTAAAGAAACTTTACTTTGTAGGAATAGCAGAAATGGTTATCAGAAAGTAATAGATGAATACATTCACCTAGGCCTCCTGTATAGTCTTCTACCACATGTACTTCCTGTCCCCTAAGGCAATATTCTCTCCAATTCTGTGCGATGCCCTGATTATGCAGTAAACACCAAGTGGATGCTGGGATCTGCCTCCAAGAAACTCAGCGCAGGATGAGATGGCTCTGGCACAGGGAGGACACTGGCAGCTGGTTACTTCTGGCAGCAGACAGTGCTCCACCCCTGCTCCCCTACCACCTTCCATGGTAATGAACCGTTATCCAGCGCTAGAGATGAGGGATGAGGTGGAAGAGGAGAAGCCATGCACCCCAAGGCTAGGAGGACCATAACCATCACACCCAGGAGGAAACGTCGGGTTGTGGTGGTTGAGGACTCTCTTCTGAGAGGGACAGAGGCACCCATCTGTCGCCCGGACATGGCCTCTCGGGAGGTATGGTGCCTGCCAGGGGCCCGTATCCGAGACATTATGGATGGATTGTCGAGAATCATCCGCTCCTCTGACTACTACCTCATGCTACTCATCGATGTAGGAACCAATGATACTGCGAGAAGTGACACTCAGCAGATCAAAGGTGACTACAGGGCTCTGGGAGCACAGGTGAAGGAATCTGGTGCACAGGTGGTGTTCTCCTCGATCCTTCCAGTCAAGGGCAGGAGCCTGCGCAGAGACAGATGCATCCTGGAGGTGAATGCCTGGCAGCGGAGATGGTGTCATCAGGAAAGCTTTGGCTTTCTCAACCATGGGATGCTGTTCCAAGAAGAAGGACTGCTAGGCAGAGATGGAGTCTACCTATCGAGGAAGGGGAAGAGTGTATTTGGACATAGGCTAGCTAACCTAGTGTGGAGGGCTTTAAACTAGGTTTGAGGGGGACCGGTGACCGAAGTCCACAGATAAGTGAAAACCAGGGTGACCTTGGGGAAGGGATGGAACTTGAAGGGGGTCTGGAGACAAAATAATGGCAGAAGCAAAATAATGACTAATCGCAACTGGGGGGCGAGGAAAAGCAGATCAGTATCTTAAATGTCTGTATACAAATGCAAGGAGCATGGGGAATAAGCAGGAAGAACTTGAAATGCTTATGACTTAGTTGGTATCATAGAGACTTGGTGGGATAATACGCATGACTGGAATATTAATATAGCAGAGTATAGCTTGCTTAGAAAGGACAGAAAGGGAAGAAAGGGAGGTGGAGTTGCCTTGTTTATCAAAAATATATATACTTGGACTGAGGTTAGGATGGAAATAGGAGACAAGACAGGTTGAAAGTCTCTGGGTAAAAATAAAAGGAGTAAAAAACATGGGTGATCTTATGGTAGGGAAAAACAACAGAGTCCTGTGGCACTTTTAAAGACTAACAGATTTATTTATTGCTTGAGCTTTCGTGGGAGAAAATCCCACTTCGTCAGATGCTTTGAAGATGGGAAACTTACAAAATGGGAGGAAATTAAATGCAGGGAAGTGTATGACATACCATCAGCTCAGGCTGTAACAGCAAATCAGAATAGGTGTTAGGATTCAAACACTGGGAAACAGCACATAGAGAAAGGTGAGGTCCAATCACCTGTTGTAATGAGAGAAAAATCCATAGTCCCTGTTTAACCCCAAGACAACTGAGTCAAATTTGCATATAAGTTCGAGTTCTGCAGTTTCTCTTTGAAGCTGTGATTTGTTATTCATCTGTTTCAACACAGCTATTAGCAAGTCGTCAATGGAGTGAGCAGAGAGATTGAAGTGTTCCCCTACTGGTTTTGTAGTGTTGCAATTTCTGATGTCAGATTTGTGTCCATTGATTCTTTTGCACAGAGACTGTCCTGTTTGTCTGCCATAGGCCCCACCAGGAAGAAGAGGTCAATGAGGCTTTTTTTTCATCAATTAACAAAATCATTTAAGGCACAGGACTTGGCGGTGATGGGGGACTTCTGTTGGGAAAATAAAACGGAAAGGCGCAGATTATCCAGTAAGTTCTTGGAATGCATTGAAGACAGTTTTTTATTTCAAAAAGTGGAGAAACTACTAGGGGAGAGGCTATTCTCGATTTGGTTTCCACAAACAGAGAGGAGGTGGTTGAGAATTTGAAAGTGGAAGGCAAACTCAGGTGTAAATGATCATGAAATGATAGAGTTCATGATTCTTAGAAATGTTAGGGGAGAGAATACCAAAACAAAAACAATGGATTTTAGGAAGGCAGACTTCAGCACACTCAGAGTTGATGGGAAGGATACCATGGGAAGAATGTCTAAGAGGAAAAATGACTAAAGACAATTGGCAGTTTTTCAAAGAGATGTTATTAAGAGCACAAGAACTAACCATTCCACTGCATAGGAAGGATAAGAAATATGGCAAGAGACCACCTTCGCTTAACCAGGAGACCTTCAATAATTTAAAAATAAAGAGAGAGTCCTACAAAAAATGGAAACTAGGTCAAATTACAAAGGAGGACTATAAACAAATAACACAATTATGTAGAGGAGAAATCTGAAAGGCCAAGGCACAAAACAGAAATCAAACTAGCTGAAGGCATAAAGGGTAACAAAAAGACATTCTTCAAATACATCAGAAACAAGAGGAAAAGCAAGAACAGTATAGGACCCTTACTCAATAAAGAGGGTAAAACAATAAATGAAAATGTGGAAATGGCAGAGGAACTAAATAATTGGTTTCAATCTTCACTGAGAAGGTTCATAGAGATTGGATGTTTGATGTAGAAGAGGGCAATAGAAATTAGATAGAAGCTAAATCAGGGAAAGAGCAAGTTAAAAATTACTTGGACAAGTTAGACGTCTTCAGGTCACCGGGGCCTGATGATATGCACCCTAGAGTACTCAAGGAGCTGACTCAGGAGATATCTGAGCCATTAGCTATTATCTTTGAAAAATTATGGAAGATGGGTGAGGTCCCAGAGGACTAGAAAAGGGCAAATATAGTGCCCATCTACAAAAAGGGAAAAAAGATGGTTGCTTACCTGTAACTGTCGTTCTTGGAGATGTGTGCTCATGTCCATTCAGACATAGGTGAGAGCACGCCTCCATGCACCGGAAAACTTTTCCTACCTGTAGGGCCAGCTCCGGCGCCCCTTGGAGTCCCACGCATGCTGTGGGGTATATTAGGTGCCGCCGGCCCTGCGCCCACCAGTCTCTTCTTTCCGCCAACTCCAAAAGTGGGGATGGTGGGTGGGACTGGAATGGACATGAGCACACATCTTGAAGAACAAAAGTTACAGGTAAGCAACCGTCTTTTCTTCTTCGAGTGCTACTCATGTCCATTCAGACATAGGTGAGTCACAAGCTGTATCTGGATGGTGGGAGGAGTTATCGCTGTGCCTTTTGCAGAATCGCCCTACTAAAGCCTGCGTCATCCCTCGCTTGCTGCACTAGGGCATAATGGGCCGAGAAGGTGTGAACCGACGCCCAAGTGACCGCCCTGCAGATGTCCATAATGGGAACCTGGGACAGGAATGCCACTGATGATGCCTGCGCTCTGGTCGAGTGTGCTGTTATTCTGCCCAGTGGTGGCACCTTAGCGAGGGAATAACAGTGACGAATGCATGAGGAGACCCAGGATGAAATACATTGTAAGGAAAATGGGGACCCTTTCTGCCACTGCCACAAAGAGCTGTGTGGACCTGCAAAACGACCTAGTGCAGTCTATGTAGAAGGCCAAAGCCCTTCGTACCTCCAGTGTATAGAGACGTCTTTCCTCATCAGAGCCGTGCAGCGTGGAGTAGAAGACCGGTAGGAAAATGTCCTGGTTATAGTGGTATGGTATGACTATCTTAGGGAGGAAGGAAGGGTGCAGCCTCAGTTGCACCTTATCTCTGAAGAGGACCGTATAGGGCGGCTCCCAAGTGAGAGCTCTCAGTTCCAAAACTCTTCTAGCAGATGTGATAGCCACTAGGAAGGCTACCTTCCAAGATAATACCAGGAGTGGGCAGGATGCCAACGGCTCAAAGGGAGGACCCATCAGGCAGGTAAGGACCAAGTTTAGGTCCCACAGGGCAACTGGGTCTTGGATTTGAGGGTATAACCTCTCTATCCCTTTCAGAAACCTAGGCGCCATCGGGTGGGAGAAGACCGAACGCCCTTGGAGCAGCTGATGAAATGCCAAGATGGCCGTGAGGTGGACTCGCAGGGAGGCCAGGACGAGGCCATGCTGCTTCAAGTGTAGCAGGTATTCCAGTATACACTGGATCGGGGCTGTTGCCGGGGCAATGCCCCGGGGTCCTGTCCATCTCAGGAAACGGGTCCACTTTGCCCTGTAGGACTTCATGGTGGACTGTTTCCTCCTACCCAGTAGCATCTCCTGGACTCTTTCCGAGCATGAACGCTCCTCCTCATTCAGCCACGGAGCCTCCTGGCTGTCAGGTGTAGCAAAGGGATGTTCGGGTGTAACCATTGCCCCAAATCTTGTGAAAGCAGATCTTGCCAAATCGGGAGTTCCCAGGGCGGGGCGATCACTAGGTCGAGCGACATGATTTACCAACATTGGCAAGACCAAGATGGTGCAATCAGGATAATGTCTGCCCTGTCCCTCTTTATCGTTACCGCAACTCTGAGGAGGAGTGGGATTGGTGGGAATGCGTACATCAGGCAACCCGTCCATTGCAAAAGAAAGGTATCTGATAGCACCCGCCTTCCCCTGCCCCTGAAGGAGCAGAACTGAGGGCATTTCTTGTTCTATTGTGAGGCAAAGAGATCTACTTGGGGAAAGCCCCACCATCGGAAAATCATATAGGACACCTCCTGGTGAAGGGACCAGTCGTGGAGAGATGAAAAGCACCTGCTGAGGTGATCTGCTTCTCGATTCTTTTTCCCTTGGGAGGTGAGAGGCCACTAGGTGGACATTGTGCTCCACAGCCCACTCCCAGAGGAGAGAAGTTTCCCTGCACAGAGCGAATGAATGCGCCCTTGCTGGCCCGTTTATGTAGCACATGGCCTCCACATTGTCTGTAAGTACATGCAGCACCCTCCCCGAGATCATGTGTTGGAACATGCTGCACACCAGTCTGATTGCACGCAGCTCTTTGACATTAATATGTAGCATTTTGTTCCTTGAGGGCCACAGACCCTGGGTCTTTGCCCCCGTACTGTGGTGGGCTCCACAGCCGCGGTCCGAGATGTCCGAAATCAAGGTTATTGAGGGGAAGGGGTCCTGGAAGGGAACTCCCTTGAGAACTACCTCTGGGTCTGCCCACTATTCGAGCTCCTTTCAGAACCCTGTCGGGAACCCGGACCACACTGTTGAGCGAGTGCCTGAAGGGGGAGTAGGCTCACACAAGCCACATCTGCAGTTGTCTTAGCTTTAAGCGGGTCAGATGCACCACACAGGTATATGATGCCATGTGACCGAGAAGGCTGAGACATTGTCTGGCTGTGGTTGTTGGATAGTGTTTGAGGAGGACTATGGTGTCTCTCATAGCCGCAAATCACTGACGTGGGAGGGATGCTTTGGCTTCGTGGGAGTCTATTGTCACTCCGATAAATTCTATCCTTTGGACAGGAACTAACTTTGATTTTTGATAATTTACCAGGAGGCCTAGGTTGGACCACGTGGACAGGACAAGCAACACGTCGGAGTTGACTTGGTCATATGACCGACCCTTGATCAACCAATCGTCCAGGTAGGGAGAGATACTTATTCCTCTCCTGCGGAGGTACGCCCCAACCACCACCATACATTTGGTAAAGACCCTGGGGGCTGAGGACAGACCAAACGGAAGGGCCGTAAACTGGTAGTGCTGGCCCCCCACTACAAATCTCAGGAAACATCTGTGAGCGGGGAGGATTGCGATATGAAAATACACATCCTTCAAGTCGAGGGCAGCAAACCAGTCTCCGGGATCCAGGGCGGGAATTATGGAGACCAGGGAGACCATCTGAAACTTGTGCTTCTTGATGTGTTTGTTGAGGCCATAAAGATCTAAATTTGGCCTTAAGGTTCCATTGGCCTTAGGAATAAGGAAGTATCGGGAGTAGTATCCTTCCCCTTGCTCCCCCTTTGGGACCTCCACTGTGGCCCCTAGATGGAGAAGAGACTGTATCTCCTCACACGTCACTTGTTTGTGGGAGGCGTCCCTGAAGAGGCACTGGTGGGGAGCGGAAGTGGGGGATAGAGGAAATTTGGATCGAGTATCCCCAGGTGATGGTGCTCAGGACCCATCTGTCTGTAGTGATGCTGGCCCATGAGCCCCAGAAGGGTGCTAGACGGTTCAGGAATGGTCGAGTAGGATCCCTGACGGACACTGGGAGGTCGCCCCCGGGTGTATCATCAAAAGGGGCAGGATTGGTTGTTTGATCGACGGGAATGACCCTGGTGTTGGCCTGAGCTGGGGCCTGATGTGGGCCTTCGTCTACTCGAGGGTCTGCTCCTATCCCTCTGACTGTAAGTGGTGTGACATTGGTTCTGTGGCCTGGAGTAGGATTGTTGTGATGGAGGTGGTGGGCGGTATGGACACCTCACTGATTGAGGGGTATGAATACCCAAGGACCTCAGGGTGGCCCTAGAGTCTTCACACCACGTAATTTCCCATCTGTTTGTTCTGAAAACAGGTTTGGTCCTGAACTACCTCCTGAGAGAGACCAGAAGAGAGCAACCAGGAGCAACGGCACATCGAAATCGCTGATGCCTGGCCCTCCAAGTCTGCTGCATCATACGACGTACGGAGGGCCGCGCTCGCTGCCACCAGGCCCTTGTCCAGAATGATCTGGAGGTCTACTGCCTGCTCCTGTGGCAAGGCATCCGTAAACCGGTTCAGCGAGCTCCACAAGTTGTAATTATACCTGCCCAACAGGGCCTGATGGTTAGCGATACGCAACTGGAAACTTGCCATCGAATACATTTTCCTCCCAAAAATATCCAGTTTCTTGTGGTCTGTGTTTCTGGGGGTGGAGCCAAGCTGACCCTGTTTGTCCTTTTGGTTGGCGGCGTCCACCACCAGGGTACCTGTGGATGGGTGAATAAAGAGGAACTCGAACCTCTCAGCTGGTACATAGTATCTCTTCTCCGCATTCTTAGCGATAGGGGGAACTGTAGATGGGGTCTGCCAAAGGGCCTTTACAATCTTAAGAACCCCTTCCATGCACTGGCAGAGTGACCTTGGGGGGCGCTGCTGCCACCAGGACGCTGAAGATACCATCCTCTGGCGAGCGGGCGCTGCTCTCCGAGGAGGATCTGTACCGGCGTCGGGACTTGCATCGTCTGGTTCCATAGTCCGATGAGCTCCTAGACGAGGAGTTATCTCGGTGCCGGTCTATATCGGGGGCCCGGGATCCCGATGATCAGTGCCGAGGGTGAGCCGATTTCTTTGCCCTTTTCCTCAGTGCCACTGCTTCCCTTTCCGGCGACCGGGTTCTACAGCTCCGTGCTGGAGGCGAATTCGAAGGTACCCTTGGAGAGGGGAGGCGACTCACACGGGTGGTAGCTGGGGAACAAGAGCTCTCCTGGATCTGGGATCTCAGTTCGCTCAGCAAAGGGCTCATTCCCCTTGAGCTGTATCATTCCGGTGGCCCTCGGGGTGGTCCCATGGCCAGCTTTCCCTTTGACGGCCGCAGTACCGGCATATCATGCAGTCATGGCGAGGACGGGAGGGCCATTAAATATTGCGCCACCTGGAAGGCCTCCGGGATTGACGGTGCCGGGAGGCGCAGCAGGCCCCTCACACTTCCTGGAGTCTGTGGCCACTCTGGCTACGGCATGGCCGGGGGTCCTTTACTCTCTGGGTCCCTCCGGACAGAGCTCAACCCTTGCGGCTCCCAAGCCTTGGGGGAGCAACGTTGTCCTGCCAAACTCCTCTTCTTTTCCTTGCCCCGCGCTACCGGGCCTTGGTGACCGGCGGAGGGCGGTGCCGACTGCGAGCTCTGCACCAAGGACATGCTCGTTGCCGAGGGCAGTCTCGAGGGCTCTGATGCCACATGGAGTGCGGCTTCCATCCGGAGCGCCTTTAGGTGGATATCACTGTCCTTTTGGGTGCAAGGTTTGAAGGACTAGCAAATCTTGTACTTCTCCTTCCTATGTGCTTCACCCAGGCACTTTAGGCAACTCTCATGCAGATCGCTGAAAGGAAAGGCTTTGCCGCAGGTCACACAGGGTTTAAACCCGGGCGACCTCAGCATCGCGGATGAACGAATAAAATTAAGGAGTAGAACAGGTAAGAACTGAAAAACTACGCTAGCTAATCTAAGGGGATAACAGGTACCAACAACTGCCTTAACTATCCGAAGAACGAACTGACTAAGTCAGAGGGGAGTTCCAGTAGTCCGTCACGGGCGGGAAGAAGGAACTGGTAGATGCAGGGTTGGCGGTGCCTAATATACCCCACAGTATGCGCAGTACTCCAGGGACTGCTGAGGGAAAAGTTTTCTGGTAGCCGTGCACGGAGATGCGTAATCACCTATGTCTGAATGGACATGAGTAGCACTTGAAAAAGAATAAGAACAATCCAGAGAATCATAGACCAGTCAGATTAACCTCTCTACTGGGAAAAATAATGGAACAGATAATTAAGTAGTTGATTTGCAAACATCTAGAAGAGAATAAGGTGCTTAAGGCTAGTCAGCATGGATCTGTCAAAAACAAATCATGTAACCAACTTGATAGCTTTCTATGATGGGGTAACAAGCCTTGTGGATAGAGGGGAAGCGGTAGATGTGGTATATCTAGACTTTAGTAAAGCATTTGATACAGTCTCATATCACATTCTCATTAATAAACTGGGGAGGTACAAACTAGATGGAGCTACTATAAGATGGGTGAAAAACTGGTTAGATAATTGCTCCCAGAGAGTACTTATCAATGGTTCACATTCAGGCTGGAAGGACATAACAAGCGGGGTGCCGCAGGGATCTGTCCTGGGTCTGGTTTTGTTCAACTTTTTTATCAATGACTTAGATGATGGCATAGAGAGTAAACTTATAAAGTTTGCAGATGAGACCAAGCTGGGAGGGGTTGTGAGTGCTTTGAAGGATAGGATCACGATTCAAAATGATTTGGACAAACCGGTGAAATGGACTGAGATAAATAAAATGAAATTCAATAAAGATAAATGCCAAGTACTCCACGTAGGGTTGAACAACCCATCGCACACATACAAAATGGGCAATGACTGCCTAGGAAGGAGTATTGCAGAAAGGGATCTGGGTGCAATAGTGGACCACAAGCTAAATATGAGTCAGCAGTGCAATACTGTGGCAAAAAAAAAAAAGCAAACGCCATTCGGGGGTGTATTAACAGGAGTGCTGTGAGTAAGACACGAGAACTGATTCTTTCACTTTACTCTGCACTGATTAGGCCTCAACTTGAGTACTGTGTCCAGTTTTGGGTGCCTCATTCCAAAAAGGATGTGGAGAAACTGGAGAAAGTCCAGAGAAGGGCAACAAAAATGATTAGAGGTCTTGAACATGTGACTTATGAGGGAAGACTGAAAGAGCTGAGTTTGTTTAGTCTAGAAAAAAGGAGACAGAGGGGATATAGCAGTTTTCAAATACCTAAAAGACTGTTATGAGGAAGAAGGAGAAAAATTATTCTCCTTAATCACAGATGATAGGACAAGAAGCAACGGGCTTAAATTATGGTAAGGAAGGTTCAGCCTAGACATTAGGAAAAAATTCCTAACTGTCAGGGTGATTAACCACTGGAATAAGTTGCTTCAGTAGGTTGTGGAATCTCCTGTGTTGGGGGTTTTTAAGAGCAGGTTAGACAAATGCCTGTCAGTGATGGTTTAATGGGGGTACTTGGTCCTGCCATGAGTGCAGGGAACTGGACTGGATGACCTGTTGTGGTCCCTTCCAATTTCTATGATTCTACGCAGGTCACTACTTCCATAGTTTCTCTATTAATGACCCATATTCTCACCTCACCCCACCCTAAGGAAATCTAGATTAATTTTAAAATTAAGAGAACTAGCAGAATGTGTTGCATTGTGAAAACAAACAGGCACCAGATGTTATTTGACATAAACCTTCTTCCCTGACTACCCCTTGTCCGATGTCACCTCTCTGTATCATGTCAAACCCAGATTATAAACTCTTCTGCACTGGATCCACATCTCTATTCTTTTTAAAGTATCATACCTCAGGTGTTGAATAATCCTACTTAATATTTACTAACAATCACAGTAATTATCTGACAGCAGTGAAGACCTAATTGGTATGTGCCTCTATGGAAAACATCCGCCAAATTGCACTGTGGTTGCCCACAGAATGGAGCACAGGCTGTGACAAGAAGCCTTTGTCATTTGTTCAAAAATACTGAAGGAATGGCTAGGAGGGATAGAGGATAGGAATGGTGAGGGGTCTGAACACAAAACATGGAAGCCTACAACCAGAAACTAAAGCCTTGGAAAAAGGCTCTCTAGAAAATTATATGTCCTGAAGGTAAAATGCATCCTGTAGAGACATAAACCTTCCTCTGTAACTGCAAGAAAAAGATAATGCTGATGAACAGAAGGATTTAACTGTTGCGGAACTCAAACAAGCAAATTCTGTTCAATGATCCAAAAAGAGAAATGTATGCAAGCACTCTATTCTGAGTGCATTTGATTTTTTTTTAAAAGTCAATATTTATGCAAATTAGGTAATTTGTCTACAATCTCATGCCCAAGAGGGAGGCACCAACAAGATTAGCAATGAAGAATCCAGTTGAGGCAGGTTAACCCTTCTAATCCTTTCTCAAATTCCAACCTTTCCTTTTTAAAAAATTTTATATATATATAATGCAACTAATAATCTTTCTAAATAAATACATGTAGTTTTAACTGACACCTGTCTTTGCTTGGAGGTCAACAGTGAGAAACAACCTGGGTAAAAAGAATAGATCTTAGATAGACAACTTTAAAGATACAAGGAGAAATAAAGAGATGATAGATCACAATAAGGAGAACCTGGTAAGAGGCATCTAAGTCAATCTCATGATAAAAAACTGTGGACACGATCCACAGGACAATGACACAATAAAAAGGTCCACTGACTAGCTCCCACATTTCGGAGCAAGAATTTATAACACGAGGGATGCTGCACAGCTTTACAAAGAACATTTTGCTCCTTTTTCATCTCTATTCCAGACCCTCAGAAGTAACTCCATATGTAAGATTGTAACATGCTTTCTATCATGACACCACCTCCCTCTTTTTTTTACCTTCATTTGAGAAAAAGAAAATTTAAAAAAACAACAACAAAAAAACCCAAAGTCCCTGAAATTTCACAATGTGATCTTCTGCAGAGAGGAATATTTGCGAAAGTTAGAAAGAAAATGGATGAGACATTCATGAGATAGCAAAACAAACAAGCAGTCCTGTGACAATTAAGGACTAATAAATTTATTTATCGCATGAGCTTTCGTGGGAGAAAATCCCACTTCATCTCCATCTTCAAGTGTTTGATGAAGTGGGATTTTCTCCCATGAAAGCTCATGCGATAAATAAATTTGATAGTTTTTAAAAGTGTCATAGGACTCCTTGTTTGTTTTGCTAAACCAGACTAACATGGCTACCCCTTTGGAAATTGTCATCATGAGATATCAGAGCTTGAATAAATGTTTGCAAATGTTTCCAAATATTTATTTAGAACCGCAAGCTCTACAAGCATCAACATAGTTTCTTCAGTTCTCCTCTGTAAGGATTAAGCTTAATTTATAATGTTATTTCCTTTTATTCCATCCTGATCACATCTGATTTACATTCCTCTGGCTTATAATCAATTGAAATCTTTCTGTACTTAATAAACTTATTTGTTTTTTCTATCTAAAGCAGTTCATGTTGTTTAGTGTGTATTAGAGACTTCATTTAAAATGACAGGGCTGGTGCATATCAATTGATTTGATAAATTGACAATCCAACAAACTTCCATGGTTCACTAGAGAGCACCGAATTCTGTAAAATGGTAGTTCCTAGGGCTGCATCTGGGACTGGGGGTGTTTGCTGGGGTCATTCTATTGCTTAATCCCAAATGGTACTCATTCACTAAATTAAGAGCCAGTTGCTGACAGGAGGCTGTGCATGGGCTGATCCAGTATGGGGGTTCACACAACAAAGCACGTGGAAGACGAGCCCCAAAAGTGAGAGACTGGGGTGACAGTTATACACCCGTGCAGGTTTCAGAGGGGAACGTCTCACTGATAAATGCTTACCATTATGCACTCTCCCACTGAATTAAACATGGCAGTATGCACTATACTTCTTAGTGTCCCTATACTGTTGATGCCAAGACATGATCACACCACAAGTTGTAGTTTTACATGAAAAAAAAATACTGGTGAAGTAGAAGTAATCTTATGTGGGTAGAAAGAATGAGCTCAGGTGTGGGGACTTGCAATGCATTTTGGAGGCTAAGGGTGACTGTTTGACATTTAATTCTCCAAGTCTAAACAACCACAATAAATTTGCAAATGTAGACATGCCAAACTGTTAAATTTCACTGTTAAATTTCATTTCACGCTCAGCTTCCCAAACTATAAGCACTGTCATCCTTTGTCTTTTTAGCTAGAAATCTTGTAGCCAATACAGGTTCGACCTTGAAATATTTCACAGATGGATGAGTTGGCTTGGTTTGCTACTCATTCTGTTATAGAATTTACAGACCAGCAAAGTGAGGTCACATTTATTGTTGTAATTTCTGCCAGGTGACTGTATGTCACATTTTTTAATACTGTCATTGGAATAAACTCATAAAAAAATTAGTGTATATTAAAGGACCAGGCAATGGACTCACATTAGAAAAACCTACATTGAAAGACAAACAGAAATCCTGACAGAGATAAAAAATGTGAAAATCATGTTCTTTGCATGTAATATTCTTAGTAACACTTTTATTAAGAAAAAGTAAAACCCTCCACATTTCTTTGCAGGGTTTCTAATAATTTCACAAAACAACCAGAATATCTTATTAAACTATGGAAAATATATAGTAGTGTTGGAAAGGATGATTAACTGTTATGGCAGAGTGACATGAGACACTGTTCATCCATTTTTTGCATAGCTTACACTTACACATCAGAAAGAAAAATTACAAGTTTTATTACCCAAGGGATTATTTATGGTTTTCTGATCTGCACCACATCAGCTAAGCAAATTAAACAAGCAAACATACAAGAATTTATATTTGCCAGCTCTCATGATTTATACATTTTACCTATTTGGAAAGCTGTATTTATTTTCAAGGTATAAGCTGCATTTCTTAAGGATGCAGCATATTTCTGTATCACTTCAATTTCCACCCTATAGTAATACGTTTAATCAAAGTTTAACAGAGCATAAATATTTAGCATGATCTAATTATTAAGTCTCTAAGTATTAAGACTGATTTAATATGAATTGCAAAACTATGAAAAGCAACGTAAGATCTTAAGTGGCAAAATATTGCATATGCACAGTTTTAAAATATGCATTGTACACATTTCAAAAATAAATAAATGGTACAAAAGTAAATTGAAGAATTAAAAATATCTTCATGTTTACACCTTTTAGCCCAGTGTATTACTCTCCTCAGTGACTACATACAGGTAATCATATTGGCCCCAATTCAGCAGAAATTTCACTCAAGCTTTATTTTAGTGTGTCATTACACTGAAGCCAGTGAAACTATTTGTACTGTGTGAAATGAAGCATGTGCTTAATTAAGTCTGCACAGAATTGGTAACACTGTCCTCTCCTTCATCCTTCCCTTCTCTTCCCTCTACTTATGTTTATGTCTCTTATTATTCTTAATCAAATTAGGACCCAACACTGGTGTACTGTTACCACTAACTCTCATGCTGGCCATCGCTTCCCTTGTACCCGGATCTGTTTTTTCTTGTCTTATACTTACATTGTGAACTCTTTGGGGTTGGGATCATCTTTCCTGGTCAGTAGGACTTTTAGGCACTACAGTAATACAAATAATAAACCTACATATTATTCTTTTTCTCAATGCTGTTATTCCTTCCTGGAGTTCTGTCAAAGTCAATGGGAAGTCAGGAACTGTACATACAATAACAAATGTATGAAGGATAAAGCCCTTAGAATCCAGACCACCAGCTCTTCTGGACTGCACTTCGGTCTTAATCTGCACTGTGAATGGCTATCCCTATTACAAATTATAATGATTTAAAAATCAGCCATTATACCTTTAAAATTTAATCCTTCCACACTTAGGGAAATTTTAGCTTACTGAAGTTAAAGGAAAGACTTGCTTAGATTTCAGTGAAAGAAGGTGTTTGAAGTAACAATCGTCTATTGGACAAACTTCTGTTGGTGAAAGAGACAAGCTTTCAAGCCTGAGAGAGCTCTTTTTCAGTTCTCTTCTTTAGCACTCATGAATATCAAGCTGCCATTTTTGCAACAAAAACATATTTTGGAATGAAAATAATTCTGTCACTAATTGTGGAGGAAGACAGACCATCTGTTTGTCAAGAATTACTGTACATTCTTTAATATTATGTATGCTGATTAGGTAAAAAATCTTAAATTGTATATTAATGAATTTGCCTAAATGATTCATGGACAATCTTGTCTTTTATTATGCAAAGTGTATTAAGAAAACTCTGGAGGGGAAAAAAAGGGAATTATGAGTCATATTTAAGTGCATCAAAGAAGGCTTTAAATTAGATTTAGTATGACATCTACTTTATGTCACTGTGGATCATCTTCTCAGAGACCCTTCTGGAGTCATACACAAGAGAAGAACATATCAATAGCAGATACTGACCGAGAGACAGTTTTACCCTGAATCTCACGGTAACTGCTTTACTTCTCAAAGACCCAGCTCGTGTTAGATGAGTACATGAGAATCTCAGCTTTTATTTCCATATGAAAATTTCTAGTCCTCATGATTGCATAGAGAGCTTGCAAATGTGACTTCCTTCCTGCTGGGAAGCATTAAGTGGGTTCTGCTGACTCACTAGGGTGGGTTGCTCATTACCCATCTGGACACATGGGAGGTGGGAGCAGCTCCAGCAGTGGTTAAAGTATAATTTGATGGGCCCTGGAACCTTCCTAATCTCCGGGCCCCCTTCCCAGATTGTCCGAGCCCCCTTCATGCATGTGCGGTAGGCATTTGCAACTACTTCTCAGTACCACATGCATCAGTTATCGCTCCATAAAAATATTTATAATTTTATATGGCGTTTATGTCTATAGCAATTATTGTCACAAACTAGCAAACACTGCATAACACTGTAAGTATTGTGATTAACAACGATGGGGTGTAGGACCTGCCAGCAGCCAGGGCAGGGTGGAACATGTGTTCCACCGGATTTTTCTATTTTTAGGGGCCCCAGAAATCTGGCCTCTCAAATTTGGGGGCCCCAGAACTGCATTCCAGTGCGTTCCCCCTTACTTTAACCCCTGACCTCGAGGAAGGGAAGAGGATCTAAGATGTGGGCTGAGAGGGCTGGAGAGCAGCCGTGGGGCAGCATAGGGAGAAGGTCCAAGAAATGCACCACACAGATACTTCATTTCTATAGTTCAACCATAATTGAACAGGTGCAATTTATTACTGTAATTATTGATGACCAATCTGGGCAATGGGGTGCCATTTCAGCATCCCAGCAAAACTAAACCAGTGTGAATGATACTGAATTCCTTAAATTGTCTCAGCCATAAGATTTCTAGCATAAAAATTTCTGCCGGGATATGTGGGTGTTTCATGTAGAAACACAAATATCTTTCTTTTGTCACCTCTTAAGACCTATTCTGTGACTTGTCATATAGCATCCCATTCCTAGTAGAAAGGCCATGCTAATGTTAATTTTGGAAACCAAGGAGAATTGCACGTTTCAGGTAATACCTTTGTATACTGTATAGTATAAATCAGTGCTTGTCTAACTCTAAGTTTGTACACATTTGGAACTTTTAAGACTCACCTGGCTCCCAAACTAAATATTTCAAAACCTCATCTCTTACAGTGGTCCATGATCTACTATATCGTAAGCAAAATTAATTCCTCCTACATATCCCATAGCAGGCAAAATGCCCTGTACCCTCCGAGCGAACTGGTAAGAAAATCTAATTCTTAGTCCCTGATGATCAGTGAAGTGAGAATGGATTAAATGTATGCAGTGTTGCTGTAGCAGTGTTGTGGGCCCAGGATATTAGATAGACAAGGCAGGGTAAGGTGATTTTTTTTATTGGACCAACTTTTGTTGGTGAGAGAGAAGTTTCCAAGTTTACATAGAACTTGTCTATCTCATCCACAGAAGCTGGTCCAAAAGAAAATATTAACTCCCCCCAGCCTCTCTCTCTCTCCAGTGGACTAAAGACAAGAACAGAACATTTTTTGCTTTATGTATGCCCCACCTCTTCAGTTAATAAGCCATTTTAGGTTTCAAAGATTTTAGGGTTTACAGAAAATCAAGACATTCTGGGAAAAAACAAAAATCCGCAGAGCTGTCCAGACTTACAGCTCTTCAGAGTCAATTCCAAAATTAATTTAGCCCTGATTCTGTTATCAGCTATTTTCTTTCCTGTAGGGCTGCAGAATTGTGCTCCAAACTTATATAAGTAAGAAAAACTCCAAAAAACAGGTTTCTTACCTGTAACAGGTATTCTTCGAGAGGTGTGCTCATGCCCATTCCAATTCAGGTGGACGCGCGCCGCGTGCACAGTCGTCGGAGACTTTTCCCCAGCGGTACCCGTCGGGTCATAGCAAGCGCCCCCTGGAGTGGCGCCTTATGGCGCTGCATAAGTACTCCTGCCGACCCGACCGCCCACCAGTTCCTTCTTGCCTGGTTTCCGACCAGAGGGGTTGGTGGGTGGGTATTGGAATGAGCATGAGCACACCTCTGGAAGAACACCTGTTACAGGTAAGAAACCTGTTTTTCTTCCTCGAGTGTGCTCATGCCGATTCCAATTCAGGTGAGTGACGAGCTGGCCTAGTGGAGGTGGGGGTCGGAGCCTTTCATTGCCGTACTAAGGACTGCTCTCCCCACTGCTGCGTACTCAACGCTCTGCTGGTTAATAGCGTAATGTGCAGTGAAGGTGTGTATAGAGGACAAGGTTGTGGCCCTGCAAATTTCTGTAACTGGGACGTGAGCCAGGAACGCGGCTGAGGAGGCCTGCGCCCGGGTCGAGTGAGCTGTACATGATGGGGCGGGGCGCTTCGCCAGACCATAGCAAGCTTTGATGCATGAGGAGATCCAGGAGGAAATCCTTTGTGATGACACCGGTTCGCCTCTCATTCTTTCGGCTATGGCCACAAAGAGTGGGGGTCTTTCTGAAGGCCCTTGTTCTATCGATACAGAAGGCTAGTGCCCTGCGGACATCTAGGGTGTGTAGAACTCTTTCTCTGTCCTTGGCGTGGGGCTTAGGGAAAAAGATGGGCAGGAAAATTTCCTGGCTGCAGTGGAAGCTAGAGACCACCTTAGGAAGAAAGGAGGGGTGAGGGCGTAACTGTACTTTGCCCTCGTGGAACACGGTGTATGGTGGTTCTGCTGTAAGCGCTTTCAGTTCTGACACCCTGTGGGTCGAAGTGATCGCCACCAGGAAGGCGACCTTCCATGACAAGTAGAGTAGGGAGTATGAACCCATGGGTTCGAAGGGGGGCCCCATGATCTTAGATAGCACCAGGTTCAGGTCCCATGCAGGTGTTAGGCGGCGGGTTTGTGGGTAGACTCTCTCTAGACCCTTGATGAAGCGTGTCATTAGGGGATGGGAAAAAATTGATCTGTCCCTTTCTGTATTGCGGAACACTGAAATGGCGGCGAAGTGCACCTTGATTGATGCCAGGGCTAAGCCGGATTCCTTTAGCTGTAGGAGGTAGTCTAGGATCAAAGGAATAGGGGCCGTGTCTGGGGGGACCCCTTTATCCTGAGCCCAAACAGAGAAGCGAGTCCATTTGGCCGTATACGCTTTCCTTGTGGACGGCTTTCTACTCTCTAGAAGGATCCTTCTGACCTGATTAGAGCACGCCCTCTCCCCTTCGTTCAGCCACAGATCCTCCAAGCCGTCAGGTGCAGGGACCTGAGGTAGGAATGATGTAGGCGCCCGTGGGCCTGGGAGATCAGGTCCGGCCAGTGGGGCAGTGGTATCGGAGGGCTCGCTGAGAGTTGTAGCATTGTTGGGTACCAATGCTGTCTGGGCCATGCCGAGGCAATCAGTATGACTGATGCTCTGTCTCTTTTTGCTTTCAGAAGGACTCTGTGGATGAGGGGGAAGGGGGGAAAGGCATCCAGCAAGCCCTGTCCCCAGTTGAGAAGGAAGTCGTCCAATAGGGACCCCGGGCTGTGGCCTGGGAAGGAACAGAACTGGGGGCACTTTCTGTTTCCCTTGATGGCAAACAGGTCCACTCGGGGAAAGCCCCACCTTCGGAAAATCTCCCACAGCACATCTGTCTGATTGACCATTCGTGACCCTCGAACGTCCGGCTGAGGCAATCTGCTAGGGTGTTTTGAGAACCGGGGAGATGTGAAGCCTCCAGGTATATTGAGTGAGCGATACACTCCTCCCACAACCTCATCGATTCCCTGCATAAGGGTGTGGATCGTGCTCCTCCCTGTCTGTTCAGATAGAACATTGCTGCAGTGTTGTCCGTGAGGACTGAAACATGTAAACCCCGGATTTGAGGCCAAAAGGCGTGGCAAGCCAGACGAACCGCTCTTAGTTCTTTTACGTTTATATGTAATCCTAGCTCTTGCTCGGACCAGAGACCTTGGGTGCGAGCATTGCCCAGATGGGCTCCCCATCCCATTTGGGAGGCATCCGTGACTAGCGTTACGGTGGGATGGGGTTTTAAGAAGGGAACTCCCGACATGACATGTTCCCTGCCCAACCACCACTGGAGTGACTGTATTACCGGGGGAGGGAGCCGGATCACTTTGTCCGGGTCGTCCTTGACGGGGTGGAATGTTGATTTGAGCCACAGCTGCAATGGCCTGAGGTGGAGTCTGGCAAACTGGACTACATAAACGCATGATGCCATGTGGCCCAGCAGGGTCAGGCGAGTTCTTGCTGTGGTGGTTGGAAAGGCACTCATGGATCTTATGATGTTCCCCATGGTTTGAAATCTGGCCTCCGGGAGGAAGGCCCTGCCTCGTGTAGAATCTATGACAGCCCCAATAAACTCGATTCTTTGAATTGGAATTAAAGTTGACTTTGGCTCGTTTATTTGGAGGCC
Organism: Pelusios castaneus; assembly: GCA_007922175.1. Lineage (NCBI taxonomy): Eukaryota > Metazoa > Chordata > Testudines > Pelomedusidae > Pelusios > Pelusios castaneus. The sequence continues at coordinate 19,488,793 of ML685797.1, forward strand.
TAATTTCGTGAAGGTGTCTCTCACGAATGTCACTTGAGACTGCACCTGGTCCTTGGACCGGCCTTTTATCAGCCAATCGTCTAGGTAGGGGTATACTTGTATGCCACGTCTCCTGAGGAAAGCAGCCACCACTGCCATACATTTGGTAAAAACCCTGGGGGGCTGATGTGAGGCCGAACGGTAGGGAGGCAAACTGGAAGTGGTCCGAACCCACTTTGAATCTCAGGAATCTTCTGTGGGGAGGGAATATGGAGATGTGGAAGAATGCCTCTTTTAAGTCGAGGGAGGCATACCAGTCCCCCGGATCCAAAGAGGGGATGATAGAGGCAAGGGAGACCATACGAAACTTCACCTTTCTTATGAATTTGTTGAGTGCTCGTAGGTCCAGGATTGGTCTTAGGCCCCCTTTTGCTTTTGGGACATCTTGTCAAGTATCTTGAATAGAATCCCTTCCCTTGAAACTCCCGTGGGACCTTTTCTACCACCCCTGATTTTAACATCTCTTGAACTTCCTCCGTGAGGAGCTGTTTGTGAGAGGGGTCCCTGAAGAGGGACCGGGGTGGGTAGTGGTGGTGGGGAAGGATAGAAAATTGGATAGAATATCCATGTTTTATTGTCCGGAGTACCCATTTGTCCGAGGTGATCTGGGACCAGGCCTGGTGGAAATATGAGAGCCTGTTGCGGAGGGGGGGGG
>ML685797.1:19489586-19629988 GCA_007922175.1 Pelusios castaneus
AGGGCTTGAAGTGTTTTCTCTGGGTCACCGGTTTGTGCATGCCCAGCGACCTAAGGGTAGCCCTAGAGTCTTTCAGGCTATGTAGCTTTGAATCCGTTTGCTCTGAGAAGAGATCTTTGCCCTCGAAAGGAAGGTCCTGCAGGGTCGTCAGGACCTCTGGAGGAAGGCCTGACGCTTGGAGACAAGAACATCTCCTCATGGTGATGCCCGAGGCCATGACTCTTGCCGCCGAGTCTGCGGCGTCGAGTGCCGCTTGCAGGGATGACCTGGCTACCGCCTTCCCGTCGGTGATCAAGGCTCTGAACTCTTCTCTGGATTCCGGCTGAATCTGTGTTTTAAATTTGGACATCGTGTCCCATGAATTGAAGTTGTACCTGCTGAGGATTGCTTGTTGGTTAGCAGTCCTCATCTGAAGTCCCCCTGTGGTGTAAACCTTCCTTCCAAAGAGGTCCAACCTCTTTGGGTCCTTAGCTTTTGGCGCCGAGCCTTGCTGGCCTTGGCGGTCTTTGTCATTTGCCGCGGATACCACCAGGGAACTTGGTTGAGGTTGAGTGAAGAGGTACTCGTGGCCTGTAGAGGGGGCAAAGTACCTCCTGTCAATCCCCCTTGCCGTGGGGGGTATTGATGATGGGGACTGCCACGGCGTTTTGGTGGTTGTCTGCAGCGTTTTAATGATTGGCAGGGCTACCCTTGACGGGCCTTCTGGTGCCAGTATGTCTATCATTGGGTCGGGGTCTTCCCTAACCTCCTCAATTTGGAGGTTCAGACCCTGGGCTACCCTTTTTAGGAGGGTCTGATGCGCTTTATAGTCCATCGGGGGGTGATTACCGATGGCTTCATTAGCGCCTCATCTGGGGAGGATGAGGAAGACACTTGTTTGCCTCCCTCTGGTTCCCCTTGCGCCTGTTCCCCTTGTTCCAGAATTCCGCCCTCTTCTTCCAGGTGTGAAGCTGGGCTGAGGGCTGCACGCTCCGATATGTCTGGGTTCCATTCTTGTGGTGCCCCGAGTTAGTGTTTCTGTGGAATGCTTGGAATCTGAGAGACTTGGGCCCGCATCTTTAGCTGGTTTAGAGCTTGATGTTATGGACCATTGCTCTGTCCCCGGTTTGCCCTGGGCCTGGTGATATGCTCAGGGGGTCCAGAAGGGCCACTGCACCGGTGCTTGCCAGTGAGTCCGGCTTGGGTCTGAGTCTCTTCGTCGCGGGATTCTGGGTGCGAGTAGGGAGCCTGCCTCTGATGTTATGGACTCGGACCTGGGGGACCAGAGTGGTGCCGACGTCAGCATCTTGGTGTCTGTCCACGAAGGCTGGGGACTATGGCCCTGCGTGCGGTGCCAGGTCAGTGAGCGGTGCCAGGGCGACATTTGTGTGCCTGCCTCTCGGTGCCGGGATCCCGAGCGGTACCGGGATCATGAGTGGTACCAGGGTGGAGAGCGATACCGATGTGAACGGTACCCCGTCTGCTGGTAATATGAGCCTGTCCGGTGCCGATCCTGCGCCCAGCCCCGCGATCCGGAGCGGTGCCGAGACCGAGATCGACGGTGATATTCAGACCCGGATCTGGAGCGTGAACACTCACCTGATCTTGACCGGTGCCGTGGACGGGGACTGTTCCGGGGCCGTGGCTCTTTTAGCCTCGAGGAGGGGGAGCGGCAGTACCCTCTCGGAGACTCAGCTGCACTCCAGGACGAAGGCCTGTATCTGTATGGGGACCTGTGCCTGGACATGGAGCGGTGCCGGGAGGTAGATCTCAGCCTGGAAGGTGATCTGCCCAGGGATGTCAGGTGCTGCGGAGGTGACCGGTGCCGGGAGAAGTGTTCGGGCCTCAGCATGGGGGGCTTTCCCCTGGAGGCGGTTCCAGGCCTTGGCGCGGTGTGCGATGAAGCGGGGGACTATGCTGCCGTCATGGCTATTAAGTCCCGTGCCGCCTCAAAAGTATCGGGAGTAGATGGCATATCCAGATCCCCGATACTGCTCTGCTGCCCCGGGGACCTCGGTGGTGCGGAGGGCCCCTGGGGGCGTGGCGGGCTCGAGGGCTGGCCATGCTGAGCTTGGGTTTCTTGTGAACCCGTGGCCATGCTCTTAAAGGCAGGTGATTTTGCCGGTGAGCGACCCCTCTCGGCCCTATGCCTTTTCCTCTGTGCCAGCGAGAGGGAGCGGTGCCGGAATGGCTTTCCCGCGCTTGCGGCCCTGACGGTGCCCGGTGCCGGGGCTTTCGGTGCTGGGACCCTCGACGATGCCGGGGCACTCTGTAGTGAGGCTCCCACCGTCGAGCCGCCCAATTGGGGTCCCAGCGCTGCCTCTATTAACATCTGTTTGAGGCGTGCATTTCTTTCTTTTCTGCTTCTGGGTTTTAACCCTTTGCAGATTTTGCACCGGTCAGACTGGTGTGCCTCACCCAAACACTTAAGGCAGAGTCATGGGGGTCCCCCCCGGGCATTGGCTTGTGGCATGAACCACAGGGTTTAAACCCTTGGGTCCCGGGCATACCCCAGCCAGGGAAGCTCCAGGTGTCTTACAGTTGTGAAAATCTGCTGAGGAATGCTTGCCTAAGGCAAGTAGGTAGCTCCAGCGACCGTCACTGATGGCGGTAAGAAGGAACTGGTGGGCGGTCGGGTCGGCAGGAGTACTTATGCAGCGCCATAAGGCACCACTCCAGGGGGCGCCTGCTACGACCCGACGGGTACCTCTGGGGAAAAGTCTCCGACGACTGTGCACGCGGCACGCGTACACCTGAATTGGAATTGGCATGAGCACACTCGACGAAGAATAAGTCTCTAGAAATTATTTTTTACTACACATTTGCATCAATGCTTTGTTTCTATAGTATATCTACAATAAACATGTTCCTATGTTTTTAAAACCCTCATTACTTTAAACACAAAGCTGTTTTGGGGAAATGGGAGAGGCGAAGAGTCTGAGGAAAAATTAAATCCTGATTTATGTAGGTCATTCTCTAAAGTAATATTTTCATACTTGTTTATTCTAGCTGAATCTGTGTATAGAACTAAAAAGCAGTTTGCTATCAGAAAAAAGCTGAGAATCCCACCCACTTGTCTGTAGTTCCATTTATACTTTTGTTATACACAACCATTGCACTGAAGGGATATAGTGTACAATACCCCAAATCCGTTTGAAATCCTTATCAAAGAATCAATGACTAGTCCAGCATTTCTCAGATGTGGCCACCAGCAGCTTTTCTTGTGGTCACAGCCGCCTGAGCGGTGATTTGAGGGGAAGGAGGTGGCAAACCAGAGGCCCTTTCCCCAGGGCCACCAATAGGAATTGAGCCCTGCCCCCGTCTGGAGACAGAAACACTGGAGAAGTAGGCAGCCAGTGAGTTCCCCACCTTCACAGGGGCGATAGAGCTCGGCATCAGCCCTGCGGTGGCAAGCTACAGCTGTGGGGCTTCAGGCTCCGCCCCAGTTGCACAGTGGCAGGCTCCAGCTCCAGACTTACCACTGCCATGCTACCCTCACCGCCTTCCTAACGACCTCCCCAACCAGGGCTTAATTTGTCCCTGAGTTTGCTGTAGCTAAGTGAGTGAAAAGTGCAAGCTAGTATACCTGCTGCTGTGAAAAGTGGTATTTGTATGTTTGTTAATTTCACTTTTTACATCAGATTTAGTAGCTAGCTGGGAGGCTGTATAAAAGTTATATTAACATACAACTACCACTTTTCACAGCAGCTGACTTACTAGCTAGCAAATCTTTAAAAAAAAACCCAAACAACAAAAAATAACTTGCAAGGCACCATATTTTTGTTTCTATTCTGTTTAAAGCCAGTAAAGAATATAGACAAGATACATTATGTTTATTGCTGAGTCTGCCAAAAAAAAAAAAAAGCGCTAGATAAATAAATTACAATGATTTGGACACGTATATGTGTATATTTATTTGTTAATTAAAGTCAAAGTTCTTTAAGAAAAATGCCAGAGTGGCCACCAGTAATCACTGGTGACCACATTCTGAGGCTACCCAAAATTTTCTTTTGAGAATTCCATGTCCTCATTAAAGATAGAGGAGGAATGGTTGGGTTGGAAAGGAGAATTTATTACTGGCTCCTTGAATAGAACTGTATTAAATGAATACTTCTGAAGAATTGTGCACCTGATCCCATACGAGTGATAGCAAGTGGGATTGCGTACATCTGTGTGTCCCTCTTTACTATCTAAAGTCTTAGTTCTTGTTATAAAGTGAGGCGATGTAATCCTAAATGCTGCCCCAGTTTATTAGTTGTTGGAAAGCTAATTCCCACTGGAAGAAGCATACAGTAATGACACATACAAGGAAAAGCATAGCAGGTACTAATCAGTCCTCTATGTTACACTCCTGTTTTCTGCTGACGGAATGGCAAGTGGATATATTCTGTCATCAGATGTTTTACAAGGACCTGTTTCCTCATGTTTAGCTGTAGTTTTGAATGCACAGAAATATGGCAGCCCTTTCTTGTGATAAACATAAAAACAGTCTTTGTTTAACCTCTCCGTGGCCAGGAAATCAGTTATTTACATTGAGGATCAGGTGCTTCATGTTCACTTATTTAAAGAAATTGGTGAAATTATTTTAAAATAATTCACCAGAGTAAGCATGAAGCAATTTGGAGCCTATTTATATGTATTCTTACTTCTGTCTAGATCCCCCCTAAAACCAATAATCCAACATGACTGGTTTCAATAGGAGTCATGTAAGGAACGCCTGGAGGTTGAGGCCCTTATTCTGGATTATACAAACAAGGAGTCCTGTGGCACCTGAGAAAGTGAAAACTCTAAAAGAGGAGAACATTACCTTTGGTAATGACAATTTCCCATTCAGACCTGCTCTGATGGTGTCAAAATCTGTATATGAATTCCAGCTCTGCAGTTTCACATTGAAATCTGGTTTTAAAGTTTTTTGCTGAAATACTTAACTGTCATGTCTTTTAACATTTTCACCCTTTTATGTATTGTTCCACACTGTTCAAATCAAAACAACTTGTTTGGTTTGCTGAAAGACTAAACTGACTTGAGATTTACCCTTCTCTGCATGTATATATACGACTAATATATGACAGTTTCCATTTCATGCATCTGATGAAGTAGGAATATACTCACAAAAACTCAAGCAATAAATAAATGTGTTAGTCTTTAAAAGGGCCACAGAACTCCTTGTTTGTTTTGTTGAAATAGACTAACACAGCTACCCCTCTGAATCGGGGCTGTTTCGGTACCAAAAAAATAACAATCAGCTTCTAACACTACTTTGGGTAAAACTCAAAGAAAAAAAATGTGAACTTCTACAGAGATCAGAGCAAAACTACTACATGTTTCCATTTTGGATATGCAGTTCTCTACAATGAATGAATAGATGTTGACTATCTAGCGATACATACAAGTTATAGATTTTTAATCAGTTATAAAGATCAAGTATCTCCTCAAAAAAGAAAAAGGTAGCCAATACTCCTCCTTCCCCAACTTCCCTCCAGAAGAACCAGCCCATACCAAAAAAAAAATTGACTGAACAATCCACCATTGCATCAAATCATATATTAAAAGATATTTTAAACTTATGTCAATATAATTAACAAAATCCAATTTCTATGTAAGCAAAAAGCAAAGCAGAAAAGCAAAGTTTGGTTGAGGACCAAAACTATTATTTCAACAATAAATGTTACCATTTCAGCTATCTAATTTTCAATCCAAATATTAAAAAGAAAATCTACTGTGATAATTACATCTCCTTTATCCACTGATTACAACAAATGTTATTGATTTCAGGCAGAATACTGCCGATAGTGGGGGAGCAGAGTGAGAGCAATCAGCTTCAACCATGTTACTGAGCATGGTCAGTCCATGTGGGTATGCTCAGTACAAACCGAGCAACAAATCTGGGGTGGAGCACATGACCTCACACCCCCTCAGTCATCTCTGATTTCAGCCATGCAAAATGTCCCTGGATACCCTTATAAACTCAGAATAAAGCCAACAAACAGCTGCAGTTCCATCCTGCAAAGACTTACAGACAGGCTTATATTTAAGCAAGTCAGCAGTCCCAATGAATGAATGTTAAACAAATGTATATGTCTTTGCAAGATCAGTATGTCTCTCCACTTCTCTATATACCCACCTGAAAGATAGCCGTTCGATAAAAACAACAAATTCGGTTTTTAAAAGCTTAACAAGATGACAGTATAGTGCTGCTTTTCAGGTTTTTTCCAAGATAACTTTTTAACTTCTAGATTATGCTCAAATTTTGTTTATGTAGAATAATAATAATAGTTTGTTGCCTAGGAAACAAGTCAAGAAGGCATATAAAAATCACATCAATATTCAGCAAGTTCTGACTGAATCTACATGTTCTAAAATTAAGTGATTGTTTTTTTCTTAGTCCCCTATATTTTAAGCAAAATAAAATAAAATTAAAATAAGCATTTCTGTAACTATTTTATTATTGACATCATTATTTCAAGTAAACACCTGTAAAAAGCTGATTGTTATAGAACAAAGTATGTCCATGATCATCATTTTAGGCTTAAAACAATTTGGTAAAAATGAGATGTGTCTGTCACCAGTCAGTGTTCAAACTTTTGGGATACATCATCTACACAGCAACTAAACATTCACAGCCAGCTTGTGCCAGCTGACTAAAGCTTGCAGGGCTCAGGCTTTGGGGCTGTTTCACTGCTGTTTGATGTCTGGGCTTGACCTGAAGCCTGGGCTACAGGATCTTGTGAGCAGAGCACCCCAGAGCTCAAGCTACAGCCCAGCCATGTTTTTTTCTTTGTCCCACAGGGGTACGTCTAAACTGTGAGAAAAGACTCATGGCATGGCCGCGGCTGGCCCAGATCAGCTGACTCTGGCTTACAGGGCACATGCTGCAGGACTTAGAATTCAGGCTCAAGCTGGAGCGCAGGCCCTGAGAGCTTCTCCTCTTGCAGGGCCTCAGAGGCCAGACTCCAGTCTAAGCCTGAATGCTGACACTGCAGTTCTGTAGCCCCACAAGCCAAGCCCCATGGGCCTGAGTCAGCTGACCTGGACTCAGACTCTGCCGGTTGGTTTGTGTGTGTGTTTGGGGTTTTTTGCAGTGTGCACAGCTTGAAATGTAAGCCCAGGATTAGCAGAACTCAAGTTAGCAGACCAGGGGTTTATCAACCTATGGCTTGAGAGTCTACATTTATTCATAATTCCAGGTTATGAATTGCTGAGCCCTTGGGGTCTAGCATTAATGCAGGTCAATGTCCAAATACCCGTATCTCAGACTTCCCAGAATCTCCCAAAATGTGACCACTCTAACCCTTTGGCCATATGTGAGAAAACGTGACTTGACTGTCCACCTAATCTGACTGTCCAGAAAACAAAGAAAGACAGCCCATGGGAGTATAGGATACTGTTGGTTGACTGAGAGTTCAAGTACAATGGGGCTGCATCTATACAATAAAGCAATACGGCTTGAATCCTGGGTCCCAGCTTGACTCATTTTCCACCTCCACGGGACCTGCCATCCCAGCTCCAAGCCAAGGGTTAGTTCAATTTGTGTGTAGACAAAAGGGGAGTTAGGCTTGTGCCTCTTTGAATCCTGAGCTTACACTGCAGTGTCGCCAGTTAAACACTGCTTATCCTGAAACAGAAGCCCCCTTTTACGTTTTATCTGATCACCCACAAAGCAGTTCATAAAATTTTTAAGTTAATGGTATACCAAACTCAAAGAACGATACGGCAGTCAAAAGTTCAGGCAGGAATAAATTATGAGAGAGTCTCAGAGCATTACATTTTCAGGGAAGTGGAAGGGTGCCTGGGAGAGGATGCCTGCAGCATTGATACTTGACTAAAGGAAAGGGAATTTCTAAAACTCAATACTATGAGTTCAGTTTCCAGATGTAAAACCCCCTTGTTGTTTTTCCTTGCTGCTATGGATTCCCTATGTAACCTTCGGGTGGGCTAAAATTCATTTAATTGCCCTTCTCCAGTGCCTCACAGAAATAAACCCCACTCCCTATGGAGAAAGCAGCTGGAGACCCAGGATCCAGTCTGCATGGGACTCGCAGCGAAGACTGCTCAGAGTTACCACCCCACATTAAAATATTACTAAAAACAAACATAACAATGAACTTTATTAACTACTAACTAAATAACCTTATTCTAAGAAAACGAAATACAATTAACCAAGAACAATCCCTACACAAACCCCCACATGAAAGATACTCAAGAGTCCCAAAGTCCAGGTGGAGTTCACGCAACTCTCAGCTACAGTCTTCGTTCGAATGTAGAGGCTTGAGTGGCAAGAAATAACTGTCCTCTTCTTTCTTTGCAGGAATCTTCTGTAGCATTCCATGCAGGCTTTTCCTTCTTCTTTGCAACCAGCCCTCAGTCCCATATGCATGTCTGCAAAATCTGTTGCGGATGACTCCATGGGAGGGAGAAAACATCTTGTTCACTCCTGGCTCAGCTCCTCTCCTGAAAACTGAGCACATGGGCTCTTCTTGAAGCAGCTCCTGCCCACTGTCTGCACAGACTGCTGCTCTCATGTCATCTCACTGACCACACCACATCACACCAGCAGGGAACCCTGTGGAGCATGCTCAAAAATGCTACCACTCCCTGCTTCTAGAAGTTTCTAGCTGTGGGTAGCTAATCTGCCCAGCAACAGTAACCCACCCTCAGTAGGTCTCTTAAAAAGATAGCCTTTTTTAGGCATATGGGTTACACCTACACAGAAAAGGTTTCACGTACGTTTCTCTATCACCGTAACACATTTGTTCAGCACTTTTGATGTAGCATGAAATCTTCATTGCACAGTGTCAGAGAAATCGTGCCTTACCTAGACTTTAGAATAAAGGAATCCCACATCCCTTGTAGGTGGGGAGGCTGTGAAAATGTAAAAATATATAGCCCACTGAAACTTGCAACCTACTTATTATTTAGACTGCCACATTTTAGACCCCAGCCACATGATCTGACTTTTTATGCTCTTAGGCCTAATATACATACCAAGCTACACGAGTTCAGCAAAAGACAGGATTTTTTAAAAATGATTAAACTGTTGTAAACCTCTGCAAGGATATACTCATATTGGTTTTAAACTAATAGATACCTGCTAAATATGAAACTGATGAGAACAGAAGAAAGTGCTTTCCTGGAATCTTCTCTACAATTATGGATCCCAATCAGCACAAAGTTTTATTGCATTCAGAATGAAACAGAGAACTCACTTCTTCAACTTCACTTCCATACAACAGTGGGTAAGATACAAGGCAGGGTGGGGGCAACTATTATTTTGGTAGATGAAAGAAGAGAACTGAGAACACATTTGTTTTGTATATTGGATTTTGTAATTTTGCTAGGTACTATGTGAATGAGAGCTTGGGTCAAATAAAATAGCTACAAATCCTTACTGAGACATTTCCAGTGGACTAAAATCTGACGTATGGACACTGAGGGGTTGTGAATACTGTTCCAGCTTGTAAGACTGCAACAGTAGCCATGGAGGAAGTCACTGAAGCCACGACCCTGTCCCTACATTAGGGAAGAGTGTTCTGTTGGCCCCACTAAGCCCCAAGAAGTTTCTTGCACAAAACCAGGCCATTCCACATTTTGCCAGGAGCGAGTGCATGTATTTCTCCTATCATACAACTGCTGTACTTGTTTATTTTTGTTTGTTTTTCACATCAGTAAATTGTTGCATACGTGGTATTATGAACAGCTAATCCTCTTTTCATTGTAGTGCAATGCATCTGTTTGCCAGAATGATGCAATTGGTACAATATAAAGGCACAGCATCCAATCTCTGTTTAGCCCAATTTTACAGGTATATTATTTGGCAGGAAAGAAGTAAGAGAAAGTTGCTGCTGGAGAAGTTGGTGAGAACTGGATTTTCCATAGTGTACAATACCTGCCATTTGGTGTATTCAAAAGGCCAATAAATTAAAAGATCCTCACAAATATCTTTAAAATGAAGGGATAGAAGTCAACCCTAAGGAGAGATGTTTATGCAGTATCTAAGTGAGTATGAATTTCAAGGGAACAAATACACACAAAGAAATTGTGAAAGAATGTATGGGTATAAGACAGGAGTTAGTGCGTCTGTCATGGGTTATGTGGAAGAAAAAGAGGAATATACTGCATATAAGAGATATAAAGTAAGAAAATAAAATGTATATCAAACAGATGATTACATGTGATCATTGGTCATAACAGACATAAAATAGCCAATTTTAACTATTCTAACCTCCAAAATCAAATCTTTTAAAGGCATAGAAATGGAAACAGAAACGACAGACGGCCTAATGTGCAAGAGCCTTCAGAAACAATAGATACTGTACTTTACAAGCTCTTACACAAGAACCAAAACATAGTAATGTATGTTAAACTGAGTGGAATTATGTTGCTAAATGCCAAAAGACATATCTCTGTATACATAAAGATAAAGCTATCAACTTGAAATTAGTCAAGGCCTACTCTATGCTAGAAAAGTTTGCTGGTTTAGATATATTAACAAAACCTCTTATTGCAGATGCTGTTTATACCCATTCCCAGAACAAAAGCTTTTTTTTAAACACCATAACTATGTTTACATTAGCACTTTTGCTAATAGAGATGTCATTTTGCAAAAAAGAACCAGTATAACTATACTGACAAAAGTCTCTAGTATAGATCTAGCCTAAGAACCCCCAGGACTAATTAAAAAAAAAAAAAAAAAAAAGAAGCATTTTTCAGTAAATGCCAATAATACTTAAAAAGTGTGTTAACATCATATTCGTTTCCTTTATAATGGAACCACCAAAATGGAAAAAATGCACTAGTGGCTACTATATTTGCACCTCCATGGAAAGAAACATTACCGTAAACGTCAATTTTATGGAGTGAAATGGTTGACGGCACTATTTAAAGAAGAACTTAAATAAATGGTTGATTATGAGATGAAAACAGGTATTAAATATGCGTAGGCAGTCTGAGGACACCTGATAACCTCAGGTTATTAAGGAGCCTCTTGTTCACCCAGTTATACCAGTAAGTTCTCCTCTTAAGATAGACAGCATTCCTCATACCTATAACTAATACACAGGTTTTCACTTGCCCCTATTCCATCTATCCTAAAAAGACAAATACATTCCCTATCCAGTAAGTACTCCAGGATATAATACCTCAACAACATGGCTAAAAAACAAAACATCATTTCTGGAAGTTTACAGTACCAGAATCAGAATTAAAATGTTCAGTATTAAACAGCTCATAATGGGCATTACTGAGAGCTCCTTCAAGTTAACCCTCCACTTAAATACTGAATATTTGTATGTTTTCTTGGTCAGTCATATAACAAAAAATCTTAACTCCCTACCAGTTCAAAGCTGTGCTTATTCCCAATATGGAATGAGTCATCCTCTTGGATAAGAGAGAGGTTTTCTCCCTAAAAAACTAACACGAGACCTACCTGCTATTTGAAGATCGTAATTACCAAAAAACATTTCCTTAGAACAATCAAGACACAGTCCCTCCATTTGAAGTTAGTGAAATAGACCAAAAAGAGAAAATTGTATACCAACACTATATCTTTACTTATAATGATGCTTTGATCAAGCAGTTGGCAATTGTATCCTTTCTAGAAAGATATTCACTCCCAGTAACTAACTTTTTCCACAGATTCCAATTACAGTTTCTTTTGCATGGTTAAAGGCTGCACAAGGCTCCTTACTCTGGCAGACTTTATTAACATACATTTCCCAAGAGGCACTAAAACAGACCAAGCACTTGCAGTTCAATGTTAAACTGACCCAAAGTAAAACATTTTAATATAGGTCGACAAACCAAAATGCCTCAAGTTGAGTCAATGTAACCTGAAAATAAATATTTCATTTTAATTCCTTGGCTGGAAAATTTTTTTAAAAATAAGAACAAAATCAGAATATCAATTTTGTGGAAACCATTTTTCACAAGAAAACACTGGGGGAAAATTCCTTACCACTTCTAAAAAAAATGTATTAAGTCAGCCAGCACACAAAATTCAGGAGGATTGTTTAAGTATGAGAAACAGAAAAGAGCAAGTTGAACCCCAGAATGGGAAAGAATCAGTTAGAGCAAGAAAACTAGAATTTTGTTATGTAATTATTAAATACCCTGCAAAACTAACAGCTAAAGTAAGAAATTATCAGAAGCAAAAACCTCTAATATATGTACAGACAATATCACTCTCTTGCATTCACTGATTTCAAGGCCACAAGGAACCATTATGATTCTCCAAGTCTGTCTTCCTGCTTAACATAGGCTATAGATTTTCACCAAGCAATTTCTACACTGAGCCCAGTATCCTGTGGTCAAAGTAGAAAGACATCCAATCTTTAAAGACTTCAAATGATGGGGAATTTACCACATCCCTTGGAAAGCTGTTCAAATGTATGATAATCCTCACTGTTATCCTCTGCATCTTATTTCTCATTTGAAATTTTCTAAGCTCAGGTACTGTCTATTGGAACTTCCACTAACTGCAGTGCATTGTTTTTTAATTTTTAGTAGAAACATCACACTCAATTTAAATATATCATGTTCTCTCTCTCTTTACTGCTTTTTAAATAGAAAGAAACAGAATGATGCACCAAAATAGCATGAGAACAATGCTAACACAGTGGAGCAAAGGACATTCCTACCACGGTTATATTAACACAGCACCAGCAGCTGTTGCCTTACCCAACTGCAGATGAACTGATCTGGTTTAGATGAGCAGAAGATGGTGAAATGTATTGTTGGCTGTTATCCCAGTTTGTTTCTTTGACTCTTAGTGCTTGTGAATCTAGTGGTGGTGTTATGGGATATACCCAGAGTATTTACTTGGTCAGTTTGATTAGGCATCTATATCGTGGGTAAAACAGAACTTGAAAGAAGATGATGGTTATGAAAAGGCTACTTAGGAAAGCTAAAGAGGATTTCCTTCAGAACTGTGGGTCAGGTAATGGAACAGTCATTAAAGAATGGAAAGAGAAATACTAGGGGGATGGGAGTGAGTTCTGGAATAGTATCCCTGAATAAGTAATTTTCACGTACCAGCATTAATATTATATGCTTGGTCTGCCACATCTTGGCTCCGTTCCATGACAGCCAGTACTCGCCCTGACTAATGCAAAATTTTGCTTATATATAAAACATATCCAACTTGTCATTAGGGCAAACATTTTGCTTACATCCCTTTCACAACACCTATTGTCCACAAAAAAGATCCAGCTCCTTGGTTTGCTGTATCTACTTAATAGTGTAGTGCACTGAATGACAAATACAGTACAAATGTCAGCAGCTGACTGCCAAGTCATATTTTGTCAACTCTGACAAGTCACATGACCAGCAGCCTGAGGATAAGCAAGTTGCTGCCACAGTGCTCACAGAGCCTGTCTGCTCAGAAAGCAAGAGACTAGGACAGAATACTGTATAGAATCTGCAGTGTACAATATATTCCGTTAGATTATTCATGGCAGGACGTTTTATTCATTCATTTTTTCAAATGGTTAAAGTGCTAACAACACGTTCCCACACTATACAACAAAAGTGTCCATAATTTTCTGCCCTCTTTGCACCTTTTTAGGCTTGCCATAAGCCGGTATGGACCAAAACTATTCCAAGCATATGTACCCAGTGAAACAAGTTAAAAGATGAATGCTCATTTAATAAAACTATGTGCAAATCTAGACTGCTCTTTTGGTATTATTGTCCCTTCCCTTTTAAATTTTTATTATATAGGGTTCGACCAACTGCCAGCTCAACAGTCGCTTTAATTCTTCCCTTTGCATTAGTATTACACTAACATAAATCCAGTCTCAGTCAGCCAGCTGAATTGTGATTATAGATTAGTCAGCCTCATGTGAACAGGTGGCGTCAGCTATGCATAACCATGTTTCTACTTGCAGTTTTCAGAGTTTATGGACATTAAATTTCTGCCCATTTTGTAATTTTCAGGTGACAGGATAGGCCTGGAAGTACATATGCATATACACTCTTAAGCCCTATGGCCTGCACTCTTGAGAGTAAGGGACTTGTTACTGCCATCTATTTGTGAAAAAGAGAGAGGGCATATAAAAATCTACTTGACAAACTGTCAAAACTTCAGCTTGGAAGAAGTTCTAGAGAAAAGGAGCTCTCTACCACCTCTTATTGGTGAAGAAGGGAAAGTATGGCTCAAGAGAGTTATTTACATAATTTATCTACCCAGAAATACTGCAGTTACACTCTGGAGAGTCAGGAGAACTGTGACAAACTCCTAATTAGGGGGGACTGGGACTGAACTCAGAGAGGGAGCAGTAAGGGGCTTCTACATCAGGGCAAGGAGCGGATTCTAGTGGCAAGAACTCTGCTCAAGGGTCCAATGTCCCCTGAAGACTTTTTGAACAGATGGTGCAGAAATGATTGTCCAGGAAAAGTCATCACAAAGGTGGCTCTTTGCTTAAGCCACAGAGGGCAGCAACAGAGCTGAGAGGAAACCCCAGTGAGAATCTACCTACCCCAGGAGTGTCAAACTCATTTGCTATGACAGGCTAGATTTGACTTAATGTACTTCAAGGGGGACATACATATCATAAATTGAAATACTGTGGTACTCTCGCAGCATTGCAGTGTGCTGTGTATGCAAAACTGCACTTCACGACACCTACTCTCTCTGTTAGGGAGCGAGTGGTCTCGCGGAGAGCAGGCTCGCATACCCAGTGCTCCATGATGTCATGAGCCCCGACACTCTTGTCAGGCATTGCAGAGCACTGGGTATGCAAGACCCCTCTCTCTCTCTCTCTCAGGAGAGAGAGTGTGATCCCATGGAGTGCAGTCACAGGCCGGATGGAAGAGGTTCCTGGACCACATTTGGCCCGTGGGCCTCATGTTTGACACCCCATAAAGCTGAAAGGACTATGGCTGGGTTTAGAGCATCCAGATTAGAGCAGGCAGCATTTTCCTTAGGGGCTGTCTGACTGCACTCTCAGGCTCTGGGACTACACTATCCACTGACACCAAGCCACGAGTGGGATTTAGCGGCACCGGAATAGGGGAAAATACATGTTAAGGGGCATTTACTCATCAGACACTCACTAGAATGTCAGAATCTGAGTTAAGGATTTACTGCCAAAGATATATTTACCTATTATCAATGTACATGTATAGTAGCTGTTTTGTCCCCAAGTTGATTTCCTTGCCCCAATGAAGTTTTCACTTGCTTTATAAGCAGACTCAGTTCTTGCAAGCAGGGATGTATTACCTGCTAAGGATGTCTAAGGAAGGTATCTAGTGATCCAAGACATACTGGGTGAGGATTTATGCAAGTGGTGAAAGACAGAGAAGCAATCCCAGCCCCTTGCTCAGTTTCTTTTCTCTTGAAGAGTTCAAGGCAGATCAAAGAACTTCTCTTCCAATTCTTAAACAATAATACAACATTGACCTCTTGTCTTATTGGCTATATACATTTCAAAGGTTAGTTGCAGTCATAAAACAGGAACTCATGGCCAAAAGGGACAAAACAGGCAGGGCAGTGGTTGGGAAGCATTTTTTTAGCCTCTGTGGTATATTAATATCTCTGTAAGAGAAAAGTTTAGCAGTCAGCAGTGCTGAAGTAAGGATGCTGGGATCATTACAGAAACAATTAGACATCAACTTGGAAAACGTATTAAAGTACACTCCCCAAATGGCTGCTCTGCAACAGGCCAAATAATAATGAAGATTCATTCTTCATGACAGTGTCTATAGGAATTTTACTCTGCCAACAAGCAGCAGTCTAATAAATGTCAGTGCCAGTTGATTAGGAAACATTAATATTATGAAGACAAAGTACGTTCACCTTCATAAAGAGAATAAAAGACAAAATGCAATGTCAGTCAGCCTGCAGGTTTAGCAACTGTGCACTCTGCAGTACACGAGAGACCTTGAGAAGTGGCATTCAGGCACATCCCCTAAGGGATGAGGCTGGTCTCAAGGTGGGAAAATGGAAGCAGCTGACTGCACAAATGCACCTCCCCCACCACAGTCAATCTATGAAACAGTGTTGGTGTCTGCGGCCAGAAAGCTCATTTTCCCTGATGATAGAAAAACACTGCACACACAGACACATCTCAGAGAGAAGCGGGGTAGTGAGAGAGACATTCAGAATGACTCCTGGAGGCTCTTAAAAAAAAAAGATAAAGGTAATAATAGAATCTAGTGGTGAAATCAACAGTACTATTCACTTTTGAAAACTAACACGTGTGTGTTTGCAGAATCAGCGTCTTAAACACTATCTGAACAAGTTTAGGAAATCTCTTGTGTTATCATAGAATCATAGAATCATAGGGTTGGAAGGGACCTCACGAGGTCATCTAGTCCAACCCCCTGCTAAAAAGCAGGACCACTCCCCCTAAATTATCCCAGCCAGAGTTTTGTCTAACCGAGCCTTAAAAATCTCCAAAGATGAAGATTCTACCACCTCCCTAGATA
Organism: Pelusios castaneus; assembly: GCA_007922175.1. Classification (NCBI taxonomy): domain Eukaryota; kingdom Metazoa; phylum Chordata; order Testudines; family Pelomedusidae; genus Pelusios; species Pelusios castaneus. Next base: position 19,505,991 of record ML685797.1, read on the forward strand.
GCCCATTCCAATGCTTCACCACCCTCCTAGTGAGAAAGTTTTTCCTAATATCCAACCTTGACCTCCCCAGCTGTAATTTGAAACCATTGCTCCTTGTTCTGTCCTCTGTTACCCTCGAGAACAGCCTAGCTCCCTCCTCTTTGGAGCAACCCTTCAAGTAGTTGAAGGTTGCTATCAAATCTCCCCTTGTTGATAACGCCTATCCTGTAAGCCGACTTTAATAAGGCTCTGCATGAGCACAGTGGTCTGCACGAATAGATCTTCATGCCGGACTGACACCTAACATAGTTACAGGATTCATTTGAGGAATCATCCATATCCACATCCACACCCACACCCCCAACAGCTGCCAAGAACTAGCATCTTTGAAGCAAAATATATGTTTCTTCTCAAAAACTATTCATTTTAAATATATTATAAAACAAAGAGAAATAATTTCCATTATATTACAAACTATAAGTTAAGACGAGTCAAAAGCAAAACCTTGGATCAGAACACTCAAACTTTAGGGAAAACTGGAGCCACCTGTAAATCCAAAGTTTTAAGTTGTCTCCTTGTCTCTGTATGGAACTACAATTCTAGACAGCCCTGGATTTTGGGGAGCTCAGATATAGATCTAAAATTTATAATTCAGGTCCGTATCAAACTATGATACAGAACGTGTTTTGATTGGTTAGATTAGAAAAACACATTGTGTCTGTTTTGCTTTCCAGAGAAAAACTTTTTATCACCATTATCAGAAGAATACATACACAAAACATTTCTGATTCCTAAAATGGAGGGTTTGGTTTTGTTTTTTAATCTAACCCTCTTTCTGCAGTGTAAACTACTATTTGCGCTCAGATGGCATGACTATTCCAAGGACACGTTTTTCACACATTCTTGACTTGTTCACTTACATTTAATCTTTATTCTACAATCTTTATTTGGCCACGGTTTAAACACTACTCTCTAATTTTAAGAGATTGATTTTAGGAACAATTCACAGGTCTCAATAAATAAGCAAATTTAGATTCATTATTTTGGATGTGTAGTTGGGATTATTTTTTCCAGCGAGCATTACTTTACACATATCAGCATTGAACTTCATCTGCCATTTTGTTACCCAATTAAGTGAGATTTCTTTGCAATCTTCACAATCATCTTTTGACTTATCTATCTTGAGTACTTTTGCATCAGCTGCAAATTTTGCCATTTCCTTCTTCACCTCTTTTTTAAGATCATTTATAAATATGTTGAACAGAACTGGTCCCAGTCCATATTCGTAGGCCCCAGCTATTTATCCCTCTCCATTGTGAAAACTGACCATTTATGCCTACTCTTTGTTTCTTATGTTTTAGCCAGCTACTGTTCCATAACTCCTTACTTTAATTTGGTGACAGACCTTGTTAAAGGCTTTCCGAAAGCACAAATGCTCTATTTTAGTGGTTTTCAAACTTTTTTCCTCTGGACCCAGGTAAAAAAAAAATCATTCATTCATGCAACCCAAAAATTACATCTTTGATCAATGCATTCCAGTTTGGCGGTGGCAGAAGCGGATGCCGCGACACAGTACTGGGTCCCAAACCTACGTTTGAAAACAACTGCTCTATATTGAGTTCATCACCCGTTCCACATGCTTTCTGTCAATCTCAAAGATTAGTGAGGCAAAATTTCCCTTTAACAAAGTTCCTCTTGACTCCTCCCCAACAAATCATGTTCATCTATGGATCCAATAATTCTGTTATTTACAATAGTTTCAACTAATTTGAAATTAGACATATATTTCAAGGGATCATTCAAGGTGAACTACTTATTTTAAACAATCTGTTCTACCTTGCATTTAGTTGTGACACTCTGAGCACATCTCCCAAACCTGAGAAAGAGCTCTGTGTAAGCTCAAAAGCTTGTCTCTCTCACCGACAGAAGTTGGTCTAATAAAAGATTTAAAACGCCTTCCCTATTTAGATGTCTAGCATTTGTATATAAGCCCTTGTAAAATTCATCAATATTCTGTTGCTTGCCTTAAATGGGACTAACATTTGATTGCTCCTCACTAACTCCTATCTGTACTTTACCAATTTCTTTCCTCTTTATTAGGATATACAGTTCACCCTTTAATACTTTCATCCTTAGGGGATGTTTCAGGCCCATCCCTGCAGGGTGGGGGGCCAGCAGGGCAACCATCATAGGCCCCGCGGTTCCATGGGCCCCCCCCACTACCCCTCTACTCCCCACCCCCGCCCCCCCTGCCTTCAGCAGCAAGCAAAAGGCAAGGGGTGGGGAAGCAGAGCCCTGCCTTTGGGCCAGCATAGCCCAGGGGCAGAGCAGGCTGGTCCAGGGGTGGGGCGGGGAAGTGGAGTCCAGCCGCTGGGCCAGCCCATCCCACCCCTAGGGGCAGAGTAGCTGGTGTCGGGGCAGGCTGGAATGTGGGGTCTGGCCTCTGGGCCACCCCGTTCCACCTCTGCCCCCAGCATGGGGGGGAGGCGGGGCCCCGCACAGGCCGACTGGACCAGGGCCCCGCTCCCCTAGGGACAGCCCTAGGATATTTGTGCCTAAATGATATGTTCTTCTGAACATGTTGGCCTCCCCCAGCCCTTAGTTTATAAAATCCTCCAAATTTTAAATTTTACATGTCAACAGCATGGTTCCATTTTGGTTTAGATGGAGCCTATCCTTCCTTTATCAGCTATTCTTTTCCCCAAAGTCCCACAATGTATCATAAACCTAAGACCCTTCCTCCCTACACAATCATTTAATTCATACATTGAGACCCTGCAATTCTGCCTGAAAGCATTTCAGAGATCCTGGGACTTTAATTCTTACTTAGAAATTTAAATCTGCCCTCCAGGAACCCTCTTGTAGTTTTCCATAGGTCATTGGTACCTACAGGTATCATGACCACTGGCTCCTTCCTGGCAGTGCACATAAATCTGTCTAGAGTCTCTTAAGATCCTCATCTCCAGCAGGCTATCAATCAAGTGGCTCTCTTGATCATCACAAATCCAACTGTGTAAATTTCTAATGAGCGAATCGCTCATTTCTATTACCTGGCTTCTCCTAGTAACTGGGGCTTCCTCAAGGATACCATGACATGAGCTAGAACAGTGGTTCCCAACTTTTTTGGTTCAAGGGCCACAAATATAATTTTTAGACCCCTTAGAGGCCACCAGTTGATTTAATTAAATTTACATTAAAATTAAAGTAATTCAATTCAAATTAAATTTTAATTAAAATTAATAAAAATAAATCAATTTTAAATAAAATTTTAATTAAATAGACTAGTTTTCACACATACACTTGCACACAGGGCAGGTATTTGTACATGCTGCATTCAGTGCAAAAAACTGGCTCACCCCCATTCTGCTCCTGGACTTCTGCCTACATTCTCCTTTTATTGTTCCAGAAGGGGAAAGGGAGGGTTGTGGCTTATTTGGCCTAAATTTAGAATATTTTTTTTAAGTGCATCTATCTCACACTGCCTCTCAAACTCTCTCGCAAAACTCCTCTGTTTGCCAGTGGCTCTGGTTGCTTAGGAGTTTTTTAAAGCTCTGTACTCCCTGAGTTAGTCCCTTGCCAAGGGATCCTAAAGGGGTTAGGAAACATGCAGAGGGCTCGGAGGTTATGGCCTAGCCATGATACTGCAGAAAATAAAGCTGTTGATCTGCTAATTATACTTTTCAAATCACTGCTTTTTACAATTAAAACTAGATTACCACCAACTCTAACCAAATGAAGCTCTCTTGTTCCCCTCCCACTGTAGCCTTGAAGCCAAACCTTAACCCTGAACCCTCCTCTCCAGAATGCAAAGTCAGCACCACCCCCATGTGTTTTCACCATTCTGCAATAGCAGCAGATAAAGGAAAGGAGATGAGGTGCTAAGTCCAGGACTTCATGGGGGCATCATTAGGCAACTGGTTATACCAGGTGGAGACATCTGATGATTATGCTGTTAGGAAAAGATGTAGGGCACATAAATGGGACCAATAAGTTGCATCATGGATTGGAATCTTCTTCTAAGTTATGCCTGGAGTGTAGGGGTTGTCTGGCATCATTCATGTCCTCACTTCAATGGGAGATAAGTTAAATATTATCCTGTGTATTTTTTAAACCTAGAAAAATAATCAGTCTTGCTATGGATTGTTCTGAGTCTTCATTTAAAGAATGTCATTCCTTAGAAATCTGTTAATTACTAATATCACTAACTTCTATTTGTTAGATATGTCTGACACTTTCTTTGTATTAAAAAACAAGCACTACAAAGGTGTGAGTTAAAGACTCAATTTTAGAACTTCCTGCTTTCTAACTTTTTCATAACCTATCACTTATTGAAAAGTAAAACTGGGTACTCATCCCCTTTCTTTTTTGGATGCAAGCACTTTTAAAGGCCCTTTTGTTTACTGGGTAATATTTATTTGTTTGAAGGAAAGGAGGTTATTTGTCAAATACATACATAACTGCTCAGGTTGCTAAAGGCCCAGTGAAGTAGAGCCCTGCAGATCCGCGGATATCTGCTTCTCATCCACAGATATCCGCATCCGCGGGTGCAAATGCGGATATCCACAGACCTGTTGCTGCGGATTGTGGCTCGGGTATGGATACTATTTTCATCTGGTCACAGCTGTACGTGCAGAGAGCACCACTGCTCCGCCCAGAACATCCGACTGGTTACAGCTGCAGCCCTCACTGAATCCAGGGACCAGTCCAGGAGGAGTAACAGTTGCTCCCCCTCCCACGTCCCCCACTGCCGGCCACTCCCCACAGCACCAAACAGCTGAGTGATCTCAGCAGCCCCCATTTCACATGGCCAGCCCTGGCAGAATAAGAGTTGCTCTGATCCGGGCTAGCCGGGGCTCTGAACAGCATCGGGCTTTTACTGGCTCATCCAGGTCCTGGGTCCCGCCCCCAGCTGTCCTTCAATCATAGCATCATAGAATAATAGGGATGGAAGGGACCTCATGAGGTCATCTAGTCCAACCCCCTGCTAAAAAGCAGGACCACTCTTACTACATCACCCCAGCCAGGGTTTTGTCTAACTGGGCCTTAAAAATCTCCAAAGATGAAGATTCTACCACCTCCCTAGATAGCCCATTCCAATGCTTCACCACCCTCCTAGTAAGAAAGTTTTTCTTAATATCCAACCTCAACCTCCCCAGAGCACAGCCCCTCAGAGCTGGTGTTCAGTTTCAGTGGCCAGTCCCCACCTCCACTAATCAGCTGAGAAACTGCAGCAGCCCAGACTTCCCAGCCCAAACCCAGGCAGAACAACAGTTGCTCAGATCAGAGCCAGCGAAGGCTCTGAAAAACACTGGGAGCTGTTGGCAACTCTCTCCCCTCTCAGCTGTTTCTCGGGCTCCCTGAACCTAGCTCGCCAGAGCCGACGCATGTCAGCTGATGATGGGCTGCTGCTTCCCACCTTCTCTGGCTGCCAGCAATCTGATCGCTCAGCTGAATGAATGACCTTGCCCATGCTGAACAGTTGAGTGACCTGATCTTCGCTCTAGTAGGTGGAATAACCAGGTGTTCAAGGCCAGCAGGGCTCTGAACAAACAGTATTGGGAGCTTCTGGCTAGTGCCGCCCTCCCTGCCCCCTTCATACCTAAACACAATTCTCAAATAATACCTAACCTTCCTACAGTAGCCTTTATATAAGTGTCACTTTCATAACTGTACACAACAAACTTTCACTAGTTAAATAAACCACATTTTGTGAAAACTTAAAAAAGGTTCTTTTTGTTTTTCAGGATGCTTCAGTTTGTACAGTGGCAGAAAAGTGTGGCACAGCGAGGGAGGGCAGGAGGGCATGTGGGGTAGCAGAGGAAAGTGTGTGGGGTGAGTGGGGAGAAGGGGATGGTCAGGGCTGCAAGGGAGGATGGAGTGGGGTGGCAGGGGAGCAGGCCAGGGCAGGAGAGAAGAGGGATGGTAGAGACGGGAGTGGTGGCAAGGTAACAGGGGAGGGCAAGGGTGGTTGTGTGGCAGGGGGACGCGTGGGGAGAGTGGAGGTGACCAAGACAGGGGATGGCTGTGTGGCTTGGCAAGAGGGAGCATGGGGAGCAGGGCAAGGGATGATGTTAAGAAGGGCAGGGGTGGGGGGAGGAGTAGGAAGGAAGCCATGCACCCAGGTAGTGGGACTCCCAATACTTCCCTTCCCCCTCATAACCCTCACCAGCTCCCTGACCCCTTCCTCCCATTCCTCACCACTCTGGATCCCAAATTCAGCTGGTGCAGTGCAGGCTCCCCTTCACTATTGGCTACCTGACCCCTTCCCTGGCCCCCCAACCTCTTTCCCTGCCTGTGCTGTGTGGGCTTCCCTGACCCCTTCTGCAGGCTCCCTTTCCCCAGCCACATCAGCTCTCTGACCCCTGCTGTGCCATGCTGCTGCGTGGGCTCGCCGACACCTTTCCCCATGGGCTCTGCTCCCTTCCTCCCCTTCCCTTTCCACTCGCAGGTTCCTCTGCCTCCTCCCTGCTCTTTCCCCGTGGGCTCTGCTCCCTTCCTCCCCCCTTCCCTTTCCATTCGCAGGCTCCTCTGCCCCCTCCCTTCTCTTCCCCCCATGTGCTCTGCTCTCTGCTCTGCTTCCTCCCCCCTCCCTTGTCTTTCTTTTCCCAACGTGAGCTCCTGTCCTTCCCCGTCCTCTCCCTGTCTGTCCCTGGGTACCAATTCTCCCCTTCCCCGTCCTCTCTTCTCCCTGTCTGTTTCCACATGTCGGTCTGCTCCTTCCCTTAAGGGATGTCAGTTGACCAATCAGATTCAAGACAACCCACCAATCAGAATAAGCCAAACCCACCAACCAGGAATTGGTGTCCTGCCTGAAAGGAGCTGAATCCAGCCCCTGCAGCAGTTCTCCAGCCAGGCCACTCCACCCTGTGGTTGTGTGCAGGGCAGGAAATTTAAAAGGGCCCCTCCCTGCCCCTGTTCCTAGGCTCCTGCAGCAGTGCTCCACGGGCCACATGAAAGCCCTTGACAGGCTGGAATTTGGCCTGCGAGCTGCAGGTTGGACAAGTCTGAACTAAAGAAACGGCAGTCCGAGGTTGATGGAAGATCTTACTCAACCCAAATGATACAAGGCAAAGAAAAGATAGGTTTGTATCACAAAGCACTGTATGTCCAGAGAAGTACAGCATACAGCACACAGACTACAATGAACTGCTAGCTGTACTGATCTTATCAGACACTTCAAGCATTACCTCTTGGGGAAATGGTTGACTCTGAGGATGTAGCATACATCCCTGAGGAGGCTGTAGAATTTATAGCATCCAGAAGGACAGCTGGCTTGATGGTTAGCACAACTATCTGACTTGGATTATAAAACTGTGCATTGCCCAAGGAAAGCATATCATCATAATGCAACTGCTCTGTTATACAGAGCTGAATTCAAGTCACAAGAGAAATCAAGGTGTGGCAGATCACTGTGCTTGGATGCAGGAATAATGATCTTATAAGCCAAGGTGGTGTTAAATTATTTTTAAAAAATTCTGCATGGCTTCTACCTTAAGAGCTGTGCTACTATAGGGGCTGAGCAAAATCTTAGTTCTTTCTTAAAACTTCAATAGAAAGTGAAGTACTGCATCTGTGCAGTGGGACTGCTGCTGAGTTGCCCAGGATATGTGCACAATGCAAGCTTTTCAAACACAGTTTACCAGAAGTCCGCTGTGTTTGAAACAATGGGCACTTGTCCTCACTGAGAACTAACTCATTCACAAGTAGGACATTTTAAAATTAGTTGATTTGTAATTATCTGATCATGAAGAGATTTGGAAAAATGTTTTAGACCATGGAAAATCATTTTTATTTAGAATATTGAAAACTGAGGTCACTGAAAAAACAGCCAGAGTTTTATCAGACTTTCCTAAAACATGCATCTGTGGGTTCAGAACAATCATGAAATAACGTCAGCCCAAAGTGTAAATCCCTCCCACCTTCCCCCAAAGTTATATCTCCTATTTTCAGGGATGATAATCAAGGACAACTATAACTAAAGTATCAACGCAACATAAAATTTCCACAAAATAAAAGTATAGCATATGCAATAATTAAAAATGCCAGAAAAAAAATTACCATAAATAAATTTCACCTGAGCAACAAGTTAAAAATACAGCAATGTTTGCAGCTCTATGTGAACAGACAACCCTATTTTTATTTACTGAGAAACTAAATAATAGTACTAATAGTGGCCAAGGATGCCCTCTCTCATGCTAAATGACATAAGACAGAGACTTTTCATAAGGAGGTTTCTGCAAAGTTTTCTAAAGATCACCTCAGCCAATTTCAGAGAAGATTCCCACAAACGTGAAAAAGGTCCATGGGATCCACAGGAGGACAGACTCATCCGCACAAAGTCTTGTGCCCCTGCAATTTTCTCTCCCTTCTTTTGTAGCATGAGTCCAGAGAACAGCTACAAGAATGATTAAAGGATAAGAAAACATGCTTTATAGGGACAGAATCAAGGAGCTCCAGCTATTTGGTTGAATAAAAAAAACATTGAGGGAGGACTTGATTACACTCTAAGTACCTACATAGGGAACAAATATTAATAATGGGCTCTTCAATTTTATCAGAGAAAGGTAATAGACAATCCAATGGCTGGAAGGAAGCTGCAGCTAGATCAATTCAAACAGGAAATAAGGCATAAATTGTTAATAGTGAGAGTCATTAACCACTGGAACATGAACCAAGGGTTATGGTGGATTCTCCATCACACTCACATTTTTAAATCAAGATTGAATGTTTTCTACAAGATGTGCTCTAGGAATTATTTTAGGGAAACTCTATGGCTTTTGTTGTATAGGATGTCGGACTAGATGATCACAATAATCTCATTTGGCCTTAGAATCTATGACTCTAGATTACCAGGGGCTTTCAAATCATGCCACCCAGATATAGCAGTTCCTGGGGACTCTGGGAAGGTACTTGGGGAAATCTCAAAAAAGAGTTTAATAGAGCTACAACTGTATTTACTTTTCTGCATATTTTCCAGTATCCTCCACTTCTTGTCCACAGCCTGGCCCCAGCTCAAGGCCAGACCACATATCCCTTCTTCATGGAGGAGATCCATATGTGGAGGAACCTCCCATGTTCAGTTCCAAGGGGAAATGATCTGGCCACAGCTGCTTTTGTTCTAAAAGTACATAATGCCAAAATATTTAATATGATAACGTACAAAGCCACCATTTAAAAAAGGTTTCAACCACCAAATTCAGAGGGAGTCTAGAGCAAAGAGGCAACATCTGAACAGTCGTTTGTAAAAATGCTTAATGAATGCCTTACAGACAATTCTGGGAAACTTTTTCCATATCATTTATACGCATACAATTCACTGTCACCTAGGGCTTTCCAAACATCATTGTGTTGCTCTTCAGAAGTGTGTCCATAATCCAAGAATCGCAATAACTCCCACTAGAGGTGTATCCCATTCTTCACAATCTGAACAACGATAAAAGAGAATGTACAACTAGAAACCCCTCAACAGAAAGAAATCTACAGCACTGAAGTCAATTGCAAAACTCCCACTGGCATTAGTGGTGCAGGATCAGGTTTTGTTCTAGACTGAAATGAAAAAGCAGTGTCAATTAAAATTACATGACAAAAACCGAATGTGCTCTAAACACTTCTTCCCTTCAGTTTTTTAAAAATCTAAGAAAGTGTTGGAACAAATATTTCTCCAAAAATAAAAATGATTCTTATTTTAAGCCTGTTAATCCTTAAGAAGTTTTAATCAAAAGTACATTCCAAAGAGTAGTATATTTTTTTCAGTACAACTGAATACAGAAATCATCTGATTTCTATTATTCTAAAACCTGCGTCATTTTAAAATCTAGACTAATTTTCCACTGCATTTCTGCTAATGCCAAAAAATACTATATGATTCAATTCATAACACAAATAGTTTTACTAATACAATATTGCAAATGACTAGTGTTAGCTGCATTTGTGGTCTAAAGCAGCTGTCCCCAAATATTTTACCCCATGCCCTCCCTTAGCCTGTCCATGCCCCTCCGCCCCAATGATCTCCTCCAGCTAGAGCTGGGAGTGGGAGCATAGGAGGGGCTGGTGGGCTGTCGCTGAAAGAGGGGCCACATGCGGGGACCTGTGCTCAGAGGCAGGGGCTGGTTGCTGAGACCATGAACTGCAACTGGAGGCTGAGCACCGAGGCCACGACACTGTGAGTAGGGCCGAGCACTGAGGCCATGCACTGCCGCCGGGGGGAGGAGCTGAGACTGTGCTGAGCTGGGAGCTGGGGCCATGTCCAGGCCCAGAACAAAACTCAGGGCATAGTGGGGCTGGGTGGCGCTCCTTCCCTAACCTCCATGGGGTGCTGGGCCGTGGCCACACCCCCTCCAAACATTCCTCTGCACTCCCTGCAGTTGAAGACCACTGATCTAAAGTATCAGCACCATTCCTCTCATAGACTACCTTCATTTATTGCAAGGAACAGTGTGTATAAATGTGTGCTGAGCTAGCAGAATGTTATTTAACTCTCTCTCTGACAAATCTGCAAGCATCAGATCCCACAGCAATGTATTCAAAAGGTCTCCAACAATCAATCAAATGAACAGGAAACCAATAAAGCACCTTACTGTCCCTTCTCAGGGATCGTTAATTTATTAACAGATTTGCACATAAGAAGTTGCCTTTCTATACGGTTGTCATTTTGTAATGGAGAAACCTCAGAAGTGCTTCATGGTTTACATCACGCATACAATTAATTTTAATCAATGAAACAGGCCATCAACTGTACTGCAATTTTGACCTAGTTCAAGCAGTTTAGCAGCATTCAGATGCCGCCACAAGATGAAGCAAGTATTTTCCCATCTGCACCCCCACCTAAATATTGTGAGCAATTATTTGCTTTTTTCACATTCCTGGAAGCTTTCCCACCCAAAAGCAGCACTTCTGGTAATGGTACGTGGCAATGGAACCTCACACATACTTAAAAGCTCAAGAAGCTATCATCATCCTTTGAAACTAATTATTCTTCTCATAAATGGCAAATAACGATGGTGAAAAACATAAAAAGGTTTGTGATACTGTAAATTTCATCTAAATTCTCATTTGCGGCATTACCAATACTATTACTAGCTGTATGTTAACCCTGCACATCAGACTCCCTTTCTCAGCAATGAGGCGACAGGGCTTGGTTGACTACACCACGATGACCCTTGCACATTCAATTCTAGGAACAAGGAAATCTCATCCTATTCAAGCTGGATTGGTTATTTCCACATGAGGCAGATCAATATCTGAAACAGACAAATGACTCTGTCTGGGTACGTCTAGCTGCAATAAAATACCCAGAGCACCAAGTCTCAAAGCCTGGGTCTACTCTGTGATTAAAGGGCCACAGCAAGGGTTGGGCTCATGGAGTTTGGGCTGAAGGGCTAAAAAATGCCATGTAGATGTGTGGGCTTGAGCTGGAACCCTCCTCCCTGGCAGGAGTAGACATACCCTGTGATTTCAATTTCACTTACTAAGTTCTTCGATGTATTTGTATTTGTACCAGCAAATTGGGCCTAGATCCCTTACAGATACTGGTAAAAATCCAGTAAACAACTGCTATAGACAGAGCTGAATGAGATGGTTAGTGCCCCCCTAAGCAGAGGCAAGAAACCAGTTTCCCTCAAATGAGAAGTTGTCAGGCCTTGGCTTAAGAAATCATCTCCTGATGCTGTCCCTAACTTGCTCTTTTTGGTAAAGGATATTGAAGTAAGTCTATCGCCCCTGAGTTCTCTAATTTCTGCCCTAAATATGGTACAGAGATGGCACTAGTTTCATCTGTTGATAATCTTCTCATTTACATGGAAAAAGGAAAGCTTCCTGTGCTGATATTTTCATATCAGTCTTTGGCATCACTGACCACAAAATGCTGTTGACTTGACAGCCTACCACAGTAAGGGGAGGTAGGATTGCCCCAATTGAAAGGGGAGGGTAAACAATCCCAAATGATCACACTGGATGGTATCAGGTAATTGCTCATTCACCCCAAGGGCCTTCTTGTCAGGATTAATTCAAAGTTCTATTCTATCCTTCATCCTATTAAATACGTACAAGAGGCCATTAAGGAAAATAATCAAATAGTTTGTGGGGATTTCCCTCACATATAGATTGCATCCCTTTCATCTACTCTTATCAGTGCAGTGTCCGCTTTCCCAGGGCTTGTCTAACAATAAGATGGCAGAAGTCAAGGGGGTAGGTCGCTCTGGGGAAGCTTCTGGACAGAACAAAAGATATGGTGCTTGTCTTCTTGATTGTGACATCAGTTTAAATGGGGGTCAGCAACCCAAAAGATAAGAAGAGCCATTTTTAAAATTTCCTTCAATAGCTAAGTGTTTTGAGAGCTGCAGTGGGTGTAGTTTCTTGGTGGGGGGAGCTGGGCCAGGACATCTGCTGCAGGATCTGTTGGTGGAGAGTGAGGCGAGCCCGGAACCAGGAATGTGGCCCCCAAAGGGTTCCCTGGTAGCGGAGGGGAAGCCCGAGCCTGGTGCGGGCTGCCTGCAGGGTCCCCCGATGGTGGGGAGGCCAGAAGTCGCAAGGGGACACTTCTGGCTGGACTTTTTAGCATTTGTATTTGAGGTCGAGGGATGAGAACCATTCTCCTTGACTCAGCATAGGAATTATCTTGCTTAGGGTAACCATCTTGAACCTCTGTTTCTTGACATGTTTGTTTAAAGGTCTGAGATCTAAAATAGGTCTCCATCCGCCTGATTTTTTTCTGAACTATGAAGTAGCGGGAGTAAAACCCATTGCCCTTGTGCTGAATGGGAACAGGCTCTATTGTTCCTATATCCAGGAGCTGTTTGATTTCCTGCTGAAGGGCTTGTACATGACTGATGTCCCTGAATAGAGACGGGGTAGGGTAATGTGGAGGAGGGAAGGAAATTAATGGGCTGGAATAACCCTTGTTTATGATTTCCAAGGCCCACTTGTCTGATGTGATGGAAGACCAGGCAGGATGGAATTGCCTGAGGCAGAACTCGAAGTTCAAGATCGATTGGTTCGACGCTGCATGGCAAGGAGGGAGTCTCAAACCCTTGACCAATACCTCAAAATTGAGGTTTCTGAGGTTGGGGTTGAGTGTTTGTGGATGACTGAGAGGACTATCTCCGTCTGTATCCCTTTTGTCTGCCTCTCAGTGAGCCGTCATAGTGTCTTTGTTGATTTGGAGGATGGTAGTAGGTTTGATATCGTCGAGTGAAAGATTGGAATCTCGTTTGTGTTCTTTTGAACACGGGACTGTAAATTCCCAGAGTACACAGGGTGGCTCTGGAAACTTTCATGGCATGCATGAGTGTATCCGTCTTTTCAGAGAAGAGGTTAACCTTATCAAAAGGCAAGTCCTTGATTTCTGACTGAAGGTCTCTTGACTGGAGGTAGGGCTGCTGTCTGAAGCCACGATGCTCTACTCATAACTATAACTGTGGCCACTGCTCTTGCTGCTATGTCGGCTACATCCAGAGATGCTTGAAGGGATGTCCTTGCTACCAGCTGGCCTTCTGCTACCAAGGTTCTATGCTGTTCTCTTTTGTTATCTGATAGGGCATCCGTAAGTTGTGCAAGCTTTTCAAATATCAAAAGGTTATAGTTGGAGAGCAGGGCTGAGTAGTTATCAATTCTTAACAGCAGGGTGGCTGATGAATATATCTTTTGTCTAGGAGGTCTAAGCATTTCCAGCCCTTACCTTGTGGAGTGGATTTAAAATTTAGCTGTTTTTCTCTCTGATTTGCTGCATCCATAACCAGTGAATTTGGCAGGGGATGTGTGAACAAGAATTCCATTCCCTTTGAGGGAATGTACCATTTTCTATCATTTCTTTTATTTGTGGCTGGTGTGGTGGCTGGGTTTTGCCAGATCACATTGGCCGGGTCCATCAGCGCTGAATCCATTGGCATTGCTATCTTGGACGATGTTGAGGCGTGCGATATCTTCAGGAGTTTGTGCTGCGACTCGGTGACCTCTTCTAGCGGGATCTCCAGCTCATGCGTCACTTTTTAAAATAATTCGTTAAATTGCTTTGCATCATCGTTTGAAGATGATGTGGACAGTATTACTGCTTCCTCTGCAGTGGGGACCTGTTGTGGTGTATGAGACACGTTGTCAATTGTGCCCACTGAAAGGGGCGGTCTTGATGATTGTTCAGAGTCGAGCGAGAAGGGCTAGGTGATTGATGTGGGGAGTGAGAGTGATGATGATGACGACGACATGAACATCTTCTGTGACATGGTGAGTGATGCTCCCATCTAGTGCAAGACCGACGACGAGAGGTGGTGTAACGACAGCATGGGGAGAGATACCGCATTTCTCGAGTGCTGCATCTTGAGCCTGCATGGGAACGTAAATATGATGTGGATCTGATTGGGGATCAGCATTCATATGAACAATAGGAGTGACCCCGATCAGAATAAGCCAGAGAGAACTCTCTTGTAGAGCGGTTGGTTGCTGAGTGGGCAGGGGACATATGCCTCTCCTTCCTCACTCTTTTGCGCAGTGCCGCAGCTGGAGCCATGGACGGTGCCGGGGCCATGGTGTTCTGTGCTCCTTCAGTATGTGCCTGTGGTGGAGAATGCGGCGCCGGCACAGGCTCCTGAGTCATTTGCGGCACCAAGCTTTCAAGAGGAACTGTGGACTGTGCCGGGGCAGCGCAGTCCGAATGCCGGCTCGGAGTCACTTTGTCCAGGGCCACTGCCGAGAGGGAGGAGGAACATCTGCCCCTGATTCTCGGCTCTTTGTGGGAGGTTTCATCACTCCTCTGTTTTGCAGCCGTTTTTGTGCCCGAGGAACCGGAAGCCTTTTGGGCACTCTTTTTCGGAGAGTTTTTTGAGGGGGAACGTTCCCTCCTTGAGATGTTAGTGCCCGCTGGTGACGGGGGAACTTGGCTGGCGGGTCGTTGATGGGTTCACACAATGCCTGTCTGAACTGGAGGTTGAGCCAGGGGCTAAAGATTTCTCCATGAGGAACATTTTTAGCCTGAGCTCCCTTTGTTTCCTGGCTCTTGCACTTAAGTTGTGACAGTGGGAGCACTTCTGTGGGACATGAGAGTCCCCGAGGCAGCGGACACACAGAGTGTCCATCAGAAGCCAGTATAGGGTCGTTGCATGCTGAACACCTTTTAAAACCCACTGAAGTAGGCATTTTAAAATGTTGGGAGTTGTCAGAAGTGGCGTTCGGTGCGTTACTGGCCGAAACGGAATAAGCGGTCTTTTTTTTTTTTTTTTTTTTTTTTATTAAAGAGATAGAAAAAATACTGAAGGATAAGTCAGCAGTGACTAAAGAATGTTTCTGTTGTTCTTTTTCTTTCAGGTTCAATGTTGTTTGCTGCTGAGGAAAAGCTCCATCTTCACCCGAGGGCGATGAAAAGGAACTGAGGGAGGGGGGCAAAGAAGGCTGAGATGGTCGCAAGCTGCGGCCAGTGCGTGCAGCGCCCTCCAATACTACTGCTATGAAGACTCAGCTCTTCGCTGCGGGATGCGATGACACCTGATGTGGAGCACACACAGGGACATCGCGCGAAGAAGAGCTAATGATTTAGACAGTGACTCTAGTATTGCTATATAGCTATGGATGCGGCATTGTAAAGAATCAGATTCTCCTTTATGTTAGAGTAGCATTGTGCTGAACTGCTGGCACATGGCTACCCTCAGGCCTGCTAATATGGTAACTAGCAACTCACCACATTGTAAGAGGCTCCTCCAATGATGAAGAGCTGCCTCACTGGAGCACATCGCTTCTCCTGCTCCCTGCAGCAGGTGTGAACAGCATGACTTAAAGCCATCTTTGCACATATTCCTGAGTATTCCTTGGCCACAAACAAGAATCTCTGTCCAAAGAGAAACAACTGGAGTTCATCTAAAAACAGTGCTAAATAATTTAATTTAAGAAAAGAATAATTTTCCATCAGAAAGACAGGACATCAGTTTCTTCAAAATGCAAAACCATTTATTGTTGTAATTCTCACCCTAACAAGCATCAATATATTTTATACACAAAGTAGGCAGTAGACACACTGTTTTCACATTTGGGATAATGATTTATAAATGAGTGATTCATAACTGGAATATATTATCAGTATTGAGATAACATATACGGTGAAAGGCTTTTTATTTTGGTTTCAGGGCACTGAAAAACAGACGAATGTGCCAACCACAATAGCGACAATAACAAAAGAGATAAGATGCTACTAATGAATGTTTTTATTACTAACAGTGGAACAGTATCTGAAATATCTCCAATTATAGACAATTAAATGCATCTTTGCATTAGTATGTAACTTATTAACCATGTAAAATCAATCAAGGCATACCTGCTACCTAACTCACTGTAATAAATCACATCTACTTGAACTAGTTCATGTAAAAATTCTTGTAAAGAACTTCATTGTCTTCTTTCCCTAACAACTAATGTTCCTCTGAAATTAAAATACAAATACAAACGACGGTATTTAAAAAAAAAATAACACCTACACTGTGATTAGCACAATGATCACAACTGACAGTAAAATGAATATGTTCTGACGATGGGGTAGTACAGATAATTACTGGAAAAGACTTTGCTCTCTACTCAATATTTACCTCACACCAGCACTGATGTGTGTTATAGAATCATAGATGTGTAGGTCTGGAAAGGACCACAACGGGTCATCTAATGAAGTCAAATCCCCTGCACTCAGTGCAGGACAAAGTAATAATTAGACTATTCCTGACATGTTTCCCTAATCTGTTCTTAAAAACCTCAAGTGATTGCGATGCAACAATCTTCAAAGGCAATTTGTTTCAGTGCTTTGGTACCCTGACATTTAGGGAATTTTTTCCTAATGTCCAACCCAAACCTCTCTTGTTGCAATTTAAGCCCTTTGCGCCTTTGTCCTTTCCTCAGAAATTAACGAGAACAGTTTTTCATCCCCCTTCTTAAGAACATACTGGGTCAGGCCAATGGTCCATCTAGCCCAGTATTCTGTCTTAAGACATTGGCAAATGCTCAAGTGCTTCACTAGGAATTAGCGGAACAGGTAATCATCAAGTGATCCATCTTGCTGGCCACTCCCAGCCTCTGTCAAACAGCAATTCCTGCCCATCCTAGCCAGGGCCGTCCCGTGGGAGGAGAGGGGCCCAGGGCCAACTGGCTTAGGCGGGGCCCTGCTGCACTCCCCCCACCCCCGCTGCAGGGGACGTGGGCCGCTCCACCACCACCCCCAGGGAGCCAGCCCGGGTGGGGAGGCTGAGGCCACCGGCGGGGAGCCAGCTCTGGCCCCGGCCCTGGAAGTGGGGGCCGCCCGTGGGGGGAGCCGGCCGCAGCCAGGACCCCAGGCTGCTGCGGCCAGTGCCCCAGCCAGGGACCTGAGGCCACCGCTGGCGAGGGCTAGCCCTGGCTGCATGGGGCAGGCCGGCCCAGAGGCGGGCCCCAGCCACTGCCCCGCCCCGGGGGCGGGGAGGGCTAGCCCAGAAGCTGGGCTTAGTGTTCCCGGCCTGCCCTGCTGCCTTCGGCTCCCTGACAAAGGCAGCTGGGGGCAGGGAAGAGTGTGGCTGTGGGGGGGGCCACAGTGCAGGCCCTGCACTGCCCCGCTGGGAGCGGGACAGTGCGGGGTCCGCATAACCGTGGCCAGTGTTCCCTCTAAGCTGTGCGGGCGCGCGGCTGCGCAGCGGCCGTCGCACCCCCCACGCAGCAGTGAGGGACCCCCGCGCAGCCCAGCAGCCCTCCGCTACTCCCTCCAACCCCCGGGGCAGTGGCTCTGCCGCGGAACACCCGGCCTGCGCCCGGCCTCTGGGCTGGCCCTCCCCGCCCCCAGGGCGGGACAGACAGGCTCAGGCTAGGGTCAGGAGCGCGGGCCTGCCTGCCTGCCCCACGCGGCCGGGGCAGCGGGGTGGCTGCGGCAGCGGCGGGCTCCCGGGCTCCCACCTGCCGACCGCCTCGACTTCCCGGGGCCGGGGCCGGGCTAATCCACGGCCTCGGCCGCCCAGCACGGGGCCGGGATCAGCCTCCGGGGCTGGGGTCTGGTCCCCCCCACCGGTGGCTTCCCAGGGCCGCGGTAGGGTCCTCCCCAGCCGGCAGCCTTGGCTTGCTTCTTTCTTTCTTTCTCTTCCTTCTTTCTCTTTTCCTTATTTGTCTTCCTTTTTCTTTCCTTTCTCTTCTTTCCTTCTCTTCCTTCTTTTTTCTTTCTTTCTTTTTTCCTTTTCTTTTTCCTCTTCCTTCCTTCCTCCTTCTTTCTCTTCCTGTTTCCTCTTCTTTCCTTCTTTCTCTCTTTCTTTGCTTCCTTCCTTCCTTTCTCTTCCTTCTCTTTTTTCTTTCTTTCCTTCTTTCTCTTTCTTTGCTTCCTTCCTTTCTCTTCCTTCTCTTCTTTCCTTCCCTCCTTCTTTTCTTTTTTCTTCCTTCTTTCTCTTCCTTCTTTCTCTCCCTTTCTCTTCCTTCCTTTTTCTTTCCTTCTTTCTCTTTTGCTTTCCTTTTTCTTTCCTTCTTTCTCTTCTTTGCCTTTTTTCTTTCTTTCTCTTCTTTCCTTCCTCTTCCTTCTTTCCTCTTCTTTCCTTCTTTCTTTTTCTCTTCCTTCTTTTCTCTCTCTTCCTTCCTTCTCTTTTTCTCTCTTCCTTCTTTTTTTCCTTTTTTTAAAAAAACTTTTAAAAAATTAATTTTAAATAAAAACCTGTCTAAAAATTAAATTTCAATTCAAAATTCATTCAAATTCAATTAAACAATTAATTCTATTTACAATTACTTTAACTTCAATTAATGCCTATAATTTCTGTCGTGAGAGTTTACACAAAAATTTTATTCAGAAAAAGTTTTGCACACGGCTTGAAAATTTTGCACACAAGCCGCCAAACCTTAGAGGGAACATTGCGTGGGACCTGGGGCAATTGCCCCGTTCACCCCACCCCTCAGCCCCAGCGACAGCCCTGATCCTAGCTAATAGCCATTGATGGGCCTATCCTCTGAAAACTTATCTGGTTCTTTTTTTAACCCCTTTATAGTCTTGGCTTTCACAACATCCTCTGGCAAAAAGTTCCACAGGGTGACTGTGCATTGTGTGAATAAATACTTCCTTTTGCTCATTTTAAACCTGCTGACTGTTAATTTCATTTAGTGACTCCTAGTTTTGTTATTAGGAGTAAATAACACTTTCTTATTTACTTTCTCCGCAACAGTCATGACTTTATAGCCCTCTAACCATACCTCCCCTTAGTCATCTCTCCTTTTATGGTTCTGGGACAAGCTGCTCCAAAAGCAGTAATTTAAAGTGCCACAAAATTTTATCACTGCATCTTGTCTTGAAGTGACATGTATCCAGTTAATATAGGGGAATTTAATATCCCCCATTATTACTAAGGGTTTTTTTTTTTATTATTTTTATAGCCTCTCTAATCTCCCTGATCATATCACACTGACTGTCACCATCCTGATCAAGTGGTCAGCAGTATATCCTTACTGCTATATTCTTATTTTTCAAGCATGGAATTACTATCCATAGAGATTCTGTGACACAGTTTAGTTCATTTAATATTTTATTTCATTTGACTCTATGCTTTCTTTCACATACAATGCCACTCCCCCAACAGTATGACCTATTCTGTCCTCCTGATATATTTTGTACCCTGGTATTAGTGTGTCCCATTGATTATCCTCATTCTATCAAGTTTCTACGATGGATATTATATCAATATTTTCATTTAATACAAGGCTTTCAAGTTCACATATCTTGGTACTTAGACTTCTAGAATTTGTATATAAGCACTTTAAAAACTATTGTTTTTTAGCTATCATTAGGTGATGTAACTGAGTGGGACTCATTTTCTTTTGAATGTTTCCCATCATATCCTACCCCTATTTTATCTCTTCCATCCTCTCTTCCTCACTATAATATAGCAAATCTCCATTAATAGATCCTCTCCTATGGGATGTCTCTGTCCAACCCATGTGATCCTCTGGACCTCCTGACTTTCCCCCAGCACTTATTTTAAAAACTGCTCTATGACTTTTTCATTTTATGGCCAGCAATCCAGTTCCTGGTTTAGATGAAGCCCATCTTTCCTCAACAGGCTCCCTCTTTCCCAAAAAATCCCTCTTTCCTAATTCCTAAAAATCAAAACCCCGCTTCTCTATACCATCATCTCATCCACTTGATAAGACCATACAGTTCTTCCTGTCTAACTGGCCCAGCACGTGGAACTAGAAGCATTTCAGAGAAGCACTGTTTCTTGTAACAACTTTTTATGTATTTGAAAACTTATGTTCCCTTTCATGCTTCTCATCTCCAGACTAAACAAACCCAATTTTATTACAGTCTTTCCTCATAGGCCACATTTTCTAGACTTCAGTCATCTTTTCTGATCTCCTCTGGACTTTATCCAATTTACATTCATCTTTTCTGAAATGTGGCACTCCAAACTGGACACAATACTGCAGTTAAGGCCTTACCAGTACAGAATAGAGCAGAAGAATTTCTTCTCATGTCTTGCTCACAACACTTTTGCTGATAAATCTCAGAACGATGTCCCCCATTTTTCTGTAATGTTACACTGTTGACTCATATTTAGTTTGTAATCCACTATAACCCAGATCCATTTCTTCAGTACTGTTTCTTAGGCAGTCATTTCCCATTTTGTATATGTTCACTTCTTACGTAGAGTACTTTGCATTTGTCCTTATTGAATTTTATCCTATTTACTTCAGACCATTTCTCCAGTTTGTCCAGATTTTAAATTTTAATCCTATCCTCAAAAGCACTTGCAACTCCCCTCATCTTCGTATCACCCACCAACTTTATAAGTGTACTTTCTATGCTATTATCTATGAAGGAGGCACACTGAGGCTAGAATATACATGCAGTTGTTTTTAATGTATTATACTACACAAATATATTAGTCTGCCTCAAAAATTAGGCCTTTCAAACATTGTATTGAGACAGTATAAGGTCTTGTTCTATAAATTGATATAAATTCAGTATACATGTTATGTGAACTCAGAATGAACGTATTTTCTACCAAAAACTCCATCATATGGTTACAGCATAGTGCCATCTGCTGTACAGCTAACAAAACTGCCAGCTGAAAATATAAAACAAAAATCACATATATGTTTTCAATATACTTAACATGCAGGCTGCTTTACAGTAATTTTGCCACTGATTTTTACATGAGAATAAAAAGAGTGAGTACTACATATTCATTGTGGCAAATATACAAAAAGCTATATTTATGCTAGCATACGGGTGGAAGCTGAATACAGAAATCAAATGAGACCACAGGAATCATAGCTTCTATTTCCCAAAGAAAAACAGATTATTGTGGTCACAGCTGGAGTTTACATGAGCCATCTTCAATAAAATATTAATATGCACATTTTGCTACATTCCCTCATTAACAACTAATTATGCCACACACAAGAAAGCTGCCAGTTTTCACACAGATTTCTCTTACTTACAAATTCTCTCAAACATATACAGACTTTTAAAATATCTTTTACAGAAAGTGGAGAAGAAAAAATTAAGATGAGAGCCAGGAGGTATTTGGAAAACCTCATTGAAATATGTCTCCATGTTACATCTTAGAGGCAATACTGTGCAATGTCACCAGTTTTGATTAGCATGAACAGGGAGTAGAGCCTTATTTATTTACTGATATTCATGCTACTGATCTTTCTTTTACCAAATAATCCTTACAGGCTCACAAGGATTCCTTACCCTTTTGTCTAACAATTTTGTTCTTTCTGCTAAACTTTAAAGTATCTTTCCTTCTGAATAGCCAAACAAGGCTCTCTCTAGCTAGAAGAACAGAGTAGTTACCTCTACAGAGGTTGAGATCAAGAATGCTCCCATAATCTGGCCCACAAGAGATGCTTTTAAAACACCAAAGAATCGTAAGATATCACCCGCTCATGTGATCACATGTCAAAGCAGCTGAGGTCTACTATTGTGAGAAGGAAAAGACGTGAAGCAGCTAATTCACCACAGCAGAGAGGTCAAGGCAAAGGAGTCATCCCTTGGAATGATTACAATGACCCATTATGATTTTGCAAAAATCTGAAGAGCCCCCTGAAGTTAGCAATAGGACATAGTCTCCTACAGGAAGAAGAGGCAGGCTATGATGCACTACAGCATTCAGATATTGATTTCTACTGCCATGCTACCAGAATGAATTTCTAGAAATGTTTTGCATTTCTTTTCTCTAAAAATAAATGGTGTATGTTGTGTATTTGACTTAAGTTCTAATTGCCATAATTCAATACATTACAGTAATAACAAAATGCAAAATATAAATCAGATGTACATTGTCATTCTGACTAGCATTTGGGCTCCTCAAGCCCCTAATTCCCTAGGAATTAACAATACTTTGTGTTAGGCTAGACTAAACTGACAATGCATCAATATCTTGTTTTATGCTTTAGAAACTGATTTTAAGATTTTTTTGTATGTTTTATAGGAACTGAAATGTGCTGCATAACATTTAAAGGAGGCTACTGCTGAGTTTGCCATGGAGCTTTTTGTTTGTTTTTTACTATTTCAGATTTTGCCAACTCTTGCAATTTTAACAAGATAATTTTGATATTCTGATTCAGATTCTAGAATTATATGATTAGGTGAGTAAGACAGGGTCTCTACCAGGCCTTCTCTACCCACCATAGGAGGTGTCAGCCCTCAGGCAACCCCTTGCTTAAGTAAAACTCGCTCAGGCCAGATTACCAAAAAGACTTAGTCCTTCAGGGTAGACAAGCAATAGTCTGCTTTTAAGTCAGACAATACTGTTTTTAGATGATTTTTTTCCAGCCCAATACCAAGATAAAATCTGACTTGGTTTTGTCTGGCATGCCATTTTGAACAGCATGTCCTTTCTCCCTTCCCCCATGTGACCTCGCATGCAGAGTGTGTCTGAGATCACAATGGTGGGGTTGGATGGGGTGGGATGCTTTTAAAAATGGCATCCTCCATGAGGTGTGACCTTGAAGCTAGCCATCCCAGTTGGGGCAGGGGCAGGCAGGCAGGTACAGGGTCACACAGGTGGGGTCACGCCATTCCCACTTTGGGGCTTAATGAGCAGTCACCTTTCTTCAGGGCATGTTGACACAACCAGTGGAATTGAGCCTCCCAGCCTGGGTTGATAAACTCAGATTGGAAGGGTTCATGCTAGCACTTTAAAAATAGCTGTATAGTTTGCACTTTGAAATGGCTCTGGCTGGACCTTGGGCTCTCAAGCCTAGGGAGGGAAGTAGGGGTCAGAGCCTGAGGTTCAGCTGAAGCTACAACTTTAAAGCACTGTCGCCACAGATATTTTTAAAGCACTAGTGTGAGCCCCACAACCTGAAATAGGAGACTCAGTTCTTCGGACTCTGGAGACATACTCTCAGAGGTCTAAGCAGGTACAGGTGTAGGCATGGCAAGCTGGTCCACTGAACTACTCAAATAATGTCAATTTTGACCACCTATTATTTGCCCAGGATCAAATATTGTCAGACATTTCAGCCAGAATGCCCTGGTGCAAGAGGTAGCCTACTTTTTCAATTACATCATGGTGCCTTCTATTAACAAGTCTAGTTCAATGTCTTTACTTACTTTACTACATGTTAATGCTACCTGCTGAGAATCACCAAGGTTTGATTTCTCTTTTTAAAATCTGTTTTTATACATTTATACATCAATGAAACTTCTAGCTACAAAAACTTGCCAAATGCTACATCTTGAAGGGATGGATTTTGTGGCGTTAGAAGTGGATTAAATATCAAAATACAGTTGAAAATTAAACTCCTTCTCTCCCCCATATATGTCCATTCTAAAAAGCTAGCCACTGTCTTAGTTGGATTTTTTCTAATGATTTTGAACTACCACCAATGTTGATTTGATGGCTCAAATATTCAGTGCTAATTGTCAGTCGGTTTACATATAAAAGGCTTCTGAATAAAACTTGCAGTTTTTCATCCTTTTTCAATTAGATACAGGTAAACTAGATCATCTTAGCTCCCCATGTCATCTTCTCCCACCGTCCCAACATAAAGTTATTTTAAAATATCTATTTTTACTTTGAAAAGTGACTATTAAAATGGCACCTTCTCTAATCCACAGATCTACTTCCTGTTACACATGGTATATTCAATAAATGAATATACATTTACTACTTTTTGAAGTGCAGCACCACAGTTATTGTAGAGTAAGCTAGGTTCTGTTTTGACTCACACATCGTTCATTGAATTGATATTGATGTTGGGACAAATTCTCTCTAGTTACACTAGGACAACTTCACAAAAAGTTGACAATATGATGGCAATGGTAATACCAAATGGTAATCTGACCTGCCAGTGATGATGTATAAACCAGAAGAAAAACAGTTTCTCTTTCATATCTTATTTTGCATGTGTAGGAATGGCAGTTAGCCCTAAAATAGCATATTTTTATTTGTAAGCTAAGGAGATTTGCAATGGAAGTCACTGAGGATGAGACGACAAAGTGGTAAAAACATCTGAGTCTGGTATGATATTGACAGCATGCCTGATGCCAGACTATTACTGAAAATACAAATACAACGTTTCCTAAGATCAACCAAAGAGACAAACACGGCACCTCCTGACTAAAGGGCCAAGTTTCAGAGTACGTCAATATTTGTTATATAATCTTGGCAAATATGTATTCAAAACAAAGAAAAAAAACCAAACACTGAAGGAAACATGAGCAATACTAGAAGACAGATAGTAAGCAAGTAAGAGAATAGTATTTGTTATGAGACTTATTCAGTCAGCCCAGGAAACTAGAAGTGGACATCCTTAGCAAAGGTCTTCCTTCACACAGGCTATAACTAGAAAGGAGTTGTCAAACCAAAAAAGTCACACTGAATAGTGACATGTATTTTATATACAGCTGTTTAGATTTAGCTAAATCCACACAGGGTCAGGAAGCAAGACAATATGCTGGAAGTACAGTTAAGGCAAGTGTGGACGGTTCCTGCTTCTACTTTCTCCCAAGGTCATGCAACCCACATACTGTCAGTGGGAATGCCCTATTTACTGTATACAGACATCCATTTTCCACCAGTGCTGAGTTTGATATTAGTGTTTGTCTATGAGACTACTGTCTTACCTTGAGGCCCATCATCCATATAGCTTTTGATTTCTTGTCATGTCACAGAAACATCACAATTAGATGTTTCCTTAACATTGTTCTTTTCCTGAGGACACATGTGTTAGCAGATGCAAGAACAGCGCACACTAAAATGGAAGAAGAAAACCTTCCTAAGGAATCAAACTGTCTCAGCTTTTCTGCTTTTATTTTATATAAAATAAATTGTGACTACATATAAAATTAATTCATTAGTTAATTCTGTGATAACAAGATACTGAAACTGCTTGAGTAGGTTTTAAATAGATGTTAAAACAGATTGTCAAGCACTATAACAAGCTAACAATAGTAAAAACCAGGTCATAATTCTAGAAATCACTCAGCAGTGGTGTGGAAATAGCCATATCAGCACAGATGATTACTATAAATTATGCCTCAGCTGCCATGATCCAAAGTTCTTTGAATCAATGAGAGAATCTTTCTACCAACTTCACTGGAATCTAGATAAAGCCTAAAATGACCAATTATGGGCCAGCCTATAAAGAATGTTACCATTATTCCTCCTGATAAACAGTATCTTTAATATGACTGTCAATGAGATAAAACATCCAGTCAAATGGTAAATAAATATTGTAATGTTTTGCTCACCCAGTTGTCTCCATTTTAGTCTATGTTTCTGCCTTAACTGTATATCATCCATTCTCAAAAAGGTCCAATTTAATACCCAATGAGAATGACAACAGAGAGTACTCCACTGCATGTCTCTCTGAAATGAAGTACTAATGGTAGCCACATTCTGCAATCCTTAATCATAAAAAACGTTCTTGACGTCAACTGAAACGTCTAAGTAACACAGAATTTAGCACACTATGAGTTTAAATGGTTGCTCAGAACTCTTAAGCACACCAACATTAACAGCATCACACTTGGCGTAAATGATTATAGAACTCAGTCACTAACCTTTGGTCAAAGCATAATTAAATGAGTTTGTAACAACAGAGTCAATAAATCCATATTTAATTTAAACTCACCAGTGAATTGAGGAGAGCTCCTCAATCACTTGTTTTATTTTGCCTTAACTTAATGGAGTGTCTGACTCATTTTTACTTTTCTAATCTTCAGCCCTGAAAGGGATATTTTCAAATAGAAAGTTACACACTTTCCCTGGTTCTGCACTTTGAGACATACTTAATGTTTCATTTATTATAGCAGGGTCACTTATTTCATGTTGTTTTCTTGTGTTATTGCCATTTCAAAATAATATCATAGGCATTGCTTATAAACTGACTGCAGATCGACACAAATAATGGAAATTCTATTTTCTGTAAGATTTCCAACTGTATAAAACACACTAAGCAAATTTCTTAATGAATTTCCAGATAACTTCATGTTGCATAAATACTCAATTCCCAATTAACTTTGGGTTAATTTAAAATGAACTTCAATTATGACCAAATTCTGTACTTTTTATTCAGTTACTAGGTGCAGTATCTTAGCAGAACTGATGCTAAGCAGCTTGCAATTAATTTTTTCCTTCTTAAAAGTGAACACTGTAAGATTAACCTAACAACATGAAAAAGGCATTATAAAAAACTGATTTATAACTACATTATGACTCATAGAATAGTAATTTATCTGGATTTCAATCAAGGCATTGTATCTCCACACAGCTTCTAAAAATTACAGGCAAAACAATACAGAACAGTTACATACACATGGGACTGTTTTTTCATCTAGGCTAGATTTTGTGAACTATTTCATTAACAGGAGCAAATATGCCTGATAACGCTTGGTTTTTATGCTTTAAAAGAGTCTCTAAAGAGCTAAAGATACTTAATTTTCAGTAAATACATCTGACAATCGGAAGGTCAGATTTTCAGGTATTCCCTTATTCATCCATCTTTACACCTTTCATATTCTCAAAGCCCCACATCAAAGACTAGATTTGAGGCAGGTATTCAAGATACTGACAGCCAGAGAAAATCACTCAAGGTATCCAGAAACCCACATCCCTGTTAGCACAAGGAATGAGGAACGAAAGTAGGGCCTAGCTGCAGAGTAGATGTACCCTGAGAGGCAAGATGCTTTATATGCATATTCCAATAGTGCAGATGACCAGAAGCAGATATGTGACCTACAACTACAGCTCACAGTCTGAAGCCGTAACATGCACAATGGGATATGCACATGTGCTCCAAGGCCCACTGCCCTGTTTCAGAAGGCTATACAATAATTATAGTAAGGCAGTGACGCAAATTTGTTTTGAGCTACTAAAAATCTCAAGTGTGCTCCTTACAGCATAGCCAGTGAGATAACACACCACCACTCTAACAGGAATATAAACAAGTTCTTTTGCCTTTCAAGGAGGAGGTCTTCACTCCAAGTCCAGCACCTTTATGCCAGGAAATGGGTTGGAGCAGTTCCAGTCAAGGGTACTGCAGCAGACAGCCATATATGGCTATATTGCGACAGCCCTTGGCAACTCCTTTCAGGTGGGGTATGAAGGACATTTTGAGAGTGGGTACGCAGCACACGACTTCCAGGCAGTGGTGTGGCCCATAAGCAGCCCTGGGAAGCCGCTATAACTCAGACAGATGCCCTAGTCCTATCTGTACTGGAGACCCTCCCCCAGACATCAGAGCAAGCCAGATGGAGGAGGGCACAAAAGACACTTGGCCCCGTTTACACTGCTGGCAAAATTCAGTGGCAGTCGATGGAAGTTATGCAAGTTACAGAGAGTAGCTTGTATAACTCCCATCTCCTTTGTAACTTCCGTTCTACTTCCCGTCTCCACTGCACTGCGCTGACAGAAAATGTGTTTCCATGGACACGGTGCTATGCCACCTGAGGAGGTAGTTTTACTAGACTGACTTCTGGATCAATTGAGCGTGTCTTTACTGCTGCTCACTATAACCGGACAAATCGATCTGACGGCGACGAATGTGCTGCCGTCAGCCTAGATGTAGCCTTTCAGTGATCATAAACCCACCTCTCAATGGATTGCAAGGTTAGAGACACAGGTCCCTGCAGAACCAGCTACACAGACATTTTGACCACAGTCTTAACAAAAACATTGAGTCGTGAATAATTACAAACATGTTTGGTCCCTTAAGGGCAGAGCTGAGGTTCTAAGACAATTTACTATTTGGTTTTAATGATTTTTTTCCCAATCTCTCTAAGTGACAGCTCATATTTTCTATTTAGTTTATGTTAACTACCATCCAAGCTGTGATGTACTGCAGTAGCTCATGTCATTGTTACCCCTGGAAAAGTTATATGTGGCTGTTTTAATAGGCCATAGGCAATCTTTAGACCGGATAAGTTCAGAGCTCTTCCTCAACACCGATGGTGTGGCTTCAGATCAAATATCAACTGGCAAGTTTATGCACAAAGCCCCTCTCCGCATAAAAAAGTATGCTGAAATGAACTTCAAGAAGGATACAAATAATTAAATCTGTTTCTTCTAGTTTTATAAGAATGGAGTGAAAATTTTCTGAAGTATTGTTACAAACTCTTCCGGTGTTGAGAGAGGATGTTACTTTTATTAAAATAAAAGTTAGCACTGTTTTTGTTTTTACTTTTTATTAAGACAAAGTTATAATAAAGGGTTAACTTACTACACATCACATATTGCTTATTCAGGGTTAAGTTAGTATTCAAACAACCTGGCTGAAGATTCTGGCTTGCTCTGAGTACATTAAAAAAGTGATCAAATTTCTAGGTACATGTCACTTCCTAGTGTTTCTCTTACGTACGTACGTGGTGTAAAAAGCTTTTCAATGAAAACGACAGTACATATTCTGCCATACCACAATTCCATAGGAAGGGGGAAAGGTCACATATTTCCCATAATATGCAACCAAGTCTAGGTGCTAGTAATAAAACAAACAAGTCTGTCATTTTGTTTAAAAAGTAGATTTTCTACTGGAGTATTAAGGAAGCAGGTCAGGAGATCTGTTGGAAACGTATTTTGTTATTAGATGAATCTTTAATAATTTCCTGCCATAACTGTGTCTGATTTCTGGACACAACTACCATGTGTACAAGCTGTCAGTGCCAGAGTATTGCTTGTCCTCCAGTGTCATTAATGGAGCTAGTTATGCTATTCTTGGCACTCTGATGTTAGCTGCACTTGCAGAGAATACGCAGCATGTTGATTCAACAGACTGTTACTTACAAAGAAAGGCTTGGATAGGTGGCAAAGGCACTCAGCCAGGTTTAGTGTCTTAATCATGGGTACACTAACACATGCATACCCACGACAAGATAGTGGCTCAGCATGGCATAATGCTGTCCCCTAGGCTGGTACAAAGAAGTCCCTCCTATGAGTTCTTTTATTCTTTGATACAAACAAATCAGGTATTACACTTCAGATATTGTTAGTTACAACCCTTATCCTTGCATCTGCTAGTTTGAACAAAACATCCTGATCCATACTCCTATTATTCCAACCTTATCTCACGAGAGATCTATGTGTTCCTATCCTGTGCCACCTCTTGGGAATTTGTTTACATAATTATTTGAGAAGTCTGGTGTTCTTGTTCCATCTTCTTAGGTCACTAATGTATTTATTTATTTAGCTAATACCTGGAGTGTTACTATTCTGACAAGGCCAGGCCTACTTGGTTCACCTTGTCAGCTATGCCTAGGGCTCCAGCAATGCCCACACAAACATGTTCCCCCTTCCCTGCAACCCCTCCAAAAGACTGCCTCTGTAGTAGAAAAAAAAATATTATGCAACTTAACTGGAGTCAAATGTCATCTATACAGTGATACATAAAAATTTTCTTTATAACGCTACACAAAACTGAAGGCAAGCATCTCCTTTCCCATAGAAAGACCCACTTATCCAGGTCAATTTCTTTGTCCAAATCCTTCCGCCACCTTCTCATCTTGGCTATGATGAAACATTTTTTCAATCAAAATTGTATGCATCTTAGAAATTAAAACTTTTCTTCCAGCTTGCTTCTGAATTGACTCCTCAAATACGTTTAGAGGTCTAAAAAGAGCTTCCTCATTCAGATTCCACAATGAAACTTTTGATTGAATATATGGACTCTTTACAATAATTATATTATTAAATACCTCTTGGTTTGATTTCAAATCAGGGCCCAGAAACAGTTGTCCAAACTAAGTAATCTCTGCTCTTACCCCACAATTAATAGTCACTTTGATATTTCCTGGTTGTTATTTTAAATAGTTCAGCAAGAGGATAGTGACAGGAATTTAGAAAATTTGCCTAAAGCTGCTGATGTGGTCTGGATGTATGGGAGACAATTTCTGGTGGGAACCTAAATGTTTTTTAGCCCAACATTTACTATACATAGGTGTATTTGCTCTTGGCCTGGAGTCTACCGAAGGCCTGAGGGAAAAAAGAATCTGTCAACCCTCTCAATATGAATGTGATCTTTATTACCCAGTTTTAATGTGTCATGGAAAATATCTTGCAATGTATCCAGCAGACTTCCCTTCAGTCTCCTCTGGAGTACCATTCATCCTCATGTAATTCCTGCATTCTCTACCTTCCCCACCCCACAATTTTTTGATTCTTTCATCTAGATTTGTAAGGCTGTTCAATTTTTCATTTAATCCTGTTTCCACATCTGATAATTCCCCATTTTTCATTAATTTCATTTTTATATCTTTAATATAAGCCTGGAACTCTTCCCTCATCTCCTTATTTATCTTTTTAAATTTCTAACTGCAGGTCCTCCAGGTCAGACTGTTCTCTGTTACATTCAGGTTGTTATTTTGTAAAGGAAATCAGTATATTGCATTTATTCTCTGTGGATCACTGTAGACATCTGCTAGCACAGGACTCACCTGACAGGTGCCTCCTGGTTATGTTTCCGGAGAATAGCTCAAGTGCACACCCATCAGGTGACCTGTGCTGTCTGTCTCAGTTTCTGTCCAGTGCCTTAGCCCTCCAACTGAGACTCTCTGCTAGGTTCCCCCTTCCAGGTCAGGATCTAGTCAAGACAGCACATTCAGTGTCCATGGCTACCACGAGTCCTGGGGCCACCCACTGGTGGTCTGGGGGGAAATGGGGAAAGACCTGGGCCTGCCCACCTCTCCGGTCCCCAGCCCAGGATCCCTATGTGCCAGGCCTTGGCATTGCCTCAACCCCCAATGCATTCCTTCAGTCCCCTGGGCCATGGACACGCCGCCCCCATGTATCTCTCACCCTTATAATGTGGCTACAGGCTCTAGTGCCCCCAGAGGCCTAGCAGTCCACAGGGAGCTGTCCCTGGTCCTGCATCCTACAATGAAACAGCCAGCACATCTGTTCACCCTGAGTGCCAGAAGAAGATTGCCCAGAGCTGTGGCTACAGAGCCTTCTTTTACACAGAGCTCCTGATTCGTTCTGCAGTGCCTGCTCCAATTGGTTGCTCTTTTGCCAGGTCTTTTTAACCCACTCCATACCGAAATGGCAAAGCCACCCCACTAAAATCACCAAAAAGGGACATAGTTAACTCCTTATAAAGAGCATAATTATCAACTACATATCACCTTGGATGCTCAAAGAGCTGCACTAACATTAACTAATTAATGTAAGAATTATTTAGCAGGTTTGATTATTTTTTATTTATAAATTTTCACCTATGGCTATGGTTTCATTCACAATTCAACTTTTAATATAATGCAAAACAAATTCAGAATCCTCATGCTGTCATTAAATTTCATCCAGTACATGAAGTATGAACACCATTGAAGCTATTACCATGGTCTGGGAATTACACTTTTATTAGGTAAGGTACAAGATCGTACTAATTTTTTTTCAAGTCACCAGGAACAGTTTATCATGATGTGACCAGGGTTTTTTTTTTAAACTGCTTAGGTTTGGGGGGGGGGGGGGGGCCTGAGGAAAGCTAGGTAATGGAATTCTTCGGGATTGCTTCTAGTTTTAACAAAAATATAAAAGATATTTATTGGAGCAAGTCTTGCTCAGATGCTACACACAGGTTACATCTACACTACATCCCAATTCCAAAGGGGTAGCCATATTAGTCTATTGTAGAAACTCTGTTGTCTTTCTACAATAGTTACTACATCCCAATGGCAGTGAAATGTACGTGTAGCTACAGGATGCAATCAAAGGCACAATACATCCTCACTGCTGTGCCTTTTCCCCACTACTGGAGCCTTTAACTGCAGCAATGGGGAGCTATTGCTATGGCAGGGTAAGAGCTCCAGCAGCTGGGACCCTTCAGCATTTCCCTGTCAGAGCCTTTCCCAGCAGTGGGGAAGGGCTCTAAGTAGCAGAATGTTCCCCAAGTCCTTCTCTATGGCAGGAGAAAAGCACCACAACAGGGAGGTGCCCAAGGCTTTCCCCACTAAGGGAGTCTTTTCCTACAGAGGGGAAAGGTTCTGGCAGGAGGGAGGCACCAAAACACTACATTGCTAAAAGCAGCAGTGCGTGCAGCTGGAAAGTCAGAGCTTGGGTGAGTAGAGAAAGTGTAGGATACCATATCTGGATATTTAACCATACCTTTCAGATGTTTACTTACTAATCCAATCCAGGCCTCACTGACTACTCTGCTATTTACACCCATGCTACAAGGGTCATGCAAGTTTATAACTACATGCCAAAAGAAGCTTGCAATGCAGACATACCCACAATATAATCGTTCTTAAAGTCAAATGCGTTTGCAGTAAATCAGGAAAAATCTTGACTCATTTCTAGAATTAAAGAATGAAAGGCTTTTCTGAAGTCACTTCATGAAGTCTGCCTATTTCATTTGACAGAAGCATTTTAGCACAAAATTGTTGTATCCCCAGTGTTCACGTATATTTGGGCTTTTGCAAAGACCTAAAAATGGTTTTATATGTTTATTATGTATAAAATGGGAGTTTTGGAACAATATTTAACAATCACTTTATGTCAACTGGGTACAGAAGAATCATAGACACCACTGAGATCAAATTACATTTTATCCCCATCCCTACAGTTCTTATAAGGTGATGCTGCCAGGGTTAGTTCTAGGGATGAGCAAGAAAAGCTGTCACTATTTTAAAAACAAAAAACAAAAAACAAAAAACCATGCTCCACTCCAATTAGCTAGCCATTTTTTGCTCTTTTCTGCTGATTGGCTAACTTTTAATTCTTTTGGCTTGGCCACCGGGGAGGAGAGGGTACCAAAGAGATTTTTTTCCCTGACTGGTAAAATTGCCAGGTCTGTGCCTGAGTGTGCAATTTCATTAGAGACTATCTAACTTAACAGGTACATGAGGAAAATAAAAATCAGTCCTGTTATAGGAGAAGAAAAGGGAAATAATATCTTGATGACAGGGAGGAAAGGAGATCAAAGAAAATGGTCTGAAAACTCAGGAGTCTACATATATCAGCTACATCTATAATACAGTTGGTCAGCATACTTTTCAAATGAGACAAACAAATATGACTGTAGCAGGGTCATTGCCCCACTACTGTATACAAGGGGGTGGGAAAGGGCCTGAGAGCAGCAGCCAATGAAAGACTGCAGCAGGGGAGCCAAACAGGGGCCAGGATCCTGTATAAAAGGAAGCTGCAGGGACTAGCAGTTCAGTCTGGGTCAGGAGCTTGGGGAGAAAGGCTCTCTTCTTTCTGGCTTGCTGGCTGAGGGAGTCAGCACCCCAGAGAGCTCACAATGCGCCACTGGAAGCTGTTGGCAGTCGGAGGTCCTGACGGCAGACAGAGGCAGCGTATGGTCCAGAGCCAAGCCAGGACCAGACAGCGGCTGGACTCCAGGGACTGCAGAGTGCGCTGAGGTGAGGGCATGCTCGAGACTAGGGACTGTGGGGAAAGCAGGCCAGGGAATAGACTGTTAAAGAGAGAGACTGGAGGGAGGCGGCAGCATTGGTGCCAAAGTCGCACCACATAGGTCCCTGGGCCAGGGCCCAGAGAAGTGGGCAGGCCCAGGTCCCTCCCCACTCCTCTAGAGCACCAGGAGCAGCACAGCACTCACAACCTTTGAGAACTGGAATAGTGGCCAGCACCAGCAAGTAAGACTGTACCTCGGACTAGGTGGATCTACAGGGACTCAGGCAGAGGGCTGAGGTCCTAGAAGCGGTGCTCAGATGGAGAGCCGCGTAGCTGGGATGTGACGAGACGGAGCACAGAACACCTGAAAGTGGGCCACTTGAGCCAATTCCCCATAATATCACCAGGAGGCACTCGTCAGGAGAGTCATGTGCTGCTAATGCATTACAATGGTAAATATTCAAAGAGAGAGAAGGGGGAGAAATCCTCCACAAGAAATATAAATTTGTTGGCTGGCTCCATGGCATAAAATTCTGAGGTTATCAAATTGTGCTACTTAACTCAGGTATTTAAACAAATTATTGTATTATAAGCGAACTGGAAAACAACAATAATGAAGAAATTAACTTCTAGGATATTTAATAATGAATATCCTTTCCTAATTAAGCAAAGAGTCATGTTTCTTTTGCTAAAAATATATTTTAAAAGAATATTCATAGTATAAAAACTTTACCATAGCTTGGTTTTAAAAGTTGTTAACCTTTCAAATTCTGCTCTGTTTTTAAAAATAGCTGATGATATATTATTGGTTTTGACAAAGTCTTGAAAGCTCAGATTAAGCTTCTATTAAAATGTACATTTTTTGACAGATTTGTCAGGTTTAATTTATTGCTCAGACATATTTCTGGTTCAGTATTACCAAATTATCCCAATTTGAAAATTTCATTATATGATTTCTACCAGGAGAGAGCATTTTTGGGTAACAAATTTCATAAACTACCTTACGTTGTTCCCCTCAAAAACTGATCATAATAAATTCACTATCAGAAACAAATGTGTGTTTTATTCACTCATTTAATTAAAGCTTTTATGCTCTATAAGGCATGTGTATAAATGATTACATATTAGCGAAAGGAACACAGGAATTTGTTTATGTATTCGTATATGCACACAATTTACTTACTCAGAAGTCTAGTTTCCTATCAATTCATATATTTCACTGCCTTTGACATTAATGAGATCTGCATACAAGTATAATACAAGAAACCCCTGTATAAGTAATTGCAAAGAAGAAAAAAATAAAACTGGGGTGGTACATTTTAGGGTTCAAGGAAACAATGAGAAGAGGCCCTTCTCTCTTTCACCTTTCCAGTGAATCAGTTATGGTGTTTGGAACAGATTAAGGATGTCCATCTTCCTCTTGATATGGGTTCCCTACACATTCTATCAGTTCCTTCTCCTATTCAACACAATTCCTACCCATTTGTATTATAGTCTCTATAAGGGTATAGTGGTGTACTACTCTTCTTGATGGTGCTACCCTTTTTTTTTTTTTTAGAGGCAATCTTAAGAGGTTTGGCGGGGGGTGGGATGTGCTATGCAATCTCCATTTCCAATGTCAGGGAGTCATCTTCAGGAAATGATCAGCGGGCCTCTCCTGAGTTCTTGTGTCTGGTCTCTTCTAAAAGAAAATGAGGCAGTCTCTTCCACTCAATCCAACCAGGAATCATTTTATAGGGCGGCTCTCGCTCTCTCTCTTGCACAGAACTATTATGCATGTAGAACATAGGAGAAATCTGATAGACTGTGGATTTTCAAAAACACAGCTGTGTACATGAGAGCACAGGGGGTCTGGAATTTTCATTTTTAAAACAGTATGTTAGCTAAATTCTGCCACATCAAAGTTTAGGGAAGGGGGCGCTTCTGTAATTTGATATCTAGTATATTGGAAAGAATGAGCTACACAAATGATAGCCTGGAGTCACCAAATGAATTCTAAAAAGGAGACCTCAATGCCTGTGCGAGTAGCAGGCCCCTAAACATCTCACTGAAGTGGAAGAACCACCACCAGAGAGAGACATCACTGAATTTATTCAGAGACAACACTGCTGACAAGGAAGATGTCTATTTGCTTAAGGGTGGGAAGTTATGAGGATTACAAAAGGCAACTGAAGGCCTGATTGGGAGCCTCAGTTTTTGCTGAACATCCATATCAACCCTCCAAATCATCCCGAAGCTATCCCATGAAGACTATTTTCTCATGAATCTTTTGAAAACAAGAGTAACTAAACTATGCCATAATGCTTTATCTGAGAATTTTGTAGTGGCTTCTGTAATTGTGTTATCTGACTACTTTATCTTGTACTAAATAATTTAATACTGTACTCGCACAAGAATAATTGGGCTGCTGTAATCCCAACATTTGCTTCCACAAAATTAAACACAATCTGCTTTTATAATTTATTGAACTATTGTTTAAGAATTTTATATCTTCAAAAGGTAATTAGTGGAGCACATATCACTCAGTAGTGATAAGCATTAATTATAGATTTCCAAATAGTCACTGACACTCAGTAGATAACTTATTTAATGGAACTGTCACTCTTCTACTTAACTGGGATAACTATATGATTGCCATAACATGGCTAGTCACCAGCAGTGCCATTCTTGGTAAGGGAAAAATTTCACTCTTACTTTTGAACTCCAGTCTCTAGAATCATTTCTTGCATGGGTCGTCAGTGGAGCTTTCCCTGAGGAAGAATAGCTACCTGGCCACCCCACTCCTGACCCCTCCCCATGTCCCACCCTACCCCATTCCAACCCCTCTCCACAACCACTGCATGGGCTTTTCCTTGAGGCCTTTCCCAGCAATGGGGGAAGGGCAGGGAAAGGCAGGGCTATGGCCTTGCGCTTCCCAGCAAGAGCAGACTCTCAGGGAAGTCATCATGAGGTCAATTAGTCTGACCACTCCCACTAACTCATCCCAGCCAGGGTATTGTCTACTCTAACCGGACCTTAAATATCTCCAAAGACGGAGATTCCACCACCTCCCTAGGTAGCCCATTCCAATGCTTCACTACCCTCCTAGTGAGAAAGTTTCTCCTAATATCCAACCTCGACCTCCCCAGGTGTAATTTGAAACCATTGCCTGCGATACCAACTGCCTATGGTTTCTTGTCCTTAGAACTTGGGCCAGATTCTCTATAGCCCTGTGCCATGTTGATAAAGTTGTACCACTTTGATTAAGTAATATTTTCCATCTGCTTTGCACTGATGTACCCAAAGTTTAAGACAACAGAGAATCTGGCCTCTTTTATTTAATAATGGATGGGTTTTATTATCTAATTACTACATACACTTTTCATAACACACTGACCCCTGATATGGCTACACACACGCAAACTACACAAATAAAGGCAAAGGTTAGATCCTAAAAAACAGGAAACAGTATTTTTTAAAAATAAAGGAACATGATTGCTGCTCTCTCTCCACTGTAATGCCCTAATCTTTTCCTGACTAATTTCAATGCTTCCAATCTTTGAGCAGCTAAATCTTTGCTAGCATACTGTGAATAGTAATGAATAACAGTGAAAAAGAAAGTTGAAAAGAATTTAATTTTAAGACAAACACCAGCTGCAGTTTTCATTTATGCAACAATTAATGGGTCAGGAAGGGCCCTTCATACGTCCTCTGATAACACGGAAGCAAAAACATGCTATGAGAGATTTACTTGACAATTTAAACAATAAAACCAAGACGACACAAAATACACTGTAGGAGAAATGGGAGACATTAAAGAAGTTAGACACACTTATTGTACATCAAAATTTAATATTGTTGAGGGCAGAAGAGAGTCTATGAATTTAAACAAGTGGAGAAGAAAGTACTCAGCCAGGAAAGAAAAGGCAACAGGGATTTTGTACATTAAAAAGATTTTGAAGCAAGGACTACTAGCAGACCATAAAATGGAGAATTCGGGAAACAACATTGTCAGGGCCACACATATCTAGATCCTTGGTCCATAGCCAATATATTTATATATCCATCCAGTCTGTCTGTCTGTGTCTGTCCCTCTAATCTAGCAGATTTTATTGAAAATAAATTTGATTTCTTGGGTTAAACACCACAGAAAAGGACACATTTTACATACAGAAGGACTTCTGTACTGCTAGATCTTACAAAGAGGAAAAGTGGGATCAGGACTGAGTCTCACAGCTAATTTGTCTCATTCCTGGCAATGCCCTAACATCTCCACAGACATCTTATGTTATAGTCAGAAAGTGGAAAGACATTATTTGCTGAGCTAGACAGAAATATGGAGAATTTTTAAAATATATTTTTCAGCTGCAACTGTGCATGGTGATTGGTGAACACAAATCAGTGCTACCAAAAATCAGCTAGTCAAAAAATTGCAGTGATCAACACGCTGACATCTGCCAAGGTGGTGAACAGTGACAGAGTGTCATCCAATCCAAATGGAGCACATAGAAATAGCAACACCACATGAATGATCCCGTTCAAGTGCAAAATTGAGCAAAATGCTAGCGATAGGGTGCTGCATTAGTAAGTTACAAAATAACATGTAATGATTTACAGAATGCCTTGCTCTCCTATTTTGAGCCTTCTGCGGTTTATAACAATCTAAATATCTTCAATACTCAAAGTCCTAGCAGAATAGAAAATTAGATTTTATTTATAAAATAAAATATTTGGAGTTAAATTCAGAGCACAATGATCTTTTCATATACACACACTCTTTGTACCCAATCCTTTGGTCCAGCCAAGCTGTGCTCAATGCAGAACCTGAGAAGATGCAAACATAACTGTACACCACCTTTGTGCTACTACAATCTGTTCATGCCCCGGTACAACTTAAAATAGCCCTAAGGCTACTCTAATTTATGTCACCATGTACAGCATCCTATGGGCTATTATGCTACTAGATTACTAGAGCTCAGGCAACGGCCACAAGCTCCCAAATACTGTATATACCTGCACAAAGCATTACCTTTACAATCCGTTTAACCTCTACAATCAAGCCTCTTAGCCTGTATTGTGTGACTTTACCTAGCCACAGATTAGAAAAGAATACACTTTAAATGTGCTGGGCTTTGTGTTTAATCTCTGCAGTTCACAAATGTTATTTTGTTTCACTTCATGTTTAAATTGGATTTGACTTTTAAATGTGTGCACTCAAAGCGTAATAATGTTCCAAGAAATGAAAGCAATTTGATCCTCGGAGGAGAAAAATAACACATCAAGTTAACACATCCAGAGGCACGCAAGGTCAAAATAAAATGCCATATAGTGACAACAGCCTCAGTCATCATTAGCACTACTGCACATGGTACATAGGGATTCCAAAGCATAGATACTTGCAATTTCCACATTACTTAAAAGGCGAGGGTTTGGAGTGGACCTGTGAGTGAAAAAAATCATGACTAAAATAGACAATAAAAATCTTTACACCATCACACTGCACAGATATACTAACATATACAATGTTTATGCACATTTTATTCATGGTAAAGCATAGCTGAAGAAAACTGAGTAACTATTTTTAGGTTTGTAAATTGGCTTGTGCCTGAATGACAAAACAGCAAAAATAATTGTCATGACTCCTGAACCGAGCAAGTCAGGACACAGAGGAAATTGTAAAGTGTACAAACAGCAAAGAGTTAATTTTTGTTTGTCCCCACCCCCAACACACACACAAAACAACCTCCACAGCAGGGAGAGGGTCACTTACCCTAGTTGACTGACTTCAATGTAAGGAAGGTTGTATCTTTTTTATCAGACAAAATACATAAATATTACAGGAAGACTTTTTTCTCA
This sequence comes from Pelusios castaneus, assembly GCA_007922175.1. Lineage (NCBI taxonomy): Eukaryota > Metazoa > Chordata > Testudines > Pelomedusidae > Pelusios > Pelusios castaneus. The sequence continues at coordinate 19,545,566 of ML685797.1, forward strand.
CATCTGGAATGGTGTAGGAATCTTAAAACTCTTATGCTCCAGCCTGCGTTATCTTCATAAGGCTAAGTTTGCAGGCAAATCAGCTGTTTACACTCAATGATAAATTTTTTATTTGCACTTCACCCATAGAAGAAACTTACTGATTTACACTCATGACTGAGACCTCCTGTGAATTTGTACACATTGCAAATCAGGAAGGAAGGAAAAACAAAATAAAACAAACCACCCTTCAAGGATGATGCATAATAATTTATCTTGTTAAGTTTCACAAGTTAAGTAAAAATATTTAATAAAATTCCATCATTCAGTGGAGTAAAATAAAGATGTTTATATCTTTCTACATAACCACACTATGAAATCTTCATGGAGAATTGAGTTTTCATCAGCAACTTTTAGTATATATGATAAGGTGTGGAATTCAGAAAGCTTCTCATGTAGCAAATTACAGACATCACACATAAAAATCTTAAAAGAGCTCCCACCTCCTGAGTTAAAGGAAATTAGGCATACCTGCTGATGACAAACTTTTTGTATGGCAAAGAATACATCTCCGTCCTCCTTTGCTGAGAATATTCTTTCCCCTCAGTGACAGGAATTGTGATTATGTGGATGGATGCAGGTTTCATAGAATGTATAATTCCATAGGCATGCCATAGTTGTATGTCGCCCCATTTTCTACCCATGGTGGGAAAACCCTGCATGGTATGCTGTTCCATCAGGGAACTGCTAGTCATGTCACTAGCTAATCAGCCTGGCAATGAAAAGAGGAGAAGGAGGAAAAGAAGGGACATATGTCTTGTCTACTGCAAGCTCTTCAGGGAACAGACAGTTTCCCACTATGTGTTTGTACAGCACCTAGCACGATCAGATTCTGATTTCATTTGAAATCTATTTTAATATAAATATATTGTATAAATAATGATAATTAGAGCCCTGTGAAGATACAAATTTTAACAGCATCTAAGCCATGATCCACAAAAATGGTGCACAGATGCCAAAAACGCCTGACCCCTAACTTCCCCCCCCCCCCCCAGTTCTTTCCAGAGACCTCTATCCCCACTACCTACCTGCTCCACCCTCTTCACACCTCTTTCCCTGCACTGGGAAGGAAAGCTACAATCCTGGGAGTATGCAGCAATGTCCTCCTATGCACCTGCATGCAGTTGTGACAGCTTTTCAAAACAGTGCTTGGCTTACTGCACAGGAGCACCTGGTTACAATCCCTTCTGGAACCTGTAATTTACCTCCTCCATCTGAGCAAGCTATGGACTACAACTCCCAGAATGCCCAGTGGGCTTTTGTCATATATCAGGGCCCACTGTTGCACAAATCAGAGAGCAGAGCTAGAGCCTGAGTGCTGAGAGACAGCTTCTCCATTCAAGTATGTTTGGGCTGAAGTCAGAGCTCAGTCTCCACCTCCTCCACCCCACATCTGCCCACCCACTGCGCCCCTCATACTTTGTGTTGAGACCAGAGCACCACATCCCAAACATTACAGCATCACCCTTATTTTTGTGGGGAGATCACAAGAGCCCTGTGCAGATATAAAATGTGTATCCGCATCTGAGCCACAAGTCGCAAAAATGCTCCGTGGCTATTAAAGCAAATATTCATGGATTTGCAGTGCTCTAATGATACTCTTCCACTTTCTTGTTAGCAAAGGAAAGAAGATATCCTGCATACTCTTCTTATGTTCATGACAGCCAAGAGGTTTTTCATTTGTTCAGGGAGATTTTCTTTTTTAAAACTTGCTAATCACCATGCCCTAGAAGCCATAGCATACCATGGCATTCAAATGACCACAGAGAAGAGAGGAGAAATTATGCACCATGATACATGACTTCAGTATCTTGTATATTAGCTGCTGGTGCAAAGCCTGTCTCAATTCGCTGAATGTGCTCATCCTCCAGGACACATGGTCTAGTAAACCCACAGTGATCTCATTAGTGTTTCTTAGTTTAATTAAGGAAAGCTTCCCCTGCATGGCTCCAGTTAGGCAGACAAACTTTGTTCTTCCCATATCTGAACCCAGGTTGAAAGGGGATACTAACACGTAAAAGATACTGGGCCTCGGAAGGAAGAAAGATGGGAATGTGTTTTCAGCACTGCCCTCAGTGGGGAATACTGACAGACACTCACAGAGAGGGAATAACTTTAGCAAACACAGTGTCTCTCCCAGCCAGATTGGGGCAACCAGGATGAATAGATTTTATAAAATCTTGTATGGAAAGATTACAGTGTAGGTAAAACGCATGCATATAGTATAGGCCAGTGGTTCTCAAACTTAGGGTCGTGACCCAGTACTGGGTCGCAAATCCTCAGGCACTGGGTAGCAGCACCTCCTGCTGCTACCGCCAAAAGACAGGAATGCATTGCTCAAAATGTAATTGTTGGGTCGTGAGCATAAATGATATTTTTCAACTGGGTCTTGAGAAAAATAGTTTGAAAACCCACGGTATAGGCCTTTTGGGTGTTTATCCTTTTGCTTTGCACACTCTGTACCGTTGGGTGAATAGTGCTTTGTTTTGAAAAAGTTGTTTTTGAGTCACTTTAATCAGCTATTGTCACGGGTTCTGGGAGGACGAGGGCCAAACACAGTGGGGCCTATCAAGTTAACACAGTTTGGAAAAAGGGTGGCATTTCACAGTAGGGTTGCTGCCTCTCCAGGTTTTCTCAGGATGGTCAGTTCTATTTCAGAAGTAGCTGTCTGGGAAAATCTGTAAGGTTCCTCAGAACACACTGCCCACTGTGAGGTTTCATGGACTCAGGTTCATCCTGGATGCCCCTTTCTTTGGCTATGTCTACACTGGCAAGTTAGTTTGAAGTAAGGAAGCTTAATTCGAATTAACTAAAGCCATGGCTACACTAGGCTTTCATTAGTTCGAATTAAGGGCTTCCTTAATTCAAACTAATGAATTCGAATATGCTATTTGAACTAAGGATTAATTCGAACTAGTTAGTTCAAATTAACCAATGGGGCCATGTTGGTTCGAACTAATTGCTTAGTTCGAACTAACCGGCCCATTGAACTCAATGCAATTCTCTAATTCGAACTAAGCAAGTGCCATGGATGGCATTTGCTTAGTTCGAACTAAATTCTTCTAGTTAAGTTAATTAAGTTAATTCAAACTAACTAAAATTAATTCGAATTAGTTAGTTCAAATTAACTAATTCGAACTAACTTTAGTAAGTGTAGACATAGCCTTTGATACCTCAGAAGTGGCAACCCTGAATTTCAGGGATCTATTCATAAAGAGGCAGAACCCAGAGAGGGATGTGCTCCAAAGAGTTCTAAAGAGCAACTTGGCTTCTAACCATGAGAGAGCCCTTTACCAGCAGACCAGCAGTTTGAATCCAGCCCAGCTCAGTAAGACTTAGAAGTTGTTCCCATGTAATGGATATTGTGGAGTTGGCTTCCTGCTCAGACATCACAAACTCACCGTCACATTTTGTACTAATTGGCAGGCTCAGAAATGCTAAGAACTTCCCGAGCCATTGAAACCAATCTCTGCATGTTACCCATAGAAGTCCCCCCCTCATCAGGCTTGATGTATGCTGGAAAATTTGCTCACTAACTGCCCACCTGCCACATCAACAATCTTCACCAGCATTAGATGTACACAAATTTAACCTGAATTTTAACAATATGCAGATCTTCAAAGACACACAACAGATTATGAATACATTTGCAAAAGATACACATGGCTCTGCTTGAAAGTGGACAGACATGGAAATGCGTTTTTAACAAAACACTTATAAGTGAGAATCCAGTGTTCACTGTACACAAAATTTTAAAATATTCTGTACTGGGTACAAACCGATCCCAACAATGAGATAAACTTCTAAAACGGTTAGTTTCACTTTGGTTTCTTTGATTTTCCTCACTGGGTTTCAACATTTTTAGAACCCTGCAAATCCACGGCACATTGCAGATATCCGCAGACCATTTCTTGCAGATGCAGATGGGATGAGGATCCACATATTTGTATCCGCTCAGGGCTCTAAACATTTTCCCCTCAGCACACAGACACAGGCACATTATTACCAAGGTACAAGAACAGGGCAGACCAATGCTACCTACCTCTTTTCCCAAGAATTTGCAAGTTTAATCATTTTTCCCCATGTTGAAGCACATTAGTTTCACCCTGGAACAAGTCTCATTTTCACATATTTGTCGTAATTAAAAATGAAAAAAAAACAAAAAACAAGCTCTCTCACCAGTTTCACGGGACGTAGAGTTTTTTTTCCCCTCCCCTATACCTTCTAAATGAAAACATATCCTCTAAAGTTCTGCATTTTGGTTTGCCACTGCTAGGGGACAGATTTTTACAGTTGTCTTGGCATATTATAAGACAAAATTCCTTTTCAAAGCAGTGCAAAACTTTTGCAAGTGGCTTGAAACTAAGTGCAGTTTTCTCAAAATGTTTCCCTTCCACCACCAACCCTCCCACCCCCCACCCCCCAACCAACCAACACAAACAAAAAACAGAACAAAAAACAAAAACAACATTTCTGGCTGAGTTTCACAGAGACTGAATTCAAGGGACAAGTTTAAGTCAAGGAGTGAGAATAAAGGAAACAAAACTGTTCAAACTGCCTGCGATCTAAAACTATCAAGATTAATGCAACTCCATTCACTGTTTGGAGAAATGAGAAAATACAGATTAACACCTCATTTTTTTTCCTCTAGTCCTAAAGTGAAAAAAGATTTTAAAAATCTGAACAGAGAAATGCTTTGGTGCATTATATTTAAGTGTCAACAAAAACATTTCTTTGGGGCAGGAAGAGAGTTAAGCATTCATCTGGGCCAGGGGTCAAGCAACCCAAAAGATAAGAAGAGCCATTTTAAAAAATTCCTTCAATAACCAAATGTTTTGAGAACCGCAATGCAATGGGTGTAGCCTCCCAGTGGGGGAAGCTGGGCCAGGACGCATGCAGCAGGGTCCCCTGGTGGCAGGGAGGGGGGAGGGGGAAGGTGTGGGGGCAGAGCCACGAGGGGACGGCCAAAGAGCCGCATGCGGCTCTGGAACTGTGGGGCACCAAACAAAATGCCACAATATTAAAAAAGGACAGTAGTCCAAGGAGAGGGCTGAGAGCCAGGAACCCCTGAATTAAAATCATGGTTCTGCCACTGATTCCTTTCCTGTCCTTGGAAAAAAATTTTAAGTACCACAGCTTCACATCTTGCCTTTCTGTAACATAAGGACAATACTTCCCCACCAGGCATAGCTAGTAAACTAATCTGTTTATGAAAAGCTTTGACAATGAATGTGCTTTCTATAAATGCCTAGTAAATATAATTAGGGCACAAGAAAATTAAAGGGGTCTACTGATTTATGAAACTGAGTTATCCAAGGGACAGGGCACTAGATCGGGAATCAGGAGGCAACAGGTTCTATTCCTAGCTTTGCCACAAACCTGCTGCGTAACCTCAAGGAAGTCATTTCACCACTGTGCCCTCATTTTCTCTATCTACCTTTTGTCTGACTGGTTTAAGATAAATAAATAATCAACCAGAGTGGGAGGGAAAAACAGCATAAATTGCTTTAAGTGTATTATAGGGAAACTTTTTTAAAAATAGCTTTAGCATGACAATGTTCCTTTTAGTTTAACAGGCCTCACTGCATACCTATTACAGTATCTTTGATACAAAATATTAAAATACATCTTTCAAAGACAGTGCAAGCCATTGTCAAATCAGTAAGTCTACCAGGAAGAATTCTTAAATCTCTAAAACAAAAACAAGTTATTTAAAATAAAACACTTACAATGAAAGATCTACAAATAAACACATTTCAGTTAATACGCTCCATTATAGATTTCCAGTAGTCTGGTGGGATAATTTACTTCACAAGAAAATTGAACGTAAACTCAAAATGGAAAATGATTCTTTACAGACATTAAAACACCATATTATATTAAACTTGGACTCATTTTATTCCTTATAACAAAACCACTAAGCAACAGATACATTTAGAAACTATTTTCAATGAAACATGCCACGTCTTGTTGCACCACAAGTTTTCATACAACTTCCTCTCTCAAATAGTCTGTCATATAATCAATAAACCAATAAATAACAAATTAAATTCATTAACTACAATGCGTACAAGGCGATATGGACTCCAGTGGATATACAAAGTTTATAAGAAAGCAGATTGTTTCCCACATCCAATTAAAGAGAATGTCACCGTATTGTTGATAAATGTGCGGTAGAAACTTCTACTGTAATTAAGCAGAAGACTATTTATTAAAAACATTTATTTACTCATTCATGCTAGATAAAACCCAAACTTCATGGCCCATGAAGCATTTGTTTGTGTACATATGCAATAAAATATCAGCTCCTGCATGAACTTCCAGTGACTTGGGAACACTATAAAATTAAAAAAGCAGACAAATAAATGTAGATTCAAAATTTCATCTTAAAGAGACACAAGCATTCTGTTTTAAAACTTTGACTGTGCCTTAAAATGGTAATAATCTGATGGAATGCAACTTGTTTTTTAAATGTATTTGGAATCCACTATGCCATTACAAAGAAGTTCTTCCACACAAAATGCAAAACCCACTAATTCTGGTTTGATTTATGCCAAAATAAAAGTTGTAAAGCAATTTAACTTTTCATACCACAGCTCAATTGCACCATGGCTCAAACTGGTCCCTGCACTATAAACTTCAGAGAATAAAAAATTCTTTAACAGCCTCACAGAAAAATGTGTGTAAAGGAGGAGAGGAACCTGGCTAACTAAGGAGCACTCTTCTCCGACACCTGAGGCTTGAGTGTAGCCACTAAACTTGCCTCCTCTACAAAATGTCAGGAGTCTATTGGCTCAGGTGGGAAAATGAAGAGTCAAAGAAGAAGTAGCTCCTCTTAAAAAGCACATTCTCACTCAGACACTTTTAACTAACAAGGTTCATGTAAAAATAACAGCATTAGTGGGTGCTGCTTTGAGACGTGTTTTTCATACTCCACCGTTTGAGACTCCCTTTAGGTGACACAGTGGAGCAACAATTTCAGAGGGGATGACAGCAAGGCAGCCAAGCTGCTGTACTTTCACTCATGGTAATAACTGGATTAGTATGGGTCCGCCGGTCTCAGCCAGCAGACCTTCCAGGCGTCATGCATCTCATCTCACATGACAATCTCACGACAATTCCCACAACGCAGGCTAAGCGTCATGCATTCAGCAGGACACTGGGTTGCACGAGGGTTTGGGCTGTTCAGGCTACAGTTCAATTTGACTCTCTGCTCCATTATCCAAGTCATTAATGACTTCATAATGAAAACACTGACGAGTATCAGACCCAGGATTGACCCCCTTGTCGCACCCTCTCTGTTTGACAGCAAACCATTGATAACTACTTTTGAGTGCAATCTTCCAACCAGTTGTGAACCCACTGTGGCAGAGCGAGGCCTAGTCTGCCACTACAGGTCCTGTGCTTCTATTATCCAGCTTCTTACAAGCTAGCTTCTTCAGCCCCAATGTCCCCAAGATGGGGGTGGTTGGGGGGGGCCAGTCCCACCCTCTACCCTGGGCCCTGACCCAAGGACCATATGAGTAGCAGTCTCCAACTGAGTCCAGGAGAGCTACTCCTTTGTCAAGTGCTTTGAGATCTACTGATAGAAGTGCTATATAAGAGCTAAATATTCTTAATTTGAAACTCATTAATCTTAATACTTTCCCGAGCTCTGGCTTCCCCAGTGTCTCCCCAGCCCAGACATGGCTCAGGAAGTGGGGCACATGGGCACACACAATGGGTTCCTGTGGCCTCAGAAAGGGAACAGTCAACCCAGTTTTCTCCCTGGAGAAGTGAGGTGTGAGCCAAAACTTTTTAGGAGAGACACACACACGGGAACCAAGAAAAATGGCAGCAGGATAGAAAGTAAAGAGGGAGTTAGCTTGGCCAAAACCAGTGGGCATGGCTTTTTCTCAATATGAAAACTTGAAGTGGGGAGAACCCTTTAATGACCAACAGAAAAGACATAATCAACAGATTGGTTCTGGAGTTAAATAAATAAACCAATAAAAGAGATACTCTTCACTTTGCCACATGGTTATATTTGCATTTGAAACATTTTTTTAAAAAACTTCAGTATCAAATATAACTTGATTTATTTATATGTACCAGATGTAATCTTAATCCTGTAAATCTACTCTACTTCAGCAGAAAATCACCAAATGAGTAATTTGGGATAAAGAATGAATTCTTCTCATAAACATGCCAAAACTGCTGTTTGTGACTCCTCAGCACTGAGTCAAAGTGTTTGGAGATAAATTGTCTGAACACTGAGATAAGTTGTGTTCTGCATTCCTTGCAGCTCATTTTACCCCTTCTTGTGACTCCCATTCAGAAATCACCAGGTCATCTCAAACTTGCAGTAATGAAAAGGATTCCCTGATTTTAATAGCAAATTAGTAAAAACAAAACTCCAAAACTCCTATGTAGAACTGTACACCTTGCCTAGATTTTTGCAGACACTCACATTCACAACCTTGAAGACAAACAACCTTTGCAGGAGTTTGCAGATGATTTGTTTAATTCTTTTAGCGTATTATATAGACATTAAATGGATTTTTTAAAGATATAGCAATTTTACTGATTCTACAAACATAGTGCATTCTCCAGAGGGTAGCCGTGTTAGTCTGTATACGGCAAAAACAAAAACAAGCACCTTAAAGACTAACAAATTTCATTCATCTGACAAAGTGGGTTGTAGCCCATGAAAGCTTATGCACGAGAAATTTGTTAGTCTTTAAGGTGCCACAGGACTCTCGTTGATAGTGCATTCATTCTATTGTTCTTCTAAAATACTTAGTTTAAAAAACAAAGGGCTAGAGTAGGCTAATAATCTGAGATTTAGCTCACAGTAAATTGCATTCTGCTTTGGTGCTGTTCATATAGCACCCCAGGAGGAAGACTGTGCCTCAAAGAGTTAATGTCTTCCTGGTCTCCCTGATGTTTTGGAGAGGGAGTAAATTGTGACAAGTGCACACCTGTGGCAGCATAGGCTACAACTCACTCACAAGCAGTGGTTTTGCAGAGCATATTTCACTTTGCACACAGTAACTGGCAGTATGGCACAAGCTAATGACCCACATGCTCCCTTGTACACAGGACAAGCCCTGAAGTGGCCTCAGATAGTTAAAAGCATTGGTGGTAACTCTATGATGAAGGGCGAGTTAAATTTTTCTGTTTTATTTTTTTAAAAAAAGGTCTAATCCTTTCTTAGACATGAAAAGTGTTGATTACTGTAACTAGAATTACAATACTCAATCATAGGATAAAGATTTCATTTTCTGGAAAGTTACAAGTGAATGTATTGAGCACTTCAGGAGCTCAACAAGTGAAAAGTTACTCCCTCTTAGTGTGTGAGATTCTGTTTTTAAATCTTTGTAAAACTTTCAGACATTAGGCAGATTAAGAACTAAACAAAAATTCATGCATAGCCTGTATTTTATAAAGTAAAATTAATAGTATCATTAATCATAACACATTTATTCACAGAACACTTCTGAGAGAAACCCTGACACCAGGATCCACCAGATGGGCATAACACCCCACATTATCAACTTACCAAGACCGCCCCTTACAACAGCTCAATTATCTGTATTTCCCAAGAGACTGAATTTTTGCCACATCACAAAACCTGATGCCATACTAACATGTAGAAACCCTGTGACAAAGAATTCCTTCATTACAAAGATGAAATCATCCACTACTTCTCCACTGACAGTCACTAAAAATATCTGATTAGACCACAGTGGACAAAACCACACAATTACTTATTACATTGATTGCTTCCAGTAAAGAAAAAAAAAATCATATCCTGCACAATCTCTTCACTGCCAAGAGGATCTCTATACAGTCCCTGAAACTAAATAGGGATCAAGCCAGCAGTGCCATCCTATTCCTCAACTATGCTAACTACATCAATGAGACTGACAACTCTGACACCATCTATTACAAAGAATTCAAACATGACTCCACACCACAATTCACCCAAGAATTTAAAAATATCATTAAATATTTGCTGAAAACTCCAAAAAAACTCTACAACCTCATCCCCTGTTAACCTATCCCAGGGATCTTCTATGTGCTTTCCAAGGCACATAACCAAGGGTACCCAGGCAGACCCATCATATCTGGCCATGGCATTATTACTGAAGGAATATCAAGATGCACAGAAACCATTCACCATACAAAGGACCAGTTTCCTCCAGGACTCAACTGACTTCCCCCCAGAACCAAGTCAACAGAACCACTCTCAAAACACCATCCTTGCCACTTTGGATGTTACCTTTCTTAGAACAAACATCCCTCATCATAAAAGGTCTCGCTGCCTCTCTCAAGTATCTACTACAAGACAACGTACAACATTCAGATATCTAACCCAAACACATTCTAGAACTCAGCCATTTCATCCTCAGCCATAACAATTTTACTTTCAACAAACACTTTGTCCAAACCATGTGAACTGCCATGGATACGGGGATGACTCCCCAATATGCCAGCCTCTTCATGGATCACCTCAAAGGAAATTTCTGTACAAATGCCCCATGAAACCAATGATATACCTGAAGATACATCTATGACATTTTCATCCTCTCCACAGATGACAAATGCCCTCAGATTTTTACAACTTCAATAACCACCACCAAACTCTCTCTAGAACATTCCCACGTAGCATCAACTTCTTGGACACCACAATTAGCTTCAACAATGGAATCCTACAAATGACTATATACAAGAAATCCACAGATCATCACTCCTATTTTCACAGATCCAGCAATCACTCCAAACACACCAAGAAATGTGTTATCTACAGGTAGGCACTCGGATACCACAGAATATGCTCCAAGGAGCAAGTCTGGGAGACACACCTTAACACACTTAAAACCGCCATCACCGAAGGAGGACACTTCACAAGTGAAATAAATTGTATCATGGAAAGGGCCACCCAAATACTACAAGAGAATCTGCTTCAATATAGGAAAAAAAACTCACCAACTGCATACCCCCCATCATCATCACCCCCTCACACTGGAACCCCAATACAGATACTGAATAATTATAACCCACACACTAAGGGAGATGTAACACTGGCTGGATTAGGGGCCCCATCGATGATATTATTTAATATCAATATTTCAAAATTACAATAATTCATATGAGATATGCCATGTCAGGTATCATTAGAAAGGTTATAATTTGTTAAGTACAATGATATTGTTTGTGTATATGTATCATATTTGCATTAGAAGTTATGGATATGTGAGATATATCTGTATTTCAATTTGTGCTGTGTTTCCAGGCAACACCCCAGACAGGATGGCAGTAGAAATAAGCTGCCCATTAAGGAAACTCACAGATACAATGGGCCCAGGGAGAGAAGCCAGGGCTACACCTGATGAGTCTTCAGGATTTACTCATATGACCCTGGATTCAATCTCGTTTCTGTAAATTTCCACAAGCAGCATGGAAAAGACAAAGGACATGAAAGGCAGCTGCACCACATATATTTTGGTCTTCAGTCAGTCTTCACATACCTCTGAATCAATTCATCTACAACTGAAACTGTGATTCTGTGAAACAAAGGACTGAGACCCATCCAGGTACTGGTTGTACACTAGAGGGACCATACAACCTGCAAACTGCACAATTCTACTAAAAACCTGATGTGTGTGAACTTTCAAATCATTTGTATGTATCTGATTCCTTTAATCATCTAACATTTCTCTTACAGTATGTTTCTTTCCTTTAGTAACTAAAACTAAAGGTTTATTATAAAAGGATTGGCTGGCCGCATGGTATTTTGGGTAAAATCCAAACTTATATTGAAGCGATAATGTGGCTGACTCTTTGGAGTCAGGAGAACCTTTTTGGTAAAGAGCACAGAGTTTTAAGTAACTTCTCTCTTTACTGGCATGCAGTAAAGGCGGCCGTGTAGATTTTGTTTTACCTTCTTGATAACCAGCGTGGGGGTAATCTGAAGCACTGTTTGTGGCTGATTAGAAGTTTGACTTCAGTGTCATCCACCAGTTCAAGGAGAATTTGTTGTTCTTTTGCAGCCTACCCTAATGTTGGCATTTTCAAGTGGTTACCCTAGTTACAGAAGGGTCACGGAGACCTCATCCTAAAAAAATCCTTCCTGAACCCTCTCTTCTGGCCTTCAAACTCCCCAACCTCACTAAGCTCATCAGAAGCAAATTCCTGACAGGCCAAGCCACACCAAATCAAAGCGGCCCCAGACCTCCCTGCCAGAACAGATGCAAAATTTGCAGCCATATCTCTACTGTCACCAATAACCCCCACAACATATTCTTCAATTTCTATGCCTATTGCAACTTTGTGGTGTACTTCCATACGTGGTCCCAGCTATGGGGCAGGGTGGGCAAGTTCCCCAGCCCCCACACTGGGAGAGGGCCCCCTGCACCGGGGCTGGGCAGGGTGGAGTCCAGCAGCTGGCTGGCTGCAGAACTCTAGACAGCCAGGTTAGGTGGGGGTTGGGGCAGGAGGGAAGGAGTTGCGCAAGTGTGCGGGGCGGAGGCCCCAACAGGATGGAGGCGGCAGGGGGGGCCAGTGTAGGAGGTTGCAGGGTGGAGGTGGCGGGAGCCGGAAGGAGCAGTGGGGCCTCAGGTGGAGGTAGCAGTGTGGGGTGCGAGAAGGCTGAGGACAAAAATCAAGGATGGGGGCTCCATCCTTGACTTTTGCCCAGGGCCCCCAAAAACACTAAGACCAGCCATGTATCTCATCCAGTGCATACCCCAACCACCACCATGTGAGTGAAAACAATCACTATGCTCAAAATGACAGTATGATTTCACATAGAAAAATGATGAGACAAAAATACCATGTCACATGTGGGTGAACTCAACACAAAACTATCACTCCAAGGTTGATCTCCCAGACCTTATCCTCAAAGGAAGCCTACACAGTACCTTCAAAAGACAAATTTAAGTTCCCAAGCTCATAACTCTGCTAGGCCCTAAAATCCTGAATTCAATGAAGACACTGGATTTATGGCTCATTACAATAACCCTCCTTTGTCCTAAAACTGCAGATGTGTTTACTGTCCACTTCACCTTGAATAGTCTCTTGCAACGTGTTAAGCAATCTGTTGCATCTTGTATTAGCTGTGACACTAATTATCTTTCCCACACTTTAAGAGCTCTGTTTAAACTCAAAAGCTGGTCTCTTTCACAACAGAAGTCAGTTTAGTAAAAGATTGCCTCTCCCACATTGTCCCTATTCGGGTAAGCAGACAAAATTGTTAATGAAATGCAGAGATGTCTACAATTTGGCACACGAACTCTGGCTCGCAGCATTTTTGATATAAGCTCTCCTGAGCTTATATCAAATGAAAATGGGTAAATGAAGAGCTTCAGGTGGAATTCCAGCTCCTATTGAACGTAGGAGCTTCATAGAGCAAGGTACTTTTTCAAGCAGACCTGAGGAGGTCCTGTGGTAGTAGGATTGATCTTTTGCTCACAGTAGTAATTCTTGTTTTCCTTTTGTTCAATTTTCCCTCAATTTTTTCTAGGAAAAAAAAATTCTAAACATACTTTTTTTGAAAAAGAATTCTATTCAATAGGAGGGATACCATTATATCACCCTTTTAAATTTCAACTTCCTCCCTTCCCTATTGGGAAAAGAGAGGGTGGAGGGTAAAAAGTTTTTAAAAAATGAGAGAAAGTGGGATTTTCCTGAAAAAATAATTTTTTTTTTAAATAAACTTTGTTTCTACTTAAATTTATTTGGTCAATAAGCCATTTTGTGGTCTAAAAAAAAAATAAACAAAAAACCTAACAGAAACCCCCAACAATGAAAATTGTTGGTCAGCTCTAGGAAACAGCAGTGATTCTCAATCACAGTTCTCCCCACGTGGCATTCCAGAGCACAGCTAAGATCTAGAGCAGGGGTCTGCAACCTGTGGCTCTGGAGCCACATGCGGCTCTTTGCCTGCCCCCTTGCAGCTCTGGGCTCCCCCAACCACCGGGGTACCCTGCAGGAGGCCCATGCCTGGCTCTGGGCTTCCCCCAGCCACCCCATGGGCAGCTCATGCCAAGCTCCAGGCTCCCCCCCCCCTGCATAAGGGGAGCCTGCAGCAGAAATCCTGGCTCACCTCCCATCAGGAGGCTACACCCATTGTAGCTCTCAAAACACTTCGTTATTGAAGGAATTTTCAAAAATGGCTCTTCTTATCTTTTGGGATGCCGACCTCTGATGTAGAGGCTTGGTCGCCAGTCCTGCTGTGTCACCATGGCTGTTGAGAGAATAGAGTCTGTCCCAATGCAAGGAGCAAATTCCTTCCATGCAGCAGGGCACTCTCAAATTCTAAAGGCCTGGATCCTTGACCATTCACTTCCTTTTTTGGCCCCACAGCAGATCTATTTCATGACCTCACCAACTTTGCAGATGACTGGACAGGATGATGGGGATAGAAAGTTCAGACTGCAATGCACTGATGTGAAGAAGGGGAGGAAATTAATGCTATAATAAGTTTAGACTTACTTCATTAAATGCAGACAAATTAAAATAAAGCTTTTTAGAGCCATTCACATACAAAGCCACTTTTTTAGTAACTTGATCTCATATAGAAGTTCTCAGGACAAAGACAATAACCAATGTCATACAAAGAATGCTGTTTTCAAACTATGAATTGTTCTAGCTAACAACACAATAGGTACTACAGGGTGGGATTTACTGCATATGACAAAAAAAAGATCAAGTTTTACATATGAGATAAGGAAAAATTTCCCACAGGGAAATCTGCACTGAACCATAAATCATGGGAACATGAAGATTAGAATCCTAGAAGCACTGCATATTAAATGAACAGTATACAATTGAAAAATCAATTGAAGCAAATTCAGTACTTTTGCTATTATAGCAGAATAACTGACACTTTGAAAGATGAAGGTTGCTTATTTCAAATGATCCTATACAACAATTCTTTTCCTGCCTAACATATAGGTACTTTCAAGCTGTAGTGTCAGTCAGCCAAACAAATACATATAACACCTTAGAGCAATAAACTTAAATCAGAGAATATTCATAAAGGATTTAGAAAAACAACTCAATTCATTGACCTAAATATTACAAAGCAAGTTACCAGATTGTCTTCTCTAGGCAATTGTGCTGAAAAATGTTAATTATTTTCTTATCTGACAAACTACAGCTGGCTTAATAACACTTTGAATTTCTACAGCATCTTTCACCCAAGTGCCTCCAAACAGGGGCATGGGTGGGCACATGCAGGCCCGCCCACCCCCACCCGCCACAGCACCTGGCACCGGCACGTGCTTGGACAGCCCACTATAGACCGGCCAGCAGTTGGCGCTGCAGCAGGCAGATGGGCAGGGTGGGCTTCTCTCCTCCACCCACAGCTCCAGCCCCAGGCAGCCTCTGTTGCCTTGCCATGGCAAGGGCCGAGCTACCTCTCCCCCTCCCTCCTCCTCCAGATGTTCCAGTTGCTAGACAACTGAAGCTTTGGCAGGAAGCTTCCAGTCACATGACCAGAAGCAGGACTGACTGGGGCCACCCTGGAGAGTCGGGGGCCCCGCCAAAAAGCAAAGACTGGCTTCACCCCCTGCCTCAAAATACTTTACAAACATTATCAGCTTCTACAGTTACTATTTTTGCAATGAGACACTGTATTACTGTGTGCTTGCAGTCTGCAGTTTTGTTAATTACATACAAGTACAAAGTGGTCTGACAAGTAACACCTGGTACTGTAAGGTTCATCCAAATTACTGAAGACTGGGAATGAGTGAGACAGTGAACCCATGAAAAAAGCAGGAAGAATATCACAAAAGTGTACCTTCCTCATTTATTTTGATCATTTGAGCTTCACTGTTTGCGTCAGCATTTCCTAGTATAATAGCAGAAGTACTACAATAATAGAGCATATTTTAAAATGCAAAGAAGTCTCAGCAATTAACAGTCCCTCCCACCTCAAAAAATCTGTATTAAATAAACAGTGCAAAAAAAATCCTAGAAAATTTGCATTCTCTACCCCTATATTATGTGGGAGGAAGAAGAAATAGATGGCAAGCACCCCCCCCTACTGAATTTTTGTTACATTCAATGGTGTGTAAACTCAGCCCTTAATGCTTTCACTGCTGCAATACTTCTGTTACACCTCACTGCTCTGGGATTTAGGCTCGTAATCACAGTGCTGTCTTGCCAAAAATATGAAAATGTTGAGAATTTTTCACTGTAGTTGATATAGTGGCTAACCCAATAGAAGCAAAGACATTTTAAATGTGAGAAATATTGCCGACTCAGGAGGAGGTAGACACAGCATGCAAGAGTCATTAAGGCTCATCTGCAAGCGCTTTCTAGTCCCCATAACAGTCATCAGCATTCGATAAATGAAAGATACAAGGCCAGACTAGATCTGGAAGCAAGTTAACACATTGCACTCTGAACAAAATAAAATATTTAAAACAAACATTTTGAAGTCATGAATAAAATATATACACAGCTTACTGCTGCAGAAGGAATTAATCATCTTTATGGCACAAAATGACAAATATAAAGCAGATTAAATTAGATAATACATGGTGTGCGGAGATGTAGAATAAAGGTTTTAAAATCAGGAATAATTTGGCAAGACCTCATTATTCACAAGAGTTATGCAGGTCATCCTACAGTCCTGTTAAAAATTTTACATACCAGTACACTACTATGTTTTCTATACATGCCACATATTTTACAGAAAAGCTACTTTAGAAATGGGTTTAGAATTTACACAAAATGTTACTGGGACCATTTCCTTAATTTTTTCACGTATGAAACTCCAGGTTGCTCTACATTACACAGTTAGGCCAACATAAGGCAGCCTATGTTGATCTAATTATTTCAGTATCTACACACTACAGCCTTCCTCCTGCTGGTATTACTGCCTACTACACCAGCACAATTCCATCTCCATGAGAGGTGTAAGGCTTATGCTGGTGTAGTTAGGATGATGCAATGTCTGTGAAGACACTGCATCCCTACATCAGCTAATCGCTGTTTTATCAATTCCAGGGCAAGAGCTGTGAAATTAACACGCTAGAGCCCAACTGCCCCCTGCTCTCAGCTGGCAGTCAGGGCTAGAAGCCTTGGTGACTTTGGATCCCACCTGCTCCCTAGCTGGGAGTGGGGCAGCCTTGTCAATTTCATGGCAGGTGGGGGCGGGGGACACCAACAAGTTGGGGCAGCTGGACCCTGCTCCTGGGGGGCAGAGGGGAGACACTCCTCCAGGTTCCTCCACTCTCCACAAAGAACAGGGAGCAAATGTGGGTGGGGGGCAGCCTGTAGGGCAGCTGAGACCAGGCTTTCAGCTCCTTACACTGCCCCTTAGGTCAGTGAAAGCAATCCTGGTGAGAAGATGCACCACCAACTCAAAGAGGATAGTGTAGCTAGGAACCAACACAATAATTACTGCTGCGGCTGTAAGTCAACCTAACATCGATTGAAGTATATTTCTACTGTAGACATGCCCTCAGCTTCTCTTTCCACCATCAATTCAAAAGTACAGGAATCAGTGAAAGAAAAAAATCATAACTAATAAATTTAAAACACCTCCAAAATATCCTGAAATAGCTTTTTTGTATTTTAAAATGTCAGTTTCTTCAGTCAATATATTTGGCACCTCTAGAACCACCAAAATGTTGGGTATCCCTCTGAAAAACTGAGACTCTACTCTTCCCAGTAGCAGAAAGATCCAGCACTAACCCTGGATGGCTGCAAGACAGAGCTTTAAAACAGCTCAGTGCGCCAGGACTTACAATTGCCTATATTTCACCTCAGACCAATTTAATTTTTGGGACATTTCATAATGTGGGGAGGGAGATGGAAGGAAATATTTCTTTTGCAGATTGATTTAAAAAATGGACATCTAAAGATGAACAGAGATCTGAAATGTTGGAAAAAGACCTAGGGAGATGGATTCATGAGCAGGGAAGGGGTAAAGAAGTAAATGATAAATAAATTTACCATGTGGCAATTCGTTACAGGATTCTGGACCAGAGGTCTTGACACAGCTGGGATACTTCCCCACTGTGCACAACACACCAAGCCCAACCCCCCCCTCCCCCGGTTAGGGGCCGAGTAGGGCAGGGGGGAGCTGGTGTCGTGCCAAAAACCGTGTTTCGGTAGGTTTTGTTACTTTGGTTGGACAGCAACAAAATCTGCCAAAACGCGTTTTTAGCACTATACCGGCACTAGGGCTGTGAGCCTCCCAGAGGACTGCCCTCAGTCCGAGCTGCTGCCGGCTCCTCTCGCCCCACTTCTGAGCAGGGCAAGAGGAGCCAACAGGCAGTAGGGCTGGGAGGCTCCTGGGGCTGCAGAGACCTTTGCAACCTCAGGACTATCCCAAGCCTTAGCCCCTTCCGGCTCCTCTCAACGCACTTCTGAGCGGGGCGAGGGGAGCCGACAGGCACTAAGGCAGGGAGCCTCCCAGGGCTGCAGAGATACTTGCAGCCTCAGGACTGCCCCCAGCCCGAACACTGCCACTGCTGGCTTCCCCCCACCCTGCTTCAGCCTGGGAACAGGATAAGGGAAGCTAGTGACAAAGGTACTTAGCTGGGAGAATGCTGGTGTGATGCCAGTTTTTGGCAACAAACCTCCCTGCTTTTCATGGCACACATTTGTTCTGCGACACAGCAGGTGAGAACCACTGTTCTGGACATACCCCACCAATACAAATCCTTGAAAGCTTGGTCTGATGAACTGGGGTTATAATTGTATAACTTTCAGTTTTGACTGATATTGCATTTGTTTTATAAAAAATGCGGCACTACCTGTGCCTAAACAGCCAAGGTCCAACAATGCTGACAGGTCCTGTACCATGTATACACTAGATAGATATAATAAGAAGGTGGTTATGGGACTTAACAACCCTATTTAGGTAGAAACATCTGGGACACTGGGTAAGCTGCATCCTTAGAAAACCAATTTAGCTGGAAGAGAAGGGAGAAGCAGTGGAAACTTACTAGAAGTAGATCAAAAGAGGCCAGATGATCTGTAGGAACCACAAGGAACATAGGGTGACGGACAAGATGATGCATGGGGCCAAAGAGGGCTTGGGGACAGAAGCTGGGTAACAGGCTTTACAAGTGAGAGGTCACCCAGCATACAGCAGCTTCATAGGGCAGCAGTGCCTGCCAATTTTCCTGGGCTCCCAATGATTCTGGACAACCAAGGGATTCAGACTCCAGCCCAAAGACTGACCTGGAGCGGTGAGGAAAGTTAAGGCAGGGGCAGGGCTGGATTAATGCGGGGTCTTCAGGAGCTGCAGCCCAGGACCCCAGGCTAAGGGGAGCCCTGCAAAAATTAATCTGGCCCCAGTCCAGAGCACCTGCGGCCCAAGTGATAGCAGCCCCTGCCCTGCCGGCGCCCCACTCCTAGGCTGTCCGGTCTGACACCACCCAGCCCCCAGTGCGCTGCCACAGCCAGCCAGGGGCCGCACCACATGGGGCATCACAGAGGTGACTTGCCTCGCCCCCCCCCACAGGTCAGTGTTGGCCTGCCTGCCCCAAGTGGGCCCAAGCCCTGGTGAGTCTCAGCCCCCAACCCAGTCAGAGCACCACAGCGCCAGCTGCCTGGCCCATGCTGCAATGCTGAACACCTGCTCCAGCAGCCAGCTCAGCATCAAGTACCAGTCAGTCTGCCTCTCCCCTCCCCATCGCCAGGCAGGCCCCACCACTCCCACAGCTGAGAAAGTGTGGAAAATTGTCCCACGGACATCTGCCTCCCTGCACTGCCGATGTTGCTACTGCTAGCTCCTGCCACTAGGGGTGGTATGTGTGAAAAAGAGCAGCACATGGGCCCACAGAGACCATCCCAGCCCCCATTGGGGGCTTCCACCGATGGGGGTGGGGGTGTACACCAAATAGCCTCCAGGTCCCAGAGGCCCCACTGCTCTGCCCTCAGGCTGTTAGGTGGCCATCCAGGGGCCCCATGAAATGGAATAGCCCCAGGCCCACAGGGGCCTTAATCTGGCCCTGGGCAGTGGATATGTGTTTAGTCTTTATTATTTAGCATGAGCAGCACTCTCTCCCACATTTTAGTTGATTAAATATAAAGAGCGTGAAAATCTTAGGGTGTGGAAAGCACATGTGTCTCAACTGCCTCACAACTGCAGTGTGCCCCTGAGAGATGCAAACCACATCTTAAGCATGTGAATAAGGATTTGCAGGATTGGGGCCTTTGGGATGGAGTTCTAGGTACAGTGACCAAGTCACCCTGTATGTCAGGAACATCCCCATTTACAAGCCCAAGATGGGGGTTGTTCCTGGGCTCTGTTAAGGCTCCAGGATATTGAAACATCCATGGATTCAGAGCAGCAGAGGCTTGGATTCCCCTCGCAACGGTTTTAGTGAGTGGCCAGTAAGGCCACTCACTAGGATCTGTGACACATGGAAGCAAGTTAACCAACAAGTCTCCAAAATTCCTTGTCACCTTCACAGATCTACAGCATTGTAGCTAACGCAACCACTTCTCTCTCCAGCACATTTCAAAAAGCAGTATGTACCCTAATTTCATCCAAGTAACTCTGCCATGCTAAACCTTGCCAGAGACCTCATGCTCTCATATTAACAGACACATCTGACTATTAAATAGTCCATTAATTTTGAAAATTAATCGGTTTTATGGTGCTGAGATCATCATTAAGGTTTTGCATGACAGCAACTTATATTTCTGCTTTGCTTAATTAAATAATGTACTTCTGGAATAACAGGGTCCATAAATTTTTATGAAGGCCCAAGGTTACACGGGAGTCCAACAGAACAGACCCTTGACCCCCCCTTTATAGTCCCAACGAAGTCAGACTGTGTGTGATTTTGCACAAGTAGCTCAGGATCATACACTACTAACAAACAAATGAACATGGACTACTAGACAGAGCTGAAGATTCCAAGAGATAAGTCCACTCATTAATTGCAATGTGCCAATGCTGTGAATCAATTTAAATTTTGTAAAGGCTAGTTAGTTCATGTTTTAACTAAAGGCTCCAATCCTTATTCACATGCTTAAAGGTTTTCAAAATCCAAGTCCAATGGGTCAATTTTGTGTATATTACTCAGGTATTCCACATCACAGGAGGTCACAGATCCTGACCACGTGGCAAGTCAATTTATTCCTTAGGTTGTTCTGACACAAATCCAATAAAGAAAAAAAAAGAAAAACAAAAGTATACTTTGCATTCAAACATAGCTTAGAAAATCATGAGATGGAGTCTTCTCTCCTAAAGCACAGTTATTTACCGTTTTAGCCCTCCACACAGTAAGTTTATGTATTGGGAATTACTTTATCACAAAGCTTAGCACCTTTGTATGAACATGGACGGCAGAGAGCTCAAAAACAACCTGCTGCTATTTTAAATGCTTTTTTTTTTTTTTTTTTATTAAAGGAAAACAGCCTGTATAGTACAACTGTATAAATAACCTGTAGCAAAATATGAGTGATTTGACCACTTGGCATATTTGCAAATTTCCCAGAAACATTGAACAATTCTCAAAATAACTAATTTGACATTATTATAAGAATTCATAGTTGTTGCTCTATTTCAGCCATCAAAAGAAAAAGATTACAAGAATGAGCTCTCATAAACAGCACTTTTCACATGTTGATCTCAGAGTGCTTTCTAAACTACTCCAGATCTCTAGACTTCAAGCAGTTTATTGCAAGTGTTCGCAATATATAACACTGTTGTTATGTCGGTTAGTTTGGACACAAATCATATAATAATATTTCTACCTCCTGGGTATAAATTAGTAACTCTTAGAAACAGGTTTCTGGTAAGAAGACTTGAATTTATAAGCTCAAAGTTAATTTTCCCTCAACAGTCTTGAATATTACCTTAAAATATGTTTCTGTGAATATTTCTTTTACTAAACTTGTCCAACAGAATATTCAAAGCAAGTGAACTCAAAAAGGATGTAATCACAGCAGAAGAAAATGCAGTTTTTTATTTGAACAACTATTCACTGAATTTTTGAAGAGTTTGTCGTCTGTCCTACTGCCTAGAAAATAATGACTAATGGAAGAGGATGCAAGGCCTTAAAATGACTAGGATTGATAATGTGCTCCTTTCAAGCAATTCCCTAGGCCTCGAACACAGGGCTGTAGCAAAAGGGCTGAATATTGTTGTTCCACGAAGGAAGCTGAATAGAACCAGTTCTATGTTGTTCCACTTAACGTCCTGCCTGTCAAACTAGAGCTGTGGTTTTCAAACTTTTCTCCTCAGGACCCAGTTGAAAAAAAAAAATCATTTACGCCTGTGATCCAACAATTGCATCTTTCACCAATGCTCTCCAGTCTTGCAGTGACAGCAGGGAGCACCGTGACACAGTATCTGAGGGTCTGCAACCCAGGACTGGATCCCGACCCATAGTTTGAAAAGCACTGATCTAGAACAGAGATTCTCAAACTGGGACTCAGGACCTTCAAGGGGTCACAAGGTTATTTTGTGGGGGTTGTGAGATCTCAGCCCTCTCACATCCCATGGCTACAAGCCCCGTGCATGGCTGACAGCAAGAGGTCTTCTTCAGAGCTGGGTGGCCAGAGAGCAGCAGCTGCTGATCAGGTGCTCTGAAGGCCCACAGCAGCAGTGCAGAAGTAAGGGTGTCATGTCATGACATGAGGGTGGTACCATGGCATGAGAGGGGTCATCACAACTCGAAATATATTCAAAGGGGATCCCAGAAAAAAAAAAAAAGCGTGAGAACCCTTGATCTAGGGCTAGCTCTGCTCCCAAACATGTTATCAGGTTCCCTCTTGTACAACTAGTGTTAGCACTTGCGAAATACAAAACAAACAAAATCAAAAAATAACACCTCCCCCCTCCTCACACATACCCACACCCACACCCCCACCCCCCAGCCGTCCTCTCACACGGCAAGCCTGCCACAGATGCAACTCCAACCACAAGGCAACTCCGCATTCCCCCGATCCAGCTTCAGCAGCCACTTATAGTATCTAGAGAGAGAACACAGAGATAAAATTGATAACCTTTTCTTACCGTGGTTGCATTTCTCCAAGCTGCTTTCAGTCTTCACTGAAATTTTTTTTTCCAAACTTGCATTGATTTGATATTTTAACTATATACTTGACTGTGAAAAGAAAATCCCGTGAGTCTATTTCTTGAATTTCTATTTTCCATTTGATTTTGCTATTTCTAGCTATTTCTTATTTGTAAAGGGAACATTGTAGAACCCCTGAGAGAAAAAGCTGAAGTTGCAGCTAATGCAAAGCTCACTTTTCACCACTTCAACAGCTAGGCGATTCCGCTCATGAATCGAAAGACTTGGTGTTGGACAGACAGCTGTTCTATTTTCAGCAGATTTGATCTGTTACCGCTTAAACTGCAGAAGTGAGAACACTGCTACATCTTTAGCTAAATATGGAAACTTTTAACGTTGGCTATTTCAGTGCATTGTGATAATAATACAAATCTTTAGACCCATGTTAAAAAAAAAAACCAGCTGATTAAATTCTTTTCACAGCAATTGGCAAATTCATTACAAAGAAAAAGCCCAGCCAGACTGAAATACTATGCCCAGCTAGCAATAACAAGATTGCTATAGTGGCATACCAACATCGAGCAGTATCATAGTTTTATTCTCTGTGGTCACAGAGAGGAGCACTTTTCAGGACCTGACGTTGATTTACATGTTTTGCCCCAGGAACTGCCACTTTTTATCACAATTAAGATGCTTACTTCTCACAGCACTGCGTCCTAATACTATTTTGGTGAAGAACAGCTGTCCCAATTTACAGGTGTTCTATAATCAAATCTGTAAGGAGACTGATTATACATACACGTTGCACTATCCCTCACAGGTCAACACAAGAGCAACAGTATTTCCACCAAAGAATTTTGACCAATATTAAACTTCCTGGAAGAGAATTTTGGCTACAACTGAAATGGTACTGATCATAGCCATTGTGAAGGAAGTCTGCTCTGGAATAACAATAGCAAGATCATCAGGAAATATAGGCAAGAAGGACAACTGCCCAGATAATGTAGCTACCTCCAACTCCTCCTGAGTTGCTCAAACTGGTTTAACCAGACTCAGAAAACACAGAGAAGCAATAGGATCTGGGAACTGGATTAAAAAGGAGTGCTACTCTTTGTAAGGGTAGGGAGAGAGAGAAATGAAATGAATCCAGGCTTCAGAGGCTGGGGTGTGAGGGAAGCTAAACAGGCCTAGAGTCTCTGCCAAGGAATAAAATATTGTAGACCTTTTGTTTTAAAAACCTTTCCTCTTATTATGCTTTGTTCGCACTGTTAAAATTAAACACTACTTTGTTATAAAGAATGCTGTTATGGATCGCAATATTCGCCACTGGTCACAAGCGCCCAAAAGGAAAGAACTGCAGGTGCAGGGCACAGTAGCCTTGAAACTAGTGTGAGAAGAGTGGAAGAACCGTGGAATTGGAAAGGGGGAAGGCAGTATGCACTCAGAGACCAGAGAAGTGGTCATACATGCAGCTAATCTTGTAACTATCACAGACAGTTTGCCATTTCAAAATATTTTAGGAGTTGCTGACTTATATTTACTATTTTCCCTAACCTAGAGGCTAGACAAACATTTTTCTATGCTTAGGTCAAAAGTATCATAAAAAGGCTTCAAGCAGCTTGCATTAAATCCATTAAATTGCTCTGCTGCAAATGAGGTTATCTATGGCTTGAAGCTGTCACTTAAAAAAAAAAATTCCTTTTCAGGTCCAGTGGAAATATATGATTTGTTGTACAAGGGTAAAATCACTTATGGCCCAGAGAAGAACCTTCTTGTGTCTGAATAAAGCTGACATTTGCTTTCTACGTTACACATCTACAAACAAAAGGTAACCAATTATGGGGCAACAGTCCCTTCATAGTCTTGGAAAGTTAAGTGATTTATGATGCTGCCAAAACCCTAAAACTCCATAATTAAAAAATGTCCCTTTTTATTTTATATGATATATAGATCATGCTGTACTTTTAAGACTGCGATAGCCTCACTCTTTGTCAAAGTCATTTTCACATCCAGAAATGTCTTGTTCTCCAGTGAAGTAGCTTCAACTTAGTGCTTTCTACCTGAAAATTCTTATTACTGGGGCGATTGATTTCATCTTGTAACTGATGGGTATAACATATTTGTGAATTAAAACAAAAGGTTGTGGTGTGGTTAGAAACACAGATTGCAAGCTTATACACACAGATGGAGAGAAATTCGTAATGCGACAACAATGTGTCTAATATTTACCAGTAGCTTGCTAAAGTCACTTCCTGATGAAACAAGTGGATTAATTTCACCAGACACAGATTTTTATTGCACCTAACAAAGCTGCAACATTACTGCCTTGAGAATAAACCAGAGATCCTCTCTCAAGTTGGGAGATGGAAAGCAACACCCTAAACCGATTCTAAGGATATGACTACTCTTCAAGCTGGGGATGTAAGCCCCAGTTCAAGGAGATGCGCTCTAACTCTCTTTCAGTTAGTGCACTAGAAAAAGTGTTGTCACACTGGTGTGAGAGGCTAGCCGTTCTGAGTTTATACCTAGCTTCTTGGATGAGTATGCACTCAGGGAGGCTATCCCCTCCTGCTATCAGGCTGCCAGAGGTACTTTCTATTTTTAGTGCTCTAGCTCAAACAAAGCTAGTGTATATTTCTCCTTGAACTGTGAACCACCCCTGCAGCTTGAAACATAGACACACCCTTAATGAACCAGTAAAGCACGTTTGTTTAAACAATGTTTTACATTTAGTACAACTGTAGCTACCGGTACTTCTTCCAAAAAATATTCCCTTAGAAGGTACACTCTGTCATTTTTTTGAACATCACTTTAGTTGCAACAGTATCTTGAATATTTTATTTAAAAAGTTTTTTTTCTTCTACTTACAGACCTTAAGACCAGAAGGGACCATCATGATCACTTCATCTGATCTCCTGCACATTGTCCACCACCGCACCTCAACCCATCCACTCCTATAATAGACCCCCTAACCTGTAGCTCTGAGTTACTGAAGTCCTCCAATCATGGTTTAAAGACTTCAAATTACAGAGAATCCATCATTTATACTAAATGGAACCTGGGGATGACCCATGCTGCAGAAGATGAAAAACCCTCAGGGTTTCTCACAGTCAGACCCGAGGGAAGATTCCTTCCTGACCCAAATATGAAGGTCAGTTAGACCCTGAGCATTTTGACAAGACCCAACAGCCAGACATTCAAGGAAGAAGTCTCGGAAGTAACTCAGAGTCCAGCCGCTCCTCTGATCTCCCACACCTACAGTGTCCCATATCTGGCCATTGGGGACATTTGCGGTCACCAATAAGCCACATGCCATTGTAGGCAAGCAATTTCATCACGTCATCCTCTCCACAAACTTCTTAAGCTCAGTCTTGAAGTCAGTTTGGTCTTTTGCCCCCACTGCTCCCTTTGGAAGGCTGTTCCAGAACTTCACTCCTCTGATGGTTAGAAACCCCCATCTAATTTCAAGCCTACACTTGCTGATGGTCAGTTCATAACCATTTGTTCTTGCATCCACAATGGCACTTAACTTACCTCCTCTCCTTTCCTGGTATACATCTCTCTGGTATATTTATACAGAGCAATCATCTCCCCATCAGTTTGGTTTGGTTAGGTTAAACAAGCCAAGCTCTTTTA
Organism: Pelusios castaneus; assembly: GCA_007922175.1. Classification (NCBI taxonomy): domain Eukaryota; kingdom Metazoa; phylum Chordata; order Testudines; family Pelomedusidae; genus Pelusios; species Pelusios castaneus. The sequence continues at coordinate 19,572,223 of ML685797.1, forward strand.
ACCTTCACTTAATACGGTAGGTTTTCCATTCCTCTGATCATCCTATTAGCCCTTCTCTGCATCTGTTCCAGTTTGAATTCATTTTTCCTAAACATGGGAGACCAGATTTGCACACAGTATTTCAGATGAAGTCTCAGCAGTGCCTTGTATAATGGTACTAACACATCCCGATCTCCACTGGAAATACCTTACTTGATGCATCCTAAGACTGCATTAGCCTTTCGGGGCTGCACCACATTGGTGACTTACAGTCCTGTGATCAACCAATACACCCAAGTCTTTCTTTTCATCCATTGGTTCCATCCGATAAGTCCCCATCTCACAGTAATGATGTTAGTCCCTAAGTACATGAGCTTGGACTCTACACTACTAAATCTCATCCATTTCTGTTATTCCAGATCTTCTTGTATGATATTCCACTCCTCCGCCATACTGGCAATATCTCCCAATTTTGTGTCGTCCACAAATTTTATCAGCACAGTCCCACTCCTGTTGAAATTTGTAAGGATTTCTTCAGCAACATATGTGAGGAAGGCTGGTTTTGTGGTTAAGGAACTGGATTTAAACCTCTGCTTCACCACAAACTTCCATGTAACCTTGGGGAAATTACTTAATCTCTCGTGGGCTATACCCCACTTCGTCTGCATCTGACCAAGTGGGTTATAGCCCACGAAAGCGTATGCCAAAGAAAATCTGTTAGACTATAAGGTGCTACAGGACTCTCGTTGTTTTTGCTGTACACAGACTAACACGGCTACCCCTCTGGAAATTTCTACTTAATCTCTGTGTCTCAATTTCCTAAGTGTGAAATGGGGATAATAAGGGGGTTCTTTTCTCCCACTTTTTGTCAGTCTTGTCTAATTAGTTTGTACAGGACAGTCTCTTACTGTCTTTGACAGTGGTTCCCAAGCTGAGGCCAGGGTGTAAAAAGTGGCCCAAAGGGTCTTTCCAAGTGGCCTGTGGCTCCCCTCTGGCTGGCTGCGGAAGGGAGCAGCTGCCTAAGGACTCAGGTGAAGCATGTTGCTGTGAAGCTACAAGACTGGCGCAGGCTCCCTGCGACTGCCAAGGGGATGGGAGACCAGTGTTCCCCTCCCCGTGGCTGTAGCAGAGAACAAGGTAAAATGCTCACCCTGTGTCCTGAGATGCTGAAGCTCCTCCTGGAGCCAGAGGGAGGGAAGCATTAATCTCCCATCCCCCAGGATGCAGAAGGGAGCCACTGCGTAGGGACCCGGTTGAAGCACACAGGGCTACAGGACACATGCAGCTTCCCTGTTACTGCCTGGCCACAATGGGGTGGGAGGTGCTGCTGGTGGAGCAGCTAAAACCTACCATACTTGAGGAGGGTCCAGACTTTAAAAATCAGTGCCTTATGGTTTGGCTTGCACTTCCCAGGCCACCTACCATGACTTAGCTGCGAGGACATGTGCTTCAGTGTGTATTGACAGTCACTCATCTACACTAGTGCTTTGTCTGTGAGTGTGACACAGTGTGAGTAATTTGTAGCTGTAAAATAGTGACTGTAAAAATGAGCACAGAAGCATAAAATGTCTATTTTATATATGCACTGATGTAGTCCTTAATGGTGTATTCATCAATACATTTCTTATGAGTTGATAGACTAGTGGCCCTTCAGGATTGTAAAAACAGTACCTGTGGCCTTCAAGGCACAAAGGTTGGGAATCACTGGTCTGTGGATTGCTTGCCAGGCTGGGATCTCCAGGTGCTAATGACAACCTCTCACAGCGTATAAAGGAACCAGTGAAGCAGATTTATACACAAAGTTCTGCCAAATGCACAAAAGTAAACTAAAAATAACAATAAAACACTAACTTATTTTGGTTATAGCCATCTCAAGTTACTTCTAATTATAAGAAAGTATATAATTTTCTGACAAATATGATTTTCAACTTAATGGGTCTTCAGCTTTCTCAGTTTTTGTTGAACAGCTATGGGTTTTTTCACATCACCGTACATCTGGATGTGCACAATAAAATGAGAAGCTAGACAGACTATAAATTACAGTGAATGCATAATTGTAAGAATTTTGATACACCATTAATTTGCAAGCACATTTGTAAGCACATTGTACATATACAGCATCATGCAACAGCAAGAGACTCATGGCTAGAGAAGGGCAATACTGTAGAAATTTGGGCAACGCATCTTTGATTCTTTAATATCCAGTAATAGCATGCAAAGCTCTCTTTTTTAAACAGTTCCTTCACATAAGAACTTCATGGATCTCAAATTATCAAGCTCACAAGGTACAAGGCTGAGCCAATCCTGCCTAGACCTGAACCTGTGGCTCCAAAGAGTCTACATATTTAAATTTTAAAAGCAAACAAAAACCATTCCCTGTGGGAGATACTAAAAGTTCAATCACTACTCTGTGTAGTCGTCTTTCCCCTCCACCATTAAATCCAATTTTCAGCTGAGAGCAGAAGAGTCAAAATGGTGGAGAAAATGGAGGGACTCAATTGACTGAGAGGGGAAAGAGAAGGGTTCAGGCAGGATGGATTGAATGTCAAAGAAATCAAGGATATTGATGGACTGGTGATAGGCATAGGACATATAGGGGATGTCAGAGGAAAGGAGACGGTGATCAGTGAGGAGGAACTGAGATATTGAGAAATCAGACAGGGTGGGGTGTTTGGGGAAGAGGAGGAATAAGTGGCCATAACCCCTACTGTGCTGAAGCTTCACAAAGGTACTTGTACAGCTAAACTATAATGCAATTAAAAACTTTATAGAAACTGGTATGAATTGAACAACTGTATAGTGTTCCTTATCCTTTTTCATGCTATAGAACAGGTTGCAGGTCAAAGAACAGTGAAGACTTAAAAATTCTGACTTTTGGTGGACTTTTTCTGATAGAATTTAGGTCAGATATACCTCATGGGAGGTGTGGAAGTGATAACGCTGGTGGTGGCTCAAAATCTTCTAACGACACCAATATTATTTCTAGTGACCAAATTAATAAAACAAAGCCTAGGCTCACAAAAATACCCTGTTTATCAAAGATAGTATGAAAAGCTTTTCAGGCTTTTTTCTGTGACCTAAGCATATACTCTGTCATGGCTGCAAGGCTAGCTGCATCTCTGCCCTCTTTCTGATCTCTCTCTCTCTCTCTAGTGCATCCTCTCAGACATCAAGCCAAGTGCCACTATCTATGTTGGAGTTAGAGAGTTATGAAATTCCATCCCTAGTGTGGGGCTTAAGTGACAGTACCTGGTGTATTAATGTGCTTACACAAGGTCCAACTCATTTTGGGCACATACTGTTCTTCTCTTTGGGATTCTACAAGCAGTGCTATATGGTTTTTAAAAACCAAAATATTGTTCTTATAACAGTAGGAGCAAAGCATTAGAGGAAAAAGAAGTTTAAAAACAGACACTCTACATGCATGTTTATCTTACCCAAAGTGTTACTGTCCACCAGCTGGTAACTCACATAAGCCTACTTTCTTCTGACACTCCCAGCAAGTGTCTTGAGTTTCAGTCTGACTCCCCTTCTGGAGAGGGGACCTTTTAAACTTTCCAGAATTCTTTTATCCTTCTGTGTTGCAAGCCTTTTCCTGTCCCAGTCTAAACCAGTTTTGCTAGAAAGGAGGCAATATGATCAAGCTAATAAATTGGTAACATCCCTTAATCTTTAAATGCTTGCTGAGAAATTAACTCTATATATCCACACAGTAAACATCACAGAATCCAGGCCAACATACAATATTAACACATTATAGAGCAGCTCCAAAATTCATCATAACACCATATTCATGACGACTGTTTTAGAACACAACTTTGAAAGGGCTGCTGATAGGAATTATGCATCTGAAGAGACAAAGACAAGACAGACCAATGTGCTTTGTTTACAAAACCACTAAACATGATAACAAACAAAGAAACCTTCTTGGTTACTGTTAGGCTTTAATGTTTTTTCTGTCTCTGTAGACTTTTCTCTGTCAGGTCTTGTCTGTTACAGCTTGGATACTTTTCCTGCTAGTAAGTTGTGGAATGAAACTCAGGCTAACAGTCATACCAGACCCACCCAAGGACAAGGATGCTGTGAACAATCAGTAAGGCAGTGGCCAGCTGCCTATTGAGAAATTCTGGCCTAGATGGGAACAATACATTTCTGACTAGCTGTAAGGACCCTCCTCTCCATCCCATCCTCCCACCCCACCCTAAATGTAGCCATAGCGCCTTTAATGTAATTAAAGTGTCTCTGCATCGGTCATTATCACCTCTGTCCTCTCTGGGTGGAGCAAGTCTGTACTTGTAAGTAAACAGGTAAAGAATTCCAAGTGGATTATGTAACTGACAAAGAAGCATATATATTTCACCACTGTAACATCACCAATTTGAAGCTGTCCTGTCAGTCTTCCCGGTATCGTGAATAAACCTCTTCAGTATTATCTATGCTTCCTGATTCTTGGGGAAAGAATCTTTCTGGCTTAACAATTGGCGCAGCGAGCAGGGTGTGATCGGGAACCTTTGGAGAGCCTTCTACCACCAAGGATAGAGGTGAGTATTTTTATACTTACCACCTCTAGCGCACACCTTGGTCTGGGGCTCCCCAGGATCTCCCCTTCGCACCCCCTTTTTCTCAAAATGAACTATGAGCAAGGCACATAGATAAGAGGACTGAATAGGGTTGTATTTTGGCCACATTTTCGGGTTGCAGGGACTGCAAGGCAGAGGCTGCAATGCCAAGGTTTTCGGGTTGCAGGGACTGCACTAGGCAGAGGCTGCAATGCCAGGGTTTTCGGGTTGCAGAGATCGCAGAAGCGAAGACTGCAATGCCAAGCACTGAGCACCCAAGTGTGTGGCTTCTTTCGGGGGGGGCTGCAGTGCGGAGGTCCCTGCCATGTCCATGGCCCAGGCATACTGTGTAAAGAAGCCGCCCAGAGCAGCTCCTCTCTGTGGTGTGCCGCTGCCAAAAGGAATCACTCCAGGCAACTTCTTTCCATGGTGTGCCTGGAGATAGGGGTCCCCAGCATGCTGCCGAGAGGAGCCACTCCAGGTGGCTTTTTTCCACGAGTGGGCCATTGGCACCAGCTGAGGGTTGAGGGGGAGGGGCCAGCACAGGGGTCGGCAAAGGTTGCCAACCCCTGACTTAGGGACTTTGTTTCCAAGGTACCAGGAACCTCATTTTCCAGCGGAGAGGGATGTTGCTTGCATCAATCCTGAGTGTGTCCATAAGCAGACAATAGAGCAGTTAAGTACACCCTCAGGTGAGGCTCACCACTGTCTCAGTTTAAAAAAACAAAAAAACAAAAGTGCAGTACACACTTTACATATGCTGAAATACCAATGATGGGACAGAGGACTGTAAAGAGACACAACCAGAAAAAAAGGACAGATGGTGCAACCACCCTCACAGGACCACTACACTAAGTCTAATTATCAATTATTTTCAGGATCATAGAGTGAATGTTATAGGATACTAGGATGAGATTATTAGCTCCCTGTTTCAGAGCGGGCAAGCGTCCCTGCTAACATGATTAAAATGTGAAGACATGAATTCACTAACTGCCTAGGGACCGGATTCAGAAGAACATTCCCCTATATCAATGTTATTGCAAAATTGTCCAATAAGGAACTTTTATACCTTCCTGTGAAATCCAGGTACTAATCAGAGTCCAGATACCTTACTAAACTATAGTATAGTATGATATAGTATGGCAATTTCTCTGTTTCTAAAGAAGACAGTAATGAAGCTTTAAGGAAGAAATGACTGAAGTTCAGAGGTTGTATTACCAAAAAAAAGAAAAAATGCAGTGGAAATGGTGAAAAATTATACAGGATCAGTTAAAGCATACTTTTCCCGAACTGCAAGAGAAAATAAATTCTACAAATACAATCACCAGAAAAAAGTAATAAAGAGACAAGCTCATTCATAAATAAAGAGAATGAAAGTGAACTAAGAAATTGTAAGTCAACTAGTTTTTAAATCTTTCTTTATCTTATTAGAGACTGACACTTGAACAAACAAGAGGGAAGGAAAATCTTGTAAAACTACTATTCATAAAGAGCAGGGTGAAGAAAATTTGAAGATACGTTAATCAGCTGGGTCCATACATCACAGGAAATTAGCTCTTGAACTTACCATAGAATCATAAAAGATTAGGGTTGGAGATCGTCTAGTCCAACCCTCTGCTCAAAGTAGGACCAATCTCAACTAAATCATCCCAGACAGGGCTCTGTCAAGCTGGTCCTTAAAAACCAATGAGGATGAAAATTTCACTACCTCCGTAGGTAACCCATTCCAGTGCTTCACCACCACCCTAGTGAAAAAGATTTTTCCAATATCCAGCCTAAACTTCCCCCATGCAATTCTGTACTGTACACTGTCCTCAATTTTAGAAGACAAAAAAAATTTTGGAGATACCAGAAAGCAAATTGAAAGAGAGCAAATATACTGCCATTTAAAAAAAGAAGAAAAGAAAGAAACAGTGAAACTAGCAGTTACCATCCCATTAAGTTACTTCAGTTCCTAGAAAAATACTGAAGAATTAGTAACATCCAATGCAATGTTTCCCAGATAGAGAGGCCCCAGACTAGTCAGTCGATGGGTGAACATGGGTCAGAGAAAAAACAGTAAGTCAAACACACTTGGAATATTGTATACAGTTCTGAGCACTTTGTGACCAGAGAGATACTGACAAATTCATGGGAAGTCAGAGAAGAAAGGGGAAAGGCGTAAGGATTGGATGGATTAAATTTATGGGGAAAAGTACTAGAAGAGCTAAATATACATAACTTGGACATCATAACATTAAAGGAAAGCTACTGTTTAGTTAGGACATTACCAGCTTCCCCCCAGAATGAGGAATAAATGGAATTAAATTAATTAAAAAGAAGTCCTAACAATGAAAAATAGGCTATAGACAGTCTCCCAGGGGAGGTACTGGAAAACCCATTGCCTGTGATGTCAAACTATACTGGACAAGAAATTTGAAAATAAAACTTATGGCAAGGCATATCTTCCATATCTACAGGGTAATAGAGTGAATTACCTAAGCAGTCTTTTCCACATCTAAATTCTATGAAAAGGAGAGGGCAGTTTTACTTTCCATTACTATAAAGATGTGGTTGATATAAACAGGCAAATAAAAACTAAAAGCACATATGCCTGGGACGCCTGTCCTATTTATTTGGAGAAAAAAAGTAAGAAAAGTAAGCAGACAGAAGATTCTGTACTTATAACTCTATATTCACAACTATGTGTTAATATAATGGCCTGTATTTTCTAATCAGGTATTTGGAGTCTCACTATTGGCTAGGCACACTGTCTTCTCCATCCAGCTTCTACTGGACAATATGAAAGCCATTTCTACCAATGGTACTTATATCAACTGTAATAACACACACAAGAAATCCTGATAGTGGCACTAAAACATCTGCCTCCCTTGTGCTCCCGCAGGAGACTGGCAATCTATACTTTTCTGTATCAACACTAATGAATCTACCCCCTCAATATCTATGAAAGCACAAGTTTTCTTTAGTTCAGCATGATGATATGAAGAGTCTCCATCTCAAGGTATATTTGAAGCCTCATTCCATGTAACAACAGATCATTAGTTAAGTGGGGGTAACTCAGATAGAATTTCATGCAGTTAATTTTTAAACAGTTCCCAATATGTAGAAGAGTGAAAAATATAGCATAAAATTCAAACAATTGTCTAAAATATAGGATAACCTCAAGCAAAAAAAACTTTCAGAGATTGCAGTATATATTCTCTCATATCCTAAAAATACAATTGTGTTGTCATGACAGCACATTTTTACTTTTATTCAAAAGGACAGAGTCTAGACCAAAAGACACAGAATCAGCATCTCCAAACTCAAGTGCAATGAAGTTAGACAATTCAAATGCCTGCAAGTAAATATATAATAAAGAAAAAAAAATGAAATACAGAAAGTGTGCACCCACAAAACACACTGTCAATAGATGGAAAACTCAAAGACAAATCCACAACACAAATAAATGTTACTATTTCACAATATGTTTTCAACAAACTAACAGCTAGATTGATAACTAAGAGCTATGTCGTATAGTATAATAAACATAACACACTTTCCCCAAAGCATAGGAAAAATGAATACTCATTAAAACATGCAAAGGTAAATGATGACTCTGCCCTGTCATTCATAATATTTTGACTGAAAAAAATAATTTTTTAAAAATACAGAACAAAGTATGTTCAGTCAAACGCCTGGCTAACCAATAGTCTTGTAGCACAATTTGAAGCTCTCCAAACCTGGGATCTGATGGGCAATTAGGAAATGAGATTCAAAGGCAGGGGCCCAGATCCCTACATGATGACCGATACTTTTCTAACAAACTCTTCAATTAGAAAACCTTAACTCTATTCCAGTGATGAGTCATTTACAAAAAATATGCAGTAAAAGTCCAGTGGATACCAAGGAAGAGGAAAAAATAATTTCATATTCTTCAACATAGCAGACACATTCCTTCTGTGTTGCATTTTATCAACTTAGAATGAATCTTTCACTACTTCTTCCATAGTTTCCTCCCCTTCTTCTTCAAATTGCAGTTCTTCTGTAAACCATGGTAGGCAAATGATTCAAGGGGTAAGAGAGAACATGCCATTTTTGGATGCTTATTTGGTTTATCTCAAATAAACCAGAAGCATAGTTGTCTAGTAAGTTTCTCAAAGAAGCCTGAGAACATTGTGAGGTCACCCACTTTTGAGGACAGACCACCAAAACAGATCATGATCTCCACATTATGGAAAGGAATGGTCAAGCCAAGAGAGACAATGATCTTGTTCTGTATACAATGTAATTTACAGATCTTCAATATCTAATTCTACCAGAAATTTCAGCGCTCATGCATGTCATCCAAACATCGAGATATTGAAGACAATCCACTGGTAGTCACAGAACCCATAAATTTCCAAACTAAGAAGTTGACAATGAACACACCAAAGAAAACAAGCATAAAGCTAAACAAGCTTCAAAAGATATTTTTAAGGAACAGCAAAGGTGCTCTATATATCACCAAGAATCCCACATTAATCCTACCCCTCCCAAGATTCATCACCAGGTGGATGTAGTCAAATAATTCCATCTGTAGAACAGGTATCTCAGTGGCCATTTTTCTGAACATATGCTTTAAAATATCACAAGAGTCAATGTTTTTGCATGACAAGATTTTTTTAAGTTCAGGTCAGTAAATAGGCCTGATTAGAAAATTAATAATTTGCTGCAGAAAATCTCAAAAAAGCAAGCTAAAATTTTTTTAAAAAAGATTAAAAAGCAGAAAATGTTGCCTAATAACTACTTTTTGATTTGGAAATCTACCACAGTGCCTGATGGGAGTTGTAGTTTTGGGTACCTGATGTCCCCACTCTCTCTGAGCCAGACTCCCAGTCTGAGTTACATTTCACATGATGAACCAGGGTCTTTCCTCTAGCTGAGCCACAGGTGTGCACCATGGAGATGAAATCCAAGCAGGAAGCCCTACCCCTAGAGGAAAATGGGGATACAAGCTACCTCTACTACAAGGGCATTTACAATCCAAAATTGTTCAGTCTCCAGTTGAACATTCCAGAGTGTTTGATTTGGGGAGGTTTTTTTTCAATGAAAAGTCAAGATGTTCTATAGAAAGCAGAGACATTTTGTGAAAGATTTAATTTAGTTGAAAACCCTATATTCCACTGAAAAAATAGTTCTAAGGAATGTTTTCAACCAGTGACCAGCAACAAACAATGACAACTGTAAGTTTTCAGTAATTATTAAGCATCTGATTAATCTTATGGCACCTATGACAAGCAAATTAAAAAAAACAACACCACAATGGCAACTACTTCTAAGCACAATACATCCTCTAGGTGTTTGAGTCACTGGGGAACTCCTCCTCATGACAAACCACAGCAAAGCTCCGACTATGGGTGAATTGTCTCCCTGTAGTCTTGTTAAAGCATTCCAATTCTCTAACAGGGGAGTTGCTCTGTAATGCTAGAAAGTGTAATGATATAAATTGTTGGGAATTAAAGAACCATTTTGTCCTTGAGATTAGGTCAGTCTCTGTAATTGAGCCAGGGTTTATCTCAATAAATGTAAGAAAGAGTCTTATCAATGTGGAATGCAAGCCAGTACTTGAATAAGATTACTCTTAGATTGTGCTGATGAATACTTTACAGGAATAGTGAAACACATAACACATCTGTATTAAAGGCTTCTGCAGACAGCCACTCAGCCCTACCCTCTTGAGAATCCAGATATTTCTAATTAATTTGTAAAGATGATGTATAATGCAAGAACACATTTAATTCATTAAATGTATCCAACTATCACATCTTTTCATTAAATTTAAAAAGTCCTGGACACTAACAACAAATGTGTTTATCTCTGTATTTCCAGTAGATGTTCTTATGTGGATGTTAATCAGATGCAAGCAGTTAGGATCAGTCAAAACAAGTCCTGGAAATATTGAGCCAACATGCATGCAGTTTCATTTTAAAAAATGGTTTTCCGTTTTAAAAAAAAAAAAAAAAAAGAGAGGGAAAAGATTTGCTTTAATTACGCCAGATGAGAAAATACCTGAAGAGGTCTCCAAAAGAACGACAACAACAAAAAAGACTCCAAGAACAAGTAAAATACTTTGTTACTGCACAGTTACTCTGAGTGTCTGGTCTAGAATAAAGGCAGAAAAATCACGCAGCTGTTTCAAAAAAATTGAATTAATTTTTAATCAACACTTTTAGTGAAAAGTTGTTTGTTGTATCTTGGGCAAAAAATTAAAAATTTGAAGTTTGGCAACCAGCCCTTGCAGCAAAGAGTGGAGTTGAGGGCAGAATGGCAATGGGACACAGAACAGGCAACTAGAGATTTGGGACAGAATGCGTCGGGGCACATAGAAAGAAGAAAACTAAGTCATAGGTGCAGTATTTGCAATTTATCAAGAACAAATAATTTGTCCTATAGAGCAGTGGCTCTCAACTTGGGGTATGTGTACCTCTGGGGATACCCAGAGATCTTCTAAGCGGTATGTCAACTCATCTAGATATTTGCCTAGTTTTACAACAGGCTACATAAGAAGAACTAGTGAAGTCCATACAAACTAACATTTCATACAAGCAATGATTGATTTATTCTATTTTATATATTATTACATGGTAAGTTTCACACTGAAATTTAAGTACAATGTTTATCTTCCAATCAATTTATTTTATAATTATATAGTAAAAATAAGAAAGCAAGCAATTTTTCAGTAATAGAGCACTGTGACACTTTTTATGTCTGATTTTGTAAGCAAGTAGTTTTTAAGGGAGGTGCAACTTGGGATATGCAAACAAAATCAGACTCCTGAAAGGCATACGGTAGGCTGGAAAGGTTGAGAGCCACTGCTATAGAGTGAATCAAGGTCAAACTAGACAGGTGGCAGCCAGTCCAGCAACCTAGCGATCTAGCTGTAGCCTAGAAATGCAGAGCCAAGCCCAAATGAGCTTGCAACTGATTCTGTCATAGCCTACCAAACCAAATGACAGTCACAGCAAAGCAGTCCGCCAACCTTCTAACATTAAACTAACAGTGGTATTCTAAACAACCACTACGGGCAGGATTCAAACAGATTTGCAAAATAAATCTAATTCTCTGTACCAGCAGTGGAGGTAAATGCCTAAGATAATTCGCATACTCACCTCTTTTCTTCCCTTTCCATACTCAGAGAGCGGATAATTAAGTTGCACTCGTGTGCAGACAACTGAGTGTAAACGAAAAAGGAATCATTTGCTATGTGGTAAGATCTACTGACGGTGCCAAGTTTGAAGTCTTGATTGTGAATGGGGAAGGGTATTTCTAGATCTCCAAAACTAAGTAGGCGCATGTAAGTACTTGGATCGGAGACCTCCAAGGAACACGTAAGCTCTCCTGGCAATGGCCGTAGTAGTTTAGTAGGTGGCACTCTCCCTTTGATTCAATATAGAACCAATGGCCCACATGTGTCCATCTAGACTTTGGGGGAGAATAATTTTCACAGACAGGCCACTCCATAAATTTTGGTAAGTCATCATAGGCCTGAGACACTTTCCAGCTTCTGGTCACGTGACTGGAAGCAGGAAGTTCAGGAAGAGACCAGCCGAGAAACTAAGCTGACCGACACTTTGGTTACCTTGGCAACTGGAATTTCAGGCAGCTTAGTGATTTCAGCCAATCATTTCCCAAACTTCCTGCTTCCAGCCATGTGACCGGAAGCCAGAAGTTCGGGCAGCAACAGGCCGAAAACTGCCTGATGCCCCAGGGCAGCTTAAGCAGATCAGCAGCAGCAGAAGCAACAGACTGGGTGGGCCCGCTTCTGCCCCTGCAAGGTGGGCCAGACATAAATGTCGGACAGGCCATATGCCCACCCCTACCTAGATCCTACTGACTGATTATTCAGCATCCTATGTCACTGTTTCATAAATGCAGAGGTCACCATCCTGGCCAAAGTCCAATTGAGCTAATTACAGTCTCCCCATCTTCCTGAATTTTCTTCTGGATATAGTAGCATTTTTTACTCTATAGTAGTGTTCTGTACTCAAAAGGTGTGTACTTTTGTTACATGCTGTTAGACAGCTTAGCTGATACACCTTAGAAGTGACTTTTAGTAGTGGATGAAGTGATCTATATTTCACCTGCATCGAAGGAGAACTGTGATAGTTAATTAACAAATGTTTGATGAGTGCTTTGAGATCTTCACATGGAAGGCACAATGGGAGGCACTACAGAAGTTCAAATTGTGTATTTTAATTATTTGCCCTGTCTTCTAATCCTGATCAGACACAATACTGCTACTCATTCTTGCCAACTATTTCTTAAATTCCATTTGTAGTTCAACATGCTAGCCAAGTGCTCAGTGTTTCTTTTGACCCTTCTGTCAAAATGCAAGAACTTCCCAGAAAGATTCACTCTTCAGTCAAACTGGAGGAAAGACTGTATGTTGTAAATGTATCAGAAGGAGGTACACCCACACAAAGAGCACTGATTTTACATTAAATGATACCGAGAGCATTAGTGCATCCGATATGGCTAGAGTTCTAGATGTTTCAACAGCACAGCCTGAAATGGAAAGAGTTGCCAATTAATTTTCTGAGAAACACCAGACCAACCTATTTTCAAGTCTAGGCTGCTCCTCTGGAGCAGTCCTGAAGCTGTCGCTCATCAGTTAACAGCGAGACCAACCAACCTACTTGGTTCCAGAGTGAAAGCTTCCAAAGCTGCAGTACTTATTCATATGTTAATAAATAATAAGATAAATAGCTAACAAGTAACAGAAATCACTCCAAGTTTTTAAGGGTGGATTGAACTAATTAAAAGGAACATCATTTAAGAGAACAAACATGTAAAGACAACATGAAAATCATCTGGCATTTACATCTGTAACATGGAGGCACAGCACAAAGGCAAAAAGTAAAAGTGAGAGAATGGCAATCATACACCATAATACAAAACTCTCTCGTTAAGGACCCAATTCTCCACCCTTTGAAGTCAATGGAATGAGAATTTTGCCAGACAGCTCAAGTGCAGGCCTTAAGCACACTGTTATCTTTAGCGTGGCCCCAACACATGGACTAATAGCCTATTGAATCCTCCAACATCTGCATACGCCTGTGAGCATTCTTGTAAAAGCTTTGTGAAGACACATGTTCTCACACACACACGAACAAAAGACAATTCGCAAATTTCTTCTCCGGGGCAAAAAATTCTTCTGTTTATTCCAACAGACTACACTTTGCTTCCTTGCAGAACATGTACACTACACTGGGCATGTTGCTCTGAGCAATAGATTTTTTACAGTGCCTTCTACTTGTTTCATCAGGACTGTTGTCTTAAGAGTAGTTGATACTATATCATTTCTCCTGAGAGTTGCTGCTATGTATTTATCTATTTATTTGCAATGAAAAGCCTCCCCTTTCATAATGCAAGTATAAGTTGCTTTTGTGAGCAAAGTATCATCAACTTTATGGAATTGACTTTTCTTTTTCAAATCTGTAAAGTTTTGTGAATTGCCTGTTACATCTCCTGGCTTATTCGGAAGCTCACATTCTACTTTAATTACATTCTCCCAAAGCAGAGAAATAGCAGGCTCCTTTTTGGCTCCTACAGGGAAATTTTTACCAGAATGATTGTTTATAACCTCCTGTCCATTCTGAATGCCAAGAATCTTAATTACATTTTTGGCCATTATCAGAATTAAATATTTTTAAAACCAGTCAGATAACTCATTTCCTCCTTCCAGGATGAATGAGAGGCTACCCAGGTTTGATTATTATTTTTAATATTGTTGGATTAGCCTCTTTCTATTCTAGAGGAAAATGAAGAACTTCTACCACTTTACACAAACAACAGATACAGGGTGTTACAAGAAGGTTATAGGACCCTGGCTACAACCTATAGCTCAGGTCCCAAGGTTCGTTTGGTTCAGCAGGCACGAAACAGGGAAACAAGGTAAAAGATAAAAGCAAACTCCATTTATTGAAAAACACAGACAAGAAAGCAAAGAAATAGGAAAGCACCAATCCTTACACCCCTCTAGCAGACGGGAACCCCAGTTGAATGACTGCTGGCATGAAGCATTGGGGGGGAGGAGGGAGGGCAATGACTCATGGCGGCAAACATAGCAGTTGCCCCAATGACGAGGTTCCAATGTGGGAGGGGATTAACCAGTATTTTTATACCTTTACTTGCTAAGTGGGTAAATGGCACGCACATTTTTTTCCACACTTATTTACAACATTTCTCTGCCACGGTCTTATCTTGTTGTTTTACAAAACTTGCAAATTATGTCTGCTACTTAGGGGCAGCAAGGTACGTCCTTGGTCAGTACCAGCTCTGTTCTGCTTATACACAGGATAACTTTTAGTCAGGGCTGATTAATGGCGTCCACCACCTACTAAAGCTTATCGCATCACAAGGTCTTCTGCTGGGTACCACAGGGGGTCAATGGAATTTGTACTTGCACTGGCAGACAAATTCTACCAGATGAGATTCCAAAGCTTCTTTAGCCATTTAAGGAGAACTACTTTCCACTATAATTGCTGTGTTGTTAGCACCACCTATTAAAGCTGCCCAACACTCCCCATTACGAAACCCTTTTCCAGCTTCTCATACAATTTGCCAAATTTCAACCATTTCCACGAATGAGGTTACAGAATGATTATCCCCCTGCGATCACAGTTAAATTCTGGTGACCTTTTCCCTGAGAAGCCCCTGCAGAAACAGGGCCTTGGTATTTTGTAAGCGTGCAGCCTTTGTGTCAGGGATACGCTTTTTGCGGTCCCTGTGAAAATTTACCCAAACTTCCCAAGATCCTGGGTGCAGTGTGGCAACCCCAGCAGAGACCCCTCACCATCACCCTCCAGCTCCCCTCACCCTGCTCACCGCCTGAGCAAGGTGGACTTGCAACCCTGGTAGATGCCCCCCCCCCGATTTTGGGGGATCCTTTCGTCAATTTCACTGCTCTGTTAGAGTAGTGAAACTGACATGTATGACAGCTCCCCACCGCTCTAAGGGAGCAGAGTGTCTACATTGACACTCTGCCACCTTACCTTTGCCAACGAACGCCCTATGCCACTCATCTAGGTGGTTTTGTCAGCAAAGAGGGTAGTATCAGCCGACAAAAGCTGACTTTTGTTGACAAAACTTCCTAGTAGAGATAAGGCCTGAGACTGGGAGAGGTGGGATGGAGGAAGCAGAGACTAGCACAGGTAGAAGACAGACTAGGAGATGGTGAGGGAAATTTGGAGGTGGACTAGGAGTCAGATGGCGGGGTGTGTGGGGGGAAGAATAATGAGTTTGGACAAGGAACTGGGGGTAGGAAGACTGGTTGAACATGGGGGTGGGGACTAGGAACCAGTCATGTTTGTTTGAAAGGGAAGAGGGGGCGAGTCAGGTTAAAAGGTAAGGGGAGACATATCTGACAAGGAGCCGGAATATGGAAGAGAACAAGGATTCAATCAGCAAAGAGGATGGAACAAGAAGTCAGGCCGGGGGAAGTCAGATGAGATACGGGAGTATCGTTTGTACTGAGTTGGAAGAGAGAAACTGAGACTGGCTGGGAAACAGAGACTGGGACAAGGAGCCGGGGTAGGAGAAGACTGGCATATAGACAGGCTGGATGGGATGGAGCAGAAGGAATCAAGCTTGTGGAGGAACAGCCAGGTGGGTATGTGACTAGAGACCACTCCTCTCTAGAGCCTGGAATGGAACCCAAGTTTCCTGAGCCTCATGACTCCCCTCTCAGCAAACAGATGTGAAATCCACTGACAAAGTATGACTCTCATACCCCTCTGGCGTTGACTCACAAAGAGAATGACAACTAACTACTGCTATCAGTTACCCCGTTAGCTCATGCAGTGGAGGACTGTGCTATTGTTCTAAAAGGTTTCAACCCTCTTGATGAACCATGTGGGTATCAAAAAGATGCCAAACGATAGGATTGCTGTATTTTCAGTTTTCTTTTTAAAAACCTAGGAAATTACTTACACACACACGCACGCACAGGTTACAAAGTCAAGCACTCAAAAACAAGTGCCCTGAATAATTCAGCAGTATTGTATGTGATCATGTAATAGGCACAAAATGGTCTGAATTAAGATTTAAAAAAATTATTGAGCCTGCCTTTGTCAATGTAGATTTCTGTGTGATATGATATACATTCTAAACCACATCTGGTTTTTTTGTATGGCCACAGCCTATCCTTCAGGTGAAGAAGGTGTAGCCATGACATGAGAGGCAGCAGACCTGATTCGGTCTGACATTTACCTACCATGTACTGAGTGACTATAAGTAGATAGTGTGACCATGGCCTCCTGGGATAACCTCCTGAATGTGCAAAACCGGGAGCCAAACTCCCCAAACACTGATGGGTGGTACGTAAACCAGTCTCCCTATCAGTCACAACCAGGCTTCTGGTTCCCCACACTGGTTAGCACGAAGTCTGCCAAAATAGAAACAGCTCCCTTTATTACACTCCAGCTCCTCTGGCTCCCACCTAGCCGCACGGTCCCTTAAAGAAATAGGTTATCCTGACCCCATAGGGCCAGCCACAGCACAAAGAACAATATAGGTTTGGATCTTACCCAAAATACAACACTGATAGCCAATCCTTTAGTAATTACAAACTAAAGGTTTAATATAAAATGAAAAGAAACAAAATAGAGATGTTAAAGGGTAAAAGTGACTCACATACATAAAAATGATTTAGAGTTCATGTAAAGAAGTTTGTAGGCTTGTTCTCCTAGAGATTGAAGGCTTGTTCCTCTGGTAGACACCCAGCTCCTGGGTCTCAGTCCTTTGTCCAGTTGCAGATGAATAGCTCCAGACATGGATGTTGGCTGTAGACTGGGGACTTGAGACAAGATGGAATCAGGGCAGCTGCCTTTTCCCATGCTGTGTGGAGCTTTTGCAAATCAAAATGGAGTTGAGTCACATGGTCAAGTTCCAGTGGCTCAGTAGGTTTCTCCCTGGATCCATTGTACCTGGGAGCTTTCTTAATGGGCCATTAAGGAGACAATGGCTGTAGAAATTCAGTCTGGGGAGTTTCCCAGAATCACACAGGTTGAAATATAGATATAACAAACTAACTTCTAATACAGATGCAATTCCTACACATAAACCATATAATCATTCCCAGCAAATTACAACCTTTCTCTTGGTACCAAACATGGCATAGTTCCTATGGATTATTTCAATTATGAAATATTAATAAGAAATAGTATCATAAATGGCCCCTAAATCCAGGCAGCGTGATGGATAGCAAGTCTCTGAAGGACCACTCCTGAGCCCGACAGGTATCTCCTATTCAGGAGACTATGAGCATGACAAAGATCTATCCTGTAACATATGGCTGTAAACAGTTTTATCAGAATGGTGTCAATATTCTAGCCTTATATATACTTTTAATTGAGTTTAGTGAATAGGTACCTCACTGCCATACACAGACACAGATAATCTATCTAGGACAGACACACCTCACATTTGTAAATTTCCCAATATCAAAATACGTATATAATCTGAATGTCCAGCCTTCTTGGTTGTGAAGATAAACCTAAGGACATGAACTGAGTGTAAACTAATGAAGCCTTGTCTTATTGAGTCTACACTCATCTTGAGAACTGTCAGCTCTTTTGTTCTTAGTGGGAGAGTTCAACATTGAAGCCTAAAGACAACAATGTAAATGTCAGTGTTAAGTGGGGTCCAGTGGGTACAGCCCAGAATTGAGATTCAGGAGTCCTTGTTCTTTTACCGGTTTGAGGAAATGGGAACAAGGGAGGTACAGAGAAAGGAAAAAGGGCAGGAACGACATGGAGGTAAAAGAAAAGAAAGGGAGACAGGAGAGAAAAGAGAGTTAGACTCCTTGCACTAGCAAGCAGAGAAGGACGACACCGGGCAAACAATCAAGAGAAAAAAATAATAAACTGGATCCAAATAGTGAAAAATTGCTGGTATCACTACAATCCAGCAACTGTAAGAGTTTGGGAGCTTCATGGCTGTCGATGGAAATGTTTCTGGGGACTTGCTCAAACCCCAAGATACCCAATTCTGTCTCCTTTCACTATACAGATAATTGGGGAGAGGAGATCCTGAGACCTGGTAGCCCTAGAACCCACGCTAAAATACAAGTCAGTAAGGCCAACGAACCCCAGCTGATCAATAATAAATACAGGATACAGTGTTGATTTATTATTCATACCACAACTAACCTTTCTAAATTTCAGATTGAAACTGCCATAGAATTTCCAGTCTGCTGCACTGAAGTGACAGAACCCATGGTCATTTCCAGAGAGCTTGGGTCCTGTTTGCCTTGGAGCACATGGAGTCTCAAAAATAGATAATCTCAGCTTGAAGAGACGGGACTGAGACAAAACAGTTACTTGAGAGATGAATTCATTTTTATTGCCACCATTTATAGTATGTGCAGATGGCTTAAGAGGCATAAACAGTAATTTACTTCTCCTCAGGGAAGCATTCCACAGGGTACCAACTCACCGTCTCACTCCTAGAAAAAGTCTGCAGAACCAGACACCAAATAAACGGGCATGTGTACGATACCAACCTTCCCTATTCCTTTAAAATGCTTCAACTTATTACCAGAACACAGGCAAGCAAGGAACAGTGGAAGAGAAAAATACTTCCAACTATACCTTCTGGGAAGAGTTCCTTCATCCAACACTTTTGGGTTACTAAAGTACAGTAGAGAGCCTTCTGGGATGAGTCTTTCCAACAGTGCAAATTGGACTCGGTAGATCTAGTTATGTGCTCTGTACTAGGGGAAAACAGGCGTGTGCCCACTTAAACATCAGCTCATCCACATAGATGCTGAAAGTCGGCAAACACATTATCAGCATATCAGCTGAGGAGGCAGAATAATCATTCTGAGCCTATGTGGAAATGAGGATCTGCAACAGGAGGCTGCACAAACGTCTGTCCTGTGCTGCAGGAAACTGAACTGCGGGGTGTTAATTGAAACTGGAGGAATCTTCGGCACACCACCTTTCCTATGGACTGCAATAGCATCAGGATGTTTCTCCAGTCACAAAAACAGTATATAGCATCCAGGACAATGGATTTCCCAGTAAGTAGCTGGGTAAGAGATCACTCTCATCACTAGACAGGAGAAAAATGAAGGTACATGCACATTTCTCCTACCTTTACCACCCCTGCTCCCTTTGGACCTTGATCTCTTATTGGTAATAGTTCCTTTATTTTCTTAATGATGAATGGCAAGTTTCCTTCATTCACTACCCCAGCCACGTGCTTCATCTCAGATTTCAATGGATCACCTTGAGGTTTAAGAGTTAAACTAATATTTGACCTATCAGGCTGCAAATGCTATTTTCTATTCATCTTGTACCTGATAACGGTGAGACATTCCAGATACACACATGCACAAGTAAACATTTGTCTCTCAGTGGATGAGCACAGATATAAATTGGAAGTTTGGGATTACCTAAATTCAAATAAATGTACATTGGACCAAAACAAACAAGGAATCTTGTGGCACTTTTAAAGACCAACACATTTATTTATCATGTGAGCCATCGTGGGAGAAAATCCCACTTTGTCAGATGCTTAAGGTTGGAGAACTTACAGAATGAGAGGAAAATAAAGTGTAACCTGATTCTATGATTTACATGATTAATCCGAATAACTCACATGAGTAAAGCAAGCTGAATTTGAAACACTGTGCATTTAAAGTAGGAATAAATGGTCAATTTTTAGCAGGGCAAAATGTTAACAGTGAACTGTCACAAAGTCAAATACACTGAAAAGTGGGTGAGTAATGAGCGAACAAAATTTGCAGATGACACAAAATTATTTAGGGTACTCAAGACCAGAGAAGACTGAAGCACTTCAAAAGGAACCTAAACAAGCTAGGTGAATGGACAACACAAAGGTTGATAAATGCAAAGTAATACCCATTATAGGGAACAATTTGAATCATCTTACTGGGTTTTAAATTAACCGCATCAACTCAGGAAAAAACTGAGCACCACTGTGGACAGCTTCATGAAGACCTCTGCTCAATGATCAATAACGGTTTAAAAAAAAAAAAAAAAAAAGCTAAAAATATTATAGTTTGCATAAGAATGACCAACAATAATAAGAAACATACTATAATGCCTTTTATATAAAACAGCAGAACAGCCTCACTGCGAATACCATGTTCGGGTCCAGTCTTCCCATTTAAAAAATGACACAGCAGAAGCAGAAAGTGTTCAGAGATGGGCAATGAGAATGCTAAGGTGCACAGAACATCTCAGGTGCACAGACCAAGAAAGGTTGGAAAGACTAGGAGTCTTTATTTTAAAAAGGAGATGAATCAAGGTGGAACCATGATATAGGTAAACAGGGAACTTCTGTTCAACTATCTTAATGAAACAAGAGGAAGGAGACATACAGTGAAAAAGAAAGGTGGCAAATTCAAAACTAATAAATGGAAATGCTTTTTCACATAATATATAATTTTACTGGGGGAACTCATTCCCACAAGATAATATCAAGACTAAGAATATTTGAATTAAATTAGACATTTCAATAAATAGCAAGGATATCCAATTATAATCTTCAAAAACAGGCACTTTGGAAGGGATATAAGCTCTGCACCTACAAGGCATGAAATTCAATATCCAGCTATTGGGAATAATGTCCCTGAGGACAGATTATCCCAGTTTACTACTGAAAAATTTGGTCTTCTGAAGCAATTGGTACAGGTCATTTTCAGAGAAAGGATACCAGACTAGGTGGACCATTCCTGTGATCCACTATGGGAATTACAAAGTTTCTCTGAACAAAATGCTTTCCTCTTTTATTTAAAAAAAAAAAAAATGCAAACAAATATATTGCAACACTCTGGGTGAGACAATCACAAAAAAAATCAGAAGATGCAAAGTTATAGAACCAACAATAACCCTAACACTGCAATTATATATGATGGCATGCAGGGTAACACGACACATCTGTGTAAGAGGCTTAGTGATGGTTGTGAGAGAATTGTAACTTTGAAGTTATTGACTTTGGTGTATTAAAAAAGTCAGAGTATAATTTTTAGACTTAACTAAAATATTTCTAATTTTCATTGTAACTGGGATTAATCCTCAAATAAAGAAGACTATCTTGAGCATATTTAGCCAAAGCATTTCACAATGAAATAGAGCTTGAAACACATTTGGAAAGCACTAAAGGGGCAAAATTAAAATGTAGTTTGAAACACAGAACTCTCATTCCGGGAAACTTTATTAATTCTGAAATTTAAGTGCCTTCACCTGACTTTTAAAGAGTAAAAAAAAAACCCACAGTCATTTTACAAACAAGTCATGCTCTGAATTTTAAATTACATTTCTACAATCTATATTTTATATAAACAAGCAGCCTAAGGAATTGCTAGACCTTTAAATCATGCATTCTCTTAATCAAAGTGACATTTTGCTGAAATTCTCCTCCATCTGCTGAATATCCGCTTTTATCTTTGCATATCACAGTACAATTCCCATTTACCATTTAGTTTTGCTAATTCATGATATTTTTTACAAAAGCATTAATTGACATATTTTAGTAAAAACAATTACTTCCTAAAATAAGCAAGGAGTCCTGTGACACTTTTTAAAGACTAACAAATTTATTTTTCACATGAGCTTTCATGGGTTAAGTCCCACTTCGTCAGATGGTAGAAGTGGAACTCTGCCCACAAAAGCTCATGTGAAAAATAAATGTGTCCGTCTCTAAAAGTGCCACAAGGCTCCTTGTTCGTTTTGCTGAACTAGACTAACACAGCAACCCCCCTTGAACTTTCATAGATTTTCTAAATAGTCTGGCAGTTCTCAAAACTCACAATTCAACTAAAAAACTTTGATTTCCATGAAAAGAGGAGGACTGCTGCTCTCCCAAATCTCTTCCTCTTATCATTCGGCCACAAGGTTATCCCTCCTTGTTCTGGAACACTGACTACCAAGGATTCTTACCTGGTAAAGGCTAACATCAGCAGTGTCTTACCGCACTTTTTTTAATACATAATTTCAATGCAAGTGAAAGAATGTTTTCATAAAAACTCTCTTCCTGGGCTGGGCACCTGGTATCTACTCCTGGTGACATTATATCTGAAATGCACACAGAGTTCCAAAGAGATTCCATGAGAGCTTCTATTAGCAAAGTTTTAAGTACTTTCACCTGTGCCATTAGAGGTTCATTGAAGCAGGCATTCATACTAAAGATAAGATTCTGTCACAGGTATTTTTAATAAAATTCACGGACAGATCACAGGCAATAAACAAAAATTCATGGAAGCCTACAGCCTGTCCCTGACTTTTACTAAAAATACCCTAGTGGAGGGGGGGAACTGAGCAGCCAGGTCCTGCAGCTGTTCCAGCCCTGCCACTGCTTGTTATTATAGAACAGTGGAGTCGTCTTAGAGACAAATGCACAAGATGAATAAAAATCAATGACTAAAAAAAATTTTTAATCAATGTTTTATTTAAATAGGATTTTAAATTTAAATTAAATACATTTTTCTCTTTGAAAATAAATGTATTTAAAATTACATTTGGCATTATGACAACATTTATTAAGGTCTGAATTTACTATTATCTATTAAAATAATTTAAATTAAAATACAAAAAATATTAAAGAAGTTCATGTTGGCTGCCAAAGTATTAAAAGAAGTCAAACCACTGAGTTGGCAGAAGTCACTTGCTAGTTACCTGGCAACGGAGGCTGCTGAAGTGCAAAACTAGTTTTTCACAGTAGTCGCCTCTTCTACAGGTTCAGAAAAAAATAATTTCTTAATTTCATTTGATTCAGCTGAATCAATGTTCAGTTCAACAACTCCTCATTCAAAGTAAGAAACCAACTGAGAAAAAAAACAGGAAAGTTTGTTTTCCTCTTCCAAACTATGAATTAAAATAAAGCTTGAGACAATTAATCTACTAGTTCTAAACTTTTAAAGGACATACTGTCCAGAAACTATCGTTCAATTCACTAACACTTGTTTTGCTTGATAAAACCATTTTAAATGCAAAACAAGTTTTGATAATTTTTGCCTTATGTTTCCATCATTTAAGGTAGTTTTATTTAGTAATAATAATAAATGCTTTCTGGATTTTAACTGAATCCCAATTTCCATTCCTGGACACAAATCTCAATTTAAAAAAAAAAAAAAAAAATCTAGTAAATAAGAAACCACTTCATTCAACCAAACCATTCACCACTTTTTAAGATAAAAATAAAAAAAATTACAAATCTTAATCTGTGTGTGTTAAGATATACAGTTGCTTAAATAAATGAATATAGATACACCATATTGTCCTGGTTGCAAATAGGGTGGCCAGCTTTCTAATTTGTGAAAATCAGACACTTAGCGCCGGACTCCCCCAGCCCTGCCTTTTCTCCCCAACTCTGCCCTCTGCTCCACCAGGATCCAGTAGCTGCTGCTCTTCCCACACCCTGGTGGCAAAGGCCAGTGACTGGGGGTCACCAGACATCTAGTGTCCAGTCAACAGTGCTGACCAGACACTGACAGGTTCCCTTTTTCGAGCACACTTTCTGATGGAAAACCAAACACCTGGCAACAATATAAAAATACCAGTTTTAATGTATAGGTTATAGTTAGTTGCAAATCAATCAACCTTTCTTTAGGAAAATAAGTACAAATAAAAAATAAGATTACAAGGGTTCCTGATTGCTAATGCAATCCATAATTAAAATCCATTTTTCTTTAAATCTATCCACTCTGCAAATGTATACAAATATTAACAGCTAAGTAGAAGACTAATCTCTTTTTCATTGACTGAGAAAATCTGAGGCACAAAAAGTAACACTTTTTTCCCAGCCTAGTTATTTTTACAACTTCTGTATCTGCCTTCTCCATCATTTAATTTACATCTTCTACATAGGTAATAGTATATTGAAATATATTTAGCAAGTCTGGTGACTGTATGTTTGCCAGGCAAAGAGGCAGGACCAGCACATACAACCATGCATCTTAAGCCTGGTGTGGTGGATCCTACAAATCAGCTTTCTGCTTCACCTTGGCTTTCTGCTCCTACAGTATGAATGCTAATGCTTTTCCTTGACAGGAACACTCATTATGCGCTTTACTCACACAACAAGCCAAGAACCCCATGTCTTTCTTAGAAAAGACAGCAATTCCTCTACTTCTGCTCCACCTAGGTCTACCCAGAAGCAGCCAATAGAAAACCTCACTGACAGAATGTGGACAGATTGAGATGATTTCAGCACAAGACAGAGTTGACCAATGCCTGAATTCCAATTTCAACATGTTGACTTCCTCCATGACCATGCATGAGTCATACTGTCTGTCTCACTTTCCCCATGTGATAATACCTATCTGGCATATACTGTAATGAGGGTTGGTTAGTAATGTTTATGGAGCCCTTGTGAAGCTGAACAATGCTACATAAATATAAATTATTATTAGGGGATGCTGTTGGTATCTTGGACCAAGCAGCTTCAATTATTAGTAGCTTTTTCTCCTTCAAATCATTCATATAATTAAATTGCAGCAGCATCACTAAGTGATACTGCACTTCCCACACTGAGAAAGGAACAGCCAGTGTACTTGAAGAACACAAAATCTAAAAAGACAAGAGACAAAGGGGTCCTACCTGTAACCCAAGTAACAGTTAAATAACTCCTAGTTTTTTAAAAAAAAAAAAGAAAAGAAAAAGTAAGCTAGATGCACTATATTCCATTTCCCCCGTTCTTCTTTCACAATTCTCCTCACACTGGTTCCCCAGCTTCCACCCTCAATTCCTCCTCCTCATCTGATCTTCTCCCTTCACGTAATTAAGTGCTTTATCTCACAAGATAACATAAAAAGACAGTCCTTTCCAAGCAAAATTTTTAAAATAGGTATTTTAATTAAATGGAATCCTGTCTTATGACAGAGATTTTGGGTGAAATCTTGGGTCCAATGAAGACAATGATAAAACTCCCATTACGTCAATGGGATTGAGAGTTCACCCTAATTATTTAATAGTAATGTCTGTCCAGTTTCTAGCTTGATCAAAGGAATAAATAAAATATATCAATTATACTTTAACCACTGAACATACAAGTGATTGCAGGATTGGACCTTTATCTGTAATATTTTCAGTGACAGCATGCAACAAGAATTTTAAAATCTAGAATCTAGGAAACATTAATTGCATTCATAGGTGGTCTTAACTATGGAGTGGGATGGACAAGTGCCCTAGGCCCTGCGCTGAGCAGCCTCTGTGTCATCTGGCTGACCAGCTGGGTGGCGGGGGCCCGCCAATGAAGCCGGGGTGCTGCTGGCAGTGAGACTCGGGGAGCCACTGGCAGTGAGACTTGGGGAGAGGCATGGGGGGGCCACTAGTGGTGAGTTCCAGGGAGAGATACAGGGCCAGGGCAGAGGGGCGGGGGGCAGGGGGCCAGCAGAGGGGCCCAAGGGGAGGAGGCAGGGAACCCGCGAGAACAGGAGAGAGGGGGTGAGGGAAGGTCAAGGATGGGGCCCCCACACACAGCATGGGGGCCTTATCCTTCACTTTTGCCCAGGGCACCAGATTCACTAAGACCACCACGATTGCATTGTTATTATTTTTAGGATAGGTCAAACTTTGGATTTTAAAATACTAAACTTGTAAGCCTCCATTTACATAAACATTATTTGTAGGCTCATGTTACATAGGAATTATCTGGCTAAAAACAGACTAAGAAAAGCTTATACATTCTATGTAGTTGATTATAACATGTTTTGCAACAAAGATAATATAGGCATACAATTATATAAAATTCAGAAATGCTTTCTTTCACATTCACCAACTGTAATATTAAACTTTTTTTTTTACAACACACATTCCAATAAATATATTGAGACTTCAGTTTTAATCATTAGAAGACTGGAAGCAAACTACAAATTGCAAGGAACAGATTGTTTAATAAACACATACACTAATTACATAATCAAATAATAAATGATACATTAAACAAGTCATTTAAAGGCTACTTTTTAATTCATTTCTCTGGAGTATTAGCCTCAACATGAAGGAGTTGTTTGATTTTGAAAAACAGGGACTATCAAACTATTATTTGTTTTACTGATTTGTTTCTCTGCTATAGAAAATCATCAAGCACATTTAGTTACAAAAAGAGGTCTGTCGGGGGGTGGGAGGGAGAGGGGAAGGGGGAATGTACTGGAAAGATCATGCAAAATGAAGAGCAAGAAGTGCAATAAGAGGGAACTATGTCAAATGCAGTATAATGTCAAGAGCAAGAAATTAATTATTAAGGCACTTTTGTAGATTGTCTATTACAGCACAATTCAACTGTAAAAAGAGTTGCTTATATTTAAGCCAGCTACTTGATGAAGTTTTCTTCTTAAAATTCTGGGAGTTTATTGCTTGTGTTTTTGTCTGTTTGGTTTTGATTGTATGGAATATTACAGTACTGTATTTCCAGCTAAATATTATTTGTGTAAGTATTGCTTTACTCATTGTTTACAGTCATCACTTTTTCTAAAAATGGGGGGCCAAGTGAGTAAATAATCAATCACTGCCTGCTAAATGAAAGCAGGGAGAAAATGCACTGACGAGCCCCTACTGACCCTTTTCTTCCTGTTTCCAAGGCAAATAAATTAGTAGCAGGTAATCATCCAAAATGTACTTGTATACACAGCTTGTTTCATTTCATACTACAGTAATGTTTAAATAAATACACCCTAAGGGTGGAACAGAGATATAAAGGTACCCAATCAGAAAGAACTCATAATTTATGCAAAAGTGTTTACTGTACCTCTGTACAAAAGAAACAGTTTACCAGCGCTGATACTGTCTTATATACAAATACTATCCAATTATTTCTCCAAACCTTTCAGACACTATAAAAATAAATAGAGTCTACTCGCTTATTATTTTAAATTATATAGAGAAAGGATATAGGGGTGTGTGTGTATAGATATATAAATCTCACAAACGAAAAGGTCATTAAAGACTTACATAGGCTTCTTAAGTTTGAACCAAGATATTTACCACCGTCAGAGGAGTGACGTTCTGGTATAAACCTTCAGAAGGGAGCTATGGGGGCAAATAATCTACCTGGTTTCAAAACAGAGCTTGATAAATTCATGGAGGGGATGGTAGAATGTGACAGCCTAGTTTGAAAATTGACTGATCTGTGGCTCCTGGTGGGTAGCTATGCTGATGGAATGATTGATGGTCTAGGTTCTGAGTTATTACAGAGAGTTCTTTCTTGGATGTATGACTGATGAGTCTTGCCCACATGCTCAGGATTTAACAGATTGACATACTGGAGTTGGAAAGGAATTTTCCCCCAAGGCAGATTGACAAAGGCTCTGGGGGTTTTTTGCCTTCCTCTCTGCATGGGGCATGACTCGATTGCTGGTGGATATTCTGTACCTTAAAGTTTTTAAATCATGATTTGAGGACTTTAATAACTTAGTCATAGGTTAAAGCAGTGGTTCTCAACCTTTTGTGGGTCACAACACTCTTGGCAGCATGTCACAACTCTTTAAGACATACCAGCCCATCAACAACCCTAGGCCAAATCCAGCCATCTCCCTGACTCTTCGTGACATCCTTACCACTGGGTTAGAGGTTTATTGCAGGAGGAGGAGAGTGAGATTCTTTGGCCTGCATTCTGCAGGTCAAACTAGATGATCATATTGGCCTCTTCTGACTGTAAAGTCTGTAATTAAGGTCCATATTTTCTTATCTTTCCTTGAACAACGAAAGCCCATTTTTGTCCTTCTCCATCATAACCATCAGCAATCAGGACCTGCAGTAGTCAACCTTGTACAAGCAAGTTGAGGTAACATTTGAACAAGCTAATTGATCAGACCACCTGATTGGCTGAGAGGCATCACAACACTTGCTCCTATGCCCATTAACAGAATCAAGACAGCAGCTGCTCAGTCCTGATGCCCACAGCTGCAGTCACTCCTATGTCTTTTTCCCAGCCTTGATTGGGTCCTGTCACTAGTTCTGAGCACTGGGCATGGCCACCCGCAGCTTCAGTCCATGACAGTAACCATTGGTCAGACTGGGCTGGGTTGCATAGTGACCCAAAACTTTCCCTGGTGGTGGTTTTCATCTTGCGTTCAAGAACCTAAACTTTCATTTTTTTAAAAAGTCAACATAGACCCAGCAGTGATGTCTGACTGAGTCTGCAGATAGCCTTAAGCAATAGCTCGCAGATATGTGAACTCCCCATTCAAGCCAAATTATGACCATTTTGTTAACTATGCCACCAATCAAAGCATGTAAGGAAGAAGAGGAACAATTATGAAGAGTTTTAGAATCTAAGTGGTGTGTCAGTTTGGCATCATGATTTAGCGGAACTTGGGAAAGCACTACCATCTATATTTTCCCAATTTTACCCATGTGAAATATCTTCTAATTTGTTAAAAAAAATAAAAGCCCCAATTTAAAGCTACCAAATTATATTATTAGTTGATCAATTTCATTGTCCATACCCACACCCATATAAATTTAACCAACTTTTCTGTAGTTGATTTTCAAATTCTGGAAGTTTATCTAATTCCTCCACATTTTGTAAACACACTTATCATCACTCTTGGGCAAGTCTTCACTGCCAGCTCCATAGCGATCAATTCAGCAGGATCAATTGAGTGGGTAGTGGAGTCCTGCTTAACCGGTTCCAGATAGGATTTCCAGCCAACGCTGGCAATCTCCCTCACTGAAAGAAGTAAGACTGCATCAACGGGAGGGTGTCTCCTGTAGATGCAGCATTGTTAAGACACTGCAGTACAGCAATGTAAGTACACGGACAGGAGATACACAAGATACATTATGAAAAATAACTTGTGTCTCCCCCATCAACCGCCAGCAGCAGCAGCACCCCTTTAGTAAACAACAAGGAAAGTTAAATGTTATTACTAATTCTAATTCCAAAATGTGTTTATTAAATACAGGATATTAATTCTACTCATTCTACCAGCTCATAGTATCCATACAAGGTTCTACAACAAAACTTAGTCCAAACTTGGGGTATTTGCTATTTACAGTTCTCAGCAGTTTATCAGAGTACACCTCAAATAATTATGTAAAGTTCTTTGAATAAATTGGCTGGTTATCTTGAAAGAGTTTTATGTCTAAGTCTCCTTACCAACGCACAGGATATCATGCTTTCTACAAATATGCCAGGAAACAAATAAATAAGGCACAAGTCTGGCAGGAAGAGATGTGAAGAAGGCAATCTAGTTTTGCTAACAGTTCTCTTGGCCTTGACATATTCGAATAGTAAAGGAACTGACTACACTGACAGAGACAACAAAAGACTCAATCAAACTCACTGCTGAAATAAGCAAGCACAAACTCAAACAAGTAAATGGAGTTAAACCCACTTTCTACCAGCAGTACATTTGGCTCAAATTTTGTGGCAATATTTTCCATGCAATTATCAATCTATAATAGAACAAATTACTATATTCCAAATTCTCAAATTGATCCCTTATTCAAACTATCACGTAAATAATCCATTCCTAAGATAAAAGGGCAGATGTTTTGCTTACTTTCATTATATTATTGAAATTAATTCTTCATTGATTCACAAAATGGTCTGAATATTCCGGAAGAATAGCATTACCTTAAATACTGGTCTCAGTCTTGCTCGCGCTGCACTGGGCAAATCTCACTGAGGTTGACAAGAGGTTTGTGCAAATGAGGACATAATTAGATCCTTCGCTTTGCCGCTTGCCAATGTTTTATGAACAGCTATCGAGAATACAGATGTATAATGACATTTTAGTAGAGGGGTCACTCCATTACACTTATAATTATCCTTGCTAAGTCCAGATGCTAGCAATTTCTCAATTAGCTAGTGATGACCAATATCACCAAAACCTTCTCCATTCTTAGTTCCTAGTGCAGCGTAATTGGTGATGATGGAGAAATATACAAACTCCAAGAAGAGGTCAACCTCTCCCCAATTAAAAAAAGCTGACAGTTAAAGAACACAAAATTTCCTTGTGCTATAGGAGGACTCAGTCGGAACCACTGTGTGAGATGCTCTACAAACACAACATGTAACACACACCTCTGCCCCACCGACCTTATCATCTAAATAGATAAGACAAACAAGTCAAAATTATGTGAATCGTCACGTATTTTCACAATTTCCAATAAATCAGATCCCTCACAAAACACAGCTACCACAGACAATGGGTGTTCTGCCCTTCCTGACTTCCTCTGCCTTCCCTCATCCCGCTTGTGCTTACCTCAGGCACAGCGTGAGGCACAGTGTGGGAAGGAGAGGGGAGAAGAAACAGTTAATCAAATGGTGCCTGTTGCAGAATGAGAGGTGAACAGTGACCACAGACAGGTCTTATCCTCAATATACTCTGGCAGCCAGTGGTTAAAGTATAATTTGACGGGCCTCTGAACCCTCCTAATCTCCAGGCCTCCTTCCCATATTGTCTGGGCCCCCTTCATGCATGTGTGGGCCCCAGCCCAGGTAGGCATTTGCAACCACTTCTCAGGACCACGTGCATCGGTTATCGCTCCATAAAAATGTATAATTATATATGGCGTTTATGTCTATAGCAATTATTGTCACAAACTAGCAAACACTGCATAACACAATAAGTATTGTAATTAACAACGGTGGGGCATAGGACCTGCCAGCAGCCAGGGCAGGGCGGAACAGATTTTTCTATTTTTAGGGGCCCTGGAACTCTGGCCCCATAAATTTGGGGGCCCCGGAACTGCATTCCGGTGCGTTCCTCCTTACTTAAGCCCCTGCTGGCAGCTGCTACCATTCCTATTCTGCTACTCAGTATTTCACAGAATGAAGAGTCATTCATGAATATTTATACACACATTTCCTGTGTAAGCTAAACTATATCCCTGGTTTCAAATATTGGCATAGATTTGAATAGTATTAAAGGAACAGTGTCGATCCAAAATCTAGTTAATTTAAAAAAGTTCAAAGTAGTTTCAGATCATACACCTGCCTGAATCCCTCTGACAATTTGGGGGGGGGGGGGAGAAGAAGGGGAGAAAAGAAGAGGCAATGGGGGTGGTGTTAAAATGTATGTATTACTTAAAATGCTTCATGAAAAAACACATATGCAAAAAGTTTAAGCTGATGATATTCCTTTAAATTCCCAAAACATTGTTTTATTCAAGCACCTAAAATATAAACTAATTGAAATTCAAGTCCGCCTCTACCAAGATAAATTAAAAATGCCATTTATCTATTACAGTGGAAAGGCTACAAAATACTCCATATATAACCAATCCTTAATAGAAGCATCTGTTGCTATAGTATTTGCCACACAAAACTAACTGAATGCAGTGGTAAATTCTGATTCTATTGTAGAACCGTAAGTTTGTTCCAAGAATTTCTTACTTCTTAAGCAGGCTCTCTTTAAAAACCAAGTGTAGCCCACTTATTCATTCACAGAATAAACCAAATGCAGGTGCATGTAGAGCATCTGGAATACTGCGTCCAGTTTTGGGCTCCCCACTACAGAAAGGATGTGGACAAATTAGAAAGAGTCCAGCGGAGGGCAACAAAAATGATTAGGGGGCTGGGGCACATGACTTATGAGGAGAGACTGAAGGAACTAGGCTTATTTAGTCTACAGAAGAGAGGACTGAGGGGAGATTTGATAGCAACCTTCAACTACTTGAAGGGTTGCTCCAAAGGGGAGGGAGCTAGGCTGTTCTCGAGGGTAACAGAGGACAGAACAAGGAGCAATGGTTTCAAATTACAGCTGGGGAGGTCAAGGTTGGATATTAGGAAAAACTTTCTCACTAGGAGGGTGGTGAAGCATTGGAATGGGCTATCTAGGGAGATGGTAGAATCTCCATCTTTGGAGATTTTTAAGGCTCGGTTAGACAAAACCCTGGCTGGGGTGATTTAGGGGGAGAGGTCCTGCTTTTTAGCAAGGGGTTGGACTAGATGACCTCGTGAGGTCCCTTCCAACCCTATTATTCTATGATTCTATGAATACCCTTTTCTATTTTGCCTCTTTTATTCCATAAAGGACTGTTCCTGCCATTGTACAGGACTGATCACATTATTAGCTCCTACCAAATAATACATATATTTTATTTTTCAACCATTAAAAAATTCACCACTGTGAAAAAATAATTCTCACCAATATTCTCTGGCTGGCAGAAGAGGCCAAATAATAAACATTGGACCATGAATAAATGAACTCGAGTGCAATTGCAAAGGGACAACTGATATCATTTATATCCTGCTAATTGATATGCTTAAAAAAAAAAACCCAGTATTGATACCTGAAAATTGGGATGAGAAGTTAATTCACATAAGCACATGTTCCAATTATTGTTACACTCATCCTCCCCTCACTTGTTACTTCCAGTTTCAACTTGTTGTTTTGTTTTAATTCACAATGTAAGATCTTCGGGGCAGGAAAGCATCTCTTGCTGTCAGATCATGTAGTACCCAGCATAACAGAATCTCAAACCAATTGATGTCTATAGCTGCACGTGTAATACAAATAAAAAGTAATAAAGTTGGCTCTAAAGTTTTGAGGAAAGTACTACATTATTCAGGAATCATGTCTCATTATTATAGCTCATTAAAAAAGTATATATAATTTTTTTTCTATCAGAAGTTTTGTAAAAACAAAATCAGTAAGCCTACGTTTTCTGGCAATATATCAGAATATACAAAAAATAGTGTTTATGTTGAGTTTAATGTGATTTAGTTACCACCCCACAAAAAGATGCCAGTGGTTTTGCCTGGCATGCTCTCTCAAAAGATTAATTTGTTAGTGGACAAGGAACCTGGCCTTCCACGCCTTTGATTAATAATGAAAGGCTGGTAGCCAATAAAGTCATAACAATTTGGTAAAACAGTAACAATTATATATAATTAATTGGGGCCGGTTTTGTTCAACATCTTTATTAATGATCTGGATGATGGGACAGATTACATGCTCAATAAGTTTGCGGACGACACCAAAGTGGGGGGAAATGGAGGGTATGAATACGTTGGAGGGTAGGGATGGGATTCAGGGAGACCTAGACAAACTGAAGCATTGGGCCAAAAGAAATTTCATGAGGTTCAACAAGGACAAATGCAAAGACCTGCACTTAGGATGGAAAAATCCCATGTATTGCTACAGGCTGGGGACTGATCAGCTAAGTAGCAGCTCTGTAGAAAAGGACCTGGGGGTTATGGTAGATGAGAAGCTGGATGTGTGTGCCCTTGTTGCCAAAAAGGCCAATGGCATATTGGGCTGCATCAGTAGGAGTGCTGCCAGCAGATTGAGGGATGTGATTATTCCCCTCTATTTGGCACTAGTAAAGCCGCATCTGGAATAGTGTGTCCAGTTTTGGGCTCCCCACTACAGAAAGGATGTGAACAAATGAGAAAGAGTCCACCCAAAGGCAAAAATGATTAGTGGGCTGGGGTACACAAGGAGAGACTGAAGGAACTAGTCTTATTTAGTCTGTAGAAGAGAAGACTAAGGGGGGATTTGATAGCAACCTTCAACTACTTGAAGGGGTGCTCCAAAGAGGAGGGAGGCTATTCTCAGTCCTGACAAAGGACAGAACAAGGAACAAGGATTTCAAGTTGCAGCTGGGGAGGTTTAGGTTGGATATTAGGAAAAACTTTCTCACTAGGAGGGTGGGGAAGCATTGGAATAGGTTACTAGGAAGGTGGTGGAATCTCCGTCTTTGGAGACTTTTAAGGCCCGGTTAGACAAAACCCTGGCTGGGATAATATAGTGGGAGTGGTACTGCTTTTAGAGAATCTCATGAGGTCCCTTCCCGCCCTAATATCCTATGATTCTATTATTCTAAATATAACAATCTGGTAAAACATTCAGTGCCCATCTTCATATGACACCTAGCTAGACCAGGGATTCTCAACACTTCTACTGTCATGACATGGTTGGGAGCCCTCCAAACCGTGCGCAATGCAGGGACACCCCCTCCTGTGGCAACCACCACCACCAAGGCTCTCCTCCCCTCACTGTCCCCTGTGGTCAGCAATTTCGACTCCTCAGGTACTTTTGGTGGCAGCAGAGATAAGAAGCAGCCACCACAAAAAATCAGCCACCGTGGGTCCTTTTGGCAGCAGCATTTTTGATAAGCAGCCGCCGCAAAAAGCAGCTGCTGCAAGGACTTGTGATGGTGGCCCAAAGATCCCGCAAGGGTTTCTTTCGGCAGCAGGGGGGAGGGAATTTTGGCAGCAGCTTCATTATGGTGACACACTCAGCTTCTTTGCCACAACACACTCATGGCACAGCAGCTGAGAACCACTGAACTAGACAATACTGCAGCAGCTGTTATAGCGTAGTTTGTATTGGCTGAATAAACAGTGCAGCATGCAGCATGAGCCAAAGGAAGGAAATCAGCAAGGAGGGAGTGATTATGTGCTATTTGCATCCAACCTGAAATACAGTTCTCTTGTTCAAACTGAATATAGCAGGTTCATCTTGTGAGAATCCCAGGATAGAAATTATACACAGGTCATGGAGTGACCACTAACTCCTACATTTTGAGGTTCTACCTCCATTATTTGGGTGCTGAACCTCTTTTGTCGTCGTCCCCACGCCGGGCCTAAAACAATGGATCTATTTTGAATAGTGCTCAATGGTTTATACGAGAAACTCCTGATGAGAAGAAATTTCTTTTTGTTTTGTAGATCAAGTTGTTCTGATTCGGGCAGAGCGGTCACCAACACATTTTTGAAAGTGTAAATCCTACCTGAGTTTAGCCAAGTGTTTGGAGCACTTTGTTCAACAACTTGTTCTCAAGACTCATGTCCTGGCTCATGAAGGTCAATGAAAAGAATAGGGCCTATTTGTGATCACTGTCAGTGCCTCCTGGAAGGAGCACAAGTTGCTGGATTCCCTAAAGAAATAACTCATATTGCTAATCAATAAACCATCACTAAGTGGTGACAAACTGGCCAAGTAACACCCTAGTATCTAGTTTTCCATTTTGGGTTAAGATTTTTGAAAAAAAAGTTAAGGTAAAACAACCAAGTGTTTATTTGCTTCAGTTCTTTGTATATATAGGTATCACTGGGTATGGAACAGACACAGCTTGGATAGATGATTTTTGTCTGATGATGGATGAAAATCAGATGCCCGTGATATTTTTACATCCACATTCCTTCAGTGCTGTTGCTCATGAGATGTCTTTGATTTGGCTGCATCAGATCACAGAGGAAGTAGATGGAGTTTTTTCTTGTATGGCTCTTTTCCTATCTTGCGAGAAGGATATTGTTCTTGTTTCCCCGAGGACATTCATGTCTACGAAGTCCTATCTTGTTTAATGTGTAGTCTTGGGAGGATCAGTGAAAAGATGTGTGTGGCAATGTCTTCAGTATGCTGATTATACCCAACTTTTTTATCTCCACCACAATCTACCCAGCCAGAGTAGTCTTGGCCTTACCCAACGTCTAAGATTAAGGCATGGATGAGGACTAGATGTCTGAGAAACAATTCAGTTAAACTGAGATGGTGGTTGGCTGAGAAAAGCAGTC
Source organism: Pelusios castaneus (assembly GCA_007922175.1). Taxonomy (NCBI): domain Eukaryota; kingdom Metazoa; phylum Chordata; order Testudines; family Pelomedusidae; genus Pelusios; species Pelusios castaneus. The sequence goes on from ML685797.1 coordinate 19,608,222, forward strand.
AGAAGACATGCCAAAGATTATTTCTGCCTTCTGTTGTTTGAGTTTGCAAACTAGAGGTCAGGTTAAGTTTTCAGGTGGCATCTTCAACCAAGCCAGCTTTATATAAGATGGTTAGGAACACACCTCCATCCTCTAGGTGTCCCTAAACCTCTGAATGCCAGAAGCTGGGACTGGATGACAGGGGATGGATCACTTGATAAATTGCCTTGTTCTATTCATCCCCCTGAAGTATCTGGCACTGTTCACAGTCATAAGACAGAATACTTGGCTAGATGGACCGCTTGTCTGACCTAGCACAGACATTCTTATGTGACAGTTCCTGGCCCAATAAGCTTACAATCTGAATAGACAAGACGACAGTGGATTTTCCATCACTGGTTATTTTTAAATCAAAATTGGATGTTTTTCTAAAAGAAATGCTTTAAGAATTATTTTGGGGAAGTTCTAGGGTCTTACACAGGAGAGCAGACTAGATGATAGCAATGGCCCCTTCTAACATTGGAATCGATGAAAAAGGAAGTATTATCCTCATGTAACAAAGAGAACACTGGGGCAGAGAGACATACAACGGCTAGAGCTAAGAAGGGACTTAGGCTCAACACTGCCTGACGTTAGGTGCCCCATCATGCAGCCTCTCCTACAATCAGGTACCCAATATAGGTCATCCCTTTCTTATTAAATAAAAAAAGAAGGGGGGACAAGGGAGGGAGATTGGTAGTGATAACCACTGGCCTACAGGATATGAGGTTAACATTCACCAGAGATATGGGAGACTTGAGTTCCAATTCCCATTCTGCTAGATTTGGAAGAGAGATTTGAGCTTGAGTGAGTAGCCTAACTGGTGGGATACAGGGTATTCTGTGGTGGGTCTTTCTCAACCTTTTCTACTGAAGCTGCTCCATGCTGTAGGAAATGTTTAAATGTTCACAGGCCAAAGAAAAATATAGCATGTGCTAAACACTTGACTAGAGTTATTCTTGCGCTCTCGCTCTGACCCAATTAATATTTAAATATTTCATACAGAGTGGAACAACTTCAACATGAAAGATTGAGAGATCCCCAAAATACCTGTAACCTAGCAGTTAGGTCACAGATCTAGGAGACACAGGTTCAAGTCTCTACTCCAAACCAGTGATCTGAACTTGGGCTTCACACATCCCAGGTCAGTGCTCTAACCACTGAGCTATCACATATATGGACCACTACTACGCCCTTCGCTCTTTGGACTGCTCAGTGGATTGGATCCTGCAGGCAAGACAGCTGCAGGAATGCCTAGTTGAGACTCCCACTGGGGCTTACACGTCAGTGGCATCAGGTCTTACATGGCTTTGTATATGCCCACCAGTAGAAACTTAAGCCCCTTGAGAATTCAGCTGTGAAAACTTCATGGAAAGTAAAGTAGTTGAGGCCGTTGAGAAGAACTACTGAGGGAAAGAGTACAGATGGGTTGTAGGAATGACAACTGCTTTTTTCCCTTGCTTGTTGTGGTTTAACTCAAACTTAACTCAAAATTATGGATCTTTTTGTGTTGAATTATACAGAACAATAAAAAACGAGAGTCCTGTGGCACCTTATAGACTAACAGATTTTCTTTGGTATAAGCTCTCGTGGGCTATAACCCATGATGCATCTGACGAAGTGGGTTATAGCCCACGAAGGCTTATGCCGAAGAAAATCTGTTAGTCTATAAGGTGCCACAGGACTCTCGTTGTTTTTTTACAGTACACAGACTAACACGGCTACCCCTCTGGAAATTTATGCAGAACAGTAAAAAACTGTGTCCAAACCTACTCATGATCATAACAGCAATACTAAGGCTATCTTTTCCCCTCCCCACTAACAGAAAAAATGTCAAAAATTATCAAATATAGATATATATATAATACAATCCAAAATTAAATATCTATGTATTTATGAAATGTTCCTTAAAAGACAATATGAGATTCAATTTTATTCTGTAATTTTTTGTTAATTTGTATGTAAAGATTGTTGCAATATTAGGTTAGAATAAGTAGTTATATACAAAAAATTATGCTACCACAGTGTATTATATAAATGGATTGTGGACTATTTGAACAAAAATATTATCTGGAAACAGTAGAGGGTGTATTAGCACAACTGGCCCTAAATCAGAATTTAACTGTATTTGTAATTGCCTTTTAAATCCATGCTATACTAAAATCTTACATTAGCTAGAGATGCATCTTATTTCATTTCATTACTACACTGGCCATTTTTGTGGCCAATTTGAAAAGTTTATCTAATCTATTCTATTTTTCAGGTTCAAGGATAACCTAATTCAACACTCACTACTTATTTTGATCACTCTATGTTCTCCTGAATTCCAAAAAGGAGAAAGGTTCAATCAAATTCTAAGCAGCACTGAAATTCTCCTAAATTAATTAGCCGAGCTTGAGTTATACATAATGAAACATACATAAGGAAGAAAATATTTACTGTAGGTTCTGAACATCTTTTTATTTATCCTGTGGAAAAAACAATACAGGAAAGCATCAATGATAAGGTTTAATAAACATTACTTTGTGGAGCTACATAATGAAAATAAATGATACCAATTAGAAAATATAATAAACAAGCATATGAACTGTTTTAAAAATTAGAATCTTAGCTGGTTTAGAAAGAAAAGTTTTTAAAAAAAACAAAAGATACTCAATAGTAATTGTGCATACTACTAAAAAAAAAAAGATAAGGTAGAAAGCACAATACTCTTTCCTGACTCAGATTTGTACGTGGGTTTTTTTTTATTATTATTTTACTCTCTCTGCAATGCTCAGATTAGATAATCTTTGGAAGTGTCCACATTTCTAATAAACAGCTAGCATATTATGACAGTTCATCCATCTACTCGTTTCTGTATTTTTCCAGAAAACAGTACCAGACATATGTTTACTCATGTCGAAAATATGCACCTGGAGTTCAGCGTACACATGTAATAATGTACTCCAAGTAATAGACAAAAGGGTATTTAGTTTCTCAGTGGTTGAAATTATCCTTTTTAATGACTGTACATTGTCATTTATACTACTTTAGTGATTTATAACACGCAACACACTTCTAAAACTGGCTTCAATAGCCAACCTGAGATTAGAGGTCTCTTCCTTACAGCAGATCAAGCAATCTCACTTTGAAAATTTTCTACTAGTTCTTCTTTGGCAGTACATCAAGGTAGCCAATAAGAAAGCAGCCAAAAGAAATAAATTCCCTGTCTTATTAATTTATAGACAAACCAAAGACCTGCTCTACCATCTAGAGGAGTATATGTGACTGTACATTAATACTTGATTAACAAGTTGTGTATTAAAAACTTACAACTTTTTACACATAATGAAATAGCTATATCTAAAATTCCCAAATGTTAATGCTGTAGTGGATTTTCAATAAAGCAGCGACAAAGTAATCCCTGGTGACAGAACTTGTTTTTGCAACTAACTGACAAAGTTTTCGTTTTATTCCATATAAAATGAAAACAAAGCACTGCTGGTTTTGAAAATTGCCCAGAAAGCATCAAATCAATAATTTGGTTACACCACTATAGTTTACCCAAATAATCCTGCATTATAAGGTTCTATCTGAGAAGGTTGTGACCAGGACCTTGCTGATCTTCTTAAAGTTGTTTTTTTTTTTAAATGGGATTTACAAGATTTTTTTTAATGTTATTAAAGCTGTAAGAATACTTAAAATGCCATCATCTGGACTGAAAGGAAACGGCAGGATTTTTTTCCATGTTTTTAGAGTTTACACAGTTCTAAAGTCCTGCAAATCTTGGCAACATCCAAGGACCAGTTATCGGCCCTTCCTAGCCACTTCCCAATTATGCCCAAGAGTTAGGTACAATCTGTTGTTTACACTCCACTGGAAATCCAAAAGTTACATACACTGATAAATAAATCTGTTAGTCTTTAAAAGTGCCACAGGACTCTGTCTGATCACCACCAGTAAGCATCATGACTAAAACAACTGCAGCTAACACAGAAGCAGGCACAGGTTTAATTTAAAAGTGACCCTACCACTTATTTATAAAATGCAAAGCCCCCTCAATCACAGTAATAGAAAGCCACGTATCCTGCAAACATTCCCCGAGTTACGCGAAGATACTGGTGCAACTTTTGCTTGTAGACATGCCCTAAATACATCTCAACCAATTATACCCCCGCAACTCCAGTGAGGGGCCGAAAACTCCAGCCGCTTTTACCAAAAGGATGGCAGCCAGGTTTTGCACCTACCCTCTTCCACCGTAACTCCAGTGCAAAGGTTGATCTTGATCCGCTTTCCCCTGGCGACCGCAGGAGGAGGATCAGGTCCATCCACAGCCACTCCGCTACTGAATTTCCCACACGCCAGCCGCAGCCCCCCTGGGACTCTGCCCTTGATCACACCGCCTCCTCTGCAACTTTGCAAGCCTGGGACGGGCCGGCAGGAAGGGGTCGCGCTCCCTCCCGCGAGCGCACGCGGAAAGTTTGCAAAGCCCAGTGGCTGTGGCCGCCAGCCCGAGCTCGCAGGGGGAGGTGCAAGGGGGGAGCACGCTGCCCCGGCCAGGAAAGTTAGCGACCGCAGCAGGGGAACGCGCCCGCCTCCACCCAGGCCCCTCGCTCGCTCCCCTCTGTGCCCGGCCCCCGCAGCAGCTCCCGGCTAGCAGCGGAGCCTGTCTCCCGCGGCCGGGCCAGCTGCCTGCAGGAGGCCCCGGCAACCCCGCTCCCGCCTCACCTCGCTCCGGCTCGGCCTGCAGGCAGGTGGGGATGTTCTTCTTCCAGCCCGGCATGGCTCCGCGCGCACCCCGCCGGCTCCTCACGGCTGCGGCGGGCGGCACATTGCAGGGCGGGGCAGCGGCGCCTCCTCCTGCTCCCGTGCTCCGGGGAAAGTCGGCGGCTTTGGCAGCCTCGCTGTGGCGGGAGCGGAAGGCGGAGAGGAGGGGGTCTGGCCGGTTCAGCCGGGGAGGGCCCGCACGCCCGCCTCTCAGCGCCGCCGTCGGCCGCACAATGGAGGCGAGCGGGCGGGCGGCGCCGGGCTCCTGGCGGCTGAGCCCCAGCGGACTCTCCGCAAGCCGGGCGGGAGGGGGCGAGCCAGGCGCCGCGCGCGGAAAGGGGAAGCACCACCTCACGTGCCCCCGGGTAAGGCGCGCGCTGCGGGTCTCCCTCTCCCTTCCCCCCGCCTGCTTTCCTTGTCCCGCTCCCCTCTCCCGGGGCCAACTTCTCCCGCTCGCGGCGGCGGCAGGTGCTCTCCACGGGGAGCTAATCAAGCGGCTCCTACCGAGGCTGAGCGAGCCCTGAGAAAGCGCCGCAAACAGATCAACAGCAGCCCGCAGCCAAGGGAAAGTCCTGCCGCAGCCGTGGGGCAGGGCTGCTCTTTCCCAAGACACCTGCCTGGAGACCTGGCCTTTTGGTGGGAGCTCCAGGCGCAGCCCAGGAAAAGATTCCTGCACCGGCTCTTTCTCATTTGTCATGGAAAATGTGTCCAGGCAACAATTTTCAAAAATCATATTAGGATGGGAAAGAGGCCAATCTGCAACTGGCTTCCTCTCCTCCACTGAACCAGCTGTTTACTCTCACAGTGTCTCCCGAAGAAATGGTCTAATTCTGTTCTGACTGCATAAAGCATGAAACTCAACTCTCAAAACCTGTGTGTTTAGGAGAGGACATTTCTTTCCAGAATAACCAAAACAACCTTCGAGTGTCTGATGAAGTGGGATTTTCTCCCACTTTTCTGCAATAAATTAATTGGTTAGCCTTTAAAAGTGCCACCAGACTCCTTGTTTGTTTTGCTGGATGAGACTAACAGAGCTACCCCTCTGGAACGTCTTAGTGAATCACTGCATTGGCAATCACATCTTAAATTCTGATCTATTCAGTGCCCCAGAATTTCATCGACATTTAAGATTGAGAGACAGTTCCCCTTGCCCTAATACTGAGTGCATCTTTACTTACTCTTCTCTAAAACAAAACAAAACAAAACAGGAAATAAAGAGCCAAAGTTACACACCCCTTAAAATTGACAACCCCTTGATCAAAAGACCCATATTTGCACCACAAAGTCTCCCAGCACTTCCTGCAGCATAACAGTTTTCATGATAACCTCCTTGGGCCTGCAGATTTTAGAGCACTTTGATTATTAGAGCCAGTCTTTTTGGGGAGAGCTGCATCTGAGGAACCCTTTGATCAAATGCCCACAATTTGCACTGCTGACTCTGTTACACAGCACAGCAATATTATGGTGGGACAGATGTGCCACAACAGTAGATTACACCAGCTTTTACATTTTAACTGGTGAAAAAGAGCTACAGAAATTCTAGTTTTTCCGGTAGCGTTTCCTTTTAAAATCCATATTGTAATTTGACTACTGTTTAATTTTTGTAAGAGAGGTTGTAGAGAGACAGTATCATTAGATGTTTGCTATGAATGTTTTAAAAGGGAGCTACATGGGTAAACTGTTTCTAGTGTCTGACAGTCCCTTCAAACCCTCTTCACAGAAACCACAGTATTTTGAGGAATGAAATTGATAGTCGTGATCCTTTGCTTTGTGTAGTTTGGAAGAATTATTGTAGAAAGTTGGGGTAGGGGAAATCCCTGTTTATTCTTTAGTAATAAACATAATTTAATGTTTTAACTGATGACAGCATCCTGGCACCACATTTGTCAATATTGACAATAAGCCAGTCCTTAAAGCAGTGCTCTGTTATGGGTGCGTTTGGATCATGTTGATATTGAGGAGAGTCACAGCTGTTGGCCTTTCTTTGATGTCCATGCCATTGTTGAGGAAAAGGATGAGGAGCATGCAACTTGATTTCATTACTCTAATGCTACTGCTTCCTACAGCCTTTCATCTCCTCTTTAGGTAGTGCTATTTTCCTTCCCAATACGTCAAAAGAAAAAATGGAGCATACATTTGAATTTTAGAGAACACTGAAATATTGGCTCTTAAATTAGGAGCTTTGGTCTCAAGGCAAGATGTCCAGAAGACACTCCTGCAGAATGCAGGTAGAAAGCAACTAGCGTGCACAACACATTCTTAGAAAGCTGTCAAGGTGAGGATTCAAACTTACATGAGTACCAGACATGTTCAGTGGTCACACAGTGTCACTCACTCACTAATGTTAGGCAGCTCGCAAACTCTGGTTTGCAACAGAGTCCCCATCCTGCTACACAGATTCAAATGAATTTCTCTGGCTTGTCAACTTGCCTCAGGTCACATTATAGATCAAAATTTTACCCCAAATAGTTTTTTAAATATTGCTTCTCCAAAGGGGCAGTAGGTGCTGGACACTAGCTGAGATCAGTTCTGAGAGGGGGGTATCTGGAAGAATCAGAACCATATTTTTGATCCCAGATATAGGAGATGGATGGAGAGAGAGAATTTTTATTTAGGGAACTGTATATCAGGAACCCTTTGCTCAGGTGACCTCTTTCAGACTCTCTTGAGACAGCAGTTTTCAAGAAATCTGAGTAAGCATTGTCATGTCTATGATCTATCATAAAAAAACTATTATGATGAAAGAAAAAACCCCTCTGAATAGATACATTTCTAGTTCCTCACTTTATCACACCTCTTACACATGCATGCCTACACGTTAAGGTTAATAACAAATTCAGTTAAATTAACGGTAGCCACTCATTCTGAAATTAGTGTCTGAACACACATATTTGCACTGAAATAACTAATTTTATTTTAGTTCAGAAATGGTTATTTCAGTGCTAGTCTATGTGTCAGTTGGTGCCTAAAATCTGTCGTTTCACCCCAAACTCTCACATGTATGCTACTTCTTTTGACTCCCCATCCGCTCACCCCTCTATGCTTATTATTTTCTCCTTATTCTATCTTTCCTGCTTCTGGTATATTGCTTACCCATATTTCTAAGCTTTCCTCCTGCTGATCTCAACACTCTTCCAAAGGTATCTCGCTTTTGTCTGTACTATGCTTCAGTTTTAGTTCTCTCGGGGGGTCGGGCGGGGGGGGGGTTCAGTGCTAGAAAGAATCCCAATAGGCCATAAAACTGAAGTCTGAGCATGTCCAGACATTTTCAATCTTACATTTAGATCCCTAGGTACCTAATCCTGTTCCCACTGAAGTCAGTGGAAAATTGAAGCGAGTTTGCAATTGATTTCAATAGAAGAAAGACCAGACTCTGATTTGTCAAACCAATGTAGGCTATGTTTCTCCCGCTGCCATTAGTTCTGCTATACATCCAGGCAGGGGCGGATTACCGCTTGGGCCTATGGGTCCTGTGCCCAGGGCCCCCCATATTGTGGGAGCCAAGAGCTCCAGGAGTGCCGCAGGTCATGGCCTCTGGCCTGTGGCCCTCCAGAGCTGTCCCCAGAGGCACTGGCCACAAGCCCCCACTCCCTGCAGCAGTGTTAGTGCACTCTCCTCCACCCTCCGCAGCAGCGCCGTCCACCCCCCGATCCCCCGCAGCAGTTCCAGGTGGGGCCCTGGAGCCCTTCATCCCACCCCCCAGCACTGCTCAGGCCAAGCACCCCGCCCTCCACCAGGCAGGATGCTACTGCAATGGGGGGGCCCCCACAAGGGTGGGTAGCCCACCTTGCCCTCCCCTCCGAGGTCCTCCCTCCCAGGCCTTGATCCAGCCCTGCATGGGCAACATTTTCAAAATCACATAAATATCTTAGAAGTCTAAGTCCTATTTTCAAATGTGACTTAGGCATTTAGGTGCTTTTGAAAATGTTACTGAAAAGCTACAGGCTCTTTTCTTGTTTGAGGAAGGAATTTTTCCACTTTAAATGTATATATTCAAACCTACTCAGGAGCATCAATGGAATAAAACTTCAGATCTCTTTATACCATCCACATTTCAGACCATTCGGTCTCCTCCACTGTCATTAATTCCCTGCCTTTCCCATGGGGTTCCCACACTATGGATAAAACAAAGCCCCACTGAGCCCTAACATTGCACTTCTTGGTCCTGCAATTTGTCTGCATTTTTGCAGAATTGCATTTCAGTGGTATATCTTAATGATGGATGCCACACGTTTGTCTTCAGTTTACAAAAACATATTTTCCATCTACTTCTTAGTGCCATCACTTTTAAAGAGTAAGAATTCCTTGGGACTGACTGCAGGATTTTGCAAGGTCCCCACCGGAGTCATAAAATCCCAGCTTCTGTTTTGGATTTGCTCCAGAGATATTAAAAATTCTAAACAAGGACTCGCTTTTCAGGAATAAGCACATTGAATACTAAAGAAACACCTGATGTTATTTGTGCTGTTGACTAAAACTAATACATTGTCTCTGCCATTTTACAAGATTTTTGTTTTTGTAGTCTTCTTAAGCAATTATTTGCTCTTTCTGACAAGTGGAACCACTGGAGAAATTTGCGGGGTGATATCAACTGCTTTATTTTGGTGAGTGTGACTGCATTTTGTTATTCAGATTAGCAATAGATTAGCTGTGTAGAATTGACAACTGGCACTGAATGGCTGGAAACTGGCTGCCTGTTTATTAGAGGACATTTCTTACAGTGAGCACATAACATCAATACTGTTATGTCCACTGCTTTGCAGCTCATTTCCATGTACATGTTTTAATTTTAAAATGCTTTACATGAATTGAATCCTGATTTCTAGAGAAACAGTCTTTCCCCTTGTTTGATCCTACAGCACTTAGCTCTTCTGAGATGATAAAATAAAAATACCCTGATTTAATCAAAGGAGATGGAAGTAAAATATTCTTGAAGAGGTCCCTGTGAGTGAAATGTCCTTCCCATTTCAATTAAGAGACTAAATGTGTTGATTTCCTAATCTCACTGCAAAGTCCATTTGTTCTCCTAATGCTTAGATAGAAGGAATAAGTAGTTGGATGGGGGTGACAGTTCAGCTGTGAGGGGCATTTAAGAGACTTTATTATTACATTTTGAAATTGGATGGAATTTTTGTAGCTTTTTAATAACCAAGCATGTGATCAGAATATTAGGTGGATGCATAAAAACTGAAATAAATCTGAACGTTTGGAGCTCTAAGTATTGCTTTGTATTCTAAGAACCTAACATTACCTGTGTTCACACAGTCATTTGGAATTAAAAACAAAGTTTCAAAAGCAGATAAGAAGAATCCCTCTTCTAAAAGAGGACATGAAAAATGGCATTTGCAAATTGCTGTGGTAAGACCTTGCAATTCTAACTGGCCCTGATCCTGCATTTGGATCTGCGCAGAAAGTCACTTATGCCCATGCAGAGATCACTAACATCAGAAAGACCACACTGATTAAAGGTTTCACCCAGGCAGATTCAGCTGCTGGACTAGGACATCAATGTGTAATGCATGAGCCTTCTATATATTTAGTGATGACTCAGACAATGTAATTTATCCTGTGCACTCTAACTGTTCTAGCTGACAGCTATGGTAAATTCTAATCCCCATATGTAGGGACAGAGACCCACATTTTGCTAGCATTGGTTACATATACACATGTATAAATCATTAATAATGTGATCTTAACTCATTAAGCGGAGAATCAAATCTTGCAATGTTTGAGAACTGGAGAGACTGAAACTCTATTGTATACAGTATCGTGTTCTCGGCATTCTTCTGTTTGTTTTTCTTCCCCCATATTTTCTTTTATTAAAAAGGCTGCTTATCTTCAAAGCTGTTTGTCACAGTATAGCAGATCAGAGACATTCAGGGTATGCCTATACTTGAAGCTTTCATTGTGTTTTAACCCTTTAATTAACAAATGCTAAAAAAAATGGTACTACATTCTAGTGAAGACACTAGACACTAATGTTTATGGTTAGTTGTGTACCCAAACATTTATTGTTAGCTGTACTGAACCCTAGAGTATCTAGGGATATATGCTTCTGTATTGTCCACACTAGAATGTATAGTTTTGTTAATATTTGTTAAGTCACAGCTGGTACGACATAAAACCCCACTTCATCAGATACTTTGAAGATGGGGAAATTACAGAATGGGAGGAAATTAAATGCAGGGAAGTGTATGACATAGGATCAGGTCAGGCTGTAACAGCAAATCAAAGTAGATGTTAACATTCAAGCACTGGGGAGCAGCATATAGAGGAAGGTGAGGTCAAATAGCTGTGCTTAAACAAACAAATAACAAATCACAACTTCAAAGACAAACTGCAGAACTGGAATTTTTATGCAAATTTGACCCCATTGCTTCAGGGTTAAACAGGAACTACAGATTTTTTTCTCATTACAACAGGTGACTTAACCTCACCTTCCTCTATATGCTGTTCCCAAGTGGTTGAATGTTAACATCTACTTCGATTTGCTGTTATAGCCTGACCTGATCCTATGTCATACACTTCCCTGCATTTAATTTCTTCCCATTCTGTCAGTTCCCCATCTTCAAAACATCTGATGAAGTGGGATTTTCTTCCATGAAAGCTCATGCGATAAATAAATTGGTTAGTCTTTAAAAGTGCCACAGGACTCCTTGTTTGTTTTGCTGACCCAGACTAACATGGCTACCTCTTTGGAACTTATCCAACCATAGACACGTTCTTATGTTGAAGGATTATGCTAGAAGGGTTTAAAGTCCGGCGTCAACAACAGAAGCTCGTGCCAAAAGTCCTAAGTCTAAATGCCACCAATGGACCAAACTGGGGGAGTCATTATATATGCAGTGTGGAATGAAAGAGGACCCTTTCAGTCCTTCCCAACTCCATCATTTCATGATTTGGTGAAAGGTGTGCACGGTTCCTAACAAAAAGAATAAAAACAGGGGACTGAGATTTTTCAGAGTGACTAGTGATTTTGAAACTGCAATATTTGGTTGTCCCACCTGAGACACATAAAAGAGCTTGGATTTTAGAAAGTGCTGAGTAGAAAGTCAGATCATTCAGGGGTCTTGGTTTGAGCACCCAAAAACTAAGGCACTCAATAAGACTCATCACTTTGGAAAATCTTGGCCATCATCTCAATATATCTGATATATATTAAAATACTTTAATTCAGGGATAGGCAACCTCCACCACGTGTGTCAACAGTGGCATGCAAGCCCATTTGGAGTGTCACTAGGCACCCTCTGCAGCACCACAGAAATTGCCACTCCTGCCACTGAAAGCCACTCTAAGCAGCTTCTTTTGGGGCAGCTGGGGGTCCCCGCCATGTCCATGCCCATGCCCTAGGCACAGGGCCAGATTATCACAGGGGCTTTAGGGGCTTAAGCCCCGGGCCTCAGCCAAAAAGGGGGCCCCAGGCTCAAGCCCCTAAACTCCCTGCAATAATCCAGCCCCATTCATTGCCAGCAGAGTAGGAATGCTGAAAGAGCTCTCCTACCTTGCCGGCGCTGGGGGGTGAAGCCTAGAGCCAAAGGCCCGGCTCTGTGCTCTGCTCTGCCCCGGGCCGGCTGGCCCATCCCCGGGGGCAGAGCGGGATAGGGTGAGTCAGCCCCTGTTTGTTCCACCCAGAGGGTGGGGCCGGGGCCTCATGGTGCGGTTTCCCAGGGGGCCAGTATGCCCCCCACTGTGCTGGGGGGGGCTGCTGGTGTGCGGCGCAGTGCCGGGTCATGGGCCAGCAGGTCCCCTTCACCCCTCAGCACCCTCTGGCCCCAGCCCCCCCCCCAGTGGGGGGAAGGCAGAGGGGGCCCTGCGTTTGGGGGGCAGCCCAGAGCCCCTGGACCAGTTAATCTGGCCCTGCCTAGGCATGCCATGGAAAGAAGCCACCTGGAACGGCTGCTCTCTGCAGCATGTCACTGCCAAAAAGAGCCACCCCAGGCAGCTTCTTTCTGTGGCGTATCTAGGGACCCCCATTCCAGGCATGCGGCCAAGAGAAGGCACTCTGGGAAGCTTCTTTCCGCAAGTGGTTCCTTTCAGCAGCATGCCTGGGATGTGCCCCCCCCCCCTTCGCCTCCCCCACACACAATCCAGCTGTGGCCACTGCCAAATTTTTAGGTGGCCGCCACTTTTTCTCTGCTGAGGGGGCCACTGGCACTGGCTGGAGGTTGGGGAGGAGGGGCTGGCACGGGGCTTGGCAAAAGTTGCCAACCCCTGCTTCGATTAGACCCTGTATCTGGTTTGTTCTTTCAGAAAATTAGTTCTGTAGCCTTTAACTGAATGTTATAAAATTACCATCTTAATGAAAACAGTAAATTATGAAACTCTTGTACCACAAAGAGTTGGAGTTAGTGACTAAAATGGATAAAGGATGAAATTATGAAAAGCTCCCAAGTGGTTTTCAATGAGACTTAGGTGCTTAAGTGACTAAGTCTCTTTTGAAAATGGGATTTCCCATTGTGGCACTCATATTGATGTCAGTGGGACTTGCTTTGAAAATCCCACTATAGAAGGCTAATTTCTAGTGAATCCTGTCAGAGTTAGGCACTTAGACCCCTTTAAAGATAAAGGCTCTAGTCACTTGGGCCAAAATACCTTTGAAGATCTAGGTGCTTAACTCCTACTGAAATCAACAGATGTTAAGTACTAAATACATTTGAGGATCTGGGCCCTACACAGATTTGAAAATTTTACCCCAAACCATAAAAAATGGATACTTACTAATGATGCTCAAAACACCCCATGGTGAATTTTTGGACAGATTTCGTCCCCAAATGTAAAAGAGAGGCATTTGTTTAGTTTAATGAAAAACTGCAAGTGAACCCAAATTTATGAATTTCATACTGTTTACTCTATTACTATTACTATATATAGTACTGAAATTAAATTATCATAGAAAGACCTTTCCGTAAGTGCCAAGAAAAATAATATACTCTTTAGAGTACAGCTTTCTAACCTTTGTACAGTCAAAAGTACATTTATTAAAGGTACATCAAAGGTATATTTCTAACTTTTACAAGCAAACAGAAGGATTTGCCTTTTATAATTTCTTCTTAGTGGATGCAAATCCTACCTCAGGTGGCATGAGACCAGAATTCATCACCAAATTTGGTTCACTGGTTGGATCATTCGTTTCCCTGGTGGACAGTACATAGATATGAATATTAAACATCAGAAGAACATTGAGTAAGGATGCAGAACAACAGAGGCCATGAAGCATGTTCACCTAAAAATGAGATTTACTATTGTTATTAATGGTTACAGATGTTTAGGTAAGAGTTCGTTATTTTTTTTTTAGCCTGCTTATGATCCTGCTCTAGCAACAGACTATGGATGTGCATAACTTGAAATATATGAATACTCCCACTGACTTCAATGGTACTACTCACATGCTTAAAAATAATCACATCCTTAAATGCTTTGGTGGATCAGACCCTAAATCAGTACCGTTGCTTTAATCCAGCAAGTCTTCCATATGTGGCAGTCATATTGGCTATGTCTACACTAATTTTAGTTAGTTCGAATTAGCTTAATTCGAACTAGCATGGTCACACTGGAATGTTAGTTCGAACTAAGCAAGCACTTGCTTAGTTCTAATTAGTGATTCCCATTCATTTCAATGGCTGGTTAATTTGAACTAAGAAATTAGTTCGAATTAACATGGCCACATTGGTTAATTCAAACTAGTTAGTTCAAATTAACCGCTTAGTTCGAATACCTTATTTGAATTTATTAGTTCGAATTAAGAAAGCCCTTAATTCGAATTTACTAAAGCCTAGTGTAGCCATGGCTTTAGTTAGTTCGAATTAAGCCTCCTTAATTCGAACTAACTTGCCAGTGTAGATATAGCCATTGATGTCAGTGGGAGTTTCATCTGTTGAGGGTTTTAAAAAAATTGTAATGCAGAAAAGTGCTGATAAGAGAACTTTGTTTCCCAGCCCTAGTCAACTGATGTGGGACAAATGACAAAAGCAGACAAAAATCCAGCCACAAGACAAGGGTTTGTATTCACTGGAGAGTGGCTATTGTTACACTGAGTGCTTGGTAACTGGGCCCATCTGATGGACAATAGTAATACATTCACATTTAGTGACATTTCACCTCATTCTGAATCTTTAGATATATAAGCATCCTGCAGATTGAAGCCATCAGACAATGGGTACAAAATTCAACATGGCTTATATTAATGGATTGAAAACTGGCTATCTGGTAGGTTTGAAAGTATAATTGTAAACTGAGTGCCTTGCATGGTGACAAGTTCCAGAGAGGTAGCAGTGTTAGTCTGTATACAGCAAAAAAAAAAAAAAAAAAAAAAAAAAACGAGAGTCCTGTGGCACCTTAAAGACTAACAAATTTCTTCGGCATAAGCTGATGAAGTAGGTTGGAGCCCACGAAAGCTTATGCCCTAAGAAATTTGTTAGTCTTTAAGGTGCCACAGGACTCTCATTTTTTTAATTGTAAACTGGTAATCACCCCAAACAGGTGTATTTCTAGTAGTCCTACATCTAGGAACAAAGAATGCAGACCAGGCCCACCAATAGGGGGACAAAGGAGGCAATGGCCCTGGGGCCAGGTGATTTTAAAAGGTGTCCAAGACATGGATGAAAGCCTCCCTGAGGAGAAGTTAACTCCCTGTCCCATCTCTTCCACCTGTGGCTCCTGCCCATAGTCCTCTCCTTCTTTCCTTCAGGTTCCTCCCCACCAGCCCACCTACCTCTTTACTTGGCCTCCCTCATCTCTTCCATATAACCCTTTCTCCAAATGGCATCTCCATAGCTGCAGGCCCCCCTCCCCCCTCCGATTTAGGCCTCCCTGCCATTGCTCACCACGTGCATCCCTCCTCTTCTCCCCTGCAAGCCCCTCTTGCCACATCCCTCTATCCCCACTTACCCCCCACCCCAGCTGTCATTCACTGCCTGCAAGAATGGAGTGTGTGAAAGAGAGGAGAGAGACCAAGCAATGGGGGGAAGGACATGGTGGTGAGCAAGGCGAGTGGGGCAGAGGGAATGAGGCCTGTGGTAGGGTGGGGTCTAGGGTGGACTGAGAACAGAGCCATGGGCAGAAGGGGCAGGCAGGACTGTTCTGCCCTGGATCCCAGAATTCCAGTCAGCAGGTCTGATGCAGACCTTACTTACAGAATTGGGAACTATCTTTGGAAGCAGTTAGTCTGAAAAAGACTTTGAACAACTTACCAAGGGTTCTGCTGGATTCTTCTTCACTGGCAATTTTTAAATTGAGTGGATTTTTTTCTAAAATAAAATAAAAATGCTCTAGTTCAAACAGGAATTCATTCAGGGAAGTCTTATGTTTCCGATCATGAAGGCGATCTCAGAAGATCACAGTGGTCCCTTTTGGCTTTATAATCTACAGATCTGTAGGTCAGTGGTTCTCAACCTTTTGTGGGTCGTGACACACTTGGCGGCATATTGCGACCCTACAGGACACACCAGCCCACCCCACCCCACCCGACCCCATGCCAAATCCAGCCATCCCCCACCTCTTTGCAACACACTTACCGCTGTGTGGTGACACAGTAACGTGTCCTGACACAGTAGTTAAGAACCACTGCTCTACATATCTGATCCTGCTCCCAAGAAGTTAATGGCAAAACTTCACTTCACTAGCAGCAGGATCTGGCCCAATGTATAGGAATGAAAAGTTGAACTTTCATTTTATGAGAAGGTAGACACTTAAAAAAAAAATCAATGTGTCTGACCATAAGCATTTCCTCACAGAAGGAAATATTTGTAGTTTCTGATAGCCAGTTCTTTTCAACAGACTTCAGTCTAAACTTATGCTTTAAAAAACAGACATCATGTAAGCGAACAGGTTTCCATCAAAGTAACTCAAGTTCTCCCACTCTTCTTACTGGAGTTCACATTGAGGACATCTGTAAGTACTTAACATTGTCCTGTATCATAGTATATCTTTAAACAATATAGTATCTGGCAGAATTCTCATGACCTGTAGAATTTGATACATTAATGGATACACTTTTGGAAATACAATATTTAACAGGTACTTTAATCACTTGTCAGGGTTGAAGGACTCATCTAGAGACATCTTTTCAGACAGGAAAGCAGTAAGTGGCCAGTGTAAAAAGCCAGACGCATTCTGAATGGTTCAGGGGAGAAACTTAGAATTCATACGATAGAAGAAAAGTCATAGGTTTCTGTGACAGTCTATGCTATTATGATCACCATTTTTACAACACTTGGATAAATTTTGCCTTGTGAGGTATCATTTGAAAACTTATTCTCTGCTGAACATTATTTTCCAGGTAAAATATGTGTATTAATATTGTATGTAAACTGATATGTTTCTACTTTATAACACTGTTGTAACATGTCCCAGAATTAGAAAAGTGGGTTCAAACCAGTTTTTCAGTGTGACTAACACACTGGTACCTCTAGTGTATCAACAAAATCAAGAGGGTTGTTGCTTACTTAAGCAGCCATTCTCAAATAAGGGGAAGGTGTGAACAAGAAATTTACATTGTATCACAGGAACTTTTCAAGCCTCATGTACAGAATTGACTATGTGCCACCATGACCCAGCAAGGATGTTTCTAGCACAAGAAACTGAATTATAAAAGGGAGAAAAACAATTAATTTTACCTTTCTCCTCCCATCTCTCTGCACATGACATCAACGATTCTCAAATAACTGAAATAAGGGGAGTGGTCCCATGCTGGAACAAGACCCAGCATGTGAAATATACAACAGCATATGGTAAAAGTGAAACAAAACCTTTGCTTTTCAGCTTGTTAATTTATGTTTTAGGTTGCATATTACTCTTTTATTTTCTTTTGTAACCACTTCTGACTTCTCTGTATCAATATTCATAAGCACTTAAAATCTATCCTTCTGTCGTTAATAAACATACCTCATTGTTTTATCTTAACCAGTGTGTTTGAATTAAAAAGAGTGGGAAGCTCAATAGACTAACACGGCTACCCCTTTGGAATTGTTTTCCTTTGACAGACTTTCTATGAGCTTACATTGCTCAGTACTTTGCTAGACAGTACAAGTAGTATATTTCTGGGGAACAAAGCTGGGGCTAGGGATTTGCTGGTGTTGCCTTGTATGTAAATCATGAGTGGCTGGCCATAGCATTTGTGTATTCACTTGGGAGTGATTTTACATGCTAGTGGCTGTGTATGAATTGACCAGAAATGGCTACTTATATAGCAAAGCCGTGTAAAAGGCACCCCAGGCTATAGAGTTCAGGGGACACCGCTGCTCGGCAGTCCAGTTTGTACCCTGGAGTATGTCACAAAAGGAGAGTCAAAAGTTCCCATCTCTGTTTATTATAAAGGATAGTGTTAAATAAGATAGATAAACTAATATAAAAATACAAGATCATTTATGGATATTTTTCTCATCTGTGCTGCCATACCCTGACATGTAATTTCTTGGTATTGGGTGTATATGATCCACTTACATAATAGACAAGTATTGGGTCTCCAAGTGTTCTCAAACAATATATTAGCTAACATAAGTTTGTCTGAATTATCTTGGATAAAAACTGTCAGTTAAGAACTAAAGCCAACAATGTGTTTTCACAAGGCTATCAATAAAACTTTTCAGTAATGCTTCCTAATTACTTGGTAGGGTTGCTGTCTTTCAGATTTATAAATGTTGGCTATGCAAGTCCCCAGTTTCAATAAGGTACGGTACTTTAAGCATATGCATAGGTTTAAGCATGTGAATAGTCCCATTAAATTCAATAGGACCTTCACATGCTTGAAGTGAACAAAAATTAGGTAATTGATTTCTGTGAAGGTGTTTTCCCCAGGAAGGAAAAGGATCAAATCCTTAGTGCAAATTAAAAAGATATTTATGATGAGATTCATTTTGAATTGGTAACTAGCTTACCTGCTAATTTTTATTTATGCACAGGGAAACATAATCACCATTACCATTCCCCGCTGTTATACTCCTCCTAAAAATCTTGTAATAAGAGTATTGTACATTTGGGTTTTCCTTGGACCTTTTATTGCTTCTCTTCACAATATCTTTTGTATTGATTGCTATAACAGATGGCTGTAATAACAATTGATTGCATTAATTACAAAATAGTTTACATTTATGTAGGGCATTTTATCCTCATGGGAATTCCAAAGCAATTCACAAACTACTGGTATCACTGTACATGATAATTACCTTAAAAGTAAAAAAGGATGAACTCAGATTAATTTGAATTTATTCAAACTGTCTCTCTAACCTCTCACAAAGTTGGTGGGGAGAGACAACTTTGAAACTTACTTGCTGTTTTCCTGATAAAGACTTGAACTCTTGGGAAAATTAATTGATTGTTCTCAGCAATGAGACAAGGTGAGTGAGGTAATATATTTTATTAGACCAGCTTCTATTGGTGACAGACACAGATTTTTTAGTTCCACAGACCAAAGACTCAATCACACATGATGCTTAGTTTTCTCAGTTCTCTACAGAAGGACAGTGTTCAGCACATCACAGAATTAAACCTTTGAATTCTGGAGGACTTATTAATGTTTTTTATAGTATCTGAAAAATTAAGAACTGAAGCATACTTTAAAAAAAAATCAACCAATATATTGTAGTCAGAAAGAACATTGCCAGTGTTAGTGAAAGCAAAAACTGATGCTTTGTGCTGTGTTCATTTCTTTCACATCTTACAATAGGCAGATTTTTATCAACTGTATATATTTATTTTTTAATAAAACTCCCTAGCTAGTAATTGTCATTCTGATGTACTTTGATGATACTACAGTATTCTGCTACCTGGAAAAAAAACAACTGCATTTTACATTTTCTCTCTTCTCAGAAGGTTTAATGAACAGAGCACAAAATACCATAAAATGTATCACTTCCTTTTGTAATGACAAAGGCCGAATAACTCAACAAAAGAAGATCCTTTGGTGTGCAGCTGTGAATGTTATTATCCATCAAAAACAGCTAGCAGTTGTGTCCCAAGTACAATATGAAAGAAGTTGAAAAATGCCACAAATAACGGGACTTACAAGTCTATTGTGCAATAAAAAGATTCATTAAATAAACTGTAATGTAAACCACTTAGCTGGGGAAGCCACAGTTACCCCTAAATATGCCCAGATTAACAAGAGTTGTCACTAATAATTTAATTAGTGTGTCTCTATCCCTGATGACTCCCCCGCTCCAAACAGCCATGATTCTAGCATATCTCACTCTTTCTAAGGGATAGTATAATAGCCAGCTCAAATTTTCCGAACAGGCTTAAAAATTTAAGTCCCCTCCCATATTAAAATTCATATGAAGTGAATGGGAGGAAATCTTCATAAAGGTTCCTTCATGGAATTCTCCCCCAGCCATGACCACTTTCAAGGCCATATGGAAAAGGATTTGGGGTCCATCCCTAAAGCTGAGGTTACACGTTTTCTAAATGGTTGTGATCTACAGTGGCTTTCTGGGTTCTCTGTCAGCACAGCATCAGTTGGTATCATCTGTGAATTTCAGTAATGTGCACTCTGCCATTAATGAAGATGCAAAGTGAAACTAGACCTTACACTGATCTCTGCAATTCCTGAAAGTCCTTCAGGGCCTCTGCCACCTATGCCCACCACTGCTTGGATCGGGGTAAAAGGCAGTAGAAAGCAGAGGAAGGGAGCCCCAGCTAAAAGAAGCACTAATTAAGCCATGCTAGACCCTGACCCTAGGAGGCAAGTGGGAGTAGATAAGCCTCCTGAGGAGACACCCAGGCTGCGTCTACACTTGTAAATTAAGTCAACTTAGGCCATGTACACACTACAGGAATAATTGCGCAACAAGCCCATTGTGCTTTAAAAGTCACGTGGTTTTTGTAGCACAGGATCGCGTCCACACTGAGCCGCTTGTGACGGAACAGAGCCCCCCCCCTGGAATTCGCGATTTCACAAGAAACCGAATTGAATTGTGGGAACCTATCCCACAGTTCCATCCATCCTGATTTGGCGCTAAGAATTCTGGGTAGAAGGAGAGTAGCACTGAGCACCATGGGTAAAGTCTTGGTTTCCCATGGTGCATTCTGTTCCCCTTGCGTCACGAGAGTTGCTACTAGCAACTCGCGCCCATTTTCAACAGTAGCGCATTACTTCCCGGAAGTCCTTTTTGCAGCAACATGGATCCAGCTTTGATCTCGACTGTCGCCTTCAGCATAATGAATGCATCTCGGCTGGTGGCACAGTATGCGTTCAGCTCTGAATCAGAATAGGATTCAGATGACCCTGGGCTGCCATGGAGAACAACAGCACCGCATTGCTGAGCTCCTTCACAGAGCATCTGCACACGGTGCACCGCCGGTTCTGGTCACGAGAGACAAGCACCGAGTGGTGGGACCGCATCGTTTTGCAGGTGTGGGATGATGACCAGTGGCTACAGAACTTTCGAATGCAGAAAGCCACATTCATGGAACTGTGTGAGGAGCTAGCCCCTGCCCTGCGACGCAAGGACACCAAAATGAGAGCCGCCCTCACCGTGGAGAAGCGTGTCACAATCGCACTGTGGAAAATGGCAACTCCAGACTGCTACCGCTTGGTCACGAATCAGTTTGGAGTCGGCAGGTCGACCGTCGGGTTAGCACTTTCACAAGTGTGCAGAGCCATTAATCGTGTTCTGCTCCGGAGGACAGTGACATTGGGCAACGTGTGGGAGATCGTCGATGGATTCGCGGCCATGGGATTCCCGAACTGTGGAGGGGCAATAGACGGCACGCACATCCCTATTCTCGCTCCGGAGCATCTTGCAACTGAGTATATTAATAGGAAGGGCTACTTCTCCATGGTGCTTCAGGTGCTCGTGGATCACAGCGCGTTTCACGGACATAAATGCGGGTGGTCAGGTAAGGTGCATGATGCTCGCATTTTCCGGAACACGGGCCTGTACCGGAAGTTGCAGGCAGGGACCTTCTTCCCCGATGATAAAATTACTGTTGGGGATGTGGAGATGCCTATAGTCATCATAGGAGACCCAGCCTACCCACTGATGCCTTGGCTCATGAAGCCCTATACT
>ML685797.1:19631211-19664162 GCA_007922175.1 Pelusios castaneus
TGGGTCTGCGGACCAACCATGGTCTTCAGCAGTTGGGTCTGCTCCTGTAGGATGCTTATGAGGGCATCTTTCTGCTTCTGCCTCTTCAAATTTTCTTTGTGTTCCTGCCGGCACTCCTGCATTGTCTAGTCTCCCTTGCTGATGACTCATTGGATTGCATCAGCTCCTGGAAGATATCCTCCTTGCTCCTGCGAGGCCTCCTCCTTATCTGTCTCAGCCGGTCAGCTGGCGCAGACCACCGACCGGCAAAGTTCGTTTCTAAGGAAAAATGAAACATCATAAGTAGTGCTATTGTTCTCACTTTGGTTAAGGAGCCGGTAATATGCTCTGCCGCCACATTCCTCAGTGCTCACGGGACAGGTCATTGCCGGGGACTGAAAGGGCTTTTGCAAAGGGAGGTTCAGGTTGCCGAGACAAGACACACAGCTCCGTGAACTATTTGCAGTGCTTTGGGCGATTAGTTTTCACATGCGGCACTGCCATGGAAGCCGATATCTCGCTGCTTAGAGTGCCTCTGCAAGCCAGAATGCATATCCTGCACGTCACTGGTTTTAAGCCAGGACCGTACGCAGCAGGCTTGTACGCAGCCATGGTTCCCACTGCTGTGCTTTGCAACTGGCGAGGGAGAGTATCCCTCTATGGGGGAGGGGAAACAGTTGCTCTCCCATCGAATTTAACTAGATGCTGTGGAAGTACATCGAGGACCCTTCAGTGATCTCAACGGAGAGGATTTCTTGACAATTACAGCATGCGTTGATGCACTGCTCATGTAATGCGGGGTAGACCCCCCCATCCAAAAAAGAAAAGGAAGGATGAAACTCAAAATGCCTATTTCCTGCCCGCTTTTCATTTGCCCACAAAGCTTATCCAGCTAGCATAGAAGCCACTTCTGATGAAACTTACCAGAGCTCCCCTCTGCTGCATCCAAAGGCAGTATGGAGAAGGAATCTGGGCAGCATGTGTCGGGTGGATTGGAGAACAGCTCCTGGCTCCCTAGGTTGCCTGCACCGCTTTCACACTCCAGGTCATCCTCCACGTCCTCGTTGACGAATTGCTCATCACCGTCTGCTCCGGTATCCTTTTCATGGGGGGGTGCTGACATGTCCACAGGAGCTTTTGGGGTGGTTGCAGGATCCCCGCTCAGGATTGCTTCCAGCTCCTTGTAAAATCGGCATATAGCCGGTGCTGAGCCGGAGAGCCGGTTTGCCTCTCTGGCTCTGTGGCACGTAATCCGCAACTCCTTCACCTTCGACCTGCACTGAAGAGTGTCTCTCTCATACCCCTTCTCTGCCATGGCCCGAGAAATCTGGCCAAAAATATCAAAATTCCTCCAGCTGCCACGTAACTGTGCCTGCACAGCAGACTCTCCCCAGATGCCTATGAGATCAAGCACCTCAGCTGTGGTCCAGACTGGAGTATGTTTGCTGCGTTGAGCCGCCATTGCTCTTGGAGAACACAGCTGCACTCCACGCCGAGCAAACAGGAAGAGTGAAGAATTCAAAAATTCCCAGGAATGATGGGAGGGCGGGTACAGTCACGTCACAGCCACAGAGCGCAGAAGGAAGTGCAGAAGGCATGGAATTGGAATTCTGGGACATTTCCGGAGGTTTCATATTGCATGGCAACTGTACACACACGAACTATCACAAAATAGCTGTTCCAGCCGCTACCACCCTCGTTTTGGTGGTTTACATGTTGCGCGGTAAGATGGCTGTTACCGCGCAACAACATGGATTTGTATGTGGACTCTGTGCCTGTTATCGTGCAATAACGAGCGTTATCGCGCAATAACTTTGTAGTGTGTATAAGGCCTTAAGCTTGCTTAAGTCGACTTAATTTACCCTGCATCTATACTACAGTTTCCTTAAGTCGACTTAAGCAGTTTGCTTAAGTCGACTTAAGGAAAATAAAGTCGACTTAATGTAAATTAAACTAAGTTGACTTAAAAGTGCAAGTGTAGACATAGCCCCAGAGAGGTTCGGCCAGAAAGGAAGGTGGGAACTTGATGGCTCAAGGTGCCCCTTGGTTGTGTAAAGGTAAGGTGCCCTATGCCTCAGGGCCTACAAAAGGGCCTAGCTGGGAGTGGGTGTTGTAGTCTGCACTTTTTATAAATAAACCAATATGGGTGTTTGCATCAGGAAATGCCATGAAGTCTTGTTACCTGGAGGAGGGAAAACTACTGAGAGGACCCAGAGGGCAGGAGGTGATCGCATGCATTTCCCTTTTACCTCAATGTGCTGCTGTTTAGCTTTACTCCTTGTTTACAGTCCTACTATGGCAATATTTGAATTCAAATCAATTTGACAATTTTGAGTAATATTTGAGAAGATGCTATCAAATGTTTTACTAAAATTCAAACATAGAACATACATTGCATCCACACTGGCTTTAAGTTGACTTAAGAAGCCGACTTACGGCTTAAGTTGACCTTCAGTGGTCAGCGCTGTCCCGTGGGCGGAGCGGGGCCCAGGGCCAACTGGCTTAGGCCGGGCCCCGCCCCCCTGCTGGAGGGGAGTCGGGCCGCTCCACCCAGGGAGCCAGCCCAGGCGGGGAACCTGAGGCTGCCGGCCAGGAGCCGGCTCATGCCCCAGCCCTGGAAAGGGGGGCCGCCAGTGGGGGGAGCCGGCTGCGGCTGGTGCCCCAGCCGGGGACCCGATGCCGCCTCCAGTGCCGGAGAGGGCTGGCCCTGGCCGCATGGGGCAGGCCAGCCCAGAGGCGGGTCCTGGCCACCTGCCCCGCCCCTGGGCCTGCCTGCTCCGCCCCAGGGACAGGGAGGGCTAGCCCAGGGGTAGGGCTTAGTGCTCCCTGCCCGCCCCACTGCCTTCGGCTCCCTGCCGAAGGCAGCAGGGAGCAGGGAACAGTGTGGCCATATCAGAGGTGGTGTTATTAAGTTGACCTAGGCTGTTATTAAGTTGATTTAAGGAAGTGCTTAAGTCGACTTAATAAAAGCCCAGTGTGGACGCGGCTTTGTGTAGATTGACTTAAGCGTCCTTAAGTCAACGTAAGTTGCCAGTGTAGACGCACCCTAGGATCCCCAACCCAGTCTGGTAGGTGGAGAATGGGAGGTGTCTAGGAGGCCCTGTGAGCTGCAGTTTAACTGTAAAAGGGCTGCATGCAGCTCACAAGCCACAGTTTGGCCACCTATGGGCCATGCAGGGGAGAGCAACTGGTCCCTGCACCATTTGTGTGTCATCCACCTGCCTTTTCAAGCCCAGCAAAAATCAAGAGTTTTCTGTGGAGTCCCAAAGGAATGTTCCATAGACTGCAGCTCTGTCACACACCTCCTGCTCAGTGGAGTGGCAGGGGAGAGAGATCTACTGATTTTCACTCTCTTCTGCTTATGAGAATAGAGGAAACAATCTATTGAGGTTATTATGAACAAAGTTAAATCATAGCACCTTATCACTAAAATCCTGATGCCACAAGATGCTGACGCCCTCCTGTTGGAGAGTACTGACCATCTGTAACTCCCTTTGAAGGCAATGGCAGAGAAGAGGATACTAAATATTTACCAGAAGGTGCCCACCCCTGGCATTTTTGAGTTCTACAGAGAATTCTTTCTGGCACAGGTTTTTTCCTCCCACAGAAATCAATAATTCTGACCAAAAAATATATCATAACATCACATGTATTAGACATCTTTAGGGAAAACTTGAGGATATTATCACATTTCCTCTCCACTGGACCCCATCATTGACACAAGAACCTTGGTTCTCCAACTTGGGCACTCATAAGATATCCAAACCTTACCTTTGGACCCTCCCAATGAAAACTTGAAGTAGATTTGTAACAGGGTTCACCAACCACAACCTCACCTTCTCTAGGCCTCCATAGCAACTTTCTTTTCCTATGGCAGTCCATGGATAGTCACTCCGTTGCTGCATGGGGTTTCTCATGTCTTAATTAATAGTGTTCCCTCCCACAACTCAGCCCTCCAACTAGGTCACTATATGGTACCCCTTCTCCCTTCCAGGGTACCTAAATCTTACCAGGCCAGCTGTCTGGGTGGCACCTCCAACAGTTCTGTGTCACTTCACAGTAGCTGGTAGGAGAATCCAGGTTCTCCCTCTACACTGCGTTTCAGCGCGAGGTCCCTAAAGCCTACCAGCAAGGTCTACACACTCCCCCTCATTGCTGCTATTTTTCCTGGAATTCTTTCTACCCTGCTTCTTAGGACTTTATTCTTTAAAACACCTCTGGAGTTGAGGCTTCTTCCCAGGCTAGGATCCCAGAGCTCAATCAGAGCTTAATCTCCAGGTGTTGGGGTGGTTGTTATTTCCATTTCCTCCTCCTTCTCCTCTCGCCAGAGAGTGACTGCAGGCTCTCCCACTGCTACTACAAACTCCTCTCGTTATATTCCTTACCCAGCTTCTCACTGAGGTGGGCTTCATCAGCAATTAATATTTCTTCTTTGGATGCTTGCACATGTTCATTCCAGTGTAGGTGTGTGTATGCTCCCTGAGCAGAGTAGACAGAAGTTTTTCCTTCAGTGGCTCCCATTGGGGTGGTGCCCTCTGGTGCCGAGAACACACAGTGCCAGTATAAAGGGCTCATCTGACCCCATGCCCTCTCGGTTACTTCTTTCTGGCCAATCTCTGATGTAAAGTGGTGTATAATGGTGGATCGTGAAAGGGACATGTAGAACACATATGGAAGAATGACAGTTACAGAAAGGTTAGTAACCATTTTTTATAAATCCCAGGCCTCCTTTGAGGTGCAACTCTGAAGATTAATTTCTCCCACCTGAACCATCTTAACCCCTTTAGGTCTGGTGTGGGGTAAATAGCCCCATCAAAAGATGCACAAATACCCATTATTTGGACTTAAATATTAATTTAAATACCCAAATTAAGGGGTTTGGATATTGCTGTCTGAAAACTGGGCCCACAAGCACATTAAAATTTTTCATATGTTTTCTCATGCAACTTAGAGAAAACCAGTGTTTTCCCACTGTACTTAAAGAGATATAAGTTGTAAGCTCTTTGGGGCTGAGGCTGTGCCCTAATATAATGAAGCCCTTTAGTGTTACTATATGTAAATATGTAATAAGGATTGATTGAGCATAATTTTATAACACCTAGAAGAATTAATAACTGTTAAAAAGAAAAACATTGAAAATTCTATTATAGTAAAACACCATGCATGTATGAAGAAAGTGCCTACAGTGTTTCTTACTCCCTCTTGTTCTTTACTTTTTCTTTTGACACTTTTTCCTTGTGGTCTTTTTTGGACCATATTTATTTATTTAAATAGTGGCAAATGACAAAAAGTAGTTTGTTTCTTTGGTGTGTGCAATTCTGAGTACTGTTAAGTGTCACCAAACCCCTATCTGTTGTTTATTTTAAGAAAAGAAAAAGAAACATAGGTGCCAGATATAGTAACTTCTCCAAAAAATATACATAAACTGCCCTAAATCTTGGAATATACCACAAAATAAGCAGGCTAGGAAATGGAGGAACATGTAAAACATATTCCAGAAATACTATGGTGCTCATTTGTAATTCTGGAATCTTAATTTCTGTTTCATAACACAGTTTCATCCAAATTACTTTACTATGGTTTTTCCTGTGAAGAAAGTTATTAATTTTCTTTGGTCTAATACGAAGAAAAGCTAAACGTTTGAATTTAACTTATAATGGATAATGAATTTTAAGCTTGAAATAATTACAGTTTGTTTATTGGTATATATATATTCTTACTGAACAGCTAGAAGCCAATAAGAATGGTAATTTCTCTGAGTCGGTGCATGAACATAGAGGATGTTTCTCCTTAGACTACTGAAATATCAAGCATATATAATCACTTTTGGAAAAATAAATTATTCTTCCATGCTTTCTATGAGCTGCTGACATGCTTTTCTTCATATCAAAAATTTATTGGGGGGTTGGAGGGAGAGGAAACAAATCAAAGACAGAACAGTTACTAGAAAATAATTGAATATGTTCCTAAATATCAACAAATGTGTTCCTCCTCCCACTTTGCCTGAGTTAGAGCAGTGGTTTTCAAACTTTTTTCTTGGGACCCAGTTGAAAAAAATAATTTATGCCTGTGACCCAACAGTTAAATCTTTCAGCAATACATTTCAGTCTTTCGGTGGCAGCAGCAGGGGATGCCACAACCCAGTACCTGAGGGTACTGGTCCCAACCCATAGTTTGAAAACCACGGAGCTAGATTAAACATTGTGATGGCATGCAGAACCCCTGGGGTACTGCCTGGTAGCTGGGATACCACTAAACTTCTGTCTACCCAGCTTGGGCTCCCTCTCACATGTTGTGATAGGCCAAGCCACAAACCCCTAGAAGATCCCCTCCACGGGCAGTGACCACATGCAATTTAGTTCAATGAATGCTTTCCAGCCACTCAAGAACTAACAATGGAGAATCTCCAGCTGGCTTTTCAGTCCAGGACCCCAGGAGCACACTGTCTACTTTGGAAAAAGCCTGACCAGAGCAGATTATTATTCAATCCCAGGGGTGCTGCTGTACAGAAAAGAGATTTGGGGTAGAGACTCCTGATCTCTTCCCCCTCTTCCTTCCCACAGCCCTGGCACTCTTGCCCTGGCCCCTTCCCAGTTCACACCCAGTTCCCAAAGCCCCGTGGGCCAGAACACTACTTACCTTTGCTGAAGCTCAAGGGGGAGCCGCCAGATGCCAATCTGCCCCCTGATACAGGTGGCATTTATATTTCCTGCCCTGGGCCATGTGCCTGGGAGGGCAGCAGGGTAGGAGATTTAAAAAGGTCTTGCTGGACCCAGCTCCCAGGTGTGAACCAGGGCACCCTGAAATACATTCAGGGCATGGGCCCAGTGATGCCCTTGTCCAGACTTCCCTTCCCTCAAAGTGGAAAAGACATGCAACAACTTTTATTACTGAGCAATTTGTTTAAACTCTTCACTCAAAGACACACTGGTTAAGATAAAACATTAAAGAAGTTTATTAACTACAGAAAAATAGATTTAAAGTGATTATAAATGGCAAATGTAAAGAGAGAAAAGGAAGTTACCAAATGAACTAAACATAAGGTCACAGTCTAAATTCTACACACTAACAAGCTCTTGAATTAGCAGTCTCTCACCCTTGTTACCTGATACAAGCAGTTGCTTAAATTCAGGCTGGGCAATCTTCCCTGTCTGGGACTCCCTCGCCCTTTTAAAGTCCTTTTCTCTTGCAGGGGACCCTCCTCCTACTGATCGCTATACTTACCTACATCCCTTGAGCTTTCATCCAAGACATACCACACGATCCATTGTCTACAGTCAAGCCCCAAGATATACCTGCATTTGCTCTGATCCTTCAGACAGAAACAGACACCTTCAGGATCTCTACCAAGCATTCTTAAAACTACAATACCCACCCACAGAAGTGAAGAAACAGAGTGACAGAGCCAGACGGGTACCCAGAAGTCAACTACTACAGGAGAAGCCCAAGAAAGAAAACAACAGAACGCCACTGGTCATCACCTACAACCCCAAAGTCAGACCCCTACAGCACATCATCAAGGATCTACAACCTATACTATACGACGATCCCTCACTCTCTCAAGCCTTGGGAGACAGCCCCCCAACCTTAAACAGATACTCACCAGCAATTACAGACCAAACAAGAGAAACATTAAACCAGGAACATATCCCTGCAACAGACTACGTTGCCAACTTTGCCCCCATATCTACACAAAAGACACCATCACAGGACCTAATCAAGCCAATTATTCCATCAAGGGCTCATTCACCTGCTCATCCACCAATGTGATTTATGCCATCATCTGCCGGAAATCCCCCCTGCCTTATATATGGAACAAACAGGACAGTCTATACACAAAAGAATAAATGGACATAAATCTGACATCAGAAATTACAACATTAAAAAACCAATAGGGGAACACTTCAATCTCCCTGCTCACTCCATTGACGACTTGTTAATAGTGGTGCTCAAACAAATGAATAACAAATCACAGCTTCAAAGAGAAACTGCAGGATTGGAATTTATATGTAAATTCAACTCCGTTGCCTCAGGGTTAAACAGGGACTATGGATTTTATTCTCTTTACAACAGGTGATTTGACCTCACTGTCCTCTATATGCTGTTCCCCAGTGTTTGAATCCCAATACCTATTCTGGTTTGCTGTTACAGCCTGACTTGATCCTGTGTCATACATTTCCCTGCATTTAATTTCCTCCCATTCTGTAAGTTTCCCATCTTCAAAGCATCTGACAAAGTGGGATTTTCTCCCACGAAAGCTCATGCGATAAATAAATTTGTTAGTCATTAAAAGTGCCACAGGACTCCTTGTTGTTTGGCTGACCTAGACTAACACAGCGACCCCTTTGAAACTTGCTTCACATTAGTCAAGCAAACCTATTATGAACATGCGTCCTACAGTGAACCTTAGCTGTAAGCAATCCCTATAAGTAGAATATTTCCTTTATGGGCCATTAGCATAGCTGGCCACTTCATTGTTGTCCTCCCTCACAACATATTCTAGTAGCATTTACAACATTTTAGAGCTTCACATGCTATGGTATCATATGCAATCCAAGAAGATAGTAATGTTTAGCAGATCTAGACTTTTTAAAATAATACCACATAAAAGGCTACTTTGTACAGAACATATAATAATTAGATGGCATTGGTGAATATGTAGTTTCTGGAGGTGTTTTCAGACCACATATCCACCAGATAATTCTTGAAAATATACAGTTGCTTTGCATAAAACTGGGTTAGTTTTTATGCTTGAATAAAAGCAAACTATATATATTATATATTATATCTATACATCCATGGGAACTCTTTTTTTTATCTGACTGAATATTTATTAAGTCTTTCTTAATTAACATGCTTGCATATTGGTGGAAGAATGTCAATTGAGATATTGTATGCAGTGGTGGAGTAACCACGCTGATCCCAGCACATTATAGAGACAAGTTAGGTGAGGTAATATCTTTTATTAGACCAATTTCTATTGGTGAGAAAGACAAGTTTTTAAATTTCAAATTACACAGAGCTCTTCTTCAGATCTAGGAAATGTATTCAGTGTCACAGCTAATTACAAGGTTGGACAGATTGTTTAGCATAAATAGTTAACACGTATTTCAAAGTACCATTCAAGGTGAAATGGCCAATTAACACATCTCCAGTAATGGAGGGGGAGAAGATGGGGGTAGGGAGGGATGAGTGGGTTTAGAGTTGTAATAAGCCATAAATCCATAGTCTGTTCAGTCCATGGATTTTTGTATCTAGCAAAGTCATGGATGGATTTTGAAGCTTTCCTCTGGGAAGGCAGCTCAGTTGGACCCAGGCCCCACCTCTGGCCCCACCCCATGCACCACTCCCACTATGCACCCAACCATGCCCCTTCACCCTCAGCACATCCTGCATCCCCCCACTCAGCACTTATTGTCCATCACAGTTCTAAGTGTATGTACTTCTTTCTTAACCCGCCCCTTCCCGCTCGTTGACTTGGCCCCTCCTTTCTGGGGAACGGATGAGGGGAGCTTAATTTGCATTGTCTTTATGTGCTTTCTCTACTGGAAGTCAGCTCTGTTTGTCAGTCCCTATGTGAATTATGTGAAATACATGGGGACAATGCATACCCACACAATCAGAGATATACACTCAGTTTCTACTGAGACTGTAAATCACAATTATTTCTGAACAAAAATAAATGCTGTAAACCAGATTCATTCCCTGCAACTTTTAAAGCATATATAGCCTTTTCTATATCATACCAAATGTACATACAAGCTTACACCAACCAGTTTACACCAATTCAGAATAATTGTTTGGATTGCTTCCTATCCAATATAAACATTTAGGTGCATATACACAGTGACATAGCTGTCTACTTGATGGGGAAGGACTTGGAGGCATTATACCAAAGGAATAGCACCTCCTCAAAAGGGAAAAAGCAGGTCCTAGAAAAGTGCAACCCTGGATTTGGTAAAAAAATCCATTCACAATATTTGTAACAGCTTCTGAAGTCCTAACTGGTAACCTGAAACTTCCGAAATTGGGTTGGGCTGTCTGTGAGGAAACTCCCCAGACAGGATGTCTACAACCATTGTGTCCTTAATGTTAAGGAAGCTCCCAGGTGCAATGGGCCCAGGGAGAAACCTGATGAGCCATTAAGGACACAATGGTTGTAGACATCCTGTCTGGGGAGTTTCCCCAGAATCACACAAGTTAAAGTATAGATATAACAACCATATTCCTAACTTCTAATACAAATACAATTCCTATACATAAACTATATAATAATTCCCAGCAAATTACTACTTTTCTATTGATACCAAACATGACATAGTTCCTATGGATTATAGCATTTATGAGATACTAATAGAAAATAATATCATAAATGGTTCCCTAAATCCAGACAGCATCACACAGGGCTCTGCCCTTCCCTTTGGGGGGCATACCAGGCTCCCCTTGTGTCCCCCCCCCAGCAGGGAGGGCATTGGTGTAGTCTTGAGGTAGCCCTAAGTCGACTTAGGGCTACCCCACGTCTACACTGGCTTAATTTGACTTTAAAATTCGAACTAAGCCTTAAGTCGAAGTAATTCTAGGTTTAATAAAGTCAACTTAATTTTCATT
Organism: Pelusios castaneus; assembly: GCA_007922175.1. NCBI lineage: Eukaryota > Metazoa > Chordata > Testudines > Pelomedusidae > Pelusios > Pelusios castaneus. The sequence continues at coordinate 19,641,799 of ML685797.1, forward strand.
AAGTCAACTTTATTTTCCTTAAGTCGACTTAAGGAAACTGTAGTGTAGATGCAGGGTAAATTAAGTCGACTTAAGCAAGCTTAAGTCGACTTAATTTACAAGTGTAGACGCAGCCAGAGAGAGAAAGGAAAGATGCTTTCACAGGCCATGCCTAATGCTTTCCTAGGAGGCAGGGATTTTGGGGGAGCTATGGGAAAGATTTTGGGGAGGCATAGCCCTTCCCACCTACAATAAAATCCACCCATGAGCAAAGTTATGACTTTAGCTCCCAGGTTCATCTTTTGAAGGTGTTTTACAGGTTTCCTTTGAGGTTGAGAATGGAAAGATCAGATATGATTGATCTTTATATTTTTGGGAAGTGGTCACCCGTGGGTGATGTCATGTTTTTGTCTTATTTTTCTGTGTGAGTTCATTTGAGAGTGTAGTGATTGTCTGATTTCACCCACATAGGTGTTGTTGGGGCATTTAGTGCACTGAATGAGGAACACCACATGTGGCATGTGTTGGATTCACGGCTTTTGCAAGCTGTGTTTTGGGCAGAGGCAGAACAGGAGCCATAGGGCCCCTGGGCTTCCCCCACCAGTGGGCCCTCTCCCCCACCTGGGGCTGGCCCCCCACCACCTGGGGCCTCAGCCCTTCCTCCCCCTCCCAGCCTAAGGCCATGGCACAGGCAGACCAGAGTTGTGGGGGGGCACCTTGGGCCAGAAGCTGGCTGCGGCCTAGCTGGTTGGCCCTGAGGGTGGCGGAGCCAACTGCCACACAGTGTGGCTTCTGATGTAGCCCAAAGGCCACGCAAGAGGCTGTACTGCATGCCCCAGTCAGCCCCACCACCTGCAGCCCAGGGGTGGGGCGGGAGCACAGAGCCTGGTCTCTGGGCTTGTCCATCCTGCTCCTGGGGGTGGAAGGGCCTGATTCAGTGGTGGGAGCATGGAGCCTGGCCTTTGGGATGGGCCACCCACCTCCCCACTCCCCCTCGGTGCCAGCAGGGCAGAGGGCACCCTAACCCTAACCATGTTGGCCCATGAGGTAGTCTGCCCCTAGTTTTGGGACCTGTTGACAGGGCCGGCCTTAGCGCTGGGCAAGCTAGGCAGCTGCCTAAAGCCACCAATTTTAGGGGCTGCCAAATTTCCCCCAGGGGAAAGGGGCCCAGCAAAGCTGCAGACTCGGGCAGAATGCTTGTTCCACCCTGTCCTGCTGTGGCCAGGCTGGGGAGTTTCAAATCTCCCGCCCTGAGCATGCTCAGAAAGGAATCCCCCGTGGGGGGGAGGATCGGGGAAGGAGCCGAGGAGCGGGAAAGGGGGCGTGAACGCTTTGGGGGAGGCCACCAAAAATAAATTTGCCTAGGGCCGCCAATGGTCTAAAGCCGGCCCTACCTATTGATCACAGCAAAGGAGATAAGTCTACTGGTTTTCCATCTGTTGTTCTGGCAAGGCAGGGCCTTGTGCTTTGTTGAATTGTATTGAGTGTCCTGGTTTGCGGGGAGCTTGGTTCTGATGATGAACTTGACAAGGCTGTTTGAATATCACCTGTGAGTGAACACTTTTCACACTCTATATCTGACCTCTCCATCCTCAAAGGAAACCTGCAAAACACTTTCAAAAGATTAGCCTAGAAGCTTGAATTCATAACTTTGCTAGAAACACTAAAAATCATGGACTGAATAGAGACACTGGAATTATGGCTTATTACAACAATCTATAATTTACTATGAGTGGAGAGGTGTTAATGGGCCATTTCACCTTGAATGGTTCCTTGAAATATATGAGACACAAGGTGAGTGAAATAATGTTTTATTAGAACAACTTCTGTTAGTGAAAGAGACAAGCTTTTGAACTTACAAGCTTATTTCTTTTACCAGCAGAAACTGGTCCAGTAAGCGATATTACATTTCCCACCTTGTCTCTCTAATATTTTTTGACTGGCACAGCTACAACACTAAATAAGTTTCAGAGGGGTAGCCATGTTAGTCTAGTTCAGCAAAACAAACAAGGAGTCCTGTGGAAAATACATGCAAAAAATAAATGTGTTCATCTTTAAAAGTGCCATAACACTAAATAAGGGTTAACTACAAACAATCTGTTGCACCCATTTAGCTGTGGCAGTGAGTACATTTCTCAGACCTGAAGACAAGGTCTGATTAAACTCAAAAACTTGTCTCTCACCAACATAAGTTGGTCCACTGAAATATATTGCCGCACCCCCCTTCCCTCAATTGCCATTTGGCATCCTGCAATATTCAAGTGTGACCTTGTTCTGAAGAACGTTAGTACATAGAGTGCTTATTTTCTACACTGAGCAAATAGAAATCATACAAGGTATAAAAAAATTCATTGTCTTTCATCAGGAAATAAGTATGACTACGTAAACTGTTTTTAAATAGTCAGGAAAACACTTTTCAAAACTAAATGAAATGAGATTCAGTGTGGATAGTTAAATAGAACACACAGTAGTGTTGTTTATTTTACTTTTTTCTGAGTTTCAATGATCTGTATTGTGCAGTACGTTTTTGGAAAAAAATTAAATTCCAATAATTGTGGGTACATTGTGAAAGACTGGTTTCTAAAAAAATGAATTTCTCTCTTGGTATGTTATAACTAGTCAGTAAAGTGCTTGCTTTAAAATTTAATGGAAAATCAGGATGGCATCATGAAATATGAAAATAAGATGTCTTTTCTGTTCCAATTAATATATTAAGTATGCAGTATCTTATATTTTTAAGATCTGTTCAGTTCAGTTTCACTCTTTCTCAGACATACGTTCTTCCTCTATTCCCTTTAATATCTTGTTGTTGAAACTCTTAGAACTACCTATTGGCATACTTATGCAGAACAAAACCACAAATGCATTAATTTGAAATGACATTTAACTGGCTTTTGAATTTCACCAACCCAACTCTTCTTTGAGGCCAGTATTGACTTTTATCATCACTCTGTTTCAAAACACAGTGTCATATGATTCTTGGAAACACTAGCAACTGTAGCTACTTATGACATCCCAACTTCACGGCTTCACAGATGATAATAGGCTGCTTTAATCAGTCCCTAATATTGTATATAAACTTAGAAAATTATCCTTTAAAATTTGTATTATATTATCAATGTATTTGAATGCACACTGACTCAGTTCTGCTGGAATTAGTGAATGTCATTTTAAATGTCAATTAATTCTGAATAAAAGATTGGAAATTTATTAAATCTGCTTTATGAAGGCAGTTCTTTATTATGACAATATAATAATAATGGTTGCTGAAAATAGTTCCAACTTCTTCCTTACCAGCCCAAACTGAAGAATATGCTTCCTCCCATCTCTAGTAGAATCTTAAAATACTACAATAGAAACATCCAGGGTGAAATCCCAGATTAACTAAAGTGAATATTTTAACTGCCATGAAAGAGAATGTGAACTGTTGAAATTTCAAAGTACAATTAGTCTAATAAATAAATTCTAACATGCTTATAAGTTAACTTTAAACTCGTATGAATCATTGTTTCAGAGATATATGATATTCTGAAAATGAAATCTAGGATTATTTGGGTTTGTTAAATGTATTTGTTTTGTTTCGCAGTACTAATGTAGGGCCTTAAATGTAATGATGACTTAGTTAGCAGATATTGCCCTTCATTCACACATGCAGTCAATGGTCATTTCCATGAATAGCATGAATGCAGAATATGCCTTTAGGTGGCTTCATCTGGAAAAAGCTTCATCACAGATGTACAGACAACATGAAATGCCACTCCTAGAGGCAGAAATGAATGCTCAAAATATACTGATCTTTCTTGGCTAAGTGCCACATTTTCAATTTATCAGGCATCCTTTTTACTAATGGGTTAACCCTTACAGATGATTAATAGTCTCTGTGCTTCTGCTAAAATACATTCTGGATAAAATAGTTACACTGGTCTTTTGGAATTAGCATTAAAAAGACTAGTTTGTTCAAGATAATGGTTTTAAAGAGGAATAATAATGGAAATAGGAAGTATGCTAATAAAATCCTTTAAAAAAATATGGGCATCAAGGGAAGAACTGAGAAATGTTGTATATCTTACCTAAATGTTGGGAGTCTAAATCTTTAAGGGCAAAATAGAACACTTTGAGGTGTACAGGAGAGTTAGAGATAGTCTCATGGATTTACAAAGGGGAGGTCATAGTTAGAAAACTGGATTTGATCAAAAGGAGATGCAGAACCAAATGTTTTCAGAGTACTGATGACACAGCCCAAAACATCTCAATCCGTCTGCTCACTTCATTTATCCATTGTACAAATGGGTGATAAAATGGAATCCTTTGTAAGCCTGCAAGCACGAGTCCTAAGGAAGACAAAAACCAACATTATTATTTTTGATCTTTATGAAAGGAAAGAGAAACTCATTTAAGGGACACTCCATTAACGTTACCGCTTCCTGCCAACGAGTCAATAATATCTGGAGTAAAAAAACCTGCTTAATTTAATAAAATCAACGTGGACTCCTTACTCTTATCTGTTCCAAGATAGAGACAATCCACCAAGAGTCTCAGTACAGGCTCCATTCCACATCCACACCTGAAATCATTTGATAGGATTCAATAAATCTGTAAAATCCAAGTGTGATTGGAGCTGCCCAATAACTACCACCAACCATTTAAGGGCAGGAGGGGCTTTGCTTTTCATAAGAGAGACATTAACAATCCTCCTCCATTATGATCCATGTCATGGGGCTATCTAACAAGTCTGTGAAAGAAAGAAGGGTGGTCAACATGGTCCAAATTTAAACTTTTCAGCAATTTTCATTGGATATGTTTGGCTTTTCCAACCAGTTCTAATGATGGAAAATGCTATTTATTTGAGGGTTGACAGGGGGCTGGACATCATGGCGTAGGCCATCCAAAGTTTAAACTCCAAACTCCTTCTCTCCTATACTTGTTGGTAGCAATTTGATAGTTCCACCTTATATACTCCCACTTTCCTTGCTTCATGTCACCTGCAAATGATGACTACCTAGATGGGTGATGCATGGAAGAAAGTGTCCTGATGCCACCATGTCAATATTTAAGGACAAATAGATAGAATTCACCACTGTTCCAGCCAGTAGCATGACCTGCTGACTTTGCAGTCAATATCCTGCAGACCATTTCAGAACATCATTGGGTCCATCAGTCTCTAATGTTGAGGAACGGTCTGCATAACTATTATTAGGAGTGGTTTAGAAAATTAGGATTATATTAATTAGAAAGAGGGGATTTAGAAGGGAAATGATTCAGACATCTAAAACATATATGCTAGAAACTCAAAGTTGAAATTAAGAAAGATTAGAACTAAGGAATTTCAGATACATGCCTTATAGATAGTCCATTCTTCACAATAAATATCCTATCAAAGTTATTATTTATTAATATCTATAGTGCTGAACAAGTTTATAGATAAAGTCACTCTCCCGAAGAACTTACAATCAAAATACATGACATCAGGGCTTAAATGGGAGGTAGTGGAATGAGTCGTGTTTGAGGGTACACTTGCCATCACCCTTTCCAATATGCCATCTTGATTTTGAAATCCACTCTTTCCTTTTTTAATAACACATTTTAAAAGAGAGACTCTGCTACTTCAGTTTGCAAAGAAAACCTTCAAAACACAAACAGTGTAGGGGCGTGCACAGGGAGGGCAAGCTGAGATATAGGCCCACCCAATAATCGTCAGGGACACAGAACTCCTCTGGCTCTATGACCACAGGAGATGTGGGAAGGGGAGGAAGAATAAGCTTCCCGCAGAGCCAGGGTGGGGCATGGAAGGGGGAAAAAAGAGGTCTCCTTAGGGCAGAGGGACAGGGTGCAGAACATACAGTCATACTGGAAGTGCATAATGAGCGGGGTACTGCAGCGATTGGTTTTGGATCCGGGTCTGTTCAAAATTCTCATCAATGATTTAGATGATGGCATAGAGAGTACACTTGTAAAATTTGCTGATGATACGAAGCTGGGAGGGTTTGCAAGTGCTTTGGAGAACAGGATCACAATTCAAAATGATTTGGACAAACTGGTGAAATGGTCTGAGGTAAACAGAATGAAATTCAATAAAGACAAGTGCAAAGTACTACACTTACGAAAGAACAATTCATTGCACAACGTACAAAATAGACAATGACTGCCTAGGAAGGAGTACTTCAGAAAGGGTTCTGGGTGTGATAGAGTACCACAAGCTAAATATGAGTCAACAGTGTAACACTGTTGCAAAAAAAGCAAACACCATTCTGGGATGTTGTGACGGAGTGAGCTTACCCAGCACTGAAGAAGCCCAACAAACAATTGGGCGGCGGAAGTCCTGCCCCTTAGGCCCTGCAGGGCATGCTCAGACTACTGCCCCTGTACGAAAGGGAGCAACTCTCGTGGGACTGACCAGCGAGGAGGGAGGATCTACCTGGGAAGTTCCTCACCAGGCGTGGTTCCAGCCCCAGGTGGTGGGGGAGAGCAACCCTGGAGGAAGCCACCAGGAGCAGCCACACTGTGATGGCTGCCCTGAGGCTGAACCCCAGGTGATGACCAGCGGTTAAAGTAGGCCGGAACGCCCCGAAATGGCCGGGGCCCACAAATTTTGCGGGACAGCATTCCGGGGCCCAGGATCCCAGAAAACTCTGGCGGAACGCAGGTTCCACTCTGCCCTGCTGGGGCACTGAGGTTTAAAAAACCTTTCTAAAATTAAATTTCAATTAAAATTAATTCAATTTCAATTAATTAAAATAAACCCAATTAATTTTAGTTTCAATCAATTTTAATTCAATTAATTGCTTTTTAATTTATTTTTAATTAAATAAACTGGTGGTCCTTCAAGGTTTTAAAATCTGTATTTTGGTCCCTCAACCAAAAAGGATGGGAACTTTTGATTTATAATGCAAAATTGTAAGTGTGTTCATTTGCTTATTCTTTATCTTTCTAATGATATTGCTATCTTGGGGGGGAAAAAAGGAGTCCTGTGGCACTTTGAAACACTAACACATGTATTTGTTAATTTGTAAATTTGTTAGTCTTTAAGTGCCACAGGACTCCTTGTTTGTTTGGCTGATATAGACTAACAGCTACCCCTTTGGATCTTGAATGGAAGTAATTCTAAAAGTAAATGTGTGTTTTGTTCAGGACCATAGAAAGATGTCATAAGGCTACCCTGCAGTGCTATCTCTAGTTCTAATAACAACTCCTGTATGAAAAGATTTCAATGACATGGCCCTCAGGCCAATAGCCTAGTCCTCATGTGGCCCCCGTGGAGATTTGAGTTTGAGACCCCTTCCTAGATGGTGTTATTAGGTTATCATGCATTTAACATCTTTTATTTGGACGGTGGTCACTCACTATCCAGACCTTATTACTTACAGCTGTTAAATTGTGTTGATATGGGTTGTGTTTTGCATAGCAGTGTTGTTTGTGCTCACACAATAGACAATATATCTGTAGAGATGACATAGTTTGTGTTCTAGTGTCATTTCTCAGCAAATTTCTATTTTAATTGATGAAAGTATGCGTTTAAGTAAACTTTCTTGCCTTGTAATTTAGTTGTGCATAACTTTTGATGCAAACATTGGTCCTGTTAGATTTTTTTCTTGATCTGATTGCACATAGGCAGCAATGATGGTGATGGCGTAGTATTAGCTTTGCTGCAGTGTTTGACAGCACATGGCTTCATGGAGGAATTTTTCAAAGATAATTGGATTGGTTTAGGTGTAGATGGAGCCTCTGTCATGGTTAGGCAGTAAGGCTGGTGTTTGCTGCAAAATTAAAAACATGATTTCCACTTTTGATAAGTTGGAATTGTTTTAATCACTGGTTGGAATTGGCTGCGGCTGATGTTATCAAGTGCTGCAATGAAATTAATCACTTTAAATAATTTGTGGATTCAATGTACGCTCTGTCCAGTCAGTCAGAGAAGTGCTTGAGAGAGTTGGCTGACTGTGCGAGTGGTCTGGAAGTCCAGCTTAATAGGATTGGATGTGTACTTGTTGTATGTTGGGTTGCTTCTAGCTGCCACACTGTACGAGTTGTTTGGCAGTCATATGCAGCCCTCCATAGCCACTTCTTGAAAAAAAATCAGCTGATTTCTCACGGGAAGGGAAAGATAAAGCAAAATTTGCTGGTATGGCAAAAAACCTGGAGAATCCAGTTTTTGTTAAAAATTTGGGTCTCATGCTTGGTGCTCTGGAGGACCTTGTAGACCTGTCCTTGGTGTTGCAAAAATCTGATGTAACATTATCTACAGGAAGTAAGTTGAAAAGGCGACAAGTTTAGGTGTTTATAGCTCGCAGAGAGTGAGATTCAGAGTTCTACCGAGAGGCTTGTGAGGCGATTGCTGCAGGTTGCTTTAAAGGTGTATGTGCAAACATGTCTGTGAATGCTGGCAAGCAAATTGAAATGTCTAAATGTCTGTTTTACCAGGCCTTAGCGGACTGTATGAATGCTAGATTGTTGCCAAACTCAGAAAAATGTCTAAGCAGTGCTGTTGAAGCACTTGACCCATCACATTTCACTACCGAGCTATCACTAGAATTTGGTGAAAGTGACTTAAAATTTTTGTGCTCCAAGTTTCACATTGCATTCAATGAAGTGAAATATGCATATCAGGAATATAAAGATCACAATACTTATTGTGTTATGCAGTGTTTGCTAGTTTGTGACAATAACTGCTATAGACAAATGCCATATAAAATTATAAATATTTTTATGGAGCGATAACCGATGCATATGGTACTGAGAAGTGGTTGCAAACGCGTACTTGGGCTGGGGTTCACACATGCATGAAGGGGGCCTGGACAATACAGGAAGGGGGCCCAGAGATTAGGAGGGTTCCGGGGCCCGTCAAATTGTACTTTAAGCACTGGTGATGACTGCAGCTGGTGGACTCTGATAACCTTCAGAGAAGCAGTCTGCATTAGAGGTGAGGAGGTGCAGACAGGGACCCCAGTGCATGACAAACTCCCTGCTTTGGGTAGAAAGTAGCCCAGGGGTCCCAGGTTGTGGAACCAGGGGTGGTATGGCTGAGAGCCAGCATGTTTCGATATAGATCCCTGCAGGCTGGGTGCCATAACACTGGCACCATAAGGCCCTGGGCTGGGACTTAGTGGAGCGCGAAGGCCTGAGCCCCCCTACCAGGCATTGAGCCCCAGGAGGCCATGCTGCCCTGAACCCGAAGAGCTGCGTACTGACTCTGTGGCCACTAGGCTGTGCTGCCCTGATCTGAGGGTCTGTTTATTGACTTTGTAAGGTTGCGGAGACACCCTCCTCAGACTTTCCCCACCTGGGGGCACTTGAGAGGGCCCGGTCCACGACAGATGTATTAACAGTAGTATTGTAAGTAAGATACGAGAGGTAATTCTTCTGTTCTACTCCACCTTGCTTGGGCCTCATCTGGAGTATTGTGTCCAGTTCAGGGCGCCTCATTTCAGGAAAGATGTTGACAAATTGGAGAAAGTCCAGAGACGAGCAACATGAACGATTAAAGGTCTGGAACACTTGACTTATGAGGGAAGATTGAAAGAGCTGGGTTTGTTTAGTCTGGAAAAGAGGAGACTGAAAGGGGACATGATAACAGTTTTCAAGTACCTAAAAGGTTGTGATAAGGAGGAGGGAGAAAAATTATTCTCCTTAACTGCCAATGATAGGACAAGAAGCAATGGGCTTAAATTATGGCAAGGGAGATTTAGGTTGGACATTAGGAAAAAATTCCTATCTATCAGGGTGATTAACCACTGGAATAAGTTGCTTTGGCGGGTTGTGGAATCTCCATCATTGGAAGTTTTTAAGAGCAGGTTAGACAAGCACCTTTCAGGGATGGTTTAAGAGGGTACTTGTTCTTGCCATGAGTGCAGGGGACTGGTCTCGTTGACCTCTCATGGTCCCTTCCAGTTTCTGTGATTTTCTATATCCCACAAAAGGGGTCAAAGTTAAATTTTTGCACATACCCTGCAATACACTGATGTCTGCACGATCTTGCTAAGAGGGGAGAACTATCCCTATTCATCTCAGTTAGGTGTTAATTCAGATGCCAAATGATGAAAATGCAAATATCAGCATTGTTAACTATTTAATTGCTGATTAAAAGCATGTAGTAAAAGAGAGGGAGGGTGCAATCTGTTAAGCTTGATGTTTTATTTTGATGCCATGAGTAGGTGGCACTCAGAAGATACCACCACCACCACCCTTTAAAAAACAAACAAACAAACAAAAAAACAGTCAAGAAGTCAAGCATTATAGTATCTAAGCCTCAATTAGGGAGAGCCAAGCAGGAGGAGCTCAACAGAACCCAGGTAAAGAGAAGCAAATTCCACAAAGACCAGGGGAGCCCAGCACAGCACATGTAATCCTAATTTCAGCACTTGCACAATCTACTGTGAATGCTGTTTCACTTAGGTGTCTATTTCATGGGCAAACCCTGGAAGAGTACTACACCACCACATTTTTTTGCCCTCCAATTTGAGTCTTGGCTGACTGTCATGGTGCCAGTGTGTCCTATTACAGAAGGCAATCCACACACACAGGGAACAGTGGGTCAAGGCTGTGGATTTACCGCTACCCCACTAGGTTCACCTCCCTGGATGCCTGCACTCTGAGTCCACGGAATCACCCTTTCTTCTAGGTAGTGTGGCCTACCAGCCAAAATCAATTACCGGGTAGTCATTCCTCTGTGTCATGGCAGCATGGCTTCTGGCCAGAGTCAATAAGCATAGCCTACTGGCTTGTTGGGGTAGCTGATATGACCCGTTACACTGACATAGAGAAGGAGGATAGAGGATTGGTTGCAACAAACAGAAAACTGGTAACGTTTAGCCAAGGTCCTATGGCTGCATCTACACTTGTAAATGAAGTCGACTTAAGCTTGCTTAAGTCGACTTAATTTACCCTTCATCTACACTACAGTTTCCTTAAGTCGATGTAAGCAGCTTGCTTAAGTCGATTTAAGGAAAATAAAGTTGACAATGAAAATTAAGTCGACTTTATTAAACCTCAAAATAAGTCGACTTAGGGCTTAAGTCGACTCCCTAGAGTCGACTTAAACCAGTGTAGATGTGGGGTGGCCCTAAGTCAACATAGGGCTACCCCAGGACCACACCAATGCCCTTACAGCCGGGGGGGAGGGCCACTTGGGGAGCCTGGCATGCCCCCCCCACAAGGCAGGGCAGAGCCCTACCCACCCTGCCCCTATGCCCTGCCAGGGTCCCTGACCCCCTTTGCCCCATTGTACCTATGTACAATAGGGAAAAGGCTGAGCCCCCTGGCACTGGACAAGGGGTGCTCCCTGCCCCCGTGGACCTACCGTAGGTCCACCTAGCCCCTAGAAGTCGACTTAGGCATCCAGTGTGGACGCTCTAGGTCGATTTTGTAAGTTCCCCCCAAAGTCGACTTTAATTTTAAGTGTAGACTCACTAAGTCGACTTAGTTAAAGTCGACTTAAAATTACAAGTGTAGACATAGCCTATGTGATTATGAGGCTATGTGTGCAGATACCTATATAGCTGACCTCTTTGTTGACATGCCACCTAAATCTAAAAAACTGTCAATTTTCCAGCAATCTTTCACTCCTCTGCATGTCTGCTTGCCCTTCCTTCTCCACATGAAGAGGTGTCTTACATGAATGGGAGAGTTCAGGTTTTCTTCACCTGCTTGTTCCATGAGTTACATCTACCCTTTAAAGAACAGAGTGGGAGGCAGCAAGAGATTCAACCTCTAAAGACAACAGCAAAGACAAGAGTGACTATTTCTACGAGGCCTTCTCTAAGAGGCAGAATAGGCAAAAACAGTGAAAGAGATGCCTTAGGGGAGCAGAGAGAGATTTATAGAAGAAGGTGGCTGCTCTCCAGATTCTTAAATTATACAGGAGTGGAGTCACTTTTGTGGAGAATAAGCACACTGTATGCCATGTAGAATGTACATATCCAATTAAGCTAAAAACAATTCCAAAGGCAACTGGAATTGCGATTTCTTGGATAATCAGCCATTTATTGAAGACGAACTGTTTTTAAGAATTAGATGAAAGATTTTTTTCCTCCTCCATAAAATGAGATAATGTTTGTTTAGCCTGGTCCATATTATTGGTAATTTATATAATCTGGGTTTTTTTCCAGGATAACAACATTTTTAATGGTAAATTTAATGGTGGACTATAAACCAAAAATGTTGGGGTATTTTGAATAATGAAATCCTGATAATCTGGGCTAAAGGAGATAATTAATGTTTTAAAGATAGGAACTGGAGAGATTGCTTGATTCCCAATTAAGACTGATTGTTTTGGAATAAAACGAAAATTTGGATTTGTGACTGGGCACTCCAGGGGACCATAGTGATAAGTTTTCCAGTTAGTAACCACACAAAATTGACTGTTTTTTTGCATATAGCACCTTTTCCATTGGCATATTTCATGTTAACTTTACTAGGCATAGTGAAGAATTACTGTGAGACTTTTTCTGCAATCCATACATCACAGTAGTTGTCTTAAACACATTACATTTGCAGATGTACTGAAACCCCTTTTTAGAGCAACAGGCCATCTGTGGGATCTTCCAAGTTTGAGTTGGAGTGTGATAGACTACCAAAGGAGGCACATTAAGTTTTCCTTGATAGATGCCATCTTCCAAATGTCCTAAAGACCAGACCGCAATGTATTCCTTAAATACATTTTTGTCTGGATCAAATATTGGTAAAGACATAGTACATGAAACATGCAAGGATCGTGCCACTGTACAGTCTTTAAAGAAAATACAACTGTCCCAACTGGGATGCGGAGTTACAAATCCTATTTGTCTAATTGTTCCTAAAGAAGTGTGAGGGCATAATTTTAAACACAAGGATTGCTTCATTCCTAACTTCTGAAAACATTTTGGACAATATTAATTTAAAAATTGTTTATTTTTAAATAAGTTAGGAACCTTTCCCAATTTTAAAACTTGTAAGGTTTCTGTAATGGTGTTTAAAACATATTCCTCATATGCAGAACAAATTATTTTTTTATCCAGATGTTGGGGGTGTTTTTTTGTTATTATTTATAGTAATCAACTGATTGATTTTTGCCTGAGTTTTATTGAAAAACTGAGTTATATCTTGCATATTGAAAATAGTAAATTTCTCCTCCTGGGCTTAATCCCTTGAATCATTGGGTTAATTATTTGATTAATTTTTTCCTGCAATACATAATTGATATGTTTGCGAATTTTTCAAATATTAATTTGGTTCCAGACAGACATGCATGAACCAAATAAACCTGCAAATGATTCCAATATACCAAAAGGATTTAGACTTCTTTTTTTTTTTTAATTATGGAATTTATTACCTGTATTTAATACAGTAATGTTTTGTGTTTCTTGTTGGTAAATTACTACTCTGTTTATTCCCAATACTGAAAAGAAAGATGCTACTTTGGTAGAGGAACAATAATTAAATTTACGTGGGGACCAATGAGATAAGTTTAACACCACAGGTATATGCATGAATTGAACCTGATTAATTAGGATTTTTTTGAACTGGTAACGAGATTAGACCACTATTTAGTTCTAGTCTTGTGGGCACACAGTTTGTAATTGTTTGTCATAATTATGATTAAGGATAAGGTTTTTAACTTTGTTTTAAATACTGTTTTTAAATTTATACTTTTTATCTGGTTTAGTTTGAAATGATGCTATAATGATTACTTCATACTGTTTTTTATTCTTATACTTGTATAAAGTTAAACTTCCTTTAGATTTACAATTGATACATTTAGTTTTGTTTTTTCAAGTTTTATAGGCCATTCTGTTTTGCAAGGAAGTAGAATTTGAAAAGAAAGATTTGCAACCTCCCCACTTTGAATTACTAATTAGGGGTGAGATTTTAACCCAACCGCTGGAAGGTACCATAGTAACTTTAGCTAATTTGTATTCAGATGTCACATTTTTTCTTTGACTTTTTATTTTTAAACAATACGAATTACCATGTTAACACTTATAACATTTACCAAATGAACAAATAAGTCCATAGAGGCATTTCCTTTTGGACAATAAGGTCTTTTCAGAGTGACTTGGCGGCCCATATTTACTAAAAGAGTGTGTTTAGGTTTTTTTCTTGATACATTTTGTTTCATATGATTAATTAGTTGAGGGTGTGATTTCAATTTTTGATTTTCACACAGTCCCAGAGTAATAAGGATGAAAGAGTTTAAGAATAACAGTGGTTTTTTATCATGATGAACTGCTGGGCTTGATTACTTCTGATTTTACCGATTGTGAGTTCCTTAACTTATGAGAAGGAAGTGGCTTTTGAGACCTGAATGATTGATATAAGTTTAAACAGATTAGTATGATAGATTTGTATACAGCTGGACTGAGTTCGTCAATAATTTGAAAAGATTTAATTCAACATACGACAACATCACCACCTGATCTTCCACCTTTTAAGTGTGGGTTTGTTTGGGTTTTTTTTGGTACTTGTTAAAATAGGCTTTTGCCTAACATTTTGATTTCCCCAATTTGACCACTAACTGCATATGAATGTGGTTCAAATTACTTTGCAAATTTTGCAGGTAGGTAACTAATTTCATTTTCTCTAGTTGAGAACCACTGGCATGCCAAATTAAATGTTCCGACATTACTTAAACAGTGTTTTATTTGTGGATGCTGCATGTGTTACTTCCAATTCCATAAGAGTTAATGGTATAAGAGTATTTTTATTACTTTTATTGGCATTTACCAGTTTTCTTAACATGATTTTTATAATTCAATTGGTTTTTTTATATGGGATAAGTAATTTTGAAAATTTTCCATCAATTTAAGACCGTTCTTAAAGAACTGATCAATAAACATGATTCCTAATCTAACTGAACCTTAACAGGGATTTTTCAACAAGAGAAGACTTATTTCACTATGACTTTGGCCATGGCTTTTGCAATATTGATTTTTCGAGGAAAAGGCCTTTACACACTTTGGAAAACGCTCCATAACCAAGAGATATTAGCTAGATAGTAGTAAGTGTTTTATAAAGTTAAGTTGCAAAGCCATTTCAGGTTCTTTAAATACCGGCACTTTCAATGGTGCATTTTTTACCATACAACTGTACATCCATTCTTAAAAGTGACCACCATCCGAGTGACATGAAGTTAGCTGGTTTCTTTGGAACATATTAACAATTGGTTAGACAAATCAACAACACATTTCTGTTTACACAAAATTTTCTCCCAATAGGCTATATTTGGGATTTTAAATATTACCAAAGCAAAAACATGAAACTTTTGTAGATGACTTATTTGTATTCCGAGTGATTTTGGAAAATGTAATTATAATTTTATTTTTTGTAAAAGTTGTTAGTGTTTTTCTAGGCCCTGTAGATAAAAAGAATACTCAAGGTCTTTTGCAAGAAAAATACTGATTGTTGCCATAATATGGCATCCCCCGCCAGAAAGGCCAGGACTTTTATTAAGGCCTGTTAATGTTAGTCTGAATAATATACAGACTAAAAGTCTGCAGACTTGTCACCAGCTCTTGTTTTCATCCCTGCTATAGGAAAAGAAGGGAAAGAATCAATAGGAGCTATAGGCCAGTGTGTTGGACTTTGGTTTGTCACTCACAGTTCAGCCACACAAGCTTGAAGACTTTGAACGTCTTGTTGTTGCATCTTCTTAAGGTTCTGCATATTTTGCTTTATGTTTTTGAGTACTGCCATTATCGCACCATCATTGCTGCGATGAAGAGGTGATTTGGATTTCTGTTGTTTCCGGACTGCATTTGAAACAAAAGAAAAACACTCCCAGCGCCCCATTTGAGGTTCCCCTGTGGAACCTTTTTGAGGGATGTGCCCATCTAAAGGTTTTGAATTATTTTGTTTGTCTTGGTTTTTTCCAGGCTTAGGAACATCTTGAGGTAATTTTAAAGGTCCTTTAATTTTTACAATAGAACTGGTCTGTGGTCCCTGGAACACATTTACAGTAACACCACGTTGGCCTTCATTTTCAGAGCCGTTTTTTGCATATGCTAGCAAGGCTAATGCATTTTTTAATAAAGTGTAATTATTAACATGCATATTGACTTTTGCCCGTAGGTGAGGAAGACCATTAAGTAACAAACTGATATATTGGGGTTCATCCACTTTTTTTCCCCATACAGCTGTGCCATGCTGCATTTAGTTTTAAATTAAACAGATGAGGAGACTCATGTTTCTGCTTTAAATTTGAAAGCATTGCCACTTCAGCCTGTCCTGGGTGCTGATTCTGCTCCAGCATAATCACTGTTTTTTTTAAAGATTTTTTTCCCTGTTTTGTATTTAGGGGGTAAAGTGCTCCACAGTGCATGGTTCACTGTGAGCTGTAAAATTCTAACCCAGTTATTTTCTGGGATACCAAATATCTGAGCCCCTTTATGCACCTATTTTATTCTGCCTATTTGCTTAGTTACATAGTCAAGTGTTTTAGTATCTGTTACTACTGCTACAGGGAGGGGGGGTTCTGCTGATTTCATTTCCCTTTCAACCTTCTCGTCACTGATAACATTAAGCTCCTCCTTTTGTATTTTTAACACTTGTTGCATTTTTAGAGACAGTTCCCTTTCTCTATTTAACTTTTTCTTTTGAATTTTTTTTGTTTAAAAAGATTTTTTACAAAATTTCACAGACCCTTCTGTGTATGAATCATGTCACTGTCACTAAGCTGTATTAATCCTCCTTTATGACTATTAAGGTACTTTATCATAAAACCTTTTAATGCTGAACCACAAGTTCCTGATTTAACTGCCCTGACAGCACCCATTTCAACACCACAAATTATTTGGTAACAGAATTCAAACTTTAAATCTAACTTAACTCTATCACCGAATCAAAGAAAGAAAGGAAAGAGAAGAAAACAAAACTCTTAACTCTAAATCCTTTATAACAGACTTTATAAACACTATGAACACTACAAACTTAAGTTAGCTAGCTAGTTTTTTTTTCTTTTAAATGGTTCTATCATCTTTAGTTGACTTTTTAGTAACTTTTAGTGACTTACAACAGCCTTTGTAACCGCGGAAACAACAATAATTATAAAACCCCAGACCGGTTAACCAATATTCACAAAAGCATAAGTTCCTTTTTAAACCGCAGAAGTGGGGGGGAGGGGTTAGTTCCCTTCTCTTCCCTTGATAGCTTTCCTTTAGCAGATCGAGGGGTTTTCTTAACCTAGTCCGGGCAGTTCACTGTTTTGGGATAAACTAGTGGTGCTGGCGTTAGGTCTCCGACCCGAGGGATTTGCTGGGACTAATCCAAGATACCAGGAAAAATACACAGTATGCCCACAGGCAACTGGTCAAAACAATGTCCAGGAAATGGCACTTAACAACGCCTTTACTTGGTGATTTAATGCAACTTTTCCGCCACCATATGTCCACAGACGTGTGTGGGTCAAAAGGTACCGTCTGCTGTCAGATATAGATATAGATATATGCTTATTAAACTAATATTTAATTAATACTTCAAGCCCCCAAAACTTGTGCACAAAGAGTTAAACTAGTTTTAACTTATAGCTCTGATCAGATTTTTCTCTTAACAAACCTACAGGAAACAGGAAGAACTGTGGTTTCTACAGAAGCTTACTTAAACCGAAACCTTTTAAACTATGTTAACAGCTGTTAACCCCTTACCAAACTTTGAATTTATCACTTCAGTTACATTAAACAAAACTTCAGAATCCTTTATATTCCAATATATTCCTAAAACAAGGAAAATGGGGGTCCCAGCAGTGCCTCCAACTGTTGATTGGATTATGGGATAAATTTGGAATTTTGAAGACTTGAAGTAATGATTTACCTGATTGTTACAGAAGAGGGTTCTAGTCCAATCCAGCCACAGATAAAATTACAAATAAGGACTCCCCAAAGGAACAATTAGGATTACAAAGGATTCTTAATACATTTTATAACACTTTTTATTACCAAAAGCATAAGCATAAAACAATAAAAGAATTAAATGATCAAATACAATAAACTTAACAAGTCTTTTACAAACCTTATACAGTTAACAACTTAACAGTAAACCTATATATTTTATAAAGCAATTTATAAGGAGTTTATACTTACATTACCTTAGGATACAGATATTGAAATAAAGAGTGTAGGCTCTAATAATTTTAAGCAAACTTAACTAAAACTTAACTAAAATAAAAAAGAAGAAAGGAAAGGAAGAAAGCTGTAGGTTTGACCATGAGCTCAGGGTGAAAGATATGGAAGCTTTGTAGTTTACCAGATTTTAGGGACTTCAATACCTCTTTCTTACACATTACAGTTCTATACCTTTATACCCCTCTTAAAATAGATTAGATGATTTCATACTTCCTTACCCAAATATGGGCCCTTACCCCAGAAATTGTCAGGGTACTTTCAGATTATTGGTTAAGGGGTTCATGCGTACAATTGACGTATTTTCCCTACCAGAATATTCCATGTCACCTTTTCCCTAGTTTTGTTTACTCATTTTGTGGTGTTCTATTGGAATGTCAAATGCCCCACTAAAATTGTTAGTTACCTTTCACCTATATTATATTATGAGCTGATATGGCCTGATCACTGGAAAACAAGACCTACACTTTGATATTTTTAACTTCACATCCACCTACATATTGCAAAGCTGTTACATACAGACTCATCCTGGAAATTTATAAAAATTTTACAATGAGGCCTCTAGGTCCCTTGCATTTCAGCTGCTAGTAAAAAAGTTATGCTAATTTACTTACTTATGCTAAGTATACCTCTATAAAATTAGGATTTCTTAAATTTATAAAGGAAGATACACATGTATAGTAAAATATATGCATACAAACTATGCCTAAATATAAGCAAGAAAGTAGAAATATAAGTGTTCGTGCCCAATGGGACAATGGGTGGCCGCTTGCTCGGGCAGGCCTATGTCAATGCCACCTTTCCCTAGGCACACATTAAGGAGACCCCATTTTGGACAGTGTAAGAGGCTCTAGCCTGAAATCTGGGAGACTGCAGGCCAACATAGCTCAAAGAATTCTGACCCAACCCAAGAATTTACAACCCACCTGGGGATGTGAAACTGGTCCACCCAGGAACTTGGGACCCACCTAGGAATTTATAACCCTCCTGGAAAACATGGGAATCACCTAAGGGTTTGGGCCCATCTGAAATTTACGACACCCAAAAATTTACAACACCCTGAGAACTTGGGACCCACCTGCACACCCAAAGAATTTATAACCCATTGGAAAATTTGGAAAACATAATGAAATTTAATCATGGGAACTGCTTGGGGTTTCCTAATATGGCAACAGAGACCCTCCCCTGGTGTGAGGAGACACTAGCCTAATATGGTAACAGGAAGCAAGCAAAAGTCCTATAAAAAAGGGGTATCCAGCAACTTGAAGTTCAGAGGTTCACGTGTTAACCATTGGAGCTGATCACCCCAACGGTCGAATCTCCCGAAGAAAGCTAGCTCGTGTCGTGTCTCATACCATGTTCCTGGTGTCCATGCTGCTGGTCAGTGGTGCTTGGGTTATGGTATGTATGTAAACCACCCTCTGCAATACCTTGCAGTGTTGTTTCAGTCAGGTACCTAAATTTGCTACCTCCGTTAGATGTTTTAAAATTACTGTTTAATTTTAACTGCTACTTCAGTTAAGTGTTTTAAGATTAATGTGTTGTTCTTAAGTACTACCTCAGTTGAAGATTTTAAGATCACTGTTCTGGTTTTTCAACTGCCACCCCTAAGTGACTGCTTTTCTAAGTACAAAATTGCTGTTTTGTGTTTTACTGCTGAAAATAACTTAGAATAGCCATTTCTTGTCAAGTAATCACTGTGTTCACCCACTGGGCACCCCAAATAAAAGAAAACCGTTTTTGTGATTAAACCAAGCGTGTGGCATCTCCTTCTCCCATCACAGTCGGGGAACCCACAATAAGCAAAGACTACAATTAAACACACTGTATGTCACCTACCTTCTCTTGCTGCTCAATCACTAAGCCAGTTTCAAATGTATGCAAGTGAGAAGGAGGCCTTCCTTGTTGCAATCTAAACCCTTGAAGAATAGACCCTTGCTCCTGTGCAGGTGAGGAACTGCAAAAATGGGAAAGGTCAAAGCCATGTGGAGCTACTAATCTTTAGAGAACCCTACTCCTGTGCATTTTGGGAACTGCAGTTTGTAGTCCTCATGTTGCCATCTCCAACCAGAACAAACAGAATCACCTTCCACACAGTTCCTAATTCCCACCCGAGGAATATTCCAGTATTAAAATGCAAATAAATAATATGCAGTGGTTAGAATAGTATGTTTTTACAATTCATTCAATATAACTAAGGTTATAAAATAATTTTATATTCTATTAACACCAATGCATAATGCAGCATGGCTCTTCTGCATAAATCAGAGGACCTTGACATATAATTTAGTGCTAATGTGCCTCACAGTACTAAGGACTTTGAATTGAGCTCTGTATCTTCTTAGTTCTACGATGTTGTTTTGACCTTTTTCTCCCTGGTATTTTTGCTAATGCTTCCAACACAAAGGGAGGAGTAAGGAAAAGAAATTGCCACTGTAAACATCATTAGAAAAAAAGAGTGAAGCATGTAGAAGAATGAAGAAATATAGGGCACAGATACTGGATAGATATATAGACCTTAATTCCCCCACATACACTCCATCCTTCCAAAACTGTTGCTATTTCCCTTTACAAAATGTGTATTGATTTTCTAATGGAATATATACAATGATATGATTAGTATCAATTCTGCAGATCTCTTTATAAGTAAGCTTTCACAATGGCTAGGATTTATAGTTTTATGAGGATGCAAAATAGAAGTAGTGAGAACAATTCTTCCAAACCACTTTACAGTATCAACAAAATGAAATGATCTGTAAGTATATTTATCTACGGGCAGCAAAACTCTGCTATCTCCTTCACATAAAGAAATCTCAATGAGTAAGCAACAATGATGGCTCAGTAGTTTTTATTCAGTGCTAGCTGGCTTTTGGATACTTTTTCTAATTGGAAAGATAAATGAATGGTACGGAAGGGACCAGTGGGAAAGGAGAGCAGTATTTAATATGAAGGCAAAATAATTAAGTTGATAACAATTATAGTAGTAGGACTCAAGCTGTGATCTAATTAGATATCAAAACCTAAACAGGGTTGGGCTGCATCAGTATTTGGATGAGAAACTGCAGATGCTGCAGGAGGTAGTGCTGAACATTCAGAAAGTGTCACTCTGATTCACTAGTGAAGCAATACCCAGCATGATGTGTGGAGGCACTATGGTGCTTAGATAAATTGGCTTTCAGATTAGATTTAAAATGAACATCTTGGTGTTTTATGGTCATTAAAAATTGTATGCCACTTTTTGTAGAAGTAGAACCTGTCAACTTGCCCTAATGCCTAATTCATTTTAGTCTGGGTACTTACATTCTGCCTGTCTACACCCCTGCTGTAGTTTCATGTAAATATAGTATTTTTCACTCTTCTTGAGCCTAAACATTCATGCCGTATTCCTGAGAGATGTTAAACAATTACTATATTTCTTCTCAGGGGTGGTTACACATTAGTGCCTTGCACAGTAATTCATATGCAAATGCCCAAACCTGCACACATAAATAGGGTCATTGTGATTGTTAGGTCTGTGAGAAAGGATGTAGATTTTGGCCTATGGTTTGTGCAATCAGTTGAAATGCACCTAAACAGAGATTGTACACTAGGACTGTGGACCATATATGCCCCACTTAAACCCAGTATTGACTTGAACAGTGCTTTGACTTTGGATGTGTCTCAACCGAGGAGTGAGTTTCATCCTCAAATTGTAAAGTATGTAGGGAACCACTTAGCTATACAATTATAAGATTATAAACATCACAGAAAAAATAGCAGCAATATATAAAGAGAGCAGTTAGAGATGTAAATACAACCAGAGATTCAAAGTTTTCATGAAAGAACATGTGGACAGTAGGCTGAAAATATCAGGCTCACTGTGCATCATAATACATTGTCACACTAGAACAAAGGTAATAATTCATTCTACATATGGGAGATAATGTACTGGAGGGGAATAAATGGACCACATCGGTCAAGTCTGTCAAGTGAAGTACAGAATTATAATAACCACGTCTATGCTGGGAAATGGCACCTTCCAGGAAATAGCAATGCACTAATTAGCAAAAGAAGCATAGACGTGAGTTTAGGGGGAAATGTTTGTTTAAAACAATTAACAAAAACATGTCATGATAGCTGAATGAAGGTGATTACATCAAGCTTTAGCATATCAGCAATTACAGTGCAATCAAACATCTATATCTAAAAAGGAGGCTATGTACACACATTCACTTTATTCCGTGGTAAGGCTCCTTACCACGCAATAAAGCAAATAGAGTACACACGATCAATTTCTCTGTTGCGCGGCAACACCCTCTTGCC
>ML685797.1:19664562-19678870 GCA_007922175.1 Pelusios castaneus
CTTCTGCCGCCACCCGAACCCCGAGCTGGTTCGGGTGTCAGCAAGCGCCGCGGCACCTGCTGACTCCCGAAGCCCGGCCCCCCAGCTCAGCCTCCGGGCTTCGGATGACAGCAGGGGCTGGCAACGCAGCCCCCGCTGCCACCGGAAGCCCTGCAGTTGGACTAGGGGGCTGGCTGTGGGCAGTGCATGGTGGGACAGGTGCCCACCATGCACTGCTCTTCTTTCCCAAAGGAGCATTCTGAATGCTCCTTTGTGAAAGAAACAGCACGTGTGTACACAAGAAAGCACTATATTTATAGCGCTTTCCTTGTCCCGCAATAACTTATTGCGGGACAAGTGTTCTCGTGTGTACATAGCCTGACTTAGTTATACAACCAGAGGATATGCTAGAGTAAAGCTTCATATGTTTTTGGTACTATGGAATGAGTCTTGTCTCGAACATAAACAGGGTGTGACTCAGATGATATACTGCAAAGAAATGTGCAAGCCTGTGTTTTGCATTGTATGATATGCTTTCATTGAAACACAAGGATACTTTAGACTCAAAAAGATGAATTTCAAAGTTGTTTTTCACCAATTTCTTTGTAAATAAGTTGTATAAAAGGAAAATTTTGATAAATTCTCAAGAGTTTAAAATATTTGCATGTTTCTTTTTCATTTAAAATACAGTAGCTGAGATCCTGAAAGGTATTTAGGTCCCTGACTCCCATTATTTCAATGGGAATCAGGTGCCAAAATAGATTTAAGAGTCTGGGCCACTGCTACAAGATGTACAGGATGAGAGAGTTTGTTTGTTTTGGGGTTATTGGTACAGTTTTACCGACCATCAAAAGCTTTAGCTATGGTAAAAAGAAAGTTTAATTTTGGAGTGGAGTGGAAAATTTTTCCTTGCTATGTGCGGATCTTTTGAAGGGTTCAAAAACAAACAAACAAACAAACAATCCCCAAACCACAACTAGATAATAGAGGGTAGGTCCATCAGTGGCTATTAGTCAGATGGGAATTGCTGTTTGCCAGAAGCTGGAAATGGCTGTCACTTCATTCCCTCTGAAGCACCTGGCATTGACCATTGTTGGAAGACAGGATACTGGGCTAGATGGACCATTGATCTAATGCAGTATGACCATTCTTAAGTTATTAAGCTTAGGAGAATATCCTTAAATAGTTGCTTGAGTGGCACGGGATGATTCCATTATTTGTCAACTGGATGCTAAGTGTTTCAGCAAAACAAACAAGGAGTCTAGTGGTACTTTTAAAGACT
This sequence comes from Pelusios castaneus, assembly GCA_007922175.1. NCBI lineage: Eukaryota > Metazoa > Chordata > Testudines > Pelomedusidae > Pelusios > Pelusios castaneus. The sequence goes on from ML685797.1 coordinate 19,665,824, forward strand.
AACAAAAAAGCGTTTAAGGATGCTGATTTGCCTGGTACTGATTCCTAATTCAGGTAACATGCACTGAGGTATTCACAAAAGTTCCTATCCTTGGGTCTGGCTGATCTGCACGTGGTGCAGGGCCTGAGAGGTGTAGAGAAAGAACAGATGAAAGTGACTGTATGCCACCTGTATACCCCCACCAATCCTCTGGGACAAGCCTTCCTCAGGGTTGCTACAGCTTTCAACTGCCGGTAATTGCTCTGAGTAGGTAGGGTTTACTCATGCCAGTGTAACACTCAGATTCCCAGTTAGGGCAGCTTTACATCCTCTTTGCATTACCAGAACAATGGCTAGCAGGTTAGCACAGCACACTCAATGCTATTCATGTTATGCACTCCATCACTTCACTCTAACCCTCTCCTCCCACACATTTGTGAGTTTTTCTCCACCTCTCATCTTTCGTCATATACTTAAGTTGCTGTTCTGTGAGCCTCCAGTTCCTCAGTGTACCACTGCTACACAATCATGATTAACAAAATAATAATTAACAATAGTGTGGTGTAAAGGGGCCATAGTGTGGACCAAGATGAGACTCAATACCTTCAGCACATAAATATTTCAGAGTATATGAGCAGGTCTTCACTGATGGCAGCAAATCTGCCGCTGTCAGTTCGAACTTACTGATCGACTGATCGGGTCTATGAAGACCTGATCAGTCAATCAGGAAGTCGATTCTGCAATTACCTGCCCCCCCTTCTCCCTCCCTGGGCAACCGGGTAATGCTGGTTCAAAAGGAGGTTCCTTCCTTCAAACCAGCACAGTGTGTGTGTAGGGAATAGAGAAGCTGAACATAGATACGCAAGACAACAGAATCCTGTGGCACTTTTAAAGACTAACAGATTTATTTATCGCATGAGCTTTCGTGGGAGAAAATCTCACTTTGTCAGACGCTTTGAAGATGCTTCAAAGACTAACACGGCTACCCCTTTGGAAATAGATACGCAAGTTATTTTAGGTAACCTGTGCATCTATGTTCAACTGCCACCAAAAAGGGTAGGTAGTGTAGACCTGCCTTAAGTCTTTAATCACTGAGCTAAGAGTTCAACATTTAATGTCCCCAATCCTGCAAGGAGCTGAGCCTCTCCTGCAGTAAATGAGAGTGGGGGCATTCAACATGTCTCACAATAAAAGCCACAGTCTTTAACTGCTAAGTTGTTTCATATACTGCAGACATCAGCAGGTAACTACTTCTCCTCTCCTGTCTTCTCACTTCATCCAGAGTTGTGGAAGCTTGAAGATGTGGGGTAGGAAAAGCCTTAAAGTAGGAGGGAGGCTTCCGGGATTCTGGACAGATGGAGGGAGCTACCCATGATGGGACCTAGGTTTCTAAAAGTGCTGTAATGTCTAAATGCTCCTGTACTGAAGTCATATTCAGAAGGCTAGAGCAGTGACTGTCCACCAGGGATACCTGTACCCCTCTGAGTACGCTGAGCTCTTCCAGGGAGTAAATCAACTCATCCAGCTAGTTTCCTTGTTTTACAACAGGCTATATAAAAAGAGCTAGCAAAGTCAGTACAAACTAAAATTACATACTGACAATGACTTCTTGTACGGCTCTATATACTGTTGTATGGTAAGTATCATCCTGAAATGCAAGTACAATATTTATATGCCAATTGATTTATTCTATAATTACATGGTAAAAATGAGAAGGTAAGCCATTGTTTAGTAAGAGTATACTGTGACACACTTGTATGTTTATGTCTAATTTGTAAGTGCCTTTTAAGAGAGGGGCAACTTGGGTACACAAAACAAATCAGTCTCCTGAAGTGAGTACAGTAGTCTGGAAAGGTTAAAAACCAGTGGGCTAAAATAATTAAGACATATACAAACATTTGCACTCATAAAGGGTGAAGGTCATTAGCCTGTTTCTCTCTACCATTATGTCTTTTCTGCAGCTACCCAAACTTGTGGAATCTAGGCAAAGCAGAGTGGTCTCAGTTTAAGAGTCTGAGGAGGAAGATAAGAGATTTGCATTAGTTTGAGGAAGCTTTGAGGAAGATTTGGATCAGCTTGAGGAAGCTGTGGGCCACTTAACAGCAAAAAATGTTTAGTATCAAAGGGTATGTCTACACTTGAAAAGTTAATTCGACTTAACAAGTCAACTTAACTTTTCAAGTGTAGACACAGCGGAGAGCCGTGGCTCCCCGCTGAGAAGGGAACCACGGTCCCTGGCAGAAGGGACCCACGGCTCCCTTCTTGCCAGGACTTGCGGCTTCCCGACAGAAGGGACCCGTGGCTCTCTTCTTGCTGGATGGCTCCCTTGTCCCTGGGGGGAGCTGCAGCTCCCTTCTGCCAGGGCACCGCAGCTCCCTTGTCCCCAGCCCTAGGTCGACCTCAACGGCTTTAGGTAGACTTAACAAATTAACTTAGGTGTTAAGTCAACCTAAAGACCAGTAGTTATTAAGTCGACTTAAGGAAGCCCTTAAATTGACTTAATGAAAGTCAGGTGTGGACGCAGCTTTATTTAGGTCGACTTAAGCTTCCTTAAGTCAACCTAAATTGCTAGTGTAGACATACCCAAAGATTCAGCTTTCCATTTCAAGTATAAATAGAAATATTGTCTACCAAAGAAGAACATGAAAATTAGTTAGCCTGGAAAATAGTTTGACCAGCTTCAGAAAGTGTGAATTCATATTAAATAAACAACTTTGATTGCTAAAATTGATTTTGAAATTAAAGAAGCAAACATGTTCTTTTGATACTGCAAAAGTGAAAGGCAGTGGTCGTAAGTGAATGATGATGATTACATAAAATTAAAGTTTATTAGAAAGCAAATAGCTAATCCATTAAATACTGCATTTGCTTGTTTGCTTCTCTTATTTCAGTGAAAATATGAAAATAATTTTTAAAAAGCTTTTCCCATTAAACAATTCTGTTTGTCTTTAGGAACATTAAATAACTAAAAATCAATCAGACCAAAAACACTACAATTTTTCAGAGACACAAGTAATTAAAATGTTCCAGTGTCACAAAGTTGTTTTGAGCTTTTGTTAAAAAATGGACAGTGGCAGGTTTTCAACTAATTCCTTCCCATACATAATTTATCTTCCTATTTAGCAATCATTTTTTGGACTTACAATAAGCAGCAACTCTGAGTATTTTACATAAAAACAAACATAAAAGGCACGTTGGCAATTCAAAATATAAAATTGTTTTATCTAATAACTCAGTTTACCTCTATTCTTTTTTTCCCTTTACATTTTCTGTAATGTACTTGCAGATTGTAAAAGACTGATTATAACACGTCTTTAATTTCTAATGAGCAAACTGAGTTACACTACTAACACTTAGTACAACATACAGATGCACTGCATTTATATCTCTCAGAGACTACACAGTAGCTTTTAACCCCTTATTTACACTATATAATATACACCCAATATATACACTCAGTCTTTTTTAGAGAGCTGAATTGCCATGGAAAGATATGTCAATGGGTGCTATTTAATCATGAGAGAGGCACAGAAGAATCTTTATCAGTCACAGCAGAGGCCAAAGAGGAATCATAAAAAGCACAGCTCCAGTTAATTGTTTCATTGACATTACTCTTATGCACAATAAAACACATTAAATTCCATTTAACTCTTTCAAATGCTTTTCTACTTACAAAGAGCAAGAGAAAGAAGCTAGCAAGATGCCTAAACCAGTCTGTATTTCTTTATTACTTTTTTATTAAAAAAAGGAAAGTGACTGAAATATAATGATTTAAGGAAAAGAACGTGAGGTTTTATACTAACATCTTAGAAAAAAATCCCAGATTTAGACCTAGAGCCACAAAAGTATTTAGGTGCATAAATCCCTGATGTATAGGTATGGGGCCTAAATCACAGATTTGAAGTGGCTGAAGTATAATTTGACACGCCCCAGAACCCTCCTAATCTCTAGGACCCCTTCCCGTATTGTTCAGGCCCCCTTCATGCATGTGCAGGCCTCAGCCCAAGTATGCATTTGCAACCACTTCTCAGTACCATATGCCTCGCTTACCACTCCATAAACATGTTTATAATTTTATACGGCATTTATCTCTATATCAATTATTGTCACAAACTAGCAAACACTGCATAATACAATAAGTACTGTGATCTTTATATGCACATTTCACTTCATTAAATGCAATGCCAAACTTCGAACACAAAAATTTTATGTCACTTTCACCAAAGTCCGGTGACAGCTCTATAGTGAAACTTGATGGGTCAAGTGCTTCAACAGCACTGCTTAGACGTTTTTCTGAGTTTGGCAACAATTTAGCGTTAATATATCTGCTAAGGCCTGGTAAAATTGACATTTAGAAATTTCAGTTTGCTTGCCAGCATTCACAGATATGTTTACACATACACCTTTAAAGCAATCTGCAGCAACTGCCTCACAAGCCTCTTGGTAGAGCTCTGAATCACACTCTCTATGAGCTATAAACACCTGAACTTGTCAACTTATCAGATTTTTGCAACACCAAGGACAGGTCTGCAAGTTCCTCCAGAGCATCAAGCATGAGACCCAAGTTTTTAACAATAACTGGATTCTCCAGGTTTTTTGCCGTACCAGCAAATTTTGCTTTATCTTTCCCTTCCCATGAGAAATCAGTTAATTTTTTCAAGAAGTGGCTATGGAAGGCTGCATATGACTGCCAAACAGCTCATACAGTGTGGCAGCTAGAGGAAACCCAACATACATCAAGTATACATCCAATCCTATTAAGCTGGACTTCCAGACCACTCGCAGTCAGCCAATTCTCTCAAGCATTTCCGGACTGACTGTACAGAGCATACATTGAATCCACAAATGATTTAAAGTGATTAACTTCACTGCAGCATTTGATAACATCAGCCATAGCCAATTCCAACCAATGATTAAAACAATGCCAACTTATCAAAAGTGGAAACTGTGTTTTTAATTTTGCTGCAACACCAGTCTTACTGCTTATCACCACACAAGCTCCTTCTACACCTAAACCAATCCAATTATCCTTGAGAAAGTCCTCTGTGAACCCATGTACTGTTAAACACTGCAGCAAAGCTAATACTACATTATCAGCATCATTGCTGCCTAGGTTCAACGGCTATGTCTACACTGGCAAGTTAGTTTGAATTAAGAAAGCTTAATTCAAACTAGCTTAAGCCTTGGCTACACTAGGCTTTCATTAGTTCGAATTAGGGGCTTCCTTAATTCGAACTAATAAATTTGCCCTTACTTTTCGAAGTAAGGGTTAATTCGAACTAGTTAACCCAATGTGCCCATGTTAGTTCGAACTAAGCGCTTAGTTCCAACTAACCGGCACATTGACCTTAATGCAATTGACTAATTTGAACTAAGCAAATGCCATACATGGCACTTGCTTAGTTCGAACTAAAATTTGCTAGTTCGAATTAAGTTAATTCGAACTAACTAAAATTAGTTCGAATTAGTTAGTTCGAATTAACTAAATCAAACTAACTTTGGTAAGTGTAGACATAGCCAACCAGATCAAGAAAAAATGTAACAGAATCAATATTTGCATCAAAAGTTATATGCAAGTAAATTACAAGATAAGAAAGTTTACTTAAACTTGTACTCTCATCAATGAAAACAGAAATTTGATATTGCTAAGAAATGACACGAACACAAACTATGTTTCATCTCCACAGATATGTGGTCTATTATGTCAGCACAAACAATACTGGTATGCAAAACATGACCCATACCAACAGCATTTAACTGCTGTGAAGTAGTAAGGTCTGGATAGTGAGTGACCACCACCCAAATAAAAGATATAAAATGCATGCTAACCTAATAACACAATCTAAGACAGGGGTCTCAAACTCAAATCTCCATGAGAGCCACATGACATGAGGACTAAGGATATTGGCCTGAGGGCCATGTCACTGAAACCTTTTCATACAAGGAGTTGTTATTAGAACTAGAAACAGCACTGCTGGCTAGGCTTATGACATCTTTCTAGTGGCCTGAACAAAATACACATTTACTTTTAGAATTACTTCCATTCAAGATCCAAAGGGGAAGCCATGTTAGTCTATATCAGCCAAACAAACAAGGAATCCTGTGGCACTTAAAGACTAACAAATTTACAAATTAACAACTACATTTGTTAGTCTTTAGAAGTGCCACAGGACTCCTTGGTTTGGTTTTTTTCAAGATAGCAGTATCATTAGAAAGACAAAGAATAAGCAAAGGAACACACTTAAAATTTTGTATTATAAATCAGTAGTTCCCAACCTTTTTGGTTGAGGGACCAAAATACAGATTTTAAAACCTTGAAGGGTCACCAGTTTATTTAATTCAAATTAAATTAAAAATTAATTAATTGAATTAAAATGGATTGTAATTAAAGAGACCCCAACCTGAGTCTTGTCCAGCCCAGGTGCTTCCCGGGCCCCCTGTTCGCACTCCTCGACCCCCCCCCCTGTTCCTTGGCAACTCCCTGGACCCAGCTCCTTGACCCTCCCGGTCACCACCAGCTCCCCAGCCCCTGACCCTCCCGGTCCCTGTTTCCCAGCCCACCCGATCCCTGTTTCCTGACCCCCCCAGTTCCTCACCAGCTCCCTGGCTCACCTGGCCCCCACCGGCTCCCCAGCCCACCCAGCCTTCCTGGTCCCAGCTCCCCAGCACTCCTGGTCCCGGCTCCCTGGCCCACTCTCTCCCACCTGCCCTCCCCAACTTACCTGGCCAGAGAGCTGCCGGGGCGTCCGGAATTGCTTTGGCCAGGAGGCCGTTCCCGCCCTGAACATGCTCTGTCTGAGCGTGCTCAAGGCGGGAGATTTGAAAACTCACCAGCCCGGCCGGCGGCCGCTGCTGCTCCCAGCTGACCTGGGAGCAGCAGCCTGCATGCAGGGCAGGGCGGTACATGTGTTCCACTGGAGTTTTCTGGTTTTCTGTGCCCTGGAACACTGGCCCATCAAATTTGTGGGCCCCGGAATGGCATTCCGGTACATTCCGGCCTACTTTAACCCCCTGCAGATTTGGCTCCATTGTGATTCACAAAACTCCCATTAAACCCTATAGGGGTTCAGCCTGAACGCCTTCAGCTGAGCCTGAGGATTAGCCAGCCCATCCTCCAAGTGTATTAATGAGCTCAGGTAGGTCATAGTAGGACTGTTTGATTGCTCAGCCCACCTAATTGGCTGAGGGAAGCCAGCAGGCCTGCTTTTAAAGTCAGCAGAAGCAACTGAAGGTTGAAATGATTTAGTTTGTTGCTATGATTTCTTTTGGCGCCTCTCCTGAATCAGCTCTAGTCTTGTCTCCTGCTATTGGCTCTGGTTTCTTGCCCCCTTAGACTGGTTCTAACCATTGAGATGGATTGCCTCCTGATTGTACATGCCTAAATTCATTCCCACCTAAGTTCTTGCATCTGTGCTGCTGCCTCATGCCAGGTGTCCGAACAGCTGTCTCCTATGTAAGCCCCAGAGTGATTCACAAACTGGGGACAGATAGGCATTCAGCTACTTACGTTCCATGTGGGGTCTGATCTGGTAGGTGTGCTCAGAGGTTGGCTGCTACTAGCTCAGGTACTATTCAAAACCTGACCAGAGTAGGGATCAGAGTTTAACCCATAGGTTAGAGCAGTCACCAGGCATGTAGACTCAAGTTCAATTTCCTCTTCGGGGGGGGGGGGGAATGTCTCCCACAGGAGCCACACACACAGGTCAGGAGGGTGCTACAGCTACTGAACTTTGGAGATTCTGATGTGAGGCTCCGTCACTCCCTCCTTTTGAAGTTATTCCACTTATGTCATACTTAGTCATTGGGCCAGAGAGAGAGAAAATGACTCTCTAGTCCAGTGCTTAGGACATGCATGTGGGAAGATGAGGGTCCAATTACAGAATCATAGGGCTGGAAGGGACCTCATGAGGTCATCTAGTCCAACCCCTTGCTAAAAGCAGGTCCACTCCCACCAGTCTTACTGCTCCAATCATTCTTTCCTTATTTAGCTACAGTGGAATAGGCTCAACAAGAAAGACAGAAATCCCCCACCTCAGGCTGTCCCACAACTGTTGTTACAGTAGATGCCTCACTGCGGAAAGACCCTTATTCAAATCCTTCAGGTAGCAAGGGATTAATTGAACTTGGGTCTTCCATGTTGCAAGTGAGTGCCCTATTCACTGGGCTCAGAGTTACAAGGGGGGCAGCTCCTCCAGCTGTTTTGTGTGGTGCAAAGGAGACACCTAACTCACTGTCCCAAGAAATGCCTTAAGCCCTTAAGGGAGGAAGGGGGAATAATATTCACAGGTAGGCCAGCGCCTTGGTGGTGTGGCGTGGTGGTGGAGAGCCAGCAGGGGTGAGTGGTGTGTGGCCAGCAGAGAGTCAGCAGAGAGCCGGCCCCAGGGCTGGAAGAGAGCTGGTGGGTATGTGTGTGTGTGGAGAGCTGGCCCAGGGTGGGGGCAGGTGTGGAGAGCCAGCCAGGGGGTTGGTGAGCCAGACAGAGATATCCTGTGGGCCAGATGTGGCCCACAGGCCATATTTTGTCCACCCCTGCCTTAAAAGTACCATATGTCAATAAAAGACTTGCAGCTGGCCTGGGCTCATAGGGCAGTGGCTATAGGTCTAAAAATCACAGTGTAAACATTCAAATCTGGGCTTTAAGAATCCTCCCCCATGAGGCCTCTGAACTCAGGTTCCAGCCCAAGCCTGGATGTCTACACTGCAATATTTAGACCTGCAGCAAAAGCCCCATGAGCCTGAGTTAGTTGACCTGGATTTTAAAACTCACTGGAGTGTAGATGTACACTTAGCTGCCTGACTCCCAGGCAGGCCTGCTGACTGGGGTGGGGGGAATTTCCCAGGGGTCCAGCAATTCAAAAGGGCCTGGGGCTCTTCCTGTCCACGCTCCACACCTGCTCCATGCCAGGCCAGGTCCCGCCCAACTCCGCCACTTACCACATTGCTCCTTTTCCCTACACCCTGCTCTGCCTTCCCACTATTGCTTGCTGCTTGCTTTCCTCCTCTCCTCTTTTGCTAGACCCCCTGCCTCAGCCCCTCGTGTTCCTCCACGCCAACTCCTGTCATCCCCCCTGCTGTTGCTTGCTGCCTGGGGGAAGGAGGGGGGACGCAGTGATGAGTGGGTTGAGTGTGTGGCGGGGTGGCCTAGGGAGGAGTGGGGATGGTCCATGGGCAGGCTGTGGTGGGAGAAATGGGATAGGATGGAACGGGACTGTTCTGCCTTGGGGCCCAGAATTGCTCACAGTGCGGCTGCTCCAAGGCAAGGTTCGCTAAGCTGAGATAGACACATCCCTGCAGCGTGAACTGAGCTTCCTAGATCTGGGCGAGAGGTGGAACTTACCACATCATGCCCCTCTCACTGACATTTCCCATCGACTAGCGAGGCTGTTAGCTTTGCAAGCTGTTGTGGTCACATTTTAAGATGCCTCTCCCTATTCATTGTACGGGGAACCTAGGTGCCTAATCCAGAGTCTGCAGATCATGCTGTTGTTCCAGTGATTGTCTGTGTGCCTATGAGTTAGGCATTGCAACACTTAGTGGGTTCAGGCTTTAGTAGTTCCTAGAGCATTGCTACTCTAGTCTATACAGCACCAACCTTAAGATTCCTGATATTTTGACAATAAAATAGGGAAAGCAATTTGAAGCATATAACTACTGACTGGCTTCCTTGGTTACCTATAGAGTCTTGACAGAGTGGATGGAATAATATGTAAACAGTGCATCTGTAATACAAAAACACCAAAACAAAACAACCTCCTCCCCCAATCTATTACAAATATAACTGCTACCCAGCATATTAAACACATTTCATGTATAGTTCACCACAGCAGTTTCTTTCAGCAATGCTTCTTTCCAAATGAAGTGTTGTATTTTGTACAGAAAGAAAATAAATGTGTATTAATAAAGAAGCCATCCATTTTCATTTGATTACCATTCAGGGCCAATGACTAAAGAGAGATATAAAATTGTCCAAATTCTTTACTATTAAGAGATCAGCTGTAATCTTCCCCATGGAAGGGTCTGTTTCCCCACTCTGTCTGCTGAAGAATAGAGAGCTGACTTTACCGGTGAGTGCCCTAAATACCAGGCTTTAAGGGTGCGTCAACACCTGTAAATTAAGTTGACTTAAGCTTGCTTAAGTCGACTTAATTTACTCTGCATCTACACTACATTTTCCTTAAGTAGACTTAAGCAGCTTGCTTAAGTCGACTTATGGAAAATTAAGTCGACTTTATTAAACCTCCTTTAAAGTCGACTTTAGGCGTAAGTCGACTTTCTAAAGTCGACTTAAGCCATTGTAGACCTGGAGTAGCCCTAAGTCGACTTAAAGTCGACTTAGGGCTCTCCAGGACTCCACCACTGCCCTCCCTGCCAGGGGGAGCCTTAGCTAAAGTTGACCTAAATTACCAAGTGTAGACACAGCCTAAGATATTTTGGTGTAGCTGTTTCTCAATCTCTCCTATTGAAGCTGTTTCACTGCATATAAATAATTAAATAACAAATAAGCAGGGACATACATTTGGGTCTCTCACATCCCAAGTAACTACCCTAATCACCAGTCTTTATGTGACCGCAAGCTTCCTGAGGACACTACACATCAGGGGGAGGTGGAAGCAGGAGAGGCAGGCTAGTCCCTGCCACGTCAAGGCTGCAGCAAGTGCCAGGGGCCAGAGCTGCGAGGCAGTGTGAGTGAAGAGCAGCTGACCCTCGCCCATTTGCCTGCAGTGCTACCACTCATAGTCGCAACCACCTGCTGCTGGCTGGTCCGCGGTTGTGGCGGCGAAGCTGCGGCGGGAGAGGATGGGCAGACCTGTTGGCTGGGCAGGCCAGCTGGCCAAGCAGGTGGGCCTTGGTCCATCCGGGCCCACCTGTTGCCTCACCCCTTGTTCTGCCAATTCCCTGTTTCACAGCTGACAGAGGGAAGAATTTAACCTGCATCTTCTACATGTGCTCTAACTAGTGGGCTAAAGATTGTAAGGAGGGTTCTCCTTTCCCCTTTCACCCTCAGTTTTGTGAATCTAGATCTTTATTTCTTTTGCCTTTGTGTTAAAAAGTGCTATGCCTGGAAATTAAACCAGAATTTGGGTTGAATAAAACATTTTGTTTGACCTGAAACAAAAATTTTGTTGACTTTTTTGATTCATCAAAACCTTTTGGAATTTTCTGGTTTAGTTCAACTTGAACCCAATCTTTTTCCCAATAATTTTGGAATGCCAGTGAACCAAAAAAAAAAAAAAAATCAGATCTTTTCCCCTGCTCTGGTATAAAAGTGAATTTGAGGAGAAGGTCAGTTCTAATGCAGAGCTTTACTGTTTGCCCAAGTGTTTTTTATAGCCAGAATTATCTCAACTGAATTATCTTCTCCTGAAATGCTCTTATTGGGCCCACTTCACTGTTGCACTGCACTTGTGTAGTCATTTACAAGCAAAGTGGGTGTAGCAGTGTGATCTGCATTTACTTTTCACAGGCATTAATGATCCCGTAAGATAAAAGGTTGTGGGGAATCAAGCTTCAGAACATTATTTAAACTACTTACTAAAAGAGATGGCTAGTCATGTTGAGCCTTTCCTTAATTATCTTACAGTTAGGATTTAAAGTATTCAGCCTCCTTCTCATGATGAATCCACCAGGGTAAAGCTGAGTGAGTCAAGATTTACCTTATCAGTAGCATAATCAGATAACAAACTGAACCAACTGTTTCATCAGTCATTCCAGAAACTTAATAGATTCCATTCTGGAATAGGTTTTATGCACAGCATGTGTGAGTAATACATATGCAATGGCCCTGGGGAGAAGAATCCCTCTAGATATCTGTCAGAAGCTGTGCCAGCTCAGAGATAAATCTATTCATAGCTTCAGATGACCAGCAGTGTGTAATAAAAAAAAGAATAATCTTCTCCATAGAGAAGGTTTAAATTACAACAGAAATCAATTTTTATAATAAAAGTCAGTAGGAATTTTTAAGGTTCATAATCTTAGGAAAAAAACAAAGGAAATTCCTATAAATAAATACTTTAAGAAGTCTAATGACATGTTAGAAAAGGTGTCACATAGTCAGAAAGAATTAATGAGTTGTCAAAGTATTAACTATCGATCTTTGTTTTTTCCATTCATATTTTGGAGGGGGACCAGAGGGCTCAGAGCATTGATATTGATTGGATTATGGAGACTTTTAACGGTCACTTTAACTCTATCATGTGTTACTAGTGACATCTTTGAGCTGTTCAGATACCCGTGTGAAATGAGCTTGGTGGCCTTTGTGTGCAACATCCATAAGAAAGCTCCTGTCACCACATTTGATACTAAGGCTTGGTCTGTGCTACCAATTTAAATAGATATACCTACATCACTCAAAGGTGTGGTTAATTCTGATGTAGACTATGCTTTATTGATGGAAGGGCCTCTCCCATTGATATAGCTACTGCCTCTCATGGAGGTGGAGTACCTACACTGATGGGAGAAGATCTCCCATCAGCGTAAGTAGGGTCTTCAGCATGACAGTGGTGCAGCTACACTGGAGCAGCTGCCACACTGTAAGTGTAGATAAGCCCTAAGTGCTAGTCTTGTTGACAGTCTTGGCAGTGAAGTGAAGGATTCAGTGAGTTACACTCTCACCCTTCCAGATCAGTCTTGAGGCACGTTGGAACACAGCATACGGAAGCTCACACTGTTACTGCCTGTTCTGTGGATAAACAGACGCTTTTAGTCACCAGGGATGCCAATGCAGCATCTTCCTTCAGCACTAAAATTCACACACTGTCATTTCACCAAATGTGTACCATGTCTTTTTCCAACCTCATGACCTGAACGATCTGACTTTTACGTGAACAGAGGATAGTCTCCATTTTAATTCAAGGAGTGTGTATGTGTCTCTTTTTAGAACAAGCATTTAAAATGTCATGACTGTCTTTAATATGAAGTGTCTTTAAAATGCACTCTTTGATGCATGACCTAATAGATCTCCAATCAGACACTATGGTTAAAGTTCCAAAGGGGTGGCCATGTTAGTCTAGGTCAGCAAAACAAACAAGGAGTCCTGTGGCACTTTTAAAGACTAACACATTTATTTAG
>ML685797.1:19694306-19713398 GCA_007922175.1 Pelusios castaneus
ATATGCTGGAATCAGAGCCTGGCATGGCCTTTGGGTGGCACATGGCAGCCCTCTCCACCTTGCCTTCATCTGGTGGAGAAGCTGGAGGGGGCAGCCTTGGGCTTCCATGAAAGCCGGCGGAGGGGGGAGTTCTGAAGCTAGGCAAGGTGAAGGAAATAGCAGCGGGAGTTCTGAAGCTGGGCAAGGCTTGGGATGCAGGGGGGGGAAGTTTGAGGCCTGTGCCCCAGATCTTTTTCCTATGCCCCAGACCTTTTTCCTATCCAGCAATGCTCCTGCTAACTGGTTAAAAGACAGGAAACAAAGGGTAGGAATAAATGGTCAGTTTTCATAGTGTAAAGAACTAAAGAGTGGTGTCCCCCTGGGGTCAGTACTGGGACAATTACTGTTCAACATATGCATAAATGATCTGGAAAAGGAGTAAAGAGTCAGGTGGCAAAATCTTCAGATGATACAAGACTATTTAAGATGGTTAAGTCCAAAGCAGACTGTGAAGAGTTAGAAAGGGATCTGAAAAAAACTGGATGACTGGGCAACAAAATGGCAGATGAAATTTAATGTTGATAAATGCAAAGTAATACACTTTGGAAAACATAATTCCAACTATACATATAAAATGATGGGATCTAACTTAGCTGTTACCACTTATTCACTGTGGATAGTTGTATGAAAACATCCACAGATCCACTCAATGTGCAGCAGCCGTCAAAAAATCTAACAGAAAGTTGAGAATAATTAGGAAAGGGATAGATAATAAAGCAGAAAATACCATATTTCCTCTTTGTAAATCCATAATATGATTACATCTTGACTACTGCATGCAGATTGGTCTCTCCATCTCCAAAAAGATATATTGGTATTGGAAAAGATCCAGAAAAGGGCAACAAAAATTATTAGGGGTGTGGAGCAGCTTCCAGATGAAGAGAGATTGATAAGATTGGGATTTTTTTAGGTTGGAAAAGAGGCAAATAAGGAGGGATATGATAAAGGTCTATAAAATCATGACTGGTGTGGAAAAATAAATAAGGATGTGTTATTTACTCCTCATATCAGAAGACCTAGAGGGATCATCAAATAAAATTAATAGGTAGCATGTTTAAATGAACAAAAAGAAGTATTTGTTCATATGACACATAGTCAGCCTGTGGAACCCTTTGCCAGCAGTTGTTGTGAAAGCTAAGACTAAAACAGGGTTAACAAAGAGAATTAGATAATTTCATGGAGCATAGGTCCCATCAATGGTTATTACCCAGGATGGAGAGGGATGCAAAATCATATTCTGAAGTGTCCTTAGCTTGTGTTGCCAGAAGCTGGGAATGGGTAACAGGCAACAGTTGTTGGATCACTTGCTGATTACCTGTTCTGTTCATTCCCTCTGAGGTGGCTGGTATTGGCCACTGTCGGAAGACAGGATATTGGGCTAGATGAACCATTGGTTTGACCCAGTGTGGTTATTCTTATGTTCTTATGATAGATGAAAGCAAAAACAAATATTCCCCATCCCCATCCTCTGCAACTCTGTAATTAAGGTCTGATTTTAGAAAGTGCTATGCACTAAATGGTCAAAAATTGTATGAGATTATGAAGGACCAAACTAGACTAATTTATGGAGAAATGTTTCATGTATATTTATGCCTGTATTTCCTGGAAGTGGATAGTTGGTACACATGGTTAAGTTGTTCTGTATGTCAGAAAGTATGTGACTGTATAAAGGCAAACAATACAGTGACTTCATTCACTTTGTTTAAACCTGGGTGGCGGGGAGGGAATGGAAAGGATCAAGTGACGGGGAAGCAGTAGGAGGGAGAGCAGAGAATGGAGGAGGGTGTCGAGGGGAAGAGGTAGGGCAGGGGCAGGGACTTTGGGGGAAGAGGTGAGGCGGGGGGATTTCCGGTGGGCTGGCTGTAGCATCCCATGGGGGCCCACAAATATATTTGACATTGAGCCCACAAAAGCTTAATCCAGCCTTGCAGACAGGGACCAGTGGAGCCAGAAGATGTCTGTACTACTTCAAGAGACAAGATCTTTTACTGGACCAAATTCTCTTGGTGGCATGTACAAGCTTTTGAGCTACATCGAGCTCTTCTTCAATTGTGGGGAAGGAACAGTTGCAATATGCTCTCTCTCTCTCTCTCTCTCTGCAGCACTGCATTAAAGCTGGCCTGGTGCCTTGCCTTGAAAGTTGTTTCCAGTGCCATCCCCTGGGAATATGGTGCAGCAGCCTCTTTGCTGCGGTGATCAATGTCTTGTAGTTCACGTGAAAATGGAGCTTCATTCCAGTTCTATTTCTAATCTTTCAAACGAGCATATTAGTTATGAATTATTTATCTAGATGATCCAAATGGGTACTAACAAAGGAGAATCAAATATGCTTTGTACTGCCTTCCATTAAACTTTGGAGCGTCGGAAATTTATCCGCATCTCCTCCAATCATGGTTTCATTTTGTTCTGAGACTTGTCAAGTAGTATTCAACCCTGCAAGGTTCTGAGGACATCATCACCTCCCCATTGACTCAGCACGATGCAGAACTGGGTCCTTAATAAGGGAATTAGAAGGTCGTGATTTCTTTTTTCCTCTGAACTGATGATTCAAACCACTAAGCGAAGCAAATATGTTCATTAAATAAAGTCAAACCTCTGAGGCTCAAATATAATATGTTGAACAAGAGCCGATAGACTTTTTCTCTCTACTTCATGCACCTGCAGTATGTCCCAATCAGCAAAGCACTTAAGCATATGAGTAACTTTAAGCACATGAATAGTCCTATTCGCTTCAAGATATGCACTTGCTTGAGTGCTTTGCTGTATTCAAGCCAGTGGGTTTCAGTATGATGAATCAACTGAATTGGATGACACATTCTGACCCAGTTATTCAATTCATCTTATTCACAGCAGTATAAAATGCCATGGGTCACTGCCAATCTACTCTGACCACCTTCCAGGTATTACAATATTAAATGATTCAATGCGTAGTAATGTATGTTGGGAGCTAACTTCCTGACGCAAACGTTCTCTTTTTTGTGTGTGCAAATGTCTTTCAATTGTTCTAAAAGGAAAACTGACTCCCACAAATAAGTCCTGGCCTTTATAAATCTTCTGGCTGGTGCAGAATTGCAAAATTCTGACTTTTTGTTGTAAACTAGGAGCAAGTCTACACTGACAGTGGCAAATTCATCACCATCTATTCGATTTTTCCAGATCAATTGAGCAGTCAGTGAAGACATGTTCAATCAATTGGGAAGTCAATTCAGTAAGTCCACCCCTTGCAAAAGAGTAGCTCTGAGTCAACAGAAGGCCATTTCCCATTGACTCAGCACAATGGAGATGCCACAGTAAATAGGTGTTAGAAAGTTGAATGGAGATACACAGGTTATTTTATTTGGCTTGAATATCTTCCTTCAACTGCCACTGAAAACTGTGGTACATGTGGACCAGGGCTAGCTTGAACTTTATGTGTGTACAAAATCTTTCTGTTAGAAGGAATCAGCCCCACTCACCTGTATGCCCTGTTCTTATGCTGGTAATGCTAGTGTAAGTTTTTCTTTAGTCCAAAAGGGACTTCTACTTCTGAAGAAAGAGAATGTGTATGTATTTCTAGACCTCTGCTAAAGTCAAGCATTGTTATTACCACTTGGAGAAACAGATGGAAAAACATATCAGGATTATAAGGAACTTCAGAAGCCAGACTGAGAGCAATGAGAATATTTCAGTGCAGAGTTTTTGAAAGATTTTTTGCTTGCATTTTTGTGCCCTACACTGTAACATCAGATGTGAATTTGTGCTGGAAATGATTAATAAATGTCAGCTCTCAGTGAGAACTAACAACATCCTTAGCACTTATGGAACTATTGAAACAGCAACAGTTGTTTTTAAATATTGTTTTGAAATTTAAGTATGTGTTTTCAATACACATTTATTCTTATTTAATACATAATCATTTACTATTGAAGACAGTATGGCTAATTACAGCAACGTTTCTTTAAGAGGCTTTTCCCACATGAGTAATAAATAAGAAATAGGAGAGATTCTTGGTTTCATGGTTTTGCATTTTTTATACTGTGTTTTGTATTTGTCATTCGTAAACATAACTTCACAAATGAGCCACCAGTTTTATAAAAATGCATTATGGATGGACCAGGTTTAACACATACCCGCAGGGCTGACAAATTCTCATAGTGGTCCTGTCAGCTTCAAATACTTACACTCTAATATTATCCTAAAAGGATTGGGGAAGTGGATTTTTAAATCAATTTTATACTTTGTCTCTATTGCTCTATTACAAGATATTAGTGCTAATGCCAAAGCCATAGGAGAATCGTCATCAAATTGATTTTAAAAACTGTTTATGTCCAAGTATCCATTAACACCTTAATGTGTGAAGATGGAATCAGAGGGCTGTATCCGAGAGGAAAATTAATTTTGAAAGAAATGATGACACCAAGGTGTGCTATTAGGAATTTGTTGTGAAGTCACAGCCAAGATTTTCCCACTTAAAATTAACCCAGTTTAGTACCTGGATGGGTGCAAGGATCCTTTGGAACCCAGAGTGAAACACTAATGAAATTTCTCCATTGTCCTCCTACTGGTGCAGCTGTCCCTTTCCAGGATAACCAAAGAAAATTTAGCCTGCTGGCAGGCATTACATGCAAAGACTTTTGTGGAGGCAAACAAAGATTTAAAATGCAGCTGTCTCACTATTCCCTATCATGTCGCTGGCTGCTGACCAAGAAACAAACGCACATACACACAGATCTCTGGCTGTGTCTTCACTAGAAAAAAGGTGTGCTTCACTTCTATTAGCTAAATCAAGGTAAAATCATAGTGAAGACAAGGCAGTTTGTAGTATTTATATGCAGGGCCATCCTTGGGTGGGGTGAACGGGGCGATTGCTCCAGGCCCCGCGGTTATGTGGGTCCCTGCGCTGTCCCGCTCCCAGCTGGGGGCAGTGCGCGGCCCATGCCGTGGGCCCCCCGCATGGCTGCACTTCGCCCTGCCCCCACTGCCTGGGGGCAGTTCACAGGGCCCGGTCTCTCTGGGCTGGGCCGGCCTGGCCTGCACCACATGGGCGGCCCCAGTTGGGCCCAGGGCCAGCCTCAGCCAGCGGTGGGGCCTCAGGACCCATTCCCCGGCCGGGGCGCTGCTGGCAGCAGCCTGGGGTCCCAGCCGGGGCCGGCTCGTGGCCGCAGCTTCAGGGACGGCCCTGTTTATTGTTAGTGCCCGATGGGACAATGGGTGGCCGCTTGCTCGGGCAGGCCTATGTCTATGCCACCTTTCCCTAGGCACACATTAAGGAGACCCCATTTTGGACAGTGTAAGAGGCTCTAGCCTGAAATCTGGGAGACTTGCAGCAAAGAATACTGACCCAACCCAAGAATTTACAACCCACCTGGGGATGTGAAACTGGCCTACCCAGAAACTTGGGACCCACCTAAGAATTTATGACCCTCCTGGAAAACATGGAAATCACCTAAGGGTTTGGGCCCATCTGCAATTTATGACACCCAGAATTTTACAACACCCTGAGAACTTGGGACCCACCTGCGCACCTAAAGAATTTATGACCCATTGGAAAATTTGGAAAACATAACTAAATTCAATCATGGGAACCAAGACCCTCCCCTGGTGTGAGGAGACACTAGAAAGTCCTATAAAAAAGGGGTATTCAGCAACATGGAGTTAAGAGGTTCACGTGTTAACCATTGGAGCTGATCACCCCAACGGTCGAATCTCCCGAAGAAAGCTAGCTCGTGTCGTGTCTCATATCATGTTCCTGGTGTCCATGCTGCTGGTCAGTGGTGCTTGGATTATGGTATGTATGTAAACCACCCTCTGCAATACCTTGCAGTGTTTTTCAGTCAGGTACCTAAATTTTCTGCCTCCGTTAGATGTTTTAAAATTGCTGTTAAAGTTAACTGTTAAGTGTTTTAATATCGTATTGTTCTTAAGTAATATCTCAGTTAAGGATTTTAAGATCACTGTTCTGTCTTTTCAACTGCCACCCCTAAGTGACTGTTTTTCTAAGTACAAATTGCTGTTTTGTGTTTTACTGCTGAAAATAACTTAGAATAGCCATTTCTTGTCAAGCAATTACTGGGTTCACCCACTGGGCACCCCAAATAAAAGAAAATTGTTCTTGTGATTAAACCAAGCGTGTGGCATCTCCTTCTCCCATCACAGTCGGGGAACCCACATTTATATGCAGGTCAAATTAATAACTATAAGTCAACCTGCTAACTCATAAGAACACTACAAACTGCCTTGTCTTTACTAAGATTTTACCTTGAGTTAGCTAATAAGAACACACCTTTTTTCCTAGCAAAGACAAGGCCTCTGGGGTACATTGCTTTGTAAAGCATCAAGTATACATAGTACTGGTTTGGACTTTATTCTGCTTGCATATTATAAATATAATCAACTCCTGATCATTGTACCTAAACTCCCATTAATTTTAATTCTGTTCTCAGTTCTTCGTTATCTGTTTGGAAAAGGTCTAATAAAGAATTCCCCTGTGTTGACTGCAACACTAATTTTTGAGTTAGGAAATTGTCATCTGTAATGGTAAGATAGTCCAAGGATGTTTTAGTAGTGGCATGAGTACCTGCAGCATAAGTCAGTCAAATTGAAGTTCCACATGTTCACACAGTTTTTTTTCCTACACACTGCAGATAAGTAAGTGTTCATCCTGTTCCCTAGTGTGACTTGGTGGTCTGTAGCGGAAACCAACGAATACCTCATCTTGTGCTTTTGTTATGGACATTGATCCATAAGTGTTCAAGATTATTATCTTCTGAGTTATCAGTGAGTCAAAACAAATAAAGCCAACATTATGTGAATCATCCCACACATTTTCAGTATTAGCAACTAGATTGAATGTACGCTCTTAAATGAGCAATTCCGGTTTCTCTTGTTTGTTACCCAGGCTCCTAGCATTTGAGTATAGGCAATTAAAATGTCTTCTCTTCATGTTCTTTACTTCCTTGATAAATTTTAATTAATCAGAGTGGAAAGAACCTGAGGAGGGCAGAAGATGTTTAAGCTTGTATTATATACTGGGACTGTTTGGGAGATTCCAGGGGACAGCCCTGCAGTCCTAACCTTGCATGAAAGATAAGCTTGAAGAGTCCTAACAAAGGCCGAGTAACAGGAAGCACAAGGAAGCAGCATCAAGGAGGACTGAGCAGATCCTGGTTATGGGGTTGCTGGACTGGTACCCATTGTAGTCAGAGGGCCTGGGTCCCCCTACCAGCCACTGGGAGGGTGGCCTGAGTCTAGAGAAGGGGACAGGGATGACAGAAAGCCTTAAGAGAAGGGTGGTAGGAAAATGGGGCTAGAGTTGGGGCTGAAGACCTTGTTATAAGGCCACTGACTTGTTTATTTATGGGACTTTGATACCTTGGAAGGGGAGAGACTTTCAAGTGACCTGGCTGGTGGGTCAAGTCACAGGAATTAAGACCACTGTAGGGCCACAGCAGGTGTTGGCAAGGGGGAAGTAGACAATGAATGAGCTGCTATGCAAAGTCTTGGCACAAAGGGCAAACCTGAGGTTAGCGCTGTCTTTTTCGGGGATATTACCCAGCTCCTATTCATTACATGTACCTTTTCCATTAGTTCAGAAATGCAAGAAAATCTTGATTAGGTTAGAAGTACAATGAATTTTATAATCTTATTCTTGTCCCCAATGAAGATTAAGTGTGGAATTTAATTTACATAATTTAGTTGCCAATATAATATGATTGGCAGCTCTGGATCGCTGCTCACAAGGACTAGAATAGTACAGGTGTTAGATATCAGTATTAAGTCTCCCTGGGAAAAGTGTGTAGAGATGCATGAAGTGATTTTATACACAGGTGGAACTCCATTGAAGTTAGTGGAGATTCTTACATTTACATTGATGTAACTTAGGTCTGTATTTCGCTTACAGTGCCTAATCAGTTAATACTGCTTGTCTGAGTTTATGTTTAAAACAACATTTTTAAAAGGAAAAATCTTGACCGTAGCTTTATTAAGAGAGAGATTCTTCCCCTCTGTGCGATAGATGAGCTACTACATTCCTTTTGTGAAACATCTACAGGGAATGGAAAAAACCCACAAACCGTTTGTGACAGTGAACAGAGATACATCTTGACAAGCAGTGGACTACCTTTATTATTCAAGTGATGTATGCTGGCAACTAGCATCATTTGCTCTTGAAGGAGCATGGCACTGAGTCACTTTACCGTACGTTATCCTGTTGATGTGTCAATTTTGCTCCCAGAAGCCACTCTCCAGATGCTGTCTAGTTTTATATGACTTATATATTCCAATTTATTTTTAGCCATCTGCTAGGCTCATGAAAGTGTACTTATGGTGTATTTTATCATCTTTACAGGCTATCATTTGTATCCCCACAAAAGAGGTCGAAAGCATACCCCCTCATACGGAGCATCCTTAGTTAAGAACCAAAATGGATAATGCCTTAAAAATGCTAGCAAATAAAGTCCTGAGCCCAGCTTTGATTTACTCACTGGCTGTTCACATAGGATTTTCTAGGGTACAGGTTTGGCCAAACCTTCTTGACATGTTGTAGTGGGCTAGTTGCCCTACTCTGCTATTGAAAGGCTTAAAATCTCTTCAAAAAAGGGAGAGCCAATGAAAGCAAGTGGCTGCAGAGCTAATCAGAGCCTAGGAGCTGCTATAAGGGCAAGGCTGCAGCCCCTGTTCTGGGCAGTTTGCCTCTGATTGTAGAGGAGAGAGGGTGAGTTCTCAGCTGGGGTTGGAGACAGGAGCTGGGACAGCTCACTGCACTGACAGAGTTTGACGGGAGCAAACCTGGAATTAGCCTGGAATTAGAGGCAACAGTTACCTGGGTAGGTGGATATGGACTGGGGACCTGCTAAGGTGCACACTGAATAGGGACCAAGGGGTTGAGGAGGCACTTAACAGAGCACGTAGGGTCCCTGGGTCAGGGCCTGGAGAAATGGGTGGGCCTGGCTACCATCTGCCTCCACCAGGGCGCTAGTAGGAGGAGAGGCGGTGGCTGACAGCAAATGGTCAGTGGCTGCCGCAGTTACAAGCAAGTGGGCCAGGACTGGACTGTACTCCAGAAGTGGGGGGAACTGAATGGACTCAGTCAGAGGGCTGATATCCTGCTTTGGACTATAAAGAGAGAACTCTGGGAGCGATGAAGCACTGACCACTGGACAGGATTGCCACTTGAGCAATTCCCCTGTACCATCGCCCGGAGGTGCCTGTCAGATAGGTCATGTGCTGCCAACCCATCTACACATATGGACTCTAGAATAACTAAAGAGTGAGTCTTGAAGCTGCAGGTATTTCTCAGGGCTGCTGAATTCTCACCAACATAGCAAGCTTCCTTGGACAGAGATTATCATATGTCTGAGCTCATTAATGGTTATGTAGGGTAGAGTGAGAAATGTGCTGCTTTTTTGTTTACTTTTGTAATGGTTCTAGACTATATTTTTTATTAAAATGATAAGGTCACTTACCACCCAGCAAAAACATTATTTTATGATGTTGCATTTAAATCCAAACAAATAAATACAATTTTGGGGCAAAATATTCTATTATTATGGCACTGAGACAGTTGTCTCTCATGTTTGTAACTTATAGCAACAACAGGAATAACTGGAAGAGTGGCATAGCCAGAAGTGATTTTCTGGCAGGGCCTAAGAATAACTTGGGTGGACCTGGGCCACTTCCTGCTTCTGATCATGTGATTGGAAGCAGGCCATTCAGGCAAGCAATGTGATAGGCTGAAAGTTAAGCATAACTTTTTCTACCTGGCAACTGGAGTGTCATCAACGTTTGGTCTTTTGCATTGCTTTCCTGAATGTCCTGCTTTACGCAAGCGATGTGATAGGCCAAATGCTGCCTGCTGAGACTCCAAATGCCAGGTAAAAAGTTAAGTGAAGTGTGGGCATTACAGCTGTTCCACTTTACTTGATAGGCAGAAGCAAACAGCCAATTGGGTGGCCTGCTTTCAAAGTGGGCGGACCCAAGTCCACCCAGGCCCACCAATAGCTACGCCTCTGATTATTGGCCTAGCTGCAGTGGATAGGACAAGACACGATGGGCTGCATTTTAGCTAACCTTGTTATAAAAACCTTAGCAGTCAAAACAGCTAAAAAAGTGATTTGTTTTCAGTCGTCATGTGAATCATAATCAGAGTTGACAAGTTCCAGAGAGGTAGCTGTGTTAGTCTAGTTCAGCAAAACAAACAAGGAGTCCTGTGGTGCTTTTAAAGACTAACAATTGTATTTATTGCATGAGCTTTCATGGTGAATCCCATCTCATCAGACGTTAGAATTGGAAGTCGTACAGTATGGAAGGGAAAAATAAATGTAGTGAAAGGTTAGTCATAAGATCACTTTACTGCAATAACTTTTCCTATCAGTTATATGTCTGCAAGTTCACTGAAGGCCATAGAACAACACAGAGGTCTGAGGAAATAATGACAATATGTAGTGTTATTGTAGCCATGCTGGTCCCAAGATGTGAGTGAGATAAGGTAGGAGAAGTAATATCTTTTTTCTATTGGTGAGAGTAACAAGCAGCAGTTGGTCCAATAAGAGATATTGCCTCAACCCCTTTATTTCTCTGATATAATGAGAAATCAGTTGAGTTGCATAGATATAAATGGGAGTGTAAAAATTTCAGGTTCAGAGGTCTTACGAAGACTGCAAGTGGTTTGTGTTCAGCTGATTTTGTGTGTGAAGAAAAGAATCTGGCTTGACTTTCAGAACCCAGGCTAAGTTTGCAGGGTTGGCAGTAAGAAAAACAAAATCTTTTGAACTGTAAACTGAGCACATATGGTACAGAAATGATTAAGTGATGTCAACCATGGAACCATATACCTTATTTTATGACTCCTATTTTAGAGTAGAGTTGCGTTTGAAAAGTTCCAAATTTTATTCTGAGGATGATGCATATTTGAAAAGTTTTGGACTGCGAGGCCTGCCCATATACTTATTTTTTTTGACTCGCCAGAAGGTGAAAGCACATTCAGACCTCATGTCTAGAGCCTTTTAAATTCTCTCTTTAAGGCATTTTGCTTGTTGAAACTTACTTTTATGGTGAGAATTATAGTGTAGCTGGGTTCATTTGCAGGGCTGGATTAAGGCGCCTCAGAGCCCTGGGCTGCCACCATTGGAGCTCCCCCAGCCTGGGACCCCAGCCCCTCCCACCATTGGCCCCCCCACCTGGGGTCCCTGTTCCCCACCATGGTGGCCTGCAGGTGGGCTGACACTGGGGCCAGAGGCCGCTCTCCACAGCACTTTTGCTCCGACCCTGGTCCGGCTGATCTGCCTCCGGGGGTGGGGCCAGCTGGTGCGTGGTGTGGCCCCTGAGCGGAGCTAACACATGCCAACCCGCGCCAACTCATGCTAGCCCGCCCTGACCCCCCCCTCCACCCCTTGGGGCAGACCAGCCGGCCCAGCAGTGGCGTAGGAGTGCCATGGAGCCCAGCCTCTGGCCCCAGGGCCCTGCCCTCCACCAGCGCCAGCAGAGGGGCTTCCCAGTGCCCCTCCAAGCCCCACTGGTGCTGTGCCAGGCTGAGCGGGGCAGTGGGGGTTGGAACATACAGAGGCTGGAGCCCACAGCTCTCCTTCAAGCTAGGGCCTGGGGCTTCAGCCCCTATAGCCCTTGCATTGAGCTGGGCCTGTTCATTTGCAAAGACAATTTCAGAAACTTTAACAGCCCCTTTCAGTCATTTATTTTTGCTATTTTCAGCACTTTTCCTGATCTTGCTTCTTTTTAAGTCCATGGAATCATCAGGTTCCTCAAACATAGGAACTTAAGAACGGAGATACTGGGTTAGACCAATGGTCCATCTTGCCCAGTATTCTGTCTTCCAACAGCAGACAATGCCAGGTGCTTCAGAGGGAATTAACAGAACAGATATTCATCAAGTGATCCATCCCCTGTTGCCTGATGCCCATTCCCAGCTTCTAGCAGACAGAGGCTAGGGACACCTGAGAACACTGTTTTGAATCCCTGCCTATCATGGCTAACAGCCATTGATGGAACAATCATCCATGAATTTATCTAGTTCTTTTTTTAACTCTGCTATAGCATTGGCTTTCACAACATCCTCTGTCAAGGAGTTCCACAGGTTGACTGCGTTGTCTTAAGAAATACTTTCTTTGGTTTGTTTTAAAACTGCTGCCTAATAATTTCATTTGGTGACCCCTAGTTCCTGTGTTATGACAAGGAGTAAAAAACACTTCCTTTTTTATTTTCTCCACACCAGTCATGATTTTATAGACTTCTGTGATATTCCTCCTTAGTCGTCTCTTTTTCAACCTTAAAAAAAAAAATCTGTTTTATTAATCTCTCCTCATCTGAAAGTTGCTCCATGCCCCTAATAATTTTTGTTGCTCTTTTCTGTATCTTTTCCAATTCTAACATATCTTTTTGGAGATGGGGAGACCAGATCTGCATGCAGTATTTAAGATGTGAACATATTAGGATTTAGAAAGAGACAACATGGTATTTTCTGTCTTATTTATCCCTTTCCTAATGATTCTCAACATTCTGTTAGCTTTTTTGACTGCTGCTGCATATTGAGAGGATGTTTTCAGAGAAGTGAACCAGAGTGACTCCAAGATCTTTCTTTCAGGTAATTTAGACCTCATTATTTTATATGTATAATTTGGATTATGTTTTCTAATGTGCTTAACTTTGCATTTATCAGCATTGAATTTCATCTGCCATTTTGTTGCCCAGTGACCTGGTTTTGTGAAATCCCTTCGTAACTCTTCAGCCTACTTTGGACTTAACTACCTAGCTTTATATCATCTGCAAATTTTGCCACCTGACTGTTCACTCCTTTTTCCAAATCATTTATGAATATGTTAAACACTATTGGTCCCCATCATAGACTTCTGGGGGAAACAACTATTAATCTCTCTCCATTCTGAAAATTGACCATTTAATCCCACCCTTTGTTTCCTATCTTTTAACCAGTTACTGATCCATGAGTGGACCTTCCCTCTTATTCCATGACAACTTACTTTGCTTAAAAGCTTTTGGTGATGGATCTTGTCAAAGGCTTTCTGCAAATCTAAGTACACTATGACCACTGGGTTTCCCTTCTCCACGTGCTTGGAAAGAGTTTCCTTTACTTTTTGAAAGGTGCTTATCTGAACTAGGTAGGTATGATATTTCATTTAAAGCTATGTGAACTGCTTGTTTCTTTCTCTACATTTCTAAAAATCTTATTGTAAAAACATTTTGAAATGGCTTTTGGAGACATACTTTGGGATTCTATCATCCTAGCTTTCAGATGAATAATTCATTATCTTGAGGTAGAGTCTGTGCATGAAAAAGGAAAATGTATAATGACTTTTCTTTGACAGGGCAAAGGAAGTTGTCAGATTGTTTAATCCTATAATATGACCTACTTCAAATTGTTGTGATTTGCTATGGTGGGTAACTTGAGAACAACTATAAGGAAAACTAAATTAAAAAACCAACCGCCCCCAAAATTTCACATGATTGTTGTTATATCTGCTTTAACTCTATATACTGACACATATGATACTAACCGTAATGTTCTAATGTATGGATCTGTTACTGGTGATTTTTGTTTTAGTTCACAGCTTATCATTTCTTTCTCTGTAGTCCATTTTTCTAAACTTTTTTTTCATATTGAAACCCAGATAATTCCTTAATTACAATACAACATTATTGTAATAATATAGGAACTTTGAAAGTCATGTTTCCCAGGATACTTACCAAGATTCAAAATTCACACATAGAAAGCAAAACACATATATAAATGACAACACCAGTCTGTGTAACATATTCTCTGCATGAAAATATCTGGTTGTAGCACCTAGCTGCATTTGACTAATATAAAAATATCATAATTTTATAAGAATGTAAGAATGCCCCCACTGGATCAGACTAATGGTCCAGCTAGCTCAGTATCCTGTCTTCTGACAGTGGCCAATGCCAAGTGCTTCAGAGGGAATTAACAGAACAGGTAATCATTGAGTGATCCAACCCATCTCCCATTCCCAGCTTCTGACAAACAGCAATCCCTGCCCACCTGCCTAATATCTCCATCTTATCCATCCAACTTATCTAGTTCTTTTTTGAACTTTTCTATAGTCATGGCTTTCACAACATCCTCTATCAAGGATTTCCACAGGTTGACTGCGTTGTCTCAAGAAATACTTCCTTTTGTTAATTTTAAATCTGCTGCCTATTAATTTCATTTGGTTTCCCCAAGTTCTTGTGTTATGCGAAGTAAATAACACGTCCTTATTTAATTTCTCCATACTAGTCATGATTTTATAGACTTTTATCATATCCCCCCGTAGGTGTCCCTTTTCCAACCTGAAAAGTCCCAGTCTTATTAAACTCTCTTCTTATGGAAGCTTTTCCATACACTAGTTCCAAAGGGGTAGCTGTGTTAATCTTGGTCAGCAAAACAAACAAGGAGTCCTGTGGCACTTTTAAAGGGGTCGGTCCTGGGGCCAGTTCTATTCAACATCTTCATTAATGATCTTGATGATGGAATAGACTGCGTGCTTAGTAAGTTTGCGGATGACACCAAGTTGGGGGGAATGGTAGATACTCTGGAGGGCAGGGACAGGATCCAGGGAGACTTGGACAAATTGGAACACTGGGCCGAAAGAAACCTCATGAGGTTCAACAAAGACAAGTGCAAAGTCCTGCACTTAGGACAGAAAAATCCCATGCACTGCTACAGGCTGGGGACCGATCAGCTAAGTAGCAGCGCTGTAGAAAAGGACCTGGGGGTTATGGTGGACGGGAAGATGAATATGAGCCAACAGTGTGCCCTTGTTGCCAAAAAGGCCAATGGCATATTAGGCTGCATCAGTAGGAGTATTGCCAGCAGATCGAGGGATGTGATAATTCCCCTCTATTCGACACTGGTGAGGCCACATCTGGAATACTGTGTCCAGTTTTGGGCTCCCCACTACAGAAAGGATGTGGACAAATTAGAAAGAGTCCAGAGGAGGGCAACAAAAATGATTAGGGGGCTGGGGCACATGACTTATGAGGAGAGACTGAAGGAACTAGGCTTATTTAGTCTACAGAAGAGAAGACTGAGGGGAGATTTGATAGCAACCTTCAACTACTTGAAGGGTTGCTCGAAAGAGGAGGGAGCTAGGCTGTTCTCGAGGGTAACAGAGGACAGAACAAGGAGCAATGGTTTCAAATTACAGCTGGGGAGGTCAAGGTTGGATATTAGGAAAAACTTTCTCACTAGGAGGGTGGTGAAGCATTGGAATGGGCTATCTAGGGAGGTGGTAGAATCTTCATCTTTGGAGATTTTTAAGGCTCGGTTAGACAAAACCCTGGCTGGGGTGATTTAGGGGGAGTGGTCCTGCTTTTTAGCAGGGGGTCGGATTAGATGACCTCGTGAGGTCCCTTCCAACCCTATGATTCTATGATTCTATGTATCCCTTTCTCAATGATTTTTTGATTGCTGCTGCACATTAAGTGGACATTTTCAGAGAACTATCCACAATTACTTGAACATCTTTCTTGAGTAGTAACAGCTAATTGAAACCCCATCATTTTGTATGTATAGTTGGGATTATGGCTTCCAGTGTGTGTTACTTTGCATTTATCAACACAGAATTTCATCTGCCATTTTGTTTCCCATTTATCTCTTTGTGGTCTACTTTGGCCTTAACTATCTTGAGTAGTTTCACAGTATCTGCAAATTTAGCCACCCGTTTACCTCTTTTTCCAGATCATGTATGTATATGTTGAACAGTACTGGTCCCAGTATGAACACACAGGGGACACCACTGTTTACATATCTTTATTCTGAAAATTGATAAATTATTCCTCTCCTTTGTTTCCTATCTTTTAACCAGTTACTGATCTAGGAGAGTCCTTCTCATCTCATGGTTACTTTGCTTAAGAGCCTTTGTTAAAGGATCTTTTCAAAGGTTTTCTGCTAATCTATGGACACTATAATCACTGGATCACCCATGTCCATGTACTTGTTCACCCCCCCAAAGAGTTCTAGTACAGCAGTTCTCAAACTGCGGGGCGGGCATGAGATGGATTGTGGAGAACACCATAGAGTTTCATGGGGGAGAGGGGAATGCCTTCCAAAATTTATGTTGATGGAGCTGTTTTCTTCTGGTGGGTGAGGGATACCATGCTGAGAGCGGGATTGGGTGGTGATGGGGACCCTGGTGCATCACAGGGGCAGCCCCCGGCAGGTGCTGGGCGTGGGGACTCTTAGGAGGGCAATGGAGATGCAGGGAGGCTGCTGCAGGTGGCAGGCTTGGCTCCTTCCATTTCCAGTTAGGGAGCCTCTCCCAGCAACCGCCACCGCTGCACACTTTCAACAGGAGCAGCAGTCCCCTCCCCTGCCCCACCAGGCATGCTCCCCATGCCACTGCCTCTCTGCTGGCTCCTGGATAATCCCAATGATGAGGTGTGATTCCCTGCTGCCACCACCATTTCTCTGGCAGGTCACATCCAGCTCTGGAGCTGCAGGGTAGTTGCTGTTACTCCTTGCCACCCCCTCCCAATTGAGCAGGTAGGCTCTGTTTTTTTCTGAAAGTGGGGAGGGTCTGGGGGAAGGGCAGTCACAATTGTTACACCAAAGTCCACAGGAAGGCTACATTTAAAAAGTTTGAGAACTGCTGTTCTAGTAGATTGATGAGGCATGATTTCCCTTTACACAAACCATGGTGATGCTTCCCCAACAAATTGTGTTTGTCTATGTGTATAACAATTCTTTTTTCACATAATTTCAACCGATTTGCCTGGTACTTAAGCTAATCTTACCAGCCTGTAAATGCCAAGATCCAAGGCCGGTCTGACCATATAGGCAACCTAGGTGGTCACCTAGGGCGCCAGGCTTTAAGGGGCAAAGATTTGTTTGTCGCTGCGGGACTGCCCCAAATCTTTTTTCCCCCTGGCACGCAGGCACAGAAGAGCCAGCCTGCCTGCTGAGCTCAGTTGCTGCCCCACCCTGGAGCATGCATCTGACGAAGTGGGTTATAGGCCATGAAAGCTTATGCCAAAGAAAATCTGTTAGTCTATAAGGTGCCACAGGACTCTCATTGTTTCAGCTGAGTCAATAGCTCAGGGTGGAGAGAGAAGGGGAAATTCAAATCCCTCTTCTCTGCGGCAACAACAGGCACCAGCTTCACCTCCGCAGCCCCAAAACACACAGTACAAGTAAGTACTGGGGTGGGGGGAGGGGTGTGAGTGGGGAATCCTGGGTGGGAGCTGGTTGGGGAATTGCACCTCTTCACATCAGTTCATGGAGAATCTGAGAGTGCAATGTTCTGAGGTGTTTTTGTCTATTCTGGCAACATGGCTAGAGAACATGCAGCATAAACTGAAAAGGAAAAAGTATTTGGGCTTCAATTCTTCTTTATTTCTTTTTATAGTATCAATAAAGCCTGAAAGGCATTTTTTTTCTTTTTCTTTTATAAATAGCTGGAAAAGGTGAAGACTAGTGGGCATTCTCATATTTTTACGTTAGAAGTACGGGTGTTATACACTGTGGAAGACTGGCTTAATATACATGAAATTAAGGAAGTCTTCATAACATTTCCCTCCGTTTCAGTATAAGAGCAGTAGTGACAACCCCAAACATTAAAAACACCATGGAAATTCACAAGAGTTACTTATGTAATCATGAGATTTAAAAAAAGTAATAAATGTTGTGTTCATTTTATTTAATTGGTCTTGAAACCTTTAAGATTCACATTTTCAAGCTTTTTTCCACAATCATGAGGATTAGAAACGTAACATTTCACAAGACTCACAATAAAATCATGGGGGTTGGCAATGTTGTGTGACAGCAGTGGTATTGTAGAGGTGTTCAAATATGCTTCTATGGGCATCCTGTGCCACTGTGCGTGCACAGACTTCATGTCCCCTGCAGATCTTTTTCCTTCGGCAGAAAACAGATTCTGCCAGCGAAGCATTGCAATTATTCCTTTCCCCCACCAGGGGCTGCTGTGGCACCAGAAGAGAGGGCAACTTGTTCCAAGCAAAGGCAATCAGCTGTGGAGAGGGAGTGGAAAGTGGTGGTGCTCCTCAAAATGCCTTGCCCTTGAGATCAGATAAGTGATATAAAGGGATGGACAGAGAAGGCACACGGGACTGCTGGGGGGTCACACAGACTGGGGTTCAGAAGGGCTAGCATGATGGGAAAGGGGGTACAGACTAGGCTGGAGCTCAAGAGCTAGAAGAACATTGAGCCGAGGGCTGAATGTGAGAGGGGAGTACAAGGACAGTTGGGGATGGAGGTGGTAGTGCAGGGTTACATGGGAACAGGGGGAAGGGGAGCCATGGAGGGATGTAGGGCCGTATGCGGATGGAGGAGTGGCTGAGTGGGGGTGCAAGGAAACATGGGAAAAGGGGGGCGGGGACACATGAGGACAGGAGGAGTGGCTGAGTGGGGGTGCAGGGAGATATGGGCACAAGGGGAGAGGAGATGCAGGATACACAGGGACAAGGACATATGTGCTTGACTGAATGGGAGAGGTTAGGGTCAGCCATGGTCTGCATGGGGGAGACTCCCCAACTCCCTAAAAAACCTTCTTCTCCCCTCCTCCCCACACATCCCCAGTTCCATATTTCTTTTACCACACCTTCTCTCTCAGCAACTCCATTACCTCTGGCTCCCCCATGCCTTTGCACTGTTTGAGTGGTTCGGGAAATACATTTTTGTATTGTAGTTCAAATGAATGATTACTTCAAGTTCTATATTAATATACCTAGTAAGAACCGATTTGTCAGAAACATATTCTGAATCTTTTTGGTGGTCTTTATTGTTACAGACATACTTGCCAATAGGTATTATGAAATAAATTACCCAAAATATTGAAACCAGTATGATTATATTATGTTATTATGACTAAATTGGCAGAATTTTAAAATACAGTGTGCTGAATTTTTTGGTGTAGAATTCCTCCAGGAGAATCAGATCTAATTTTTTTTATTAACACTAATGTTAAACTTATCAAAAACACAGGTTAAAGCTTTTCTATACATCTTGGTGTAATGCTTAAAATGATCCAAAAGTACAAAGTTTGGTTTAAAAAGTCATAAAATACATATAGACATAATCTGCAATAT
>ML685797.1:19713408-19742831 GCA_007922175.1 Pelusios castaneus
TTTGGTTTAAAAAGTCATAAAATACATATAGACATAATCTGCAATATTCCAAATTGCGGTAAATAAATTTAATGAATCATTATTAGCATCCCAATATTTTAATACATCTCTCATAGAAAAACAAACAAGGAGTCCTGTGACACTTTTAAAGACTAACAGTTTAGTTTTACGAATGAGCTTTCATGGGTGAAGTGCCACCTTGTCAGATGCCAGAAAGTTATTCTAAATATAGATTGTGGAAAGCAAATATAGCAGTCAGGGGTCCTGGGATTATTTTCATAGGCTATGTCTACACTAGAAAAGTTAAGTCGACTTTGTTAAGTCGACTTAATAAGATCGACTTTAAGTCGAGTCGACCTTATTAAGTTGACTTAACAAAGTCGACTTAACTTTTCTAGTGTAGACATAGCCCCCTGTCAACCTGATTAAGTCAACTTAACACTTTAAATTGACTTAATAAGGTCGATTTAGGTGCTAATCTCTGTCCACACTGGCTTTAAGTTGATTTAAGGAGTCGATTTAAGGCTTAAGTCAATCTAAAACCACGTGTTATTAGGTCGACTTCAGCTTTCCTTAAATCGATTTAAGGACATGCTTAAGTCGACTTAATAAAAGCCCAGTGTGGATGTGACTTTGTTTAGGTCGATTTAAGCCTCCTTAAGTCGACCTAACTTTCTAGTGTAGATGCACCCATAGTGTGGCTGCTGAGAGCCATCAAATCAAACTCTAAATCCTGTATGTGATGGAGACCACTTCAAACCAGCAAGTGTTGGAGACTCCCTCGCCCCTATCTCTCATTCCAGCACCTATAATAGCAATGGGTGCAGATTATCCCGGTGGGAGGGCTGTTGTTCAAGTCTGAACAAGGTGAGAATGCTTTAAACGCCACCCATTCCAAGGAGGTCTGTCTCTACTATTAAAGTACTCACCACCATTATTACCACCAGCAATGCTAAATCAGTGATAGTAAAGGTTAAGGAATTTTAGCAATGAAAATCCAGTGTAGACCCCAGTATTAATGACACAGACATTAAAAAATCATGAGTCAGCTGCCCCCCCCAAATAGAAAGATTATCTTTAAACCATTTGACTAAAATTTAGTAAACCATCTGGTTTCTGAGCCCTTAAATTGCACTTGGCTCACATTTTCAAGGTCCAGTCTCTGCAACCACTGGGGCAAGAAACTGACATTTGTTTTACAGTGAAAGCTGCAATCCTCACATGAGTACTTGTGTCCCAGAGCAGGGATTTTAAGGACAAAATAAACAATTGGCTATTGAACACACATTTTTACCAGAGCAGAGATCCTCAAAGGATACCTGGAGAGGAGTACCCCAATGGGTTAGCCATGTTAGTCTATTGCAGAGAAACAGAGTCCTGTGGCACTTTTAGGAGGTAGGGTTCTAATCGGGTGACCAGATGTCCCAGTTTTATTGAGAGCACTTTCTTACACAGGCGCCTATAATCCACCATGCTGTCCCAATTTTTCACACTTACTCTTTGGTAACCCTACTAACAGTCACAGGAAGGAATGAAACCTGAGGAGAGGGGAATTTTTTTTTCTAAAATCAGACTGTTGAAAATAACGAATTTGGATTAAAGTCCTACTGCTGAACCCAGGCGACAAGGCTGGTTTGGTTAATGTTGCCCCGTTTCCCCGCCCCCTCCCAGATTTCTTTTTTGTTGTCACAATAAATGGGCGCCCAATTCAAATCCACGGGCTACAATAGTAAAATCTGCCCAACTCCCACGGCAGTTGGACACTACTAGTCCCAGCATGCAATGCTCCGCCGTTTTACACTACAAGGGCTACACCCCAGCATGCAATGCACCGCGATGTTCTTCTAGAAAACTACAAGCCCCAAGGTGCATTGTCATTGACTGCTTCGAAAGTCTCAGCGCATTGCATGCCGGGACTCGTAGTCCTCGAAGCCCAAGCTTCTGTCTCCGCCTCTTTATCTTAATAACGGCTGCATCAACGTCGCCCGCGCACCTTCTGCGCCACGTACGCTGTGAGATTGCCCGAACAACAGCGCGAGCCTGCCTCAGCCAATCAGCGGCTACAAAATCGCGGCGCTGCCGCGGCTCGCGAGAGCCTCCTTGAACTTTGACCTCGCCCGAAGCGCGAGCTGCGGCCGTCGCGGGTTCTGCTCCTTTCCCTCCTCCTCCCGCCTAAGCGAGGCCGCTCCCTCCCCCGTGTCGCCAAGAGGCGATGAGCCTGCCCCCCCCGGGGCGCCCTCACTGATCCCCTCCCTCCCTGCTCCGCGGCGCCCGGGACACAGCTGCCGCCCCCAGCCAGCGCCGTTCCCAGCAGCGGGCGAGGTGGAGCCGGCGAGGCCCAGAAGTCGCCCTCCCCGGGGACCATCAACATGGCGAGCGCCTCCTACCACATCTCCAACCTGCTGGAGAAAATGACATCCAGCGACAAGGACTTCAGGTGAGCGCCGACATCGGGCTCTTTTCTGCCCGCCGCGGCCCGGGCTACCCCGCGGGCCCCTCCTGAGCGCTCCCGTCTGCTCATCCCCCACGCCCTCTCCGCCCACGAGCGCTCAGCGTGAGGCGGCTGCTCCTGTCTCACCCTGGGCCTCGCTGTTGTCCCCCGCGGGAGGAGGCCTGTGACTCGTGGCCGGGGCCTGGCTCTCGGCCGCGGCGGTTGCGGGAGGGGCGCCATTCCCCCGCCTCGCTCGCTCTCCGGTCTGGAGACTTTGCAGTGGGGGCAGTGGCCGGTCTGAGCGGCGCTCTGGGGTCGGGACTCAGGGAGGAAGCCCGGCGCCCCCAAGGGCAGCCCGAGTTCTCTGGGCACCCACTGAAAGTTCAGTGGCAGTTGCTCGGCCCTTTCTCGGAGGCTGTGAAGGGGGAGACGAGGGCTGAGTGCACCGTGTTCAGAGATGCTCCCAGGGTGGCGAGTGACAAAGGGCTGACTGACATCAGTAGCTGGTCACCTGCCAGTGATTTCAGTCCAGCTCTTAGAGAGGCCAAAAAGGATTGAATGGGTGTAGGGATGAATGGGTGTCGCACCAGGGCAAGTTTGAAGCTGACAGAGAAGGGTACATGTCTAATAGATTCATGGTAGCTGTTGTGTGGGCAGAAGGTTTCTTACTCCAAGGCCAACCATGAAAATCCACACTTACAACTTTTTGGAAAGGAAGCCTAATTGAGGATTATAGCTGCTGGAAGGGAAAATGATTTAAAGTTTAGGATTTGTCAGGGCAAAGCTGGTGCAGTGAAATAGTGGTAGTTTCCTAGCGATCCTACTTGTAGGTGAGAAAAGTGGAGCAAATAGACTTTGAGTATCTGATAGTAAAATGGCTACTTTCAATATGATACTGAAATTATATAAAATATTTGATTTGTTTCATTTAAATGTGCTATAGAAAGCAAAGTTGAGCTCTTGTCACTGCATGTTAATTTTTTTACAACAAACATTTCTTGAAGCAGCAGTGGAATGCTAACTGTCAACTTCAGGTTAAAAATCAGACTGGCGTTTGCAAAGTGACTGTTAAGCACTAACAATTTTTCACAAATTTATTTTTATGCATTGTGAATCCTATCAAATATTAGGAATATGCATTTGCATATTGAGTGGAATTTTACCTTAAGAATCTGCTTCTTAAGTCCCCCTGTCCTGTAGATTAAGGGCAGTGGTTTTCAAACCATGGATTGGGACCCAGTACTGGGTTGCAGACCCTCAGGCACTGGGTCATGCCACCCCCTACTGCTTCCACCAAAGACTAGAATGCATTGCTCAAAGATGTAATTTTTGGGTCGCAGGCATAAATGATTTTTTTCAACTGGGTCCTGAGGAAAAATGTTTGAAAACCACTGGTTTAGGGCATGTCTACCCTGCCTACTGGCAGCAGTGGAACAGAGATATGCAAGTTGCTTAAAACAACTTGAGAGGGGCCTCCTTTCTACTCGGGTGGCCTTAAGAATGTGGAGCCCCCTTTTAAGTGGGGTGGTCTTAAGAGATCAGCTTCCCAGTCGATTGAGTGGGTCTTCACAGACCCGATCAGTTGATCGGGAAGGTTGATCTGACTGCGGTGACTCTGCCATTGTCAGTAAAGACTATCCCTTAAACCCTATGTTAAAGGAAGGATGGTAGGCATCTAAGCTTCCTGTTATCAAGGAAGAGCAGAATTTACTAAGTATTACTTTAGTGGTATTTTGTAACCATTTATTTTAACAGTCCAAGCAGGATTTGGTCTTAAACTTTACATGTTTTGATCCTAGAGAGACAAGGTGGGTGAGGTAATATCTCTTTTTGGATCACCTTCTATTGGTGAGAGGGACAAACTTTTGATTTATCACAGAATTCTACTTCAGGTTCTTTATAGGTACTATCATTTGTCGTGTTTTTATTCTCAGAATGCTCTTTTTAGAATTTGGATCTCCTTTGCAGAAATAAAATTTTGACATTTAAAAATTTTCTGTGTATGCATGAGTCTTTTTGTACATGGTGGCCCTTCTTCCTGGCTGCAGCCCATGCTGTAGCAGGTAGATTATATTGCCCAGGAAGTGTGGGGTGACAGCTGTAGTGAAGATGATCTTCAGTAGTTTTTGGAATCCGTTACCTATATGCCCCTTTTTCAGACCATATAGAGGCTGGTAATGGTGGTGAGGAAAGTGGTTGAACCTAAAGGCTATGCCTAGATAGGGAAAATGTGTTTTTAAATATATTTTTCTAATCTAGGTATGGCCAAAGTTGTGAAGTGCTAGTGTACAGGGGTGAGGAAGACTGGCAGGAGGACTCCTGGATTGCAGCTAAGCGGGGGTCAAAGTTGCTGATGGGATATTGAACAGCAGGCTGATTAGGGCTTTGGGAAGCTGCTGGGGACAGTTGCTGAGGCAGTCTATAGAACCTGGCGCTGAATAGGGCTGAGAAGTGGGAGGTGCTGATTAGGAAAGTAAATTCAAATAGGTATTAAGTAGGCTTAGGGGAAAGAAGTAGAAAGGGAGTGAGAACCTTTGAACAGTTTACTTGACTGTTTTGGGCCTAGTCTACATTGGAAAATTAGATCTACATAAGTATGTCATTAAAGGCTCTGAAAAATCTTGTGCCCTGAGCGGCACAGTTAGATCTGTCTAACTCACAGTTGAGATGCAGCTAGGTTGACAGAAGACCTCATCTGTTGACCTCGCTGCTGTCTCTTAAAGAGGTGGATTAAGTACATCAATAGAAAAACCCCTTCCTTGATTTAGAAAGCATCTATACTATGGCATTATAGGGCTGTGACTTTGCTGATGTACTGTAGACATATCCCTAATCAGCATATCCCTATTCGGGATATCCCATATCCCTAATCCTTGTCCATATCCCTATTCGTTTTTTTACTTTTCCATTTCCTTCACTCAGTTCCTCCTCTGGCCTCCTTCATAGTAATGCTGGCTCCCTGCAGCTCTTTCCCTGGCTCTGCTTTGATGCAGTTCCCATTGACATATTCTTCAGTGTGCCATATGCAGCTTGAAGTAACTCTTCAAGGGTGCTATCTAAAATTAAGACTTGCAGCCACACTTGTGCTGGTTTTAGATTTATAAAAGTTTGCTTTTTCAAAATCTGCTTGCAGCCATTTAAAGTATTGCTTAAATCGTAGTATATTTCTGTCTTGACTCTTGCTTTTAATTCCCTTTTGGACAGTAATTCAGACTTTAACATACTGTACACATTAAAAATAAATTAGGTTTGTGAATGCCCTTTTTCTTGAGGAGATATAGGATAAATATAAGATTATTGCTGTTGTGTTAGAAAGCTTTTCTTGTATGAGTTTGTTACAATCTAAGACTATACATAATCAAAACTGGTGCTTTTTAACCCTAAAATACCTATAGCATTAAATATTAGAACTAAATTTGATCATGCATGATTAAAACTGATACGCTTTGGTTGTAGCACATCGTGAATAGTCCATATCTGTTTAACTATAATGGTCTGAATATTCTTTTGGGTAGGTTTATGGCTACAAATGACTTGATGACTGAGCTACAGAAGGATTCTATCAAGTTGGATGACGACAGTGAAAGGAAGGTAGTGAAGATGATACTGAAGTTACTGGAAGATAAGAATGGAGAGGTGCAAAACTTGGCTGTCAAATGGTATGTGTTCTTTCTGCAGTATAAAAAATTATCTAGTCTTTACACAGTGTAACTGACTTTTTTGATGTAATTACTCAAGTGAAGTTGTATAGCAATATTTTTGTTAAATTTGATATCTTTTCAGGTGACCCTTATAAGTGACTAGCCTTAATCCTAGTCTGACAGATCTTTTTGATTTACATCAGTGATCTAAATTATGATTCATAGCTCACAAATAGTTTGTATATATAGCACTTGGTGCTCGTCTAAGTAGTGCTCGCTGCTTCAATGCTGATGGCTCTCCTAAGTTTTGGTTGCTAAATTTCATTAAAAGAAGCTTAAATCCTGTATTACCTTTGCATGTAAAAAATGCTGTAGTTGCCCCAGACATGTTATTTGAACAGTGGAAGGGATCAAATTGCAGTTATGAATTGGGGAGGTGAAATATGGTATTGTATAAAGTTCAGAATAGAAATCTGAACAAGTGACTGACATTACAAATTTGATTATCAAAATATACAGGCTAGGTCTACACTGCTGCTTTAAAATGGCAGGAGATATGTAATCTGTGTTGTGCAGAATACGTATCTCCCATCGACTTAGTTAAGTCTACTTACCACGGCTTCATCAACCGGAGAGTGTCTTATTCCACTTGAGGAGTTGGAGTAATTAAGTCGACTTGAGAGTGCTTCCGGGATGGACTGAGCGGGTCTAGACTACCCGCTCAGTCGATCCTGCTGCGTCGATCCTTTGGGGTCGATGCTGTTTTTTTGAGTGTAGACTAGGTCACAGTTTCAAAGCTTTAAATGCTTTGGACTTAAGTCTTGGGTACGTGCACGGAAGAATAGGGGACTAGCAGTAGGAGCTCACCTGGTCTGGCTTTAGGTGCCTCCATTGCCTCACCCTCCCTTTTTTCTTAATTATGGAGACTGCACATTGTGGTTTTCTTCTCATTAATTCTCCCTCCCCTTTTTGAAGTCTGGTTTGTTAGCATAGATTTCAAAACAACTTACATCTTGAACCCAGCCCTTTTTAGTTGGCTTCTGTTTCCCTGAGGCTTATGCTCCCCAGGTCTCCTAAGGGCAATGTCTGTAGAGTAGCTCACAGTCTCCTTGCTTCAAGTGTTTCCTCTGAACCCAGATTGTCTTATATCCTCCAGCTGGCTTGGTTCTTAGTCATGTGCTTGTACCACAGGTGAGACTGAACCCAGGTCTCTCTTAAACAGCCAGCTTGCCCTGTGGCCAGGGTGTTTGGCTATTTGTTTGAACTTGATCTTAGGCTTTGTGAGCCTTAGTTTG
The DNA here is from genome assembly GCA_007922175.1 of Pelusios castaneus. Classification (NCBI taxonomy): domain Eukaryota; kingdom Metazoa; phylum Chordata; order Testudines; family Pelomedusidae; genus Pelusios; species Pelusios castaneus. The sequence continues at coordinate 19,720,776 of ML685797.1, forward strand.
AACAAGGGATGACATTTAATGCATATATGTACTTTCTCCTTAAATATTGTGGCAGTGAGGGAAGGTTTAATCAGTTGTGATACTTAAAATTAGGCTGGCCAAAAACACTGGGAAATGTACTTTAGGCAACTATTATGGATGGAATGTGAACTTTGTCTCAGACATATGATTTGATTAATATGCTAATACCATTATCAATATTTTCTTCACGGTGGCCTGCAGAAACAGCAATGCTTGGTTAGCATGTTACATAATTGCTGCTTTGTTGTATGTTGCTGTGCAAGCACTGTTTGACAGAGCAGCAATATAAATGATTCTTTTGCAAGGGAATGAAGATAATGCCATTTTGGGGTGTGAATTTTAAAATTTTGGAAATATATTTAATTTATCTATGGTAACAGAACCTGTATCAACTTCCACTAAAGTAACTGGCAACTGTACAAAGACAATAGCTTCAGAATTTAAAACAAAAATAATTTGTTTATGGGAATTTGATTAAGGCTGGAAATGTGCTATTGTGTAAACAAAAATGAAAAATCAGCGTATGTTGTGTACATTTCAATACTTTGGCTGTAATTTTCAAACCTGGAGGCATAAAATTAGGGTTTGGGATCTGAATTCAGTTTCCCGTGTTTGAAAATTGCTGCTTTAATTTGTGTTAATGAACACTGTTGGTGCAGGAGAAAGCAGTCTTTTAGGAAAGGAGCAGGATGTGACGATATAAGGTGTTAAATTAGGAGCGACTTGGGAGTAAAGCTTTTTCCTGGTGTCTTCAGACATTTCCATTAATTCTGGTACATCAGCATTGGTAGCTACCTTGCAAAACTAACCTTGTTCCCATTTTTTTAGCCATTTATTTGTTGCTTGTTTTTGCTAGAAAAGGAAAGAAAAGTGCTTGGACACAATGGTGGTGAAAAAAAATTAATGATCAAGCCAGTTTCTGTGTCTAAACTGCTTAGGAAATGGTTATGTCTGCTTAAATGGACAAATGAGGGAAATGCCTGTACACTTAAAACAAGTGATGATGGCTAAATAGAAGGATGCAAGTATAAACCTTGAGCAGGGGAAGATGTCATGATCATAAATTGAAAGGTCAATAACAACAGAGATGCAGGTACATGTAAACCAAAGATAACATGGAGACACTAAAAGGCTCAAATGAAATCTTCACTTTTCCTGCTCTTTGAAATCCTGCATGTGTTAACATAAGGATTGTGGCGAAATCTGCTTCAATAAACCTGTACATCTAATGTACAGCAGGCTGAACTTTTACATTCTTGTTTTAATTTTTTTCTTAAAGGATTAAACAGAACAATGAAATATTAAATCACTAAGATACTGCTTTTTTAATTGCGTTTCTTACTGTAGCAGCATTTTCAGACAGTGAATGGCAGAAAATTTCTGCTCCTGTCTTGTCTTATATTTGTTTTACATATGCAAATAAAATTGTAGTGCTATAGAGGCAGATTTATGTTGGAAAGACTTACTGAATTTCTCTTTAGACATCTTCAGAGGTGAAATGGAAACAAGAATGATAGAGCCAACTTTGACTTCCACAGGATCAGAGTGTTTTCAGCAGTTTGTTGTAGAAAAAACAATTTTAGAAATGTCATTGAACATCAGTGATGATGCAAACAGTATTATCAGGTGGAGAAATTTAAGGAAATAATTGTACTGACCAAATATTGCACATTACTGATGTAATGGACACCTCACCTGCATAATAACTCTTGGAACAGTGGCAGTTGTTGCACAGTTCAGGTATAGTTATCATCGTCCCCTTTTTAAGAGATTCAGCCTGTTCAACTGGCATAATGCTTGTATCTGTATTTCACTTTGTTTAGTTCAATTTGAAATAGATTGTAACATTCTGTAAAACAATCCGTCACAAAATAATATTTAATTTATCATAAAGGGAAAGAGAAATGTTAAAGAAAAGGTTATCAAGCAAACTGTAAAACACTATATTAATTATGCTTGCAGATGGAGGCAGGAAGGAGGTTATAATCTCTTGTGATATCGTTTTCCTTTAAATGGAATTCTCTGGCATGTCCTGTTCATTCTGTTTTCTTGTTCCACTAAGTTGAGACCCCCCTTTCTTTTGGAGGCTAGGTTCCACTTACTGTTTTTAACCTTTTAAGTTGTCTGCTCAGTCTTTTAACTAACCTCGGGGAAAAAAAGAATGTCAGTGAAGTTTCTTATTTAATTCTTTTTCTGTCCCTCAGTGCTCTAAAGTAGTGGTTCCCAACCTTTCCAGTAATATGGCACACTTCAATGGGACAAACAATTCCATGACACACCCACTTTTTCAGCTGAATTGATTGCTCATAAATGTCACATTTACTATGGTTATGGTCTTACTAGAGAGTTTTGCAACATAGTGCATACAACAAGCTAAAAAAGGATCAAATGCCCTAATGTTTCAAATCTACTGGAAAAAAAATACACGTCATTTCAATTTTGCCCTTTGGGCACCTGCATTTAGAATGTTCACGTTTTAGAATCAAAAGATCAATACCTTGCTTTTAATTTGATGATTAATTTTCATGAGTTTGAGTTGTAACTTTGATTGGATAGAATATTGTTTATGATGAAACAATGTTTGTTTTACATAGATTTTTCATTACCTTAGTACAAAATTTCATGGCCCACCAGTTGAAAACCACTGTTCCAAAGAGGTGCAACACTCCAGTGGTAATTTGTTGCCTCTGGTTGTCTGGAATCTCCCCACAAAATTGATCTTTCAGGTTGTGGTATCTCACTGTTGGGGTAAACAGGCCCTTGGATTTGGTAACAGTATATTACGGAGTGGTAATCAATTGCCCAACAGCCAAAGGGCATTTTAAGTATAGCAGCCTCTGTGTTGGCTTTGTAATAGCTGCAGTGACTCTATGAGAGAATGGCAAGCTTCTCTGAGAGGACCTTTTTCTTACGTGAGCGTTGCCATTTTCTCAAAATTGTTTGTCATACTGCTTGTGAAAGGATGTGTGACTGTTTTGGCTGTCATTAATATTTGCATTACAGTAGTGCCTAAAGAACAAGAATCATTTGTGTTGATGCTTTTTGAGCAGCTGTCCTTATTATAGCTTTGCTTGTGGTTTGTGCTGAAAAGTGTCCTGTTTTGGGCTCACTTCACTGGTTCATATGCTCCACTGGTCTCTGGGAGAGTTGGCTAGAACAACTTCCTGGGATGTTATGGGGAGCTCCTTTTCAAAGCTGGGTTCATTTTAATAGCGTTCCTCCAAGTCCTTTTTCATCTGTAGCTTTGATTCTCTGCATGTGGCAGAGTGCTTGAGACAGCCTTTGTTTCTTGAGTGGCTTTTATGGAGCCCTGGTCTATACCGTGGTGCAATTTTGAGGGCAATCAAAGGGAGATGCACAAAGAACTTAAAGGACATTAGAGTCCTGTGGCACTTTTAAAGACTAACAGATTTATTTATCGCATGAGCTTTTGTGGGAGAAAATCCCACTTCGTCAGACGCTTTGAAGATTCTGTAAGTTTCCTATCTTCAAAGCAGCTGACGAAGTGGGATTTTCTCCCACGAAAGCTCATGCGATAAATAAATCTGTTAGTCTTTAAAAGTGCCACAGGACTCTGTTGTCTTTCTACAATAGACTAACACGGCTACCCCTTTGGAATTTAAAGGACATTGTGACTCTCCCTGCAATTGCCGCTTACTTACTGTGCTGCCTTCAGTGTGCTGAATTGGAGGGAAATGCCTTCTCTCCAACTCAGTGCTACTCTTTCTGGGGTGGTGGTCTTCCAAGATTGACTTCCTGATTGGCTGAGCAGGACTTTACAGACCCGATCAGTTGATTGGGAAGACTGATCTTATTGTGGCGAATTTGCTGCCATGGGTGAAGACTTGCCCTGAGTGTCTCGCTGTAGAGAAAAGGAATTTCTCTTTCCAGATAGACCCTGTATTCTTATGTGAACACAGTAAATATGGATTGTAATGTTATTGAGAACTTTGAAGAGAGGAGATCTCATGAGACTTCTGAAGTTAGTGTCTTTTCTGTTACACTTAGCATTTAAAGCACAACTTACGAGCTTAAAGAGGAGGGCTACTTCTAGTTAAACATAAAAATGGCTCATATGGAGGACTCCTCATTTTTTCCCTCTTCACTGGGAACACTTGGAATAGGAAATGAACTGTTTGAATAAGAAACAAAACTCCTTTAAATCCATCAGGCATTTTTTTCCCCCACCTCAAAGTACACATTAAGATGGTTTTTAGTACCACTGAGGTGGATGCTAATATTTTGGGGCTTGACAACAAAAGGTAGATGGCTGTTTGAATGGATATTAAACTATAAAGAGAGTTTACAAGTGTGTTGGGGGCTCCTTGTATGACAGTTATCAGTACAACTCCAGTCTGGGTAAAACATGGTTACAAAAACTGACTTTTGAGGAACATTGTAGAAATGGGGCAAGCTGAAAGAAGCACTTAAGCGGACTTTTTCTTATCATCTTTGATGTAATTAGAATTCCTTTTTCCAGTCTTTGTTTCATTTATAACCACAAAGACCAATGGGCTCTAAACTTTCTTAGCGACCTTTCATCTGCACCTGCTGTAGTTGTGCTCCCTGACAAGCAAAAATGTCTTCGGTTATGTCTTCTCTACACACTAGTTTAAAACTTACAGCTGGCCTGAGCCAGCTGACTCACGTTGGAGGGGCTTGGCTAAGGGGCTGTTTAATTCTGGTGTAGACATTCAGGCACAGGCTGGAGCCCAGGCTCTAGGACGTTGCCACGTGGGAGAGTCCCAGAGGTCCAGTTGTTGCCACAGCCAAAACATCTACTACAACTGAACAGCCCTTTAGCCCAAACCTGGCAAACTTAAGTCAGGTGGCATAGGCCAGCCATGGGTGTTTGATTGCAGTATAGACATACACTTAGGGATGCCCAAGTTTGTCTTATGAAATACTTTCAAGAATAACTTGATGGTTACCTCCCAAAGGTTAAGTCCTTTAAATGTGGTAACTTTTTGGACAAAGTGATGCTGGAAGATCATTTTTTCAGGATTGAACCCTACAGGCCAGGGGAAAAAACCCCTTTGTTTCACCTCCATACAAAACCCAGTTATTTTCAGAATGAGGCTATTTTACCTCTTCCATGTAAAAGGACAGGAATGGCTGTAAGACTTTGATGTGTGATCACATGGAAGACAGATACTGTCTGTTTTGTTTTTCTTAATTCCCCCAAAAATGTTACTACTTCCCTCCTTCTCCATCCCCAAGGACCCGCTCTGAGGAAGACCATTGAGGAAGTGTAGGAGCATCCTTTAAAGCTCAGAATAGTATCTCATGTCTTTCTCTTACCAAGCAGGTTCAGGTGCATGATTTCTGTGCTTTGTAATCCCCATTATTTCTTTGAGTTTCATGTTTGTTTTTACTTATTTTTGTATGGGATGTGGTCATTTGGCAGGTAAACATTTATGTTGTTTGCCGGCACTGCAGATTCCGTCTCTGATCCGAATGTCAGCCTGGATTCTTTGCTTGTTGCATTCAACAGGACCAGTTAAAAAATTCTGCAGGGCAGTTTGTGCCTTTCTTCATACCTGTGCAGACTTATTATGTTAAATTGGACAAGTTTAATGGGTAGAACATTAATAAACCATTTTGTTGACACGGTGCTGAAATAAAGTACAGTTTACTTGAGTGGCTCTGCAGAACAGATCGGAGTGCAAATGCAATAGAGCCATATAATTATCAATGAAATCAACAGGTGAACTCTGAAAATGCACCCAAAAAATCTGATTGATATGTTTTGCTGCACAGTCGCTTTTTGGAGCACAACGGCACTTGGAACACATTTTTGGTGTCTTCTTTTTTCATGGAGATAGTTTATTTACAACTTTCATGTTGTCCATCAAGACTTGTAAAATGCTATGAGAAATTCTTGTTTGTTGTTTTGTTGGCACTGTAGCTTAGGACTATTCTTTTCAGTCTGACATGGCATCCTGTACTTCTCATAAAGATGGTTGAGAGCCTGGCTATGGCTATGTCCATCAGTACCTAAACAATTGGTTGGTGTTGATGAGAGGTAGCTGACAATGAAAAGGGTGCTGTCTTCTTGGAATCTCACAGCAGGTGAGCCTAGAGCTCTTTCCTGTCTTTTCAATTAATCCACACTGTGTAAAGTCATCAATTAAGTTGGCACGGTGCTCTTTTCAGATCCTCAGTGAAATAAGTCACTACCTTGAGCCTGCTCGTCTTGTTTCAATTAAATATCTTGACATATTAGGCCCCATTGTTGAGTCTGGGCCTAATGAATTTGCATGTTTTCATCGCCAGCATTTCTAGCTATGTCTCTTTAATGCTTGGATTTTGGTGACCATTAGCTGTCTGCTGGCCTTGCTGTTTGTCCACCATCCTCCCTCAGACTTTAAATCCTTTGAAGTGATGGCAGCAGGCTTTAAACTATCCAGCAAGGTTGATCTGAAATTTCACATGATTAAATAGCAATTACGATGTTCTCTTAACTTGTTCAGGATCCCAGTCTGGCCATAAAACAGCATGGAACTGTTAGTGTGTGACAGAGGACTCTTCTGATCATCCATTCAGAAAGATCAGTTTGGGTGCCATTCATGATCTTCATTTGCTAGAACTGATAACACTATAACAAACCAGATCTCACATATCTTGGGTGGTCTCAGATTTCAGATGTTTTTGAGGAGGCAAGTTTGACATTTTTGTTAATCTTGTATGTGATCTCCAAATAATCTAACGTCGTATTGTCGTAGCAGCAAAAATCCCCTTTTTTGCTTGTGGTTGGCTCAGACAGTAGTCTTCACCCCTGTTGGTCACTGATCTGGCTGTTGATCCATGCTTTTGTAACTTCTATGCTTGATTATTTATAACTACAGGCATGTCTACATGAGGTGGTTGTACTGCATTTGTTTGTTCTAAGTGCAGCAAATTAACTATATTGATTTGAAGTGCATCCTTCCTGCTTTGTTATACTGGCTTACAGTACTTTCCTTGTTAATCACCCTGTCCACACAGCTCTCCACTTGTTCTGATTACCTATCATTATGGTGCAATATTCTGCCTGCTCAGATCTGTGCTGGGATTTTTCTTGCAGTACATGGTGTGATGTCAGCAAGAACCTAGAGGAAATTTGAGGTTTGGGGTCAAACTAACAAATGTATAATTCTTTTCCTGGCATCACATAATCTATCTATTTTGCCAGCGCTGTTTTCAAACCCTCATAAGGCAACGTGCAAAATGCATTGCTGATCACTGTCATTGTGAGTCATTAATGCAAACAGGATGGTGCACACGTGTTGGCAATCGCGCAGCTGGATATATTTGGCTTGGTAGCTTTGGAGGGCTTTGAATGACGTGATATGGCTACAGATGGAGGAGAAGCAGAAAGATGAAATGTCTTGCTCAATTTATTTGGAACAGCTTTGCTCAGCAGAGCATTGCTTCTGGGCTTGGTCAAATAGCACTGTATTGGTCAGACAGAATAGGGGTGAACTGAGTGAGGTGTCCAGAAGCTGCTGCAGAACTTCAGGATGCGGAAGACTACTTTTCTAGGGATCTGCTTGGAATTGCAGCAGCAGAACAGCAACATGACACTTTTCCTTGGCATCTGGAAGCTCATCACCTGCAACAGCTACTCAGCAGTAGCTAACCAGTTTGGTGTTTGTGGAGCAATTACTAAGGGTGTTGTCATGGCAGTTTCTAATACTGTTAAGAGTGTTGCCAAGTCATAAAGCTTGGCAATGCACAGGTGATTATTATTGGCTTTGCACAGAAATAGTTCCTGAACTCTGTAAGAGTATTGATGGGACCTTGGGGCCCCAGGCTGCCCCACCACTGGGTTCCCCCACTGGGGGCCCTGGCATCCCCCCACCACCATGGGGTCTCCTGCCTGGGCCAGTGTTGGAGGGGGTAGAGGCCGTGTTCCAGCCCTGGTCCAGCTGGTCCGCCCCCAGAGGCAGGTCGGGCTGGCCCTGTTTGATCTGTTCCGGGGCTGGCAGGCGCACACACGGCATCTGGTACAGCCCTCCAGGGCCGCTCCATTCTGGGGCCGGCAGGTGTGCACCACAGCCTCTGATGTGTCCCTCCAGGCCCATGGGGCTCTGGAAGGCCGTGCCGGAGCTGCATGTGCATCAGCCGGCTCTGGCCCACTCTCAGAGTGGAGGGAACAGGCCCCACCCCATCCCCAGGAGCACGTAGCCCAGCCTCTGGCCTCGGGTCCCAACCCTCCAGCACTGGCAGGACAGTGGCGCTTCCAGAACCCCCACCCCCCAAGCGTTGTGGGTGCTGAGCGGGCTAGTGGGAGAGGTGGTCGGATTAATGCATGGGCTATAGGGACTGGAGCCTGGGGCTTCAGCCCCTATAGCATGTGCATTAATCCGGCCCTGGGTATTGATGGGCCTATTCTTTGCACATGCTTCTGCCCCTATCTCCTTCTCCCCTCCCCATCCAAATATTTTTCTATCGAGTGGCGAGGCCTGGCTTGATCACTGTGAAGGATTCACTGGTATTAACATAGAATGGTCCACAGCGACAGAAACTTTAGAAACTCAAGCCTGTTTGCTGGAAATAAACAAGAGAATTTTTGCTTCCCAGACTCTATAGACGTTAAAAGAGTTTTTCCTCTTACGATTCTGAGAGACCCAGCTTACCCTCTGCTTCCCTTGCTTATGAAAACTTTCACTGGACACTTGGCTAAGGGAAAGGAGTGGATTTACTGTATTCTGAATAGAGTCTTGTGGCACTTTTAAAGACTAACAGATTTATTAATCGCATGAGCTTTCGTGGGAGAAAATCCCACTTCGTCAGACGCTTTGAAGAGGCGTCTGACGAAGTGGGATTTTCTCCCACGAAAGCTCATGCGATTAATAAATCTGTTAGTCTTTAAAAGTGCCACAAGACTCTGTTGTCTTTCTACAATAGACTAACACGGCTACCCCTTTGGAATTTGTATTCTGAATAGTTCCAGAATGACAGTAGAGTGGATGTATTTGGAAAACTGAAGAGAAGGTGATAGTGCTTCATGGCAAATTTGGATTTTTGTCATTATTCTGTGACTCATGTGATAAATGCTTGCTGTATTTCTCACATCATCTGTGAGAGCAAGGGAGAGAGCCTGAACAGTGGGTGGCAGCAGGAGGTGGACTGACTTCCTGTGCCTTATGGACAACTGGAGAGCGGGCCTCAGAAAATTGTCCCAAGCTGTCTGGAATGTATTGTGCTCTTATTTGGGGCCGAGGGTTACCTGTGGATGATTAATGTACTGCAACCAAAGAAATGACTGAAATGTCTGTGTGTTGGTTTTGTAATGAATTGATTCTATGGGGGGCAGGGAGAAAATGTTCCTCAATGAAATTTTTCAGTTGAATTTTATTTAAAAAAAAAAAAAAAAAAAAGTTACCAGATACTATAGGTAACAAATTACACTATTTGAATAAAAATAAAAGTAAGGAGGAATATCATGTAAACTTGTGGAACCATGGCCTAGCCAAAATATTGAGTGCTCAAAAAGTCCTGTGGGTGAAGCTGTTAAAACTGTTCTTCTCTTGGGTGCGAGAGAGGGGAAGACACACGTACTTATTGACTGTTGTGGGAATGATCTACAATTTAGGTTGATAAAAATGGATGCCCCAGTATGGTACGATCACCGTGCTTATCAGTACAGTACAAGGCTGGGATGCAGTGCTTGACCTTTCTAGCTCATCATAGTTCTTCACCTTTGCATTGTCTGTATCACGTCCTTTCCCAGGGCAATGATCTCCATTTCTAACCTTTGTGATTGCTCTTGGAAACCATCCCTTTACCTTTGTCTTTGTGACTTTCTGTTGGGATTCAGAGAGTAGTTCCTGAACATTTCCTCATTTGCCATCTTTTTTTCCTTTAGAGGTGTGTTAGCCTCTCAGCCAAGCCTGTGGGAAGTGTCTTCTATCTTCACTCAGTATGTTGGCAGATAGCTAGTACTTGGAAAAAAGTAGTTTAAACTCTCCTATACCCTTGTATTGTAATACAGCACATAACAGTTGCTGGTAGAACTCTGCTCTGCAGCATTATCAATCTGTTTACTCAAAGAGCTGTCCTCCACAGCAGTTTCTGACTGTCTGTCTGCATGGGATTCTTGTGTAATTTCTGAATCTTCTGTATCATCAATTTTTCTGGACAGCCCAAGAATCCTTTTTGATTGGGCTCAATGGTACATGTGGGGTCAAGGGAGCTTTTTGTGACATCTTGGTTGCATGCTGTACTATCTAGAGTGCTTTGTGGACAACTGTTCACTATATCGTTCTGGAATGCAGTAGTGACATTTCTTGCAAAAATATGGTACAGTTTCTTATCATATAGGCAGGTAATGGGAGCATTACCAGAAATTCTTGTCTTCAGTACTTCTGAAGCTTTCTGACTTTTTTTTTTTTTTTTTTTGACTTGGCTCTGGGACTGGTGTGGGAGTGCTACCTTTTTCATTTGCTTTGGCAGTGTCTTGTAGATGTTTGTCTTCCAGTGACTGTTCTCCAGATGGGACTACAGTTCCCCAAAGATGACCTGCAAGTTAAGGAGCTCTGCAGTGGGCCAAGTGGAAGCAGCAGTAATGTGCCTTCTGTAAGCTCTGGATGTGTGAACTAATCTCTACCTAGTATCAAGAAGGACACACCTGACTGAGTGCCAAAGCATTTAACAGAGAAATGACATCAGGTCAAGATGGCCCTGGAGTGGAGTAGTGGAGGGCACACAGATACTCAAACACATTGATCCAGGTGTAAAGTAAAGTGTTGTGGAATAGCAGCGGGAGAACTTCCAGAAGTGAAGGAAAGAATGCAGCTGCAGAAACTTAAAGTAAGCAAGCCCTCTTTGCATAGTGGAGTTATTCCTGTTTCAAGAAGGATTCATTACTGTGGGTTAAGATGCCAAATAATTTATTTTTGAAACAGGTTGAATGAGGATGCAAGGCAATATAAGGTGAACAAATAAAAGTTAATCTGATGTAACATCCCCATGTAGACAAGCTTTAAGAATAAAGTGACACATACTGAAAAATCTCCAGCTGGGACAAAATACAGTAGCTCATCTGCTTAGAAGCTCATCACTTCGTGTTCAGCTCTGTATTGGCTTCCCATTGACTACAGAGCTCACTTCATGGACTTTGACCGAATAGTCGAACTTCTCTAATAGATTATTACTAGCTACAAATAGCCCCATTTCGCTCTCAAAGCATGACAGCTCTGTTTCACTGGAACTTTGAATCTGTCAGCCTGTGGATCACCTAGTGAGTGTAGGAGCCAGAACTTTTATGGGAACTGGATTTAACTCTGGAACCAATTGTAATGAGAAAAGAATAGCTGCTAAATTTACTGAACAAAAATAAATGCAAATCTAATCTTTTTTACATTTCCTAAATATGTATACAGTCACACACTTGTAAAAGAAGAAAGCAGTTTTCATTGGTAGCCTGTAGAAGAATAGAGGTTTTTTATAGTTTAAAATGCTTGTGTGGCTCTCTGATACTGTGATGAGGGAAGGGGGTGGGTGAGACATAAGGGCTATGTCTACATTTACAAAAGCTAGTTCGAATTAGTTAATTCGAATGAACTTATTTCGAACTAGCATGGCCCCACTAGAATGCTAGTTCGAACTAGCCATGGCCATGCAGGGCACTTGCTTAATTCGAATTAGTCAGTTGCAGGAAGGTCAATCTGCTGATTAGTTCGAACTAAGCAGTTAGTTCGAACTAAGCAGTTAGTTCGAACTAATATGGCCACATTTGACTTAGTTCAAATTAACGGGTCGAATTAACCGCTAATTCAAACTAAGCAATCAAATTTATTAGTTTGAATTAAGGAAGCCCTTAATTCAAACTAATGAAAGCCTAGTGTGTCCAAGGCTTAAGTTAGTTCAAATTAAGCTTCCTTAATTCAAACTAACTTGCAAGTGTAGACATAGCCAAGGACAGCAATAAATGTAACAAGCTGTATGCTGTATAGTATAAATGTGACAGTTCTTAATTCAGATTTCAGAGGATACTGTTTTCATAACAGTAGTGCTTTTCAGATTGTTAGTATCTGTTTGCCACGTCAGTCAGAGCTTGTGTCTTCACTCTGGATGTTCCTTAAATTACCAGATTGACTTCTCCCCGGCAAGATTCATGTATACAACCCCTAGTTTAGTAGAGTGTCGCTATTATAATTTTTCTAACATACTTCAAAGCGTCTGCCGAAGTGGGATTTTCTCCCATGAAAGTCTTTAAAAGTGCCACAGGACTTTGTTGTTGTTGTTGTTTTTTTTTTTTTTAACATACTTCTGTTTCACTTTAAAAAATCTCTCATAGGTGACTAGATCATGGTCAAAAGGAAATGGAATCTGGTGATCTGAGTAGTATCTTTTTCCAGTAATATGAAACAGTTATAGCCCAATTACAAAAGTGTATTGTCTGTTCACTAGATCTTACTGGAATTGTGTAGCAGCATTCAACAAATCAGGCTTAATTCTGTCTACTGATCTTGTAATTCCAGTAATACTTGTTAACTAAAAATTACGCAGTTACAGAACTTGCAGTATTCAAGTTTATTTTTTTATCTGATCTTGATTTTTCTAGGGCTTCCATTTGTCAATTGCTGTGCTATGTAAAGGAAACAACGATCACACTTTAAATCAGATAAAACTAACATATCTGAATTGAATTTCTAAAAGTCTGATAGTATGTCTGTTTTTGTCCTTCTAGATTTGTCATTGGCATGGTGTTTATTACTATTTATTACAGTTGACCCCAAAAAGTTGTAGTTGCTTTCCATGAGGAGGATGTATCTGCCTTGAAGAATATGCTTTCTTAAAAACTTAACAAACTTAACAAAAGACACCATCACAGGACCTAATCAAGCCAGTTACTCCACCGAGGGCTCATTCATCTGCTCATCCACCAATGTGATTTATGATCATGTGCCAGAAATGCCCCCCTGCCTTATATATTGGACAAACAGGACAGTCTCTAGGAAAAAAAAATGTACACAAATCTAACATCAGAATTGCAACGTTCAAAAACCAATAGGGGAACACTTCACTCTTCCTGCTCACTCCATTGATGACTCGTGAATAGTGGTGCTCAAACAAATGAATAACAAATCACAGCTTCAAAGAGAAACTGCAGAATTGGATTTTATATGTGAATTCAGCTCCCTTGCCTCAGGGTTAAACAAGGACTTTGGATTTTATTGTCCTTACAAACAGGTGATTTGTCCTCACCTTCCTCTATATGCTGTTCCCCAGTGTTTGAATCCCAACACCTATTCTGGTTTGCTGTTACAGCCTGACCTGATCCTGTGTCATACATTTCCCTGCATTTAATTCCCTCCCATTCTGTAAATTCCTCAATTTCAAAGTGTCTGATGAAGTGGGATTTTCTCTCTCGAAAGCTCATGCAATAAATAAATTTGTTAGTCTTTAAAAGTGCCACAGGACTCCTTGATTGTTTAAAAACTTAAAGGTTAGGAGAAGATACAACAATGTGCTCAGGATGATAATCAACATGTCTATGGTTACAAGGTGTTTTATATTTTACTTGAATACAGTATAATTTCTCTTATTTTTCACAGACATCTGCTTGTTAAACTTACAAGTGTCTTACATATTTTAATAAAGTTCTGACTCACTATGTGGGGATCAGACTTTTTTGTAGCATCAGGAGTCGGAAACGCTTTAAGAAGCAACAGTTCAGGATTTGAAAACTTAAGTTTTGTCTTTGTTTTTTCCGTATTGTTAATGTTATTTGCTTTGATCACTATGTAGTTCAGTCAAAATTCATATTGGTTTTCAATTGGACTGTTACTGAAATAAAGCTACTCAGAATTAATATGTAGTGTCTCTACACAGTTCAGAACATACTAGTTTCCTGAATGGCTCAAATATTCTAGAGAACCTCTATTCTGAATTCAGTGTGAAAAAGAAATCTTGCTTCCATCCAAACATCTGTAACATGGTCTCAGTGCCTTTAGTTTCTGAAAAACAGACAGAGTCCTGTGGCACTTTTAAAGACTAACAGATTTATTTATTTAGTCTTTAAAAGTGCCACAGGACTCTGTTTTTCTGCAATAGACTAACACAGCTACCCCTTTGGAACTTTAGTTTTCTGAGTGGCTTTGTTAAGATGTTCCTCTCTTACAGTGCTTGTACATGTTTTGAATACAGTAAGTTACAATTCTTTGTACTTGTGATCTGCCCAAGGACTGAGAGTGGCAACAAAGCTGGAAGTCTTTGAGAAATACTTGGTTAAAAATCATGACCTGGCAAATAAGATACTGTTCTCTTCCCCTCCTGTATACACATTCAGAGCCTTAACCAAATTGTTTATGCCTATAGAGCTGTCCTAAAACCCTCCAACCTGACTGTTCCTTGTAGAGAGCATTGTGTAGGACCTCTTAAATGTCCTCTTTCTCCTTTGGTTTTGCCTTTAGTTGCTTTGGTATAGATATGTATAACCGAGAGTGCAATTCCATTTCTGAATTCTCTATTGTTGCCAGTCCAGGATGTGCTCTTGAACCAGCCCATAGTATCTCTGCAGTGGCAACTGCTGGGGTAGCTGCAAAGAACAACTACTAGGGAAGCTTTCTCTCTCTCTATATGAACAATCAAAACAGACACCTTCATCCACTCATTCAGAGGGAGGAAAAAACAAACACTAACTACAGCATTTGGTGTGAAATGAATTTTCTGTCAAGTGTATTTAACTTGTATCTGAAGATGAGGCTGACAAATTACTTTCTTCAGAGCACTATTGTAGACAGGATCTTAAGGAGAGAATTGAAAATGGGCCATGACAAGATGTATCAAAAACTGAGGATGTTTGGGAGGAAAAGGGGAAAAGAAGCTGATAATATTAGAAGGGAGCTATGTTGGTTACAGACTGGTTATTGTGTATGTTAATTTGGGCTCAAACTGTCTTTAGTTGTCTGGACCAGTTTGGGTTTGGAACACTGTGAGGAATGACACTCGTTCCTTGCAGCGGGGAGGTAATTTGATTGCTATGCAATATATTTGACAGTAGTACAAGAGGTTAATGAGTTGGTAGTAGGGATCTGAAGATTTCCTCACTTTATCCACAACTTGGGAGAGACATTATACGTAGATGAAGGGCACTGGCAGAAATACAAAGTGAAGAAAATAAATGCAAAAATCCAAAACCATAAATGGGAGGCAGAAAGGAGTGATTTCACAAATCTTAAGGGGGGAGAGGTTTTGTAATTTGCTAATGCAGCATTGCTGCAGCTGAGTAGAATTTTTCTAGTTGTCTTTTAAGAGATGGGTAGTACATTACATACACTTTGCTCAATCTTGGGAAAGGTTGGGGGCTGGGTGTTAAAATCATTCTTACAAAGCAAATCTAGCTTCAGTCTTGAAGAATGATTCTAGTGTAAAAAGTGACTGATGTTCCATGATTGTCTTAGTGATTTACCTAATCACATTTTCTCTGTATTCAAGCATAGGTATTTTTCCTCATTGTCATTACTTATTATTTGCATTACCATAGTGCTTAGGTGCCCTAGACATGTATCAAGGTTCCCATTGGAGTAGGCATTGAACAAAAGAATAAAAATGGTCCCTGCCCCGAAGAACTTGCAACCTAATTATAAAACAAGAGACAACAGATGGCAACAGACAATCACAGGATTACCCTGAACAATGACCTAATTAATTAGCATAATTAAGCAGTAGTCTCAGCATACCAGTGGTGTAGCCAGCCATCATGCAAGCTAAATCTGAAAATCAGGGTGTAATTTCTAGTTTATGTTATTACCAGTAATGCTAACTAACAGGCCAAATTCTAAAAGTTCTGTGCAAGTGGGGTGAGAACTTAGCCATGGATTTGGAAAGTGCTTAAATCTTTTGATATGCAAGTAAAAAAAAAATCCAGATAATTCTTCAGCTGCCTCTTTTTTCTCAGGAATGCTAAGAATAAAAAGTAGAAAATTAATGTTTCACTGGTAAACTGATGCATTTTAATGTACACTGGAAGCAGGTGTTAAAAACAACAGTATTTTCTTACTTTACACTGTTGCCTTTTGGAGAATCACCACATCCACTTTGGAAAAACATTGGAAGAGGTAATAGAGTGGGGAGATCTGGGGAAATGTTTAAGGCATGCTTTATTTTTCACCACCATATTAGGTTTTCCAGTAGTAATGTTAATTGACATATTATTATAGCAGCTCCCAACATTTTGTGCAAACATATGTTGCTGATTAAAGGTTATAGGATTGCAAGACCATCTAAATGGAAAAGCATTGACTAAATATAAGAACCATTATTGCTTCACTGAAGCAAAGAAGGCATGTAAGCAGACAACTGCTTCACTAGATGTATGGTTTTCTGTGTCTGTATGTGTTCAGTTTATAAATCTGTCATGGGGGTGATGGTGAATAATTAGCTAAACAGGAGCTCCAGGTGTGATGCTGAGGCTAAAAGGGCTAATAGGATCTTTGGATGCATAATCAGGGATCTTGAGTAGGAATAGGTTATATTCTACCTCTGTGTGGCATTGGTGTAACCACTGCCGGAGCGCAGTGTCCAGTTCTGGTGCCCGTAACTCAAAAAGGATATTGATAAATTGGAAAGGATTCAGAAAAGTAGTACAGGAATGGTGAGAAGATTAGAAACATGGACTATAGCAGTGGTTCCCAACCTTTTCTTTGCTGTGGCACACTTAGATGCCTTCAGTTATGTTGTGGCACACCTCCATTATAAACTCATGAATATTCAAATTAACTCATGAATATTCATGAGCCATGGCACACTGTTTTGGGAAGTGCTGCTATGTAGGAGTGTAGAGTGGTAGGGGTAGCAGAGCAGGGGTGGCAAGAGAGGAGAGGTCAGGAGTGGCTTTGTGGGGTTGCAGGAGAGTGTGGGGAGCAGAGCAGGGCAGGGGTGGCAAAAAAGGGCAAGGATGGCCATGTGGGCAGGCAAAGGTGGCAAGAGAGAAGAGGGGAAGGAAGGGCAGGGGTGTCTATGTGGCAAGGGAGAGCCTCGGGATTGGAGTGCTGGGAGGAAGGGGGGGGAGCCTGGGATGCGAAAAGGCAAGGCAGTGGCACAAAGCATGGAATAACAATGGGGCCTCACTGGGCCCCCGCCACTGTCTGCTTGGTCCCCTGCAGGCACTTGCCAGGGCTCCAACCCCTCCACCCGGGCCAGCACCAGCCCTCCAGTCCAGCCCCACAACCTCCTTTGGCCCTCCGTTGGCCTTAGCAGGTTCCTTGCTGGGCCACCTCCCCAGACCTTACTAGGGCCCTGCCTGTCCTGCACGAGCCGGCCTCATTGAACCCCTGCCAGCACCTCACTGGAGTCGCCGCTGACCTTGCCAGGGCCTCCATGGGCCTCCCTGGGTCCCTCACCATGGGACTAGCTGGGGCCAGCACCAGCCCTCCACACCCTGCTTGGCCTCCTGGGACCCTCACAGCCCTGTGTAGGCCTCACTGCCCCCACCAGCCTTGCTGGCATCACCAGGGCCCCTGCTAGGGCCACACCAGCCCTCACCCTGCACTGACCTCACTGAGCCCCAGGGGCCTTGCTGGACTCCCCACCCCCACCAAGGGGACCTGCTTCCCACAGCTCCAGGGAACCCCCCGGCTGGGGCTGCTGCCCACAAATCCGGCTTGGGAGACCCTCTGACCCCATGGGTCTCCTCCCCCCCATCCGATCCCAATAACCCCCCCACCCACTCTTACCTTCACAGGCCAAAAATGCATCCTCTGGCTTTTCCCGCTCTGCACAGCCCACAGGGCTGGGCTGAGCAGGGCAGAGAGATTTAAATTGACGCAAGCCGTGCAGATTCTCGTGGCATATCTGGCAAGTTGCCGCGGCACACGGGTTGGGAACCAGTGGACTATAGTTAGTGATAAACCCACCAACGAGCTCAATTTATTTAGTATAACAAAGAGAGGTATAAGTGGTGCTTTGATTAAAGTTTATAAGTATCTATATGGGGACAAATATTTTATAAGGGCCTTCTTGAGAGAGAAAGACATAACGTAAGGGTTGCTGCAATCATTCATATAGTGGACCATTGAACCAAACTGTAAACCTTTATATGATGGAAACCACTTCAAACATGGGGTGCAGAAGCACCCTAGTACCCATAATTCCAGCACCTATGCGTAACCTGATCCAGTCATTGGAAGCTGAAGCAAGACAGATTCTAAATGGAATTAGTGTAAATTTTTGACAGTGAGGGTAATTAACCATAGGAACAATTTACCGACATTCGTGGTGGATTCTCCATCACTGGCAATTATGAAATCAAGCTTAGGTGTTTTTCTAAAAGTTATGATCTAGGAATTAGTTTGGAGAAGTCCTATGGCCTGTGTTCATAAGATAGGAGATTCATACTAGATCAGGGGTGGGGATCCCCTGGCACACGTGCCAAACGTGGGAAGCGCGGCCAACAGGGAAAAAGCAGCTGCGGCGCGGGGCTCCTGGCCCCTGCTGGGCAGGGCTGCCGGAGGAGAGCAGGGCGGGTTGGCCCTGGCCCTGGCCCTGGCCCTGACTGGGAACTGGAAGTTGCCCGCTGGTGGGTGCCGGCCATGGTGGATGCCGGCGGGAGTGGGCCCCAGCCCAGCCAGCCGGGTACCTGAGGCCTGGCCCCGCCCCCCTTTGGCCTCGCCCCCGGCACCTGCTGAGGGTGCGGTGGGCGGGAGTGGCACTGGGGCCAGCAAGGGTTGCTAACCTCTGTATTAGATGAATGCAATGGTTCCTTCTGGTCTGTGAGACTATGAATGTTATACACGGATGGTGAAGCATGTAAACCCGGATATGGTAATTTTGTTACAAGCTGTGGCTTAGCTGACAACTGGTGCTCCAGGGTTTGAGAGCGTGAAGAAGTATCAACAGTGGTACAACACCTGGGAGATGTCAAATTCCTTTTACAAAAGCAAATATGTCTAAAGCAGTGATTCATTGTGTAAGAGAATGTGTTAGCGTGATGGGGGTGTAGGGGAGGGTTGTAACTTAATTAACTGAAACTTGGTTTTCACATCAAGAGTACTACTATATAGAAATAGCAACATTTTCTCAACCCTGCAAATATGTGTATTAACAATGGCTCTGTCAATACATTTTAAAACCTTTTTATTGAAGGATTTTTAGCATAATGGTGGTATATGTAGCTCGATGTCACTTCTCTTTAAATCTGCATATTTATTTGCATATTTTTTTAAAATTTCAGTCTTGGCCCTTTGGTGAGTAAAGTGAAGGAGTATCAAGTGGAGACCATTGTGGATACCCTCTGTACTAACATGCTTTCAGACAAAGAGCAGCTACGTGATATTTCAAGCATTGGCCTTAAAACAGTCATTGGAGAACTTCCTCCAGCTTCCAGTGGTAAGAAATGGCATTTTCCCCTTCATTTCTGTATTTAAAACATAACTTCTCTATTTCCAATTCTTTCATTGTAAGCTAGTGTTCCTCATTGACCGTTGCATTGAAATTGACTTTTCTTGGAGACAATCATTTGTGTAGTGCTTCTGTTATACACATTGTTACCTAGTTCAGATATGAAATCAAGTCACTGTAAAAAGAGCCGTAAGTAATTTCAGATTACACCAGTTACAGATAACTACCTTGAATATTTTCAGGCACAGTATTCCTAGGCTTTTTAATAATAGTAATTAAATATCATTGGGGTAACATTTTTAAAATTGACAGTGCATTTTTAAATTGAGATGACTTTTCTTTATTAAATGAGGTTGTTTTAATTTTTTGTCCCAGTATGTGTTTTGAGGTGTACCTAGTGTTTCAAATTGTAGAATGACAGTACTTGAAACAGCCTGACTATTACAAGTAAATTAACAAGGCAGTCTTGACGAGCTCCACTTGCCAGTTTTTAGCTTGGGGCTTGACAAAATTGGCTCTCAGCTAGGTGCAGCAATTTTATTTTTGGTTGTCAGAGGGCACTACTCTGCTGCATTTCCACAGCAGAGCTAGGAGCTGGGCTACAAACCCTGGTTGCCATGGTGACCTGGCTCTGGGTTTTGTCAAGGCCCCTGTTAGCTACTTTAGCCACTTGGTTCTTTTTTAACTCTAGAAAGTGTTCAAATACCACAATGAGTTCAGTAAGCAAATTTGAGTAGACTAGAAGGGAATGTTAACTCAAAATGATTAAGGGAAATGTGCTAATTAAGTTTGCAGATGACACCAAATTGGGAGGTATTGCCAATATAGAGGAGGATCGGGATATCATACAGAAAGATCTGGATGACCTTGTAAACTGGGGTATTAGGAATAGGATGAAATTTAATAATGGGAAGTGCAAGGTCATTCATTTAGGGACTAATAACAAGAATTTTTCTTATAAGTTGGGGATGCATCAGTTGGAAGTGACGGAGGAGGAGAAGGACCTGGGCTTACTGGTTGATGACTGGGTGACTATAAGTCACCAATGTGATGTGGCCGTGAAAAAAGCTAATGCAGTCATGGGGTGCATGAGAAGGGGTATTTCTTGTAGAGATAGGGAGGTGTTAGTACTGTTATACAAAGCGCTGGTGAGACCTTATTTGGAATATTGTGTGCAGTTCTGGTCCAGCATGTTTAAGAAAGATGAAGCCAAACTGGAACAGGTGCAAAGAAGGGCTACAAGGATGATTCACGGAATGGAGAACCTGCCGTATGAGAGGCGATTTAAAGAGCTTGGCTTGTTTAGCCTAACCAAAAGAAGGTTAAGGGGAGATATGATTGCTCTCTATAAATACATCAGAGGGATAAATACCCGGGAGGGAGAGGAATTATTGGAATACAGCGTCAATGTGAACACAAGAACAAATGGATACAAACTGTCCATGAGGAAATTTAGGCTTGTTATTAGACACAGGTTTCTAATCATCAGAGGAGTAAAGTTCTGGAATAGCCTACCAAGGAGAGCTGCGGGGGCAAAAAAATAGTTGCCTTCAAAACTGAGCTTGATAAATGGATGGAGGGGATGATATGATGGGACAGTTTAGTTTGGCAATTGTCCATTTTTTACTACTGGTGATGGATATGCCAGTAACCTGGGAAGGGGCATTAGATGGGGTGGATTCTGAGTTATTACAGAGAATTTTTTCTTGACTGGCTGGTGAGACTTACCCACATGCTCAGGGTTTAACTGATCGCCATACTTGGGCTCAGAAAGGAATTTCCCCCCAGGGAAGATTGGCTTGGGTGCTGGGTTTTTTTTTGCCTTCCTCTGTAGCATTGGACATGGCTCACTTGCTGGTTGATTCTCTGTACTTTAAAATCTTTAAATCATGATTTGAAGACTTTAATAACTCAGTCATAGGTTAGAGGTTCATTATAGGAGTGGGTGGGTGAGGTTTTGTGGACTGCATTGTGCAGTCGGCCAGACCAGATGATCATATTGGTCCCTTCTGCCCTTAGAGTCTATGAGTTGTGTTAGAAAGGTAGACTACAGAGTGCAAGCTGCAGAAAAACTAAACAGCGTAGCATGGTTATAAGTCTGGATAAGTAGAATTGGTGAAAATTTTTACCACTCTATAATAAGGTGAAACATTTCAAAATAACCATGTTTTGATGTCCCTCTACCCCACAACCAACAGTGGTGGAAATTTTTTTAATTACTCTGCTTTCTTTTAACAATGGCTTGCAGGCCAAAAAGTAGGGATAGCTGTAATTTTTGATCCACTCCACAATTTCTCACTCACTGTAGTAGCATAAACAGTGGTGGAATATGATCACAATATAGTTTATAACATTTTATTTGCATTCAGCATAACTCAATGATGCAGGGTTTTTTTAGGGCTACTTCCATTTCTGTAATTTCTTGGCTTCTTTTTATTTCCAGATATGCAATTTCTTTTTCCTCCTTTTTCGGTCTCTCTTGTCTTTCCTCTCCCTCTGTTGTATCGGGAAGAAGCTGGCTTAAATCTTTGGGAAGATTTGAACTTCTAGTTCAACACCGCTACTTCCAGTTCCCCTGTTTTCCCTGGCCTTTGCTCCTATTTTCCTGAAATCTACAAAACAATAGCCTTTTAAGTGTGGTGATCTTTGAGTATCTTGACAACAGAGTCTTGTGGCACTTTTAAGACTAACAGATTTATTAAT
>ML685797.1:19743231-19825647 GCA_007922175.1 Pelusios castaneus
TAGAGCAGTGAAATTGACATATTTGACAGCTCCGATGTCCCAGAGTGGCCTCGATTGGCACTCTGGGACATTTTCGGAGGCCAATCATTGCGCGGTAAGCGTACACACGAGCGCAAACGCGCAACAGATGATCCGCAACAGCTGTTACCACTCTCGTCGGAGTGGTTGTTGGATTGCGCTACAACAAGGCGCTTGACGCGCAACATCACCGTTGCACGTATGTACACCGTGCTTGTTATGGCGCGGTAATGATTTTTAAGGCGCAATACAGTGATCGTGTAGACAAGGCCTTAGACTATATTTAGTTTAAGTGTAACTTGTTAATCATATAATTGATTCTTTATCTTTTGATGCTGTTGAGAACTTCTTTAGTTACCAGATTCAGTTGTCAGTATACTTAGCAGTTAATTCCTTGATTTTTATTTTTTTTCTCCAAATAATTCTAAATGCACTTCATTTTTTTTGTTTTTGTTTTGTTCCTCCCATTTTGGAAATACTTGAAATAAGAATGATTACAATATAAGAACAAAATCAGTTTTAGATTCAATGGGTTTGAGTTTGTGTTTTGTCTGTTTTAAGGCAAGGAGGACTCCTTGTTAACTTCCATCCTTCAATTCTGACCTGTCTGCTCCCCCAGCTGACTAGTCCAAGACTTGCTGTGAGGAAAAGAACCATCATTGCTCTTGGTCACCTGGTTATGAGTTGTGGCAATATAGTTTTTGTTGACCTCATTGAACATCTGTTGACAGAGCTGTCTAAAAATGATTCCATGTCAACAACTAGGACCTATATACAGTGCATTGCTGCTATCAGTAGGCAAGCAGGTCATAGAATAGGTAAGAACATTTATATATTTTTCTCCAACTCTTGTGTATTTTTAAATGTGAATGATCACTTTCATAACTTGTCTTTTCCAGGTGAATACCTGGAGAAAATAATCCCTTTAGTGGTAAAATTTTGTAATGTGGATGATGATGAGCTAAGAGAATATTGCATTCAAGCTTTTGAATCTTTTGTTAGGAGGTAAGTAGCTTTAAGGTACGTTTTCTTTCGGGTTTTCTTCTTACAAGTTGACTGGGTGTCATTTGAATGCATAAGAAGTCGTTGCTAGTCCTTGAGCAATTAGAAAAAGTCATAATAAGCCT
Source organism: Pelusios castaneus (assembly GCA_007922175.1). Taxonomy (NCBI): domain Eukaryota; kingdom Metazoa; phylum Chordata; order Testudines; family Pelomedusidae; genus Pelusios; species Pelusios castaneus. The sequence continues at coordinate 19,744,377 of ML685797.1, forward strand.
CAAGAAACGTGTTTATTTTCCTGATGACAGTTATGATCTTTGTGGTGCAAAATATCTTTGCTGATTTTGAGTGAGTTGCTGTATCTGAATTGCTAAATCAGATTTTTCTATTGCTATCTTGTAACTTAAATGATAATAGTGTTAATATGTATGTGGACTGGCACAGTAGGCCACAGTATGCTATTCATATTCCGTTGACAAACAAGAAAATTATTTTTAAAAACATAATGTTTGTGGAAAGTGGTGTATTACAATTAGTAGAGACAGAATCTTATTTCCAAAGGTACATCATGAGAGCCCGTTGCTGCAGTCAGATTAGATGATCATAATGGTCCCTTCTAGCCTTAAAGCCTATGAATACGAATCATAGGCAGCAGCAGAGTATCTGTCCTTCCATGCGCCTGTCACTCCAGTTTTGCCTTCTCTGAAGGAGTGAGAGGATCTTCTTGTTCTTCATGTGCTTGCTCATGTCAATTCCAGGTAGACGTGTACATGCGCCACGTGCAGTTTGCTGGAAAGCTTTCCCTCAGAAGTACCTGCGGGGTTGGCTCTAGTGTCCCCTAGACTTGGGCTGCTATAGCATCCAATATAGGGGCCTACTGATCTGCCGCCTCCTCATTTCCTTCTTACTGCCCCTGACCGTCCTTGCTAAAAAATTGAATCTCTTTGGGAGGAAAGAATATTTCACTTGAGGGCTCCAATTTCACATAGTGGATCGTCAGGCTATCCTGAGTAAATATGCCTTCAACAAGTTGCTCTCTGTGGAAAAGTTTGTGGACTTGTTGCCACTCATCTGCAAGGTGGAGTTTTCTGGACATGTTAAGGAAGGGAAGGCAGTGTTCAAAATGATGCTACAAGCAGCACTCGACAGTGCAAATGCAGCTGCTAGGACAGTGTCATCTGGGGTGGCAATGAAATGGAGCTCTTGGTTCCAGGCTTCAGAGCTCCTGTACAAGGTGCAACCCACAAGTCAGGGCCTCCCATTCAAGGGTCCAGCTCTGTTTTCCTCTCAGGTGGATGACAAGTTACATAGTCTGAAGCCACTCTGAAAGTCTGTAGGGCTACATACACCTGCCACACAAAGGAGACTCTTTAAGCTGCAAAACTTGCCCTGCTTCTATCAGGGCTCATCCAGGCAGGACTCAAACTGTCATAGGGGCAGAAACAGCAGCAGACAAAGGCTCCAGAATCCCACATCTGGCAAGAACTTGGGCCATAACAAGCCAGTCTTTGGGCAACAAGGAGAACTTTTTAGGATGTGTCTGAGGATGGCATACCATTCTGCTTCCTGGATCCACCCCCTTTATTTTCACACCATTTATCCCATTTTTCACAGTGCATGATCCTAATTTACCTTGGGCTAGTAGATTCTTCACACCCTGAAACTGGGATATTTCCTCCAGTTTTTCTCACTCTCCCACTATTCTTTCCCTTCCCTGTCACTCTTCAGGGAGCACTCTCACAAGCAATTCCATCACATGGAGGTACAGGGGGCTCCTAGTTAGAGCAGTGGTTCCCTGGGATCTCAGTGGGGAGATACTCCTAGTAATTCCTAATCCCAAAAACCAAGGGAGGGCTCCACCCTATCTTCAACCTACGGAATCTCAACAAGTACATGAAGAAGCTGAGATTTTTTTTATGATTACCGTGGCCTCAATTATCCCAACCTTGGATCGGGCAATTGGTACGCTCCTTCGACTTGAAGGATACTTATTTCCACATGGCCATCTTTCTGGGCCAAAGGAAATTCCTATGGTTTATTGTCAGCCAAGCTCACTACTAATTCTCGGTTCTGCCTCTTGGCCTCTCAGCAGCTCTCTGTGTCTTCACCAAATGGCTGTAGTAGCTTGAGGAAGAAAGGGGTGCAGATGTTTCCCTACTCAGTGACTGGTTAATTGAAGACCAAACCAGAGCTTAGGTAGAGGCAGATGTGGTTTTCATCAGCAACACATTCAGCAGGCTGGGACTCATCCTCTACACCCAAAAGTTGATGTTTATGTTTGATGTTGATGTTTATCCCTGCCAGACAAAGAATTTACTGGGGCAATGTGAGATGCAAATCTAGCTAGAGCCTCCCTCCCAGAGAGTTGCTTCTAGCTATCGCGGGCCCTCACAGAGGACTCGAGACTGTATCCACACATGACAGCCTGGAACTGTCTGAAGAGTGCCGTAGTATTTCGATTTATGGTAGATACGGCTTACTTGAAGTACATTTAAGTCAAATCTGGCCCGTCATAGCAAATGAGTTTGACACCCCTGACATAGACAGTGTAATCTCCCCTCCTCCATCAGTACAGGAATCTCTGGCTTGGTGGTGTGTCCTGAACAAAATAAACATGGGGGTTCCATTCTCGGCACCTCAGACTTGTGATGGATGCCTTAGCGATGGTTTGGGGAGCTCACCTGGGGAAGGTAAGAACACAGGGTCTTTTGTCCCACACAAAGATACTGCTCCACATCAATATAAGAGAGCAGTCCATCTGGCTTGTCAGGCATTCCAAGAGCTTTGGGAAGGCAAGATGGCATCAGTCCTTACAGGCAGCATGACAGCAATGTTTTATATCAACAGACAGGGTGGAGCTTGTTCCTCTCCTTTGTGTTGGGAGGCCCTCAGGCTCTGGGGTTTTTGTATCATGCAGTCAATACACCCGGATGCAGAACATGTTGGCAGACACCTCAGCAGGTCGTTTCTCACATACAAATGGTCCATCCTTCTGGGCATCTTGAACATACGCTTCCGGAGGTGGGGTGTTCTGCAGGTAGACCTGTTTGCCACAAGGGCCAACAGTTTTTTGCTGTTTTCAGAAACACAGTCCATGGTAAGTAGCGGATGCCTTTCTCAACCAGTGGACTGGCCAGTTGTTTTATGCCTTCCCACCTACCCTGCTTATTATCAGCGTCCTGCTGAAGATCAAGCAGAAAGGGCTTCAGTAATCCTGATAGATCCAGCCTGGCCTCGGTGGTCTTGGTACACTTTGCTTCTCAGTTTCTGCATAAAGAATCCAGTCATCCTTCCTCTGTTTCCAGACCTTATTATGGAGGATCATGAGAAACATCTTCACCCCAGCCTCAGATCCCTGCACCTCACGGCCTGAAAGCTCTTTGGTTAAATTCCATGGAGCTTTCATGCTCCAAACCAGTAAGGGAAGTGCTCTTAGGCAGTAGGAAGCCCTACACAAGGGCCACCTATCAGGCTAAATGGAAAAGATTCTCCACATAGGCTAACCAAATGGGTACAGAGGGTTAATTGGCTCTAATTCCCGCAATCTTGGACTATTTGTGGGACTTGAAACAGCCAGGCTTAGCACGACCATCAGTTAAGGTGGACCTTGCAATGATCTCTGCCTTCTGTCCTGGAATTCCAGGCTGATGGTTTTTTGCTGATGCAATGGTGCCAAGGTCCTTGAAGGATCTAGATAGGCTGTACCCTCCCATTCACCAACCAGTCCCTTCTTGGGATATCAGTCTCAATCGTGCAGTTGATGGGCCTCATGTTCGAGCCCCTTGCATCATGCTCTCTGTTGCACTTATCATGAAAGGTGACATTCCTAGTAGCCATTGGTTTGGCTAGGATGGTCTCAGAGTTTAGGGCTATCACATTGGAGCCACTGTGCACTGTGGTTTTTAAGGACAAAGTCCTACTCCTCCTTCCCCTTCCCCTACTCAGCATTCCTGTTGAAGGTGGTGTCCCAGTTTCACATAAATCAAGATATCTTCCTTCCAGTCTTCTACTCACATGTTGAGAATCATGAACGCAGATCACATTCCCTGGATATCAGAAGGATGTTGGCCTTTTATTTAGAAAGGACCAAACCACATAGCTCTTTGTAGCGCTGGCAGAAAGAATGAAAGGCCTTTCTGTCTCCTCTCAGAGAATCTCTCCTTGGATTACCTCATGCATCAGGACCTGCTATGACTTGGCCCAGGTACTCACTTTGAAGCTGAGAGCTCACTCATCAAGAGTGCAGGCCTCATCAGTGACCTACCTGGTCCAGGTTCTGATTCAAGATAGAGCAATTATTTGATCCATCGTTCATACATTCACAGCCCATTATGTGTTCATTCAACAAGCCAGAGATGACACAACATTCTGCAAGGCAGTTCTCCAGTTTATAGTTCAGTAAGTGCCCACCCCATTTTGTTGGTCTGGCTTGTGAGTTACCTACTTGGAATTGACATGAGCAAGCACCTGAAGAAAAGAGTATGGTTACTTACCTGTAACTGGTGTTCTTTGAGATGTGGTACTCATGTCCATTCCAAGACCCACCTGCCTACCCCTCTGTTGGAGCCAGCAGGCAAGGAGGAACTGGAGAAGTAGAGGGTTGGCAGGCCCTTATATAGAGGTCTATAGTAATGTGTTATTCCGGGCGGCACTAGAGCTGACCCTGTGGGTACTTCTGAGGGAAAACTTCCTGGCGAACTGTGCCTGTGATGCGCACATACCTACTTGGAATGGACATGAGTAACACATCTCGAAGAATATCAGTTAAAGATAAATAACCATCTTTTTTTTATTTTGACCCGTGTTTCAACTGATACTAATGGCAATAATTGTCACAGTAGCTTTTGGGAGCTGAATTATGAGAACTGAACAGCAGGACATCAGAGTGGTTAGTAAACTATATTTATATTTTATTTGATTTTGTCTGAAGAGGTGAAACTCCATATTTTTTCTAGTCTTCTAAATTATCCTTTCTCTGTTTGGCCTGACTTCTTGTATACCAAGTTTCAGACTGGACTGAATGTGAGTTGAATTCTGAAAAAAAATCATATGTAATAGGAATTCTGGCAATATTAGTTTTGCTGCGGGAATCGGTGCTAAAGCATATAGTGTTAAATTTCTTCTGTAAAGATATTTAATTTGTCAAGATAAATATTGTAAGTTAAACTTCTTTGTGTTAAATTTGTTATGCAGATGTCCTAAGGAAGTTTATCCTCATGTGTCTACCATTATAAACATTTGTCTTAAATACCTTACCTATGATCCTAATTACAATTATGATGATGAAGATGAAGATGAAAATGCTATGGATGCTGATGGTGGTGATGATGATGATCAAGGTATATTTTTCTTTTGGTTTTGGTGAGAAGAGCTGTTGAGCCTAAATTGTGACATTTTCAAGTTTATATTAATTTTTGAGAGGCAGGGCCATTTACTACACTCTGTAAGGTGAACAGGATGACATCCATTTATATAGGTATTTAGTGCATCCATTGGCATGATATTGTGAGTTTAGGGATTATAGTGAAGAATGACATAACTGTCGAAAATTGCTCGACTTGTGTAAACATGAAGAAGGCAGAGGAATTCTTTAGCATAACAACTAGAACTTGGAAGAAATTTAGAGAATGAATTTGATGTTTATTAGGGAACGTGATAGATGCATCTTTGCATGACGTGTATTGTTGTTTTTATTTGTATTACCATGGCATGTAGGGGTCCTAGTCATAAATGAGGACCTCATTATGCTAGCTGCTGTACAAACACGAAATAAAAAGAATGTCTAATTATGCTGGATAAAAGACCACAAAATATTGCATAAATGAATGCCACAGTTGTAGAGGAGTGGAGTAGAAGACTCAGAAGGTCTTAATACCACTTTATTGTTTGATGAGGCTGTGAGCAGCAGCAGAGATATGGAGAAGTCTGCAGGAGATAACATCAGTTTACATTTGGTTATCTTTGCCGCCATGGCTAGAAACTTAATTTTTGTTAAAAATGGTATCTTAAATTCTTCTGAAACAGAGTCTAGGCCTCCACTCTTACCAAGGAAAGTCTCCAAGTTGCCATTTGTCTGTGCATTTCTCACTCCCTCTTTTGGTTGGGTACGAGAAGTATAAAATCGTTATATTGCTGCTAGATAGCTTCCTATAATTACTGACTCTTTGGTCCAAAAGTGTCCAATCTTTTAGCATGAGGGGGCCACATTATTATAGTTTTTTTCCACTGGAGGGGGTGAGCAAGTTTCACATGGGGGGGGTGCTGCTGCGCCTGGCTGGCTGGCACAGGTTTTGGGGGGTGGAATGGTACAGATGCCAACTTCTGTTGGTAGGTGCTGGTGAAGTGAGGTGTTTCATAGGAGGGGCAGTGGGAGGACACGTAACTGACCACATGACTCACGTGTCTCCCCCTTCCCCATGGCTGCCGTGCTCTCCCCACTCCTTGCCCCGCTTACTGGGGGTGGCTCTGTCCTTCTGCTGTGCTTCACTGCCCATTTGACTATTCTCTCTGGCAGCTGGGCAAGTGGATGGGGATCCTCTTCTAACCCTGATCCCTCCTGCCTGCAGGGGCTTGGCTGGGGGAAGTGGCTTCCCCTCCCTGTTCTGGGCTGGCTGCTGGACTGATACCCAAATGAACTGGTCTGGAAATTGGGGGTTGGGATGGGGAGGAGAGGAGAGGAGAGGAAAAAGGAGGAACTGGGAGCTGTGGTTCACATGGCCTCTGCTGCCAGCAGCCAGTGTGGATGGAGAGGGAGGCTACTTTCCCTGGCCAGGCTCTTGCTGGCAGCTGCCACACTGCACAGAGCAGCGTCCCAGATGGTTGGGGCTGCTGCAGGGTGTGGGCTTAGGGGGTGCTGCCTGGCCTGTGTTCCTGTTGGGCTTGACCAGCATGCGAGGGGGAGAAGGGTCTGGGGCAGAAGGAGAAGCATTAGCCTCCAAAGGGGAGGGGCATTGCACAAGCTGCAGCAGTGTCCCCTACCAGCCAGAAGTTACTGACTGCCCACACCCACTCTGCTCCTGAGTTCTGGCTGTTGCAGTGCAGAGTGGTGCACAGGGCTGGAGGGGAGGGGCTGCTCCCAGCTGGCAAGGGGCTGGAAGGGAGGGGTGGGGCTGCTCCTCAGTTGTAGCTGGAGTGGTGTGTGTTGGTGGGGAGAAGGTGCTGCTGTTGCACCAGGCGGGCCAGATAGCAGCCCTGGTCAGGCTGCATTCTGGCCCCAGGACCACAGGTTGGACAACCTAAATTGGTCCCTCACTTAATCTGGATTTTGGAGTGTAAGAACAGCAAGATCACATGGTTATGACTCAGATGGATCTGAACCTAAGTTACTTCAGGTGGAAAGATAGAGCATTCTTCTACTGGGCCATGTAGCTATGCTTTAAATTAATTTTTAAATAGTGATCTAACAATCTGCTTTACTTCTTGCATGCTCTACTTCCCTTCTCTTTTCTTTATGAAAAATAGCATTGTTGAGTTTGTTGGTAAACAAGTTTTTTGCTCTTAAACTAATAGTTTTACAAGGAGCCTCCTCGGTCCTATAGAAGTTTCTTCAGAGGGCCTTGTTCTTCAATAAAGGAGAGTTAAATGGAATACTCTGGTCAGGCCTATAATAGAAATATTTGATTTAGTCCAGAGTGATGTACAACAAAGTAAGTAGAGACATAAGGAGAGATTAAAAAAAAACCCCAAATATATAGAGTATTTAGCAATTTGATATCTTGTGTCTGTTTACAAAGCAATGTAGTTTGGTAAATTTTTAAAAATATACTGTTTCCAGCCCTGGAAAGAACCCGACACTTGTAAATTTTTTGGCTTTTAGAAGTCACTGTTGCATATTGATACGAGTATGGTGGGGTTTTTTTTCCCCCCCCCATAATGGAATGGCATACAAATATAATTGTGGTGTATGAGAACCAACTGCATGTTGTTGATGTACAATTTTTTTCTGGTATAAATGTCCCCAATAAGAGTAAAATGTGAACAGACTAGTTTTCAGAATGTTGATGTGCTATTGATTATTGCCTCACCTGATATGAAAACATTTAAAATAAGAAATGTAGTAAGGTCTCAAATGTGGTAGAGCAATTCTTTGTCCAATTGTAGCAACTGAAGTAAAGGAGGGGATATATGTGAGGGACTGGGGTGAGGAAGCTGGCAAAATATATAATTTAGTTTTAAGGCAGTTTTGAATGACCTTTTATATACTTCTACTTTATTTTGATTATACACTGCTTCTTAAATTTCTTACTAAATTTATTATCTGTCTCGGGTCAGTTTTACACATCTGTTGCATCAAATAAGTTTGGGTTCTGTAAAACAAAACTTTCTGAACCAAACTGCTAGCGTGATATGTCTTATATATAATAGAAATTCATTTTATTTTGTCAAGGGAGTGATGATGAATATAGTGATGATGACGATATGAGCTGGAAAGTGAGACGTGCAGCAGCTAAATGTTTGGATGCTGTGGTTAGCACACGTCATGAAATGCTTCCGGAATTCTACAAGACGGTGTCCCCTGCTTTAATAGCCAGATTCAAAGAGCGTGAGGAGAATGTGAAAGCAGATGTTTTCCATGCATATCTTTCTCTTTTGAAACAAACTCGACCTGTACAGAGTTGGCTGTGTGATCCTGATGCAATGGAACAAGGAGAGACGCCTTTGACAATGCTTCAGAGTCAGGTTAGCTGTTAGGTTTTTTTAATTTTGAGAGAAGGCCATGCTGATTTGTTCATTGTGCTCTGGGTTCATGTGGAAATCACTAGTTGTCACCAGTTTTTGTGGTTGGACACATTCTGGTTCCGATTGTGTTAATTTAGCCGAGAGGGATTGTAGGGTAAGTTGGCTCAAATAACTGCAGTTGATCTGGAAACTGGAATAACCTGTTGGACTCATAGACTGCTTATTTGATTTTAATTATTGGTTGGCTGTCGCTAAAAATGCTGTGGAGGCTATGCACCTAGTTATTATTTGCCCTATTTAAAAAAAAAACAACAAACCTTTCATACTCTGTGCTCTATTATAGCTGTTTAGCTAAATTCAGAATAGGAGAAAAATTAAATTCCCCCAGTAAAAGGAAGGAGACACCTGATCACTGGAACACATCACATTTTACCTTCAGAAGAGGGAGAAGTGGATGTACTAACAGAATCCTTTTCTAAATGGATTTAATAGTGTAATTATATAACTAATATTTGTTAGGAAATTTGAAGGAAAAGCTACATGAAAAAATGTTTTGCCTAATTCTGACCTTAATATTTTAAGTTAAAATTTCCTGGGTTAGGAATTGATTTGAAGATCTGAAACGTTATCTAATGCTGTCAGTGTAGCTAGAAAATATGGCTCATCTAGAGCAGTGGTTCTCAGCTTCTTTTCCATTGCGATACACCTGACAGATGTTCCCCTGTGTGACACTACAATCTGCTGGTGGCAGTGGTACTTGGGCTGGGAGAACTTGGAAGGCTGCAACGCTCTGGAGGATGCAGCACTCTGGGACCTGGGTGGGGGCAGAGTCAAGCCAGTGCAGGCTGGTGCCCTGGTGGTCTGGCTCAATGGGGCCGGGTTTATTTTTATGAGGCAGGTGGAGTTCGCCCTTTCCCTGCCCAGGATCTCTGGGTTGCAGCCCCAAGTCCCTTTACTCTTCTGGTTGTAGCGGCTGCCTGTGTTGTGCATCAAAAGCGGACTGTTGAGGGCAGCAGAGAGGCGAGCAGTAGGAGCCCCAAGCTGAGCTGCCAATTTTCTGTGACACACCTCCCGGCCCTTCGCAACACACTTTTGTGTCTTGACACAGTGATTGAGAACCACTGGTCTAGAGAATCAAAGCCCAGAGAGATGGATTTTTTCCCCATAACTTAAGATAACTGTGTGAAGGAAATGTTAACTGCTGAACTAGTTAACAGGTGTGTAATTACTACAGGTTCCCAACATAGTTAAAGCCTTGCATAAACAGATGAAGGAGAAGAGTGTGAAGACTCGTCAGTGTTGTTTTAACATGCTAACTGAGCTGGTAAATGTTTTGCCTGGAGCCCTAACACAGCACATTCCTGTGCTTGTACCAGGTATGAAAAATGAATTTGTAAATCTATTATAAGTTAACTGTGACTTTCACTTCAAAAATTTCTAAATCTTAAATCCTGGTATTTGTAAGAAAAGTTTGAAGTATAGTTCTAACTTAAGAAAATGCTCCTCAGCTGTAATTGAAAGATTAGCTTCTTTGTGAATCCACATGCACAGTGACATTTTTCCTTTGGTTAGTGCTAAAGAACCAACACATTTACAGACTTGTGAGCTAGATTAATTTTATCTAATGTGTAAACAAAATTGTCAACTTGTATCTAAGTGGAAGGCTGAATTCTGCCCACATTTCCACCTGTGCAATGCTAAATACTATCCATATTTCCACCAGTACAGCATATGCAGCATCTTTACCATCGGTTGTGGTGGGTAAGGCCCCTATCCCTCCCCCCCGTCCCTCCCACCCCCCCAAAAAAGAAAGAAGCTTTCAAATTTGTTGTGGAATTTACAGGAATGGCAGCTAGAAAATTTATTGGTAAATTAGACAAATGTTGATAGAAATTACTGAAAAGCTATAAATATACAACCTTCTGTATCAATTTTACATCACTTTCTCAGAGAAAAATGGCATTTTTATGTAAAGATTTGTCAGTCTTTAGATGCAGCTAAAACATTTAATTTGTTTCAGTCACATGAAGTAGCGAGGGATATGTGTGTGTGCGCGCACATTTTAAATATGGTCTTTTTGAGAAGTTGTGTTCAGAATATCTTCTCTCCTAGCTAAAATAAAAAGACAGCAAACCCATCAAATGGCCTATGTGTGCTTGAGTAGATGAAGTTTGGAAACTCTTTTATTTATTACTTTAACTGAGAGTGGGACGGGCTTTCTAGAAGGAAATTTTTGCGAGTGGAAAATGCCAGCATGATTTGAGTACAGTTCTTTAGGACTTTTCATGAATTTTAATGTTAAAAATAAACACACAAATAACAGAACCTGTTTTCTTTTTCAGGGATAATTTTTTCACTGAATGACAAATCAAGTTCCTCTAATTTGAAGATAGATGCTTTGTCTTGTCTGTACGTGATCCTGTGTAACCATTCTCCCCAAGTCTTCCATCCTCATGTTCAAGCACTGGTGCCTCCTGTTGTAGCTTGTGTTGGAGACCCTTTTTACAAGATCACATCAGAGGCACTTCTGGTTACACAGCAGCTTGTGAAGGTCATTCGTCCTTTAGATCAGCCTTCTTCCTTCGATGCCACACCTTACATCAAAGATTTGTTTACTTGTACCATCAAGAGACTGAAGGCTGCTGACATTGATCAGGAAGTGAAAGAGAGGGCAATCTCCTGTATGGGCCAAATCATTTGCAGCCTTGGTGATAATCTGGGCACTGACCTGCCTAGTACGCTTCAGATCTTCCTAGAGAGACTAAAGAATGAGATTACTCGATTAACTACAGTGAAGGCCTTGACGCTGATTGCTGGCTCTCCTTTGAAGATAGATCTGCGACCAGTCCTTGGGGAAGGTGTTCCTATTCTTGCCTCTTTCCTAAGAAAAAACCAGCGAGCTTTGAAACTGGGCACACTTTCTGCTCTAGATATCTTAATTAAAAATTACAGTGACAGCTTGACAGCTGCCATGATTGATGCTGTCCTGGATGAGCTTCCACCTCTTATCAGTGAAAGTGATATGCACGTATCACAGATGGCCATCAGTTTTCTGACTACATTAGCTAAAGTCTATCCTTCCTCCCTCTCAAAGATCAGTGGGTCCATTCTTAATGAACTTATTGGGCTGGTGAGATCACCATTATTGCAGGGTGGAGCACTTAGTGCGATGCTAGAATTTTTTCAAGCTCTGGTTGTGACTGGAACAAATAACTTAGGATATATGGATTTATTACGCATGTTAACAGGTCCAGTGTACTCTCAGAGCACAGCGCTTACTCACAAGCAGTCTTATTATTCTATTGCGAAATGTGTAGCTGCCCTTACACGAGCTTGCCCCAAAGAGGGACCAGCAGTAGTAGGTCAGTTCATTCAAGATGTCAAGAATTCGAGGTCTACAGATTCTATTCGTCTATTAGCCTTGCTGTCTCTTGGGGAAGTTGGGCATCACATTGACCTAAGTGGACAAATTGAGCTCAAGTCCGTCATACTGGAAGCATTCTCCTCTCCTAGTGAAGAAGTCAAGTCTGCAGCATCTTATGCTCTAGGCAGTATTAGTGTTGGCAATCTTCCTGAATATCTACCATTTGTCTTACAAGAAATAACTAGTCAGCCTAAGAGGCAATATCTTCTTCTCCATTCCTTGAAAGAAATAATTAGCTCTGCATCAGTGGTAGGCCTCAAACCATATGTTGAGAACATCTGGGCCTTACTGCTGAAACACTGTGAGTGTGCAGAAGAGGGTACCAGGAATGTTGTTGCTGAATGCTTGGGCAAGCTTACTTTAATAGACCCAGAGACTCTGCTTCCACGGCTCAAGGGCTATTTGGCATCAGGTAGGCTATCATTCTGTATGTGTGTGTGTAATTTTTATATATATATATATATATATATATATATATATATATATATATATATATATAAAAGAAGTCTTGTACTTCTGACAATGAGTTTAAGCTATACTGAGTAGCTTGCACTTGAGTTTTATTGCATGAAATGTCTCTTGAATTGTGGACTGCTTCCAGAGATGTTCAGCCAATGAGATTATGCTTCTTCTCAACACCCGATTTTACATGTCATGCATGGAGGCATAAGAAAAAAGGCACTTAAATTTCATAATACTTTATGGAGCAGTGATCTGAAATTTGTTAAAATCTACATAATGTTCAATTGGATAATTACAAGATTTGGGCTTTTCAGATAAGTATTTGAGTGGCTATTGTTTTTAGAATAACATTTTCCTTACATTGGAGGAATTAGATAGTGTATAACCTGAATTGCTTCTACAACTCACTTTGATAATGAGAATATGGCTTTTGAGATAATGTAATGGTGACTCCATTAGTGAAGAGTTGTAAATTAAAATACTTAAATAGTTTTAAAGAACATGGAGACAGGAGTGTATTTTTCAAATGCAGCATACGAATAGTTTGGGGTTATAATTAAAAGACTTGTGAAATACAAGGATGATAAAGGTTGAGGGATAAATATGTTCTCTCTACATAGTTCAACAGAGTAATTACATTTCTAGGATTGTATTGACAAACAGATATTTTCATGTGTTTAGAACAAAGAATTCCTTTGTAGAGCAGAGCTATGCTGAATCTTTTGGGGTACATTTTTAATTAAGGCATTTGTTATGTAATGACATTGATATAGAAGATGTCTAGTTAATGTATTTTTAATTAATAGTTACCATCAATCCCTGTTTAAAATGTAGTAATGGGACTGCATGAAAGAAACTTAACACTTTGCCAGGCAATCAGTAACATTTAATTCCTTAGTATTTTGAAAGTAGTATCAAGAAGTGCTTTTCTTAAAAAAATAGACATACTGTGGTGAGAGAAGATGACTTATTAAATAATTTAAATATATTTTATATACTTCAATATTTTGTAGCTAAAATAAAATGTTTGGTTTCAGGGTCATCATATGCTCGAAGTTCAGTGGTCACTGCTGTGAAGTTCACTATTTCTGATCATCCACAACCCATAGATCCACTGTTAAAGAACTGCATAGGTACGTTTCTTATACGTTTTTAAATTAAGCATAGTTTGTTTTTAAGCAGTTAATATTCAAACTTGTTTACCAGTGTATGCAGTGCAAAGAATCCATTTTAAAAAATGCTTTAAGTACATGAAGTAAGCACCCACCAATGACAACTATTAGTGAGAGCATTTACTGAAGACTTTAGACTTAAGCTTACTGGATGCCATTAAGGAAATGGTATCTTTTCCATATGGATCACTGAGGTCCCAAGCAAAGCAATAGCTGCAAGATTGCTAACCATTTACTTATTAAAAATGCTGAATTTCTTTTCAGGTAATTAATTTTAAACTCAAATGTATATACACAGTCATGTATTGCATTAGAAACTGAAAGATAGATTTCCATTGTATATACTTTTAATATATTATTTAAAGGAACTAATCAGCTGTCAAAATACATTATTGATTCCTAAGTAACCAAGATATTTAGGGCATCCAATACATCTTCAGGAGGAAAAACAAGTTTTGCATTGCCACATGACTTCCTGATCCTCTGAATCTATTTTTGTTCATAACTCTCCAGGCATGTAGTAGTCTTTGTCAAATCCACTGTAGAAAACATTTATAAAGAAGCTAAGTACATAATTTCTACAGACGTTTAGTACTCTTTTAGATTTCAGCCTTTTCAATATTTACAAAAACAAGTATTTTTAAAGCAAATACAAACTTTTGTCTCAATCTAATATTTCCAAATGGCTATTTTCTTATGGTACAGCTGGGCTTTATTTTAGACTCTGTATATCTGGCTGGAATAAGTATTACTGTGTATTTGTAATAGACTTATTCTTTATGATTACATTTCCTCAAATTTTAGGAAAGCCTTTCATAAATTGGCTTGGAAGCCAAAAGAAGCTATCACCATTAAGGGCGTGTTAGTCCAAAAACCTTAGTTAGTCTCCTTCTCTAATAATTCACTTACCTTCATCTTTTGAATCCATTTCTCCTATGGCCTTTTATTGGTATTTTTTTTTCCCTCCCTTCCATTGCTGTTTGTTCTTCTGGTGTTCTTTTTGAGAACTGCGTTCTTTGAGGCAAGTGGTTTCAATACATTCCTTTTTATTTGTTCTCTAAACTTACTGCAGCCTGGCATCTGATCTAGTAAAATTGTATGTGCCTTCTTTCAGAATAAGCCAGTGTCATTCTCTCATAGTGCCAGAAGGAACCACTATGATCATCTAGTTTGACCACCTCAACACAGGCCTTTGGACATCCCCAAAATAATTCCAGGAGCATATCTTTTAAATAGAATTTCTCTCAAATTAAAAATTGGCCCTTAGTTGAATTGTTCCAGTATTTAATTACTTTCACCTTTATGCCTTATTTTCCAGTCTGAATTTGTCCTGCTGGCTCAGAGAGCTAGGAACCCAATTTTTGTGTTGCCACTGGACTTGTATCAGCGTTCCTCTCAGTCAGTCTTGCTTTCTCTTCCTTTTTTTTGTTATACATAAAGAAACAGGGTATCTAGAATTTTTGTTTTACTTTTCATCCATCCTGTTTTCTTTACGCCATTTCCTTCAAAACAGCTTCCTATAATACTTAGTAAGCAATAGTGATGTAATCCTTGATGCACTTATTCTCCCTAGCAAGTAATATGTGACTAGTTTCTGCAGTATCTGGACAATGGATTGTTTATTGAGATGTTTTTATCTTAATATATGTTGAATATTGTTCTTTTCTTGATAATTTAAGAGCATACAGGGGATCATTCTGCTATCCTTAGTATTTTAAAATGTGCATTGGAAAGTACTTGAAAATGAACTCTATAAATTCCTTCACTCCAGAGTTGGCTATGTTTACTCATATGTATGTCTTAAGGAAATTGAAACAAAGAACTAAGGGGAGAGATGAGTCCTCATGATTGTTTAATGCACTTTTCAGTAATTATACTAGGCTTATTGCTCAACAATAAAAATTTATTAATTAAAAAAATCAGCATAAATGTTGGTTAAGCTCATGATACTTATTTTTGCATAACATTTCTGTTGCAAATTCATTATTCTAAAATGTATGTAATATTTAATATATCTAAAATATAGGTTCAATTTTATGTCATAGAATTATATCCAGGTCTCACAATGTTGTTAGTATTACAGGCATATGCTTCACTGTTACAAATGTTTGAACCAAAATCTATCTTTGGGATCGCTCTATGTTGAAGTTGGCCAAATTTCTTGCCCCTTTCTCCCCTTATTAAAATCTTTAAGCTGATTTTATAGACTTGTATCCTGTAAGGTCAGAAGGGACCATTATAATCATCTAGTCTGATGTCCTGCACAGCACAATGCAGGTCACAGAACTTCACCCATCCACTCCTGTAATAGTCCCGTAACCTACAACTGAATTACAGAAATTCTCAGGTAATTATTTAAAGATTTCAAGGTATAGAGAATCCACCAGTAAATGACCTGTGCCCCATGATTAAGATATAATTTGCAGTGTTGCTGCTAAATGAAACAATGTCATTTTGAGTTCCATCAAAAACAGTTTGCACAATAAAGAGCTTTCTGTTAAAAGATGAAAACAAACACAATATGGAGAAATATTTCCAGGTCTCTAGCAGTAGCAGATGAAAATATCTCTTGGTAATGGATTTATTTGCATATTTGCAGGTGATTTTCTAAAAACATTGGAAGATCCAGATCTCAATGTAAGGAGAGTGGCCCTAGTGACATTTAATTCAGCAGCACACAATAAACCATCATTAATAAGGGACCTTTTAGATACTGTGCTTCCTCATCTTTACAATGAAACGAAAGTCAGAAAAGAACTAATAAGAGAGGTAGGTGAAGTTTGTGAGATGGCAAAATATTTTTGTAAACTGATTTATATGTTAGTAAATGTATTCTGTTCTAAATTGGTTTTGTTTTGTGTGTGTTTGTGTGTGTGTGTGTTTACAGGTGGAAATGGGACCATTCAAGCATACAGTTGATGATGGGCTGGACATTAGAAAGGCAGCTTTTGAATGCATGTACACTCTTTTAGATAGCTGTCTGGATAGACTAGACATATTTGAATTCCTAAACCATGTTGAAGATGGCTTGAAGGATCATTATGACATTAAGGTTAATTATCTTGTATATTTATACTTGAATAATCTCATCTAATGAGTATTTTGAAATATTGGCTAAACTGTGACTTCTTTGAAATATTTCGCAGTGTTTTTGTTGTGCAAATATTTAGTTGACCAGAAAGCTGATATAAATATTATATGAAAACTGTTTATAAACATACAATAAGTTGTATTTTAATCATACTTACGCTAGGATGCTGCTATTCTAAAACTACTTGTATAGTGAATTAGAAAAAAGATCATAATTGTGCAGAACTTAATTATCTCTGCATTGGTTTCCTCCAACTAGATGCTAACATTTTTAATGTTGGTGAGACTGTCTACCCTTTGTCCAAGTGCAGTACTGCAGAGGTTGGATAGGCTTGTCGAACCCTTACGTGCCACATGTACAACAAAGGTACTGTCTTAAACTAAGGTTTATGTTCTTCAATAATACTTTGAACTTTTTGCTATTATGTAGAAATATTATGAACTTGAGACTGAAGATTAAGTATACTACAGTCTGACAAGGTATCCATGTGAATTTAGTATCATCTATAGTCTAGACTGAATAGTCCCCAGTAGCGTTGACATCCATAGACTTTGTGCATTACTCAACTGCATTTTAAGGTGAGATGTCCAAAGTAATAGCTTCACTTCCCTAAAGTGTGCCAGTAGTCTCTTCATCCATCCACTGACATGACCAAGTTAGAATATGGCTCTTTAATTTTAAATGTTACTGATCAAAAATAATTTTGAGGCCTTATGCAATACAGCATATGAAAAAGAGTTCCTAATAAAATTGTAAGATAAGATAGTGAGGAAAAGACTATAAACCTCTTTTCTAATCTGAATATATTTATTTTTTCTAATTTTTAAAAAGTTTTCTGGATTATTTGATGTCCTTTGTCTCTTAGAAGTCTTGCTGACGTTTCAGCAACTTGCAAACAGATTTTATTGTAGAAACTGAATATGGAATATTGAATAGCTTGTTTTTAATTTTTAACAGAGGTTTAAAAGTTACTGGAGACTTACAACTTGCTTCTGAAAGGGGAAATAAGGAGTTCGAAGGGAGGAGAACATTGTAAAATTGGTGCTTTTTTACCCCCCTTTTTTGAACACTTCCTTAAATTTTTAAACTTGTTCGGGCACATTCATTCATAGAGGAAGGGGAGAAGGCTACATTTTAATCTGGTTTTCTAGGTGCAGGTGTAATGAATTAGAAGTATTTTTTACAAAACAAAAAACTTGCTTTTTGGTTCGGTGCTAGCACAATGGGTTCCTGCTCTGTTACTAAGGCACTTAGGGTATGGTAATACAAATAATTTAACTTCTGTCTTCATATCGCCTGCCCAGTATCTTGTTACCCATCTTCCACCATTAATCTCCTTCGTATTTCACTTGATTGGCCTAGGGAGTTTGTGACTTTCACTGATGACGTCCTATCTGTGTACCATTAAAAGTTCTTGCATAGGAATGATACCAGAAAGGTCTAATTGATTGATAAGAATATGCTATGTTCAGTATGTCCATTGCTGTATTCTAATTCTGTCTTCTGCAACTCGTGTTAATTTTTATAAGATTGTTACTGATGTTACTAAATTGAGGCAGTTTGGCTGCTGTTTGCTTTGAATTTGTGTAATGATTTGTTAATGCAGGGTTTTTTGTTAGTACTGTTTTTGCTTAACCTTCAATTTTTAGGCTCTAATCTATTAGTAAGCTTTTTTAAAATTTAGACTGCTGAACATCAGATGCACTACAGCAGTACAATCTCCAGTTCTTTTCATCCTAATAAAAGTAAATATATTTCAAGTCTGTGTCAAATTAAGGAAGTAATATCTGGGGAAAGGTAGCTTACATCAACTGGTTTAAGAAGAACTTGGTTTTGAATGTAAACTTCTTAAATATACTACTTTTTCTACAGGTAAAGGCAAACTCAGTGAAACAGGAGTTTGAAAAACAAGATGAACTGAAGCGATCTGCCATGAGGGCAGTAGCAGCCCTCTTAACCATTCCAGAAGCGGAGAAAAGTCCGTTAATGAGTGAATTTCAGTCACAGATAAGCTCTAATCCTGAGCTGGCAGCCATCTTTGAAAGTATCCAGAAAGATTCTTCATCTACTAACTTAGAATCAATGGACACTAGTTAGATGTTTGTTCAAAATGGGGACCATTACATTGAACCATATGATGCACTGAATTGACAGGTTAAGAGTAAGAAACAAACAAAAAATCTAATCTTCACATTGTTCCACTTTATTTACCTTTATGGAGACATTTGGCTTTTTTCCCATTGTTGGTTTTCTAGCATTTATTCCAGAAATATGTATTTCCATGATCCAGAAGTTGTAAACCACTCATGTTTTAGTGGATTTGGCCACATTTGAAATGGAAATAAAAGGTTAAAATATATGGTGTACGGAAATAGGTTCCAACATCCATTTGCCCTGTAATATTTAGATTAAAATGTTAAAATTTTGTGACCATGATTTTTTTCTTTTTTTCTTTCTGTAAAAACAAAACCACCTTGTTTTTGTATAACTTTTATTCTTTTGTTTCAGCTACATAAATTCATTTGGCTGGCTGATAAGAAATTCTTTTGTGTAAGATTTATTATATTGCAGGGGATTTGGGCACAGTTTGAAAAGTACAGACATAAGTAAATGTCATTTTTAAAGGTGTGGGGATTAGGAAATTAATATCCCTGTTGTGCACACTAACTTTGCATGAGCAAGTTTACAAATATATATTGTCTGTAAAACAGCATGTGCAGTTTATTCATAATATATGTTAAAATAAGTAATACTGTATCAGTGCAATTTTCAGATATTTTATTTTTACGTAGAAAATGTATTCATAGAGGAGAGGGTGGGGTTAGGGTTAAATTTTAATCTGGTTTTCTAAGTAGAGGTGTGGTGAATTACAAGTGTCTTCACAGTGAAAGTAAACTTGTTTCCTAACCTGGAGGATGGATCTCTCTGGAAGTGTGGGGCTAGACAAGCAGGAGGTTGGAAGGGTTGTGCAGAGATTAGTAGGTGGGAGACAGCTGCATAACTGTGGGCCCAGCTCATCCTCTGTTATAAATATGTGCCAGCAGATGGCTTCTTGGAAGCCTCTGCCTTCCATCACTTCTTTCAGCTCTTAATAGTGCAACTCATGTGAAGTATTGCAGGTTCAAGGTTTTACCTGCCAGGAAACTCTTCTCTCTAGTAGTGGTCAGAAGGACTAGCACATGTGTTCTGGCCACACCAAAATGGAAAACTATGTGGCAAAAGATGGACTGTGGGAGGGGAAGGTAATAAATAGACAAAGACTGCAGCAGTTGCCAGGGCCTGGTGAAAGGGGAATTGGAGGTGGTGCGTGTTTATTCATCAGATCATTGGAAATTGCTTTGTCAGAAAAAGGTTGGAAACCCAGGCCCTTAAATTGATTATTGTAAAATTCCAGTTTCTCTTTCAGGTTTTTCTCTAATTTCATTTTGTTTATTAACTTTTTTAGTCATTTTGAAATTCTTGATGCCACATACTGCCACCCTTGTCTGCCATGTAGTGATTCTTACAGGATTATCTATACCAAGTTTTGTCAAAGAATTCTGTGGAGCTTATGTGGCTACCAGGATTTGTTAGCTAATAGAGGTGAATTGTTTTATTTTACTTAATCCCACTAAGGTACAAAAAAGTTTGATTCCCTTTATTTTAAAAGGGCCTATATTGGGCAAACAAGTTTACATGAATTTACACAGTAATTATAATTTCAAATAACATTGCAGAAGCATCATTAGATATTGTAGCTTTTGGTCGATCCTTAGTTTTCATGAATGTGTAGCTGAGAGTTGACTTCTGGAAATGGAAAGAAATAACATCTCCTTATTTTAATGTAGTGGAAGAGAGCTAATCTAGGGTGGCTGATTTTGGTGAAAAATTACATATTAAGAAAATGTACCTTTTTATGATTGGAACAGTGAATTGAGTATTTCCCCTGCTGTGTAGCTTATCTGTTTTAATAACTGTATAATTGAGAATGTATTGCAGTTATTAGTTAACATCAAAATACTAGGATCTTTATCTTATTGAACCCCGCAGTAATTCTCAACCTTTTGTGCATCGCAATGCACTTGGCGGTGTGTCATGACCCTACAAACACACCAGTCCATCCCTCCCAGGTCAAATCCAGCTATCTCCTTATCTTTCTGTGACACACGTACTGCTGTGTGGTGAGACAGATTGAGAACCGCAACGTACACTCACAGGGAGTGAGAAATGGGAAAGGAATCCAACCTGAAAATTAATTCAAATTTAAACTTGGTGGGAATGCTGAAATAGTAAATTTAGAAGTGTAATAAGACTTCTCTAGGGAGAAATTGATATGCTACATATTTTTATGCACTATTACAACATACTTGATGTAGGTACGCGAACTGTCTTGGTTTTCTTGTTTCACAGTAAACTGCAATAAAACAAGCTCCAGGACTAAGGAAGAGATTGAGATTCCACTTGGTTGACATTTTGCTGTAAGATGCAGCGTTTCAAGGCCAAACATTGAAAGATTTGAAAGAAAGCATAGCACATTAAGGCAGAACAAACAGTATGCAACCTACTCTTTTTCCACTTTGACAATTGAAATTGCAGGTAGGGAAGGAAGAGAAAACTAAATTTTCTTATTTAGTCAGTCATAAAGCTTACCTAGGACAAAACTATAAATTAAATTAAACTATAGTAAGCTTTCTGGCCAGTGATTACAGAGCACCTTGGTGTTTTCATTAAAGCAGGAAGTAAAAAATGTATTTAAGGGCCTAAAGATGCAAACAGGCACCTAGTGAGACTTACAAAAGTGTCTGTCTGAACCTTCAGCACTTCAGTACTTTTTGTATATCTGCCCCCCTGTCCTCCTTTCCTAGAATAGTTTCTGATGCAGCCAGAGCTATTTATCATATGAAAGGATAGTGTAGGAGCCTTTCAAACTTTTAAGGTAAGTATTTGATGATATGTATATTAAACCACTGTTAAAACAATCTAATACAGTACAACGGTGAAAGCATACACTCAGTTTCTTATCCTTATTGACATTTTCTCCCACAAATTCATCTGCTTGTTTCCTGCTAAGATGTATCAGTAAAATGGCAGTTGTTACAGAGGCACAGCACCCCATTTAGTTTCAGAGATTGAAACTGTGGCAAATGTTTATAAAATCTTTTGAAAAATCTTCTTACTTGGCTATCTGTATTGTTTGAATCAGCTGCTTACAGCAATTGTAATTGTATTTTCCATCGAATATCTTGCAGTAGGAGCATTGGAAAGAAAAACTTAATGAAAGCTTTAGGATATCATTGTCACATAATATTTTTATATTTCTTTTCCATTGTCTACGCTATTATCTGCTTACAGATCTTTCCCAATCCATTTCCTTCTGTCAGTGAGCAAACGGACTCTTCCATTTTTGAATATCACTAAAACCACCAGTCTTTTGTATCTACTTTATGGGTGCACAAGGATAGCACAGCTCTGAGAACACTAGTCACTATTTAACTGCTGCAAAGCCTTCACCAGGAACAGTGGGATGCAAAGTGTTTTTGGATAAAAAAGTGTGGTTCTCTAGAAAGTAACAAAAATGGCATCTTCCTATTCAGCAGCTCTGCTCCTTGTGTATATTGAGTCACTTTTTTGCTTCAGCAATAGGTTTTTGCTGACTTTTACACCTATAATCACCATAGAGCCACTGTGTTTAAGAAACTGAGCTGGATGCTTTTACTAATTCTGCATCAGTGTTTTACTAAATTCCATGTTAAACCTGTACAGGCTCATGATGGATACTGGGATTACCTGGGTATACCTGTGAGGTCTCCTTATTTGGCTTGTAGAACTTCTATTACTGGTAATGCAAGAGGAGAAAACTTTATTTCACTCTTAGAATCCAGGTTGAGTTTGCAGGACTGGAAGTGTAGAAGAAACACATTTTAACTTATAAATTGAACACTTGATATGAAGAAGACTGAATCAAGAAACTTGAAACTACAATGCCCTTTCTAGTTATTTCCAGAGCAGAATCTTAGATTGAGTAACTTTACTGACCAATTAAAAACTTCGTTAAAGTGGGTTTTCGTCTCCCATGACATTAATAAAAGTTCAGTTGACCAGATAAGGGCCTTAATTATACCTGTACAAGTATTCCATGAATTTGCACATGTGCAGTTGCCTGGAATTTAGTACTAAGTAATACATAAATAGTATTAGAAATTGTTACAAGGCTTGCTACTAGGTAAGTTTTGTGCTTTAAACTGCTTTTTGTTTGTCTTGAAAATGAGATAATCTCAAATGAGAAAAACTGTTCAACAACCTCTAATCTTATGGAGAAATAAACTGTTAATCTGACATTGAGGTCCTTTTGCATCGGAAACCTAAAATTATGAACATCTTATGGATGCCACATTTTAATAATGTGATGTAAATGGAAAGCTCATTTTAATCCTCCACAAAAAAGTTGAACAAGAATAACATTCAATACACATGATTTGGCTAAATTAAAAGATTTAAACTGAGCAACTCCAGTAGAGAAACTGCTGAAACTATTCAGGTTCTATATACAGAGATTCCTATTGGATCAAGATGCTGAGTCGTTGTGATAAATCCTTTGTCTCCCAATCCCAAATGCAGCAGCCCTCACTTTTTCTGTTTTCACTTGAAAAGGCCTGTAACACACAAAGGGCACAAACAAGCCTAGAAACACAAGGTCGCCCGACCCTAATGTCGTCTGTGGCTCTTTATTTTGGAATATAATTCTGAACCCAAAACAAAAAAGGTACATTTCTTTCCTCAGCTATGCTTCAAACCAAGGAGAGCAAAAACAAGAGCAAGCCAAATACAAATGCATGCATATCTTCCATCCAAAACAAAATTTACCTTCTCCATTCCTCCTTTGACTTCGTGGGGGAGGAATGGGAAATTTGGAACTAAAGTGAGACTATGGCTGTTTTTTGGGGTTTTTTTTTTCCCCCATAGAAAATCACCCAGACAGGAATTAGAGTAACCACTCTCAGAAGGGTATCTGAAGTGTCTTCTGCTGTCCTGGAAACCATTTGCACAATGTGCTGGTGTAGTCCAGGAAAAGCCAGAATCACAGCAAATTAAGGCCAATATTAACTAAAGAATATATGTCCAGGTACAATATTTGTATTACAAACCTCTCATAGAAACCATCATGGAAGCTATTTTCATGGCTAAGTACCAATTTTGCCTCAAATTCAGGATAGGAAGTAGATATTAAAATCAAATACTTTTATACTCCGCCGTTCATAGGTCACCTTCCATTCAGGAAAGAAATGACATATGATGATGGCTGAGGACACAGATGAGCCAACCCCTTTCACTTTCCACTCTAGCAAAATTCCATAAATATGACATAACTAATACTAAATGATAAAGGTTGAAGCTCTTCCCTCAGATTGAAAGCACGTGGGGTCTTTACACCATATTCATCACATTAAGAAAAAGGAGTTTGAGATCTGGATTTCAACAGGCTGAAGAGATTCTAATATTCACCATCTTGGAAGTCTCCTGAGAAGAGCTATTGTGAGTGGATATGGTCGAAGCTTATCTATAATCCCATCTGGCCCTATTGTCAGTAATTTCTCCAGTGAAAGATCACACAGCAACTAATATAAAATGTTACCTTTAGGTCCGTCCAAACAATGTGTTCATAATGGTATTGGTAAAGACAACTAAATTGGCTGAGGAGTCTAGAAACAGGCCTGAAGACAAAAACAGATGGGCTAAAATATTAGAAGACAGGCAACTCAGTAGTCATTGGACTAAGCTATTTTAAGTTGATATCCAGGGTGCTAAAGCAGACCGACTTGGTTCCTGTTGAAACATGAAGGTATCTCTTCATGAGAGGAGGAGACCAAGGATCACTAGGAATACATGCAGTAGCTCTTAAGTGCCTGAAGCTACTTCTGTATATCTTTTAAGAGGAGAATTTCAAGAGATGAAAAAGCAAACTAAATTTATCTCAAACTGGCCAAGAATATGTTTTCCGATCCATCTGTCCAGTGGGAAGGGTCTTTTTCCAAGAGCTGTCTTCTGCATTCCAACCCAGATTATTTGAATTTGACATACTGAATATTGTATGACTGGTCCTAACCAAGATCCTAATTACTCCAAATCAGAAATGCTTCTAGGTTCCTGCAGACCTTCCATCTTTTGGCCTGTGCAGGAATATAGGCATCCTGGTCCTCATACTGATCAGACCTCACATTTCATCATTGAACAGTGTCATAAACACAGGCTTATCCAAGTCTCTAATAGGTCATTCTATGTTAGCAACGTTCCATGTGGCAGCATTTCTGCTGAACAGCTTCTCTCATTTATCACAAATGGGTAATGCATCTCACTTGAGGAATTCAGAGTTGGTCCAATGTTTCTGGAGGTTCCAAGACTAAGGCCTACCCTTCAACTCAGGCCAATAGAATTTCTACCTTTGCTAGCAGAACAGATTATTGGTTCTGTTCTTTCTGACCACTTTGTGCTATAACTAATTATTTAGTTTTGCTGCAGTAACTTCATTTGAACTTCTAGCTCCTCTGCTCCGGAAAGGGCGCATGGAATTACCAGAATAGCAGTTCTCTAGTTGGAGCCCTCAAACTCCCCCATCTCACCACCACGGGAGCAGAGAAACCTTGCAAGTATCAAACTAAACCTGGCGGTGTTGGCGGAGGCATGTGTGTATTATGGGCAGCTTTCTAGGAGTATGAGCTATGCGCACTATTGGCCTGGGCACACAGGGGGGCCTTAGACCCTTAGAAGTCATGATTCACCATAGGAAGGGCATATCAGGAACCTGAGAATTCCCAAGGAGATGAGATTTCCTAATAGCCTGCTGATAGGTAAGTCTTGTGTCTTATGCAAGTAAGCATTGCAAAGTAGTCCCAAAAGGGTAGCCATGTTAATTTAGTTCAGCAAAACAAAGGAGGAGGCTTGTGGCACTTTTAAAGACTAACAAATTTATCGCGTGAGCTTTCGTGGGCAAAGTCCCACTTCATCAGATGCCAGTGGGACTTCGCCACGAAAGCTCAGGCGAAAAATAAATTTGTTAGTCTTTAAAAGTGCCACAAGACTCCTTGTTTGTCTTGCAAAGTAAGTTTCTATTCCTCTGTAGAACTGAAGTAATTGAAATCCTGTCCGTCCCCCACTTCACTTCTGTGAATCACTGCTTGCTACTTTCAATTTGAATAAGGAAAATATCTATGCAGCAGAATGAAGGGGTTTCTTTACCTGATTTTCTTTCTGCTAGCAGCTTCCTTTGTTCAGCCATCTCTGGAGTACAAATTGGAACTTTTTTTCTAGAGGGAGACACTCATATACCTGCCTTAAGCTTAGCCTATATAATTTCAAGTTGGCTTAATACTAATAATTGATTTCTACAGCTTTGGAAGATCTCTTTTAGTGGCCTAAGTTGATAGACAGTGCTTTGTCTTGGAGCCTCCAGAAACAATGTTAGACTGTCTATAAATTCTACAGATAAGGTGTCACAATTTTGGGGATTAACTGCATCTCTGCCACCTCTATGGTCCACTCAATGTCATTCCTTTTAAGTCTCAGACCTCTGACTGTCCCTCTTCCCCCAAACCAGGGATTTAGGCTTGTAGTTCCCCTGTAATTCACTGATCTTATTCTAGGAGGTGTTACGTCAGTCCAGCCCCAACTATTCTGTTCTCTCCCAGCTGTGACAGTGGTTACCAGTGACCAGTCAGCTTTCACAAACTGTTGTACATTTATTTTAGGACAATAGCATTATAAAGAAAACATAAAACAGCAAATCATCTACAGCCATACCAAAATTACCAAGGGTAACCATTGTCCACATGGAGACCTTGGTTGGTTTCCGGTCCCTCATACACTTCCAGCAGGGTCTTGCCCCCTTGATTACAGTTTCATGTTAGTTCTTTGCTCAAAAAGAGAGTCTGTTAGCCAATTTGGGCTGGCACTTTATACCAAAAGCTCTTTCCTTGTCTGTTAGGCCTCTTGAACCTGATCTGAACCAGTAAATTTTTTTTTTTTTTTAAATTAACAATAATAAGGTGGTGGTTCTTGGCTTGGGGCCACCGGCAGTGCAGGAGCCGGGGCTGCATTGCTGTGGAAAAATGGTGCTGGTACTCATTATCCCTGAGTACCATCACACACACAAAAAAAGCCCTGAGTATATGTAATTCCATCCAGGGGGTGGTAGTTCTCTGGAGTTATTTATCTATCTTGGGATCTGCAGTAATTAACCTCTACTAATTTTAGTTTCCAGAGAAAATTTGGTAACTCTCCACCCTGGAGCTAGAATAGAATGCCTTGCTCACAAAGATACACACATTTATAGATACCAAATTTATGAATAATCTCTAGGCCTATAGCATCTGGCCCATCTCAATATTATGGTATTTTGTCATTTCCATGCTTATCACATTTGTGATCAATGAGTAGAGAAGCTGCTTGCAGAAAATTATCAGGTAAGAAAACAGTTAAGCCTACTTTCCCAACCCTGGGACCTGACTTTAATACAATAAGCTCTCAGAGCCCATCCACTTGAACTAATGGCATCTAATTCCTTGTACTTCCTTTTAGTAAAGATATGCTTTCTGTTCATAATTGATTGAATTGAAATCTTTATAGTACAAGCCTTTACTGAACACTTCTTTCAATATCTCACTGAAAAACGTTTTCTTCATTGTCCCCAAACCTAAACATGAATAAATTATTGTTATACCCATGAAGAGCAGTTACAATATAACTTAGTTGAATACAATGATTAAAAAAAAATTGTTTATTTTTTCCCTTTTATTCAGTTGCTGGGCCTGAAAGCATCTACATTTTCTATAGCAAAGTGGATCAAGTGCTGAAACACTAAAGCATTCAGCCACAAATTAACTGATTTCCAAAGGGATCAGAGCCATAGTTCCATAGTTGTTTCTTGAGTGGAAAGGGCCTCAGCAACCACAGAAGAAATCTGAAAAGCTGCCTACTTGATCATTAGTCACTTCTATAAAGCACTATGGGCTTGATCTTCAACTCTGCAAAATAAACCTAGGGTAGGAAGATGCCCAAACTAGATGATGGATGAGTGTGTTTTTAAAATAGAAACTGTCTTCTGCATTTTTAAAAACTTTTTCCTACCTCCCCCCCCCGCCCCCATATTGCTCATATCCTTAGTCTAAACTAGTCCTGGGTTGGGAAATAGGTCAGGATCGAGATCTGGAAAAAAATCAGTGAGCAGGTCCT
This sequence comes from Pelusios castaneus, assembly GCA_007922175.1. Classification (NCBI taxonomy): domain Eukaryota; kingdom Metazoa; phylum Chordata; order Testudines; family Pelomedusidae; genus Pelusios; species Pelusios castaneus. The sequence goes on from ML685797.1 coordinate 19,772,132, forward strand.
CAAGGGATTCATTTTGAGGCATGTGGAAGAGAGGTAGGTGATCAGGAACAGTCAGCATGGATTCACAAAGGGCAGGTCATGGCTGAGAAGCATCATTGCCTTCTGTCGTGAGATGACTGATGAGATGTGGGGGAAATGGTGGATGTTACATATCTTGATTTTGGCAAAGCTTTTGATATGGTCTCCCGCAGATTCTTGCCAGCAAGTTAGAAAAGCATGGGTTAAATGAATGGACTATAAGATGGATAGAAAGCTGTCTAGATCATTGGGCTCGACAGTGATCAATGACTCAATGTCTAGTTGGCAGCCAGTATCAAGTGCCGCAGGAGGGTGGTCCTTGGATCAGTTTTTTTTCTCAACATTTTCATTAATGACCTGGAGGATGGAGTGGATTGTACCCTCAGCAAGTTTGCAGATAATACTAAACTGGGGAGAGTCGTAGAAAGGCTGGAGGAGAGGGATAGAATACAGAGTAACCTAGATAAATTGGAGGATTGGGCCAATAGAAATCTGATTGAGGTTTAACAAGGACAAGTGCAGAGTCCTACATTTAGGATGGAAGAATCCCATGAACTGCTACAGACTGGGAACCAGCTAGTTATGCAGCAGGTCTGCAGAAAAGGCATTGGGGGTTACAGTGTGCAAGAAGCTGGATATGAGTAAACAGTGTACCCTTATTCCAAAGCAGGTTAATGGCATGTTGGACTGCATTAATAGGAGCATTGCCAGCAGACTGAGGGAAATGATTATTCCTCTCTATTTGACTCTGGTGAGGCCACGTTTGGAGTATTGTGTCCAGTTTTGGGCCCCACCCCATTATAGGAAAGATGTGGACAAATTGGAGAGAGTTCAGCAGAGAGTAGTGAAAAGGATTAGAGGGCTGGAGCACATGACTTATGAGGAAAGGCTGTGGAAACTAGGTTTGTTCAGTCTCCAGAAGAGAAGTGAGGGGGGATTTGATAGTAGCCTTCAGCTACCTAAAGGGTGGTTCTAGGGAGGATGGGGCTAGGCTGTTCTCATTGGTGGCAGGTGGCAGAACTAGGAGCAATGGCCTCACGATGCAGTAGGGGAGGTCTAGGTTGGATATTAGGAAACACTTTTTCCCCTAGGATGGTGAAGCACTGGAATGGGTTGGGTTTCCTAGAGAGGTGGTGAAATTTCCATCTTCAGAGGTTTTTAAGTTGTGGATTGACAAAGCCCTGGCTGGGATGATTAAGCAGGGGGTGGACTAGATGACCTCCTGAGGTCCCTTCCAACCCTAATATTTTATGGTTCTATAATGGAAAATTTGTTACCAGACTTTCTTTCTGTGATTGATCTCTTGTCCAGTTTGATCCCACCTGAGGTTAGTTCTCTGTGCCATTACTACGAGTAGAGTCCATGTATATAATGAATATTGTTTGAATCAGTATATTGTTAAGGGTTTAGATTCCTCTTGTAGTATAAATCCAGTATTACAATATGCTTTTGGAAGTATTTATTTTCTGGTGGAAGGGGCATGACCAGTCCCTGGAGTTTGTGCATAAAATGTGAATTGCCTCAGGAGTAGTTAATGCAAGCCAAATTAATCTCTGCCTGAGGGAGAGGTCCATCAGAGACGAGAAATGCTCACTTCCATTCTGAATTTATCTGCTTGTTTCTACAAGTTAAATGCAGTGTAACTGTAGTCCTATTGGTCTCGTGATACTAGAGAGACCAGATGGTTGTGGTAATATCTTTTATTGGACTGACTTCGTGTTAGTGATAGAGACAAGCTTTTGAGAGTGCTCAAAACTCTTATTTCAGGTCTGGGAAAGGTATTCCCAGTGTCGCAACAAAATGCAAGATGGAACAGATCGTTTAGCATAAGTAGTTAGCACATATTATAAGCGATCATTCAAGGTAGACTGGCCTGTTAACACCCTGCAGTCATATGACAATAAGGAGAGGTTAGCAAGTTACGGATTTTTGTAATAAGCCATAAATCTAGTGTCTCAGTTCAGTCTGAGTTTTAGCATCTAGCAAAGTTAATAAATTTAAGCTCCCAGGCATGTCTTTTGAAAGTGTTGAGCAGGTCTCTTTTGAGGATGAGGACTGATAAGTCAGATATAGAGTGATAGCTTTGTGAAAAGTGTTAACCCATGATACTGGAGCTAGTGATTAGTGTAAATACCAGTGAGACGCGGTACAGCCGATTTGCAGATGAATAAGGTTTAACGTGCAAAGTTATTTATAGATATGCTAGATACATATAAAGCCTAAAATTAACTACAATATATTATATTTACTAAGCTTGGAGAGCTAAGCAGTTACTTAGAAGGAATGTATACAGGAATGGCTTTTTTTTAAAGGCCCCACCAGGGAGTCAGTAGCCTCTGGTCCAACTGGCAGCATCTTCTGCGGAATCAGTTGTCGATGGCACACGCCCTTTTGTGTAAATAATAACTTTTAATATCTTTTTATAAACCGCTTTTATTTAATTACTTTTTAAATGTATTATACATGTTAATTACTTAAACTGGATTTTACTTTTAACTATATTTTATGATGATAATTGAGGTTGCTAAAACATCATTTGGTGATAGGCAGGGCGATATAAAAATATGCTGATTGGCAATGAAAAGAATGTACCCCCAGACATTCAAGGATAACTTGTTATTCCCATTATTATTTATGTGCAGCTGCAAGCATACACACACATTTTGTCTTATGTATGCAGAAACTCAGACATCTATAAGGTTACTCAGTGATCCTATTCATCTCTGCCATCCAGAAGATGTCAGCTACAGGGGTCAGACCAGCCAAGCAAGCAACTAAAGCTATGCTAGTCCAGTGGTCAGGCCACTCAAATTGCACTGGGCCTACAACAACCCACGGGGGTAGGGTGTTTTTGTCTTTTATAATTTTCCTGTGATTTCATTCAAGAGGATAGCGATTGGTTTCATCTACATGATTGCTATTGGGGCATTTAGTGCACTGGATGAGGTATACCACCTGTTGTGATAGACACATTTAGGATCAATAGATCTTGAAAGGTGTGCTATAGAGGTTTTTGATAGTTATAGCAGTAGAGATATGTCTGCAGGTTTTGCATCTGTTGTTCTGGTAGGATTTGGTGCCACTTTAAGGTGTGTGTCCTGGTCTTTGGAGACCTTGCTTCTGATGCTGAGTTTCAATAGGTTGGGGGTTGTTTTAGGCCAGAAGAGAAGGTTCTGAAAAGATTTCATTCAGGATGAGAACCCCGTAAAGTATGGGTTATAGTTGTTTGATGCTATCCCATGTGGTTTCCAGTTTGGGATAATAGTTAACTACTAGGGGTGTGCCAGCGGGATTTTATTTCTGTTTTGAGGCAGATTCCTTTTGGATATTTGGGTGGTGCATTCCATGAGGCAATCTACTTCTCTGGCTTTCTCTTGGTGAAGGCCATTTTAAGAGTATTATGGTGTATAAGCCAGACTTACTTCTTGGAGCATGTTCTGTGGTATATCACAATATATAAGATCTCCTGGTGTGTTTCGGGTTGTTACTGGATTGATGAAGTGTAGGTTGCTATGAAGGTGATCTATGTATTTCTTGTATATGGTTGTCTGTAGGGTTCTATTGTTGAAGTTGATTGTGGTGTCCAGAAAGCTGATACTGGTAGGGAGTGTTTCAGAGAGAATTTAATGCATGGGTGGTCGTTGTTGAACTTGTAATTCCATGCAGAAGTTTAAGCTGTCTGTCCAGAAGATGAAAATATTTAGAGATCTCAAGTATATCATTGGACAAATACACCACGAAACCAGAAATTCATCTTCAAGGTAGCCAGGGCCGGATTACTGCAGGGGTTTAAGCCCTGTGCCCCGGGCTAAAAGGGGGCACCACATCTCTGCAATAATTTGACCCTGCTGCTTCTTTCTCTGGCCAACCCCTCCGCTTCCTGCCCTTCTCCCATCCTGCCTCTGCCCGGGAAGCGGCAGTGCTCGGCCCATGACACTCCCAAGGGAAGGAGAGGGGGAGTCTCCACCTCTGGAACACTGCATCTCTACTCTGCCCACCCACCCCCATCCCCAGCCTATTGTTCCCCACCCTGCCCCTATGGCCGGCAGCTGCACAACACAGCACTGAGTGAGCACAGAACATTCCTAGTGGGGGAGAGGGGTCTCCACCAATGATTGCGGAGCTCTGCAGTGGGCCTCCCCCCACACCCCTAATGCCAACTGGGCCACAGAACCCGGACAGCCCCCACACCCTACAGTGCCACCAGAACCAGACTTGCTCAGTCCTGGAACACCGCTCCGTGGCTTAGGGGGCTCTGCCCCCACAAGCGCTGGTGAGGAGTGGGCCCTGGCCAACCCCCTCCCCCCCACAGGGCCACCAGGGGGCAGAGCCCCCTAAGCCACGGAGCCTGTGCCTATTCCACCCCCAGCTCCAGCCAGGCTGCAGGCCCCGGACCCCGCCACCACAGTGCTGGTGGGGCTGCACTGCCCCACCCCCAGGCATGGTGCCATCACTGCGGGGCCCCCACAAGAGTGGGCAGCCCCAGGCCCCACAAGACCTTAATCTGGCCCTGAAGGTAGCCCATGAAAACCTGCAGCCGTAACTCCACTGCTACAATTATAGAAATGTAGAACTGGAAAGTACCTCAATAGGTCTAGTCCAGTGCCTTGCACTTATAGTGGGATCAAGCATTGTCTAGGCCAGTGGTCTCCAACATTTTGCAAGCAAATGGCGCAACGCTCATAGATTTCAATGAGAACTGCCCTTCAGGAGTAGATTGTGATCTACTGGTTGGGGACCACTGAGCTAGGCCATCCCTGATGGGTATTTATCTAACCTGCTCTTAAATTGCCAATGATGGAGATTCCTCAACCTCCGTGAGCTGTTGGTTCTAGTACTTAATTTCCTTGACAGGAAGTTTTTCTAATCTCCATCTTAAACCTCTCGTTGCAATTTAATCCCATTACTACTTGTCCTATTCTCGGAGGTTAAGGAGAATAATTTTTTACCCCCCTCCTTGTAACAACGTTCTATGTACTTGAAAATCGCCTCCTCTGTCTTCTCTTCCCCAGACTAAACAACCACTCTTTTTTTTTAATCTTTCCTCATAGATCATGTTTTCTAGACTTTTAATCATTTTTGTTGCTGTCTTCTGTACTTTCTCCAAGTTGTCCACATCTTTCCTGAAATGTGACACCCAGAACTAAACACACTACTGCATTTGAAGCCGTATTAGGGCAAAGTAGAGTGGAAGACTTACTTGCGCTTTGCCTACAGCACTCCTGCTGATACATCCCAGAATGAAGTTTGCTTTTTTTTTTTTTTCCCCCTGCAATAATATTAGTGTTGACTCGTATTTGGCTTTAGGCAGTTGTTTCCCATTTGTATGTGTATAATTGATTGGTCCTTCCTAAGTGAAGTACTTTGCATTTGTCCTTATTGAATTGATCAACACCTCCACAACATGCCTTTCAAGATCCATGGATCCTAAACATGCCTATCACAACATGTTGTATACCTCATCCAGCACACTGAATGCCCAATACAACTATGTGGGTGAAACCGATCAGTACATTCTTACTACTAGAATGGTAAAGGGGCGCTCAACTTTGAATGATTCCTTCTTACAATATGTGCAAACTACTTATTCTAAACAATCTGTTCAACTGTGAATTTTGCTTTCCTCTGGTGTACTTTATAGAATTACTTTGGTATAACTGTGGCGACATAGAATCTCAGGGTTGGAAGGGACCTCATGATGTCATCTAGTCCAACCACCTGCTAAAAGCAGGACCACTCCCACTAAATCATCCCAGCCAAGGTTTGTCTAACCGGGCCTTAAATGTTTCAAAAAATGGAGATTCCACCACCTCCCTAGGTAACCCATTCCAATGCTTCACCACCCTCCCCATGAGAAAGTTTTTCCTAATATCCAACCTCGACCTCCCCAGCTGCAACTTGAAACCATTGCTCCTTGTTCTGTCCTCTGTTACTACTAAGAACAGCCTAGCTCCCTCCTCTTTGGAGCACCCCTTCAAGTAGTTGAAGGTTGCTATCAAATTCCCCTTCAGTCTTTTCTTCTGTAGACTAAATAAGTCTAGTTCCTTCAGTCTCTCCTTGTAAGTCATGTGCCCCTGCCCCCTATTCATTTTCGTTGCCCTCTGCTGGACTCTTTCTGATTTATCAACATCCTTTCTGTAGTGGGGAGCCCAAAACTGGACACAGTATTCCAGATGTGGCCTTACCAGTGCTGAGTAGAGGGGAATAATCACATCCCTCAATCTGTTGGCAACACTTCTACTGATGCAGCCCAATATGCCATTGGCCTTTTCGGCAACAAGAGCACACTGTTGACTCATATCCAGCTTCCTGTCCACCATAACCCCCAGGTCTTTTCTACAATGCTGCTACTTAGCTGATCGGTCCCCAGCCTGTAGCAGTACATGGGATTTTTCTGTCCTAAGTGCAGGACTTGGCACTTGTCCTTGTTGAACCTCAGGAGATTTATTTTGGCCCAGTGCTCCAATTTGTCTAGGTTTTCCTGAATCCTGTCCATGCCCTCCAGCATGTCTACCATTCCCCCCAGCTTGGTGTCATCTGTGAACTTACTGAACGTGCAATCTATTCCATCATTCAGATCATTAATGAAGATGGTGAATAGAACCGACCCCTGGGGCACTCCACTCGTTACTGGTTGCCAACTAGACATTGAGCCATTGATTCCTACCTGCTGAGCCCGATAATCTAGCCAGTTTTCTATCCACCTTATGTAGTTTTCTATCCACCTAACATAGGTCAGTATAACAAAGGCTATGTACACATGATCAGATTAAAGTGCAACATGGCAATCGCGCTATAAAAAACACGTGAACTTTATTGCGGGATAGCGTGTACACACATTGCTCCTTGCAACGCAACAGAATTCTTTGCAATATCGTGGTGTAGCGCAATGAATTCTGGGCACCTATCCCACAGTACAATTTTCCCTCAATCGGCGCTTGGAATCATGGGATGAAGGAAAGGAACGCAAAGCGCCATGGGTAAAATCTGTTTCCCGTGGTGCACTGTGTTCCCCTTGCGTCTTCCTTGTTGCCAATAGCAACTCGTGGCTATTTTCAACAGTATAGTGACGCACTGCACCACTTGCGAGCAATCACAACAGTAACAGCATGGATCCTGCTCTGATCTCCACTGTCGCCTTCAGCATTCTAAATACATCTCGACTGGTTGCTCAGTACGCAATGAGCTCCGAGTCAGATGAGGACGCTGAGGAGCAGGGGCTGATCGATGCCATGCAGAGCAACAGCACCGCGTTGCTCAGCTCCTTCACCGATCATCTGCACACGGTGCAACGCTGTTTCTGGTCACGAGAGACAAGCACCGAGTGGCGGGATCGCATTGTTATGCAGCTGTGGGATGACGAGCAGTGGGTACAGAACTTTCGAATGCGGAAATCAACCTTTCTGGAACTGTGTTCAGAGTTGGCCCCTGCCCTGCGACGTAAAGACACCAACATGAGGTCAGCCCTAACCGTGGAGAAGCGTGTTGCAATTGCTGTCTGGAAGATGGCGACTCCTGACTGCTACCGGTCAGTTGCAAACCAGTTTGGAGTCGGGAGGTCCACTGTCGGATTAGCCCTCTCACAAGTCTACCGAGCCATCAGTCACGTTCTGCTACGGAGGACGGTGACGTTGGGCAATGTTCGTGAGATTGTGGATGGCTTTGCTGCCATGGGATTCCCTAACTGCGAGGGAGCCATAGACGGCACACACATCCCTATTTTTGCTCCAGACCATCTCGGAACCAAGTATATCAACAGGAAGGGCTACTTCTCCATGGTGCTGCAAGCACTCGTGGATCACAAGGGGCCTTTTACGGACATCAATGCTGGGTGGTCAGGAAAGGTGCATGATGCCCGCATTTTCAGGAACACTGGTCTGTATCGGAAGCTGCAAGGGGGTACCTTCTTCCCTGATCAAAAAATTACAGTGGGGGATGTGGAGATGCCCATAGTCATCCTCGGAGACCCAGCATACCCACTGATGCCATGGCTCATGAAGCCGTACACCGGGAACCTAGATCGCAGCAAGGAGCGGTTCAATTACAGATTGAGCCGCTGCAGAATGACTGTGGAGTGTGCCTTCGGCCGTTTAAAAGGGCGCTGGTGATGTTTGTATGGGAGGCTGGACTTGGTGGAGGACAACATCCCTTCTGTGATTGCGTCGTGCTGTGTCCTTCATAAGATTTGTGAAAGTAGGGGAGAAAAGTTTTCCCCGGGGTGGGCTATGGAGGCACAGCGCCTCGAGGAAGTATACGAACTGCCAGCCGCTAGGAGTATTAGGGGGGCCCAAGGAGAAGCTGCTCGCATAAGGGAGGCACTCAGGGACCATTTCAATGATGCCGTCCCCTAGTTAACTTCCAGGACGCATCAGGTGCACCTTATGAGATTTTCAATGTGTACAAATAAAGCCACTCTTCAAATTATTTGTCACTGTTTTTATTAAAACCTAAAGGGGGGGGGGGTTACAGGTGGGTGTAGCTGTGCGTCTCTAAAAAGTAGCTCTGGGGGGGACTGGATGTTGCAGTGTACCAGGGGGACGGGTGGCCTTCAAAGAAATTCTTTGAAGGACTACGGGGTGTGGGGGGCAGACATGGCTGAACTGTATGGAGTGGAGCCCGTACATTAATCGCCTGGGTCTGCAAAGCAATCATGCTGTTGAGCAGTTCTGTTTGCTCCTTCATCACGCTTATCAGTTCGTCCCTGTGTTTCTGTCTCCTCCGTTGGGATTCCTCTCTCCAGGCTCGATTCTCCCTCGCGGATTCCTGTGCTGTTTTCAGCAGGTCCTGAAACATATCCTTCCTGTTTCTTCGAGCACGCCGCCGAATGTTTCTCATGCGGTCAGCTGGGGTAGACACCGGCCTTGTGAAGGTCGAATCTTAAAAAAAAAAAAAAAAAAAAAAGGGTAATAAAGCTGTTGTTAACACATAGCTTAGATAACCAATGTAACCTTCCAGTAGCACATTCCACTGGAAGGTGCAGGGCAGTCAACATCCTATGCTTTGCTGAAGCGGACAAGGTACGTCCTAATAGAAAGCTTACTGGGGGCTAACATTCTGCACAGGGCACACAGATGGAACCCGATATCTCTCTCCTCAGAGTGCCCCTGCCAGCTAGAATACATATCCTATATGCCACTGGTTGCAAGCCAGAACTGTATGCTGCTGCACTGTGTGCTGCCCTGGTTCCCAGGGCTGTGCTTTGCAGTTGGCGAGGCAGAGTATCCGTCTTTGGGAGCGTAGACACAAACGTTCTCCCATCTAACCTGAGTAGTAGGCTCTGGAGGTACATCGAGGGAAACCTTTACTGACCTAAATACAGATGATTTTTTGACAATCACTGCTTGTGTTGATGCACTTCTAATGATGCAGAGTAAAGAGTGTGCACAGTGGGGACCGAGACAGAAAGCACCCCCGCCCCGGACAATGATATTTTAGCAGGAGCCATAGCTGCATGAAAGAGAAACTTACCGGAACCCCCCTCTGCTGCCTCAGAGGACACGCTGCAATTCATGTCTTGGGTGGACGTCTCAGCGGGGGTGCAGAAGAGCTCCTGGCTACACGCTGTTGCACTTTCCTCCAGGTCATCCTCCATCTCCTCCTCCCCATCGATCACATCCTCATCCTGCTCGGGTCTGGCATTCACTGGATGAGGGGGGGCCGATGTGTCCATGGGACTCTTTGCAGTGGTTGTGGGGTCCCCACTGAGGATGGCTTCTATCTCCTTATAGTACCTGCATGTAGCAGGCGCTGATCCCGAACGGCGGTTTGCCTCCTTCGCTTGGTGATAGGTTATTCTTAGCTCCTTCACCTTTGATCTGCACTGCACAGTGTCTCTATCATAACCTCTCTCTGACATGGTCCGAGAAATTATGCCAAATGTATCATAATTTTGCCTGCTGCCGCGTAGCTGCGCCTGCACAGCAGACTCTCCCCAGATGCTGATCAGGTCCAGCACCTCTGTCATGCTCCAAAGGGGTGTGCGTCTTCCACGATGGGCCGCCATTGCTACTGAAGATCGGAGCTGCACTCCATTCCACGAGGAAGAGAACAGGAAGTGAAACAGATGAGAAATTCGAAAATCCCGGGAATCTGATCAGGGCGGGGACTGTTTCGTCATGGCCACAGAGCGGGTGGGGGGAAGAGCAGAGAGGACGACTTTGGAATGCTGGGACACTTCCGGAGGCCAATCATTGCGCTGTAAGCGTACATACGAGTGGAAAGGCGCAACAGCTGTTCCGCGTTAACTGCTACCACCCTCGTCGAGGTGGTTTTTGTATTGCGCTACAACAAGGCAGTTAACGCGCAACAGCCCTATTGCATGTGTGTACGCTGCTGTTGGTATCGCGCGGTAATGATTGTTAATGCGCGATAAAGTGATCGTGTGTACAAGGCCTAAGTTCTGATGTAGACAGCAATATGTTGGGAGGAGAGCTTCTCCCACCAACATAGCTACTGCCTCTTGCAGAGGTGAAGTTATTATGCTGATGAGAGAACTCTCTCCTGTTGTATCAGAGAGTCTTCACCAGAAGGAGTACAATGGCACAACTGCGTCATTGTAGTTACACTGGTGCAAATTTCTAGTGTAGATCAGCCCTGCGATTTTGGGAGTACTTTTCCCAGATCTGAAGAAGAGCTCTGTGTAGCATGAAAGCTTGGTCTCTCTCACCAGCAAAAGCTGGTCCAATAAAAAATATTTCCTTACCCCTCTGGTTTCTACAAATGACCTTCATGGGATTTTGCCTTATATTGCTGGACAAGTCTGAGTAATTAGACTGTAAAATATTTTGCAAGGAAAATAAGTATCCTTGTCTCATCTGCCTTTGAGCAGTCAGCATGACCCGAACATTTCTACACCTAACTTCCAGAGATCTTAATATAGTTTTGCCAATCTATTACTAAGAGATTAAATGGAAAAAGAATAAAAAAATGAAAAGCAATAAATGACCTTATATTAAGGGAATGTTTATATGAAGGTGTCTTGTACTCCAAGCTCCCTAAACCATTGTTCATGAGAAGTTCCAAAGTTAAATATGCACTAAGTAGATACAGGTTTGGCTTGTCATGGCTAATTAAATTACCTTCTGCAGGAATCCTAGTTGGCAATCATTGAAAGAAGACTTGAGTGTTCCTGCCTTTTGGGGAGTGGGGGAGAGAGATGGATGGGATTACAATTCAGTTGGAATCAGAACTGCCCTCTCCATCTAATAATTTTCGAAAATGCGTTAGAGACTTTCACATCTGGTAACATGGTCCTGAAGTATTTGTAGACTCCATTTGGCTACCTACCTGTCTTATGGATAAGCTGGTATAGTACAGAACGCTCTCAGTGAAATCATGGAGTAGAGATAAGTTCTAAATTTGTTAATAGCCTTCCTGTGGCTGATAGGTGCCACTTACAGGAAATTTTTCAACCCAAGCCCTTAAAGATTTTTTTGAGAAAAACAACAAATAACTGTTCCACCTTATCTATTTGTTCTTGTCCTACACTCATCCTGACAGACTCGTCTTCATGTTTCAGATAATGAGGTGCTGCAGCCAGAGAGCTGCTGATATCAAGAATTTCATATTTTCATTAGGTTCCAAGAACAGAGTAACGTCTATTGTCATCAGATTACTTGATCAACATCTTATTATCCCCATTACCACTAGGTAGTATTTACTGTCTAGTTCATCTCTCTGGTAGAACTTGGTTGTAAGTCTGTTCAACACTTTGTGATCGTAACAGCATGGTCTCATTCTGAACTGTTTCCATGATTTGGTCATTTTCTTTCACTGCAAACAAGCTGATAGAAATTGCTATGTTACTGCCAAGTGATTCAAGGGGCATCACATGCATCCATCTAAACAAGAAATTGGCTTGCATTGGTAGATTAACAAGACACATGATTTTTTGTTGATAAAATTAGAAATATTAGTTTCTAATTTCAGTCTGTGAATGGACATATAACTACTTTAAAAAGAAAGTATTCAGAACTTCAAGGTTCGTATTAGGCCTAAACACTTCATGGAAATTCATAATCAGCCTCAAGTATCTTACTGCAGATGGAATTGATGGCCCCGGTGGGTCTGTCTAATTATAATACCTGTTCTTTTATTGTTCCTATAACTGAAATAGCTAAGTACCTTGCAAATGATGTTTGTGTCTCTGCTATACTTCTGAGAGATAAGGAAATACACTAATTTTATAGATAAAGTTATTTTGATTTGCCCAACATCCAATCAGAAGTATGGGGGAAGCTTGAAGAATGGGGAATTGGACCCATTTCTTCTGAGTACCAGTCCCAAAATATTTCTCCCATAAGGCCACCCCTCTCTAAACTTCCAAGAAACACTTGGTGGAACTTTCCAGAAGGCATACTCCTTTTATGTGCATCCAATTGCTATAAATGTGAAATGTGCATACAGCAAAAGTAGAACTTGATTTTTTTAATTTTTTTTTTTTTAAGTCCCCTTAGCATTCACTTTACTCAAGGGACTTTTCAGAAATGCATTCAACTTACAGAAGCCATTGAAAGTGGTTTTGGACAGAGTGGACTACTGTCACAATATCAGTGGAAATCAGTTTTATAATTAAATCAAGGCAATCTCCCACCAACCCAACTAGAAATACCCAAGGACAAAATTTAATAATAATTCAAAGCAGCTGCGGAAGTTAGTCAACGCGACTGAATGCACATATCAAGGTCATAGGGTAAAGCCAAGATAGGAAAAAGAGGCTGAAATATGCTTGATAGAACATGCTTGAATATTGCCTCCCTACTAACACTTAAAATTAAAGGTTCACATTTCTGGCCTAGGTCTGTGTATTTGGTTGGATTGAAATAGTGGAAAATTATAAAATCACAATTGAAATCAGAACAGTCTTTTAAAAATGAAACATTCCAACCTGCATCTTTTCTCACTTATCAATCAGGGGTTGGTTTTTAACTCATGGATTGATGCCTCCATTGGGTTTGTCAAATATATGTTTGTTTTGTTCCTAAAACTAATATTTAAGCACTGAAACTTTATAATAGGTGTGTTTGATGCAGTGCACAAACAGTAAGAATATCTGTATCTAAGGGTGTGGATATCAGGGGGATAAGCCTACCTGTGTAGTAGACTTGAGAACTTAATTGTTTTCTTCTTTTACTTAGAGAACTGCAAGCTTTGAAAATTATTAGATCCATTGTTCATTCCTGAGTCTCTGTGTACAGTGTTAGGGAAATCATGCCTCAGTTTACGCACCTGTAAAATGGGGATAATGTTCTCTCAAGGCATTTTTGAGAGAACAGATGACTTGTTAATGTTTAAGCACTAAGGGCTTGTCTACTTAGTGCATTAGTCTGCTTTAAAGAAGTATAAATTATAGTGTGCATTAGCACGATGCACATAAACTGGCCTGTGTAGACCCTGCTGGTATGTCCTAGAAGAACTAATGTAGTCCTATTACAAACAATACTATTTTAACCCACTAGGGAACTTTTAGTGTGCACCAGCAGGGACCACACATTAGGTATGCCTGCAACACATTAGTGCTCACTAGAATTTACACCCCTCTAATGTGGACTGATAGACCATGTGGACAAACATTTAGAGATCCTCTGAGGGGAAGATACTATTGAAGTGAAAAATGTTTTATGAAAATGTGAAATTTGTAGTTTCCTTTCTGTGTGAATGATTTAACTTCAGGTGTGGTAGGTGACTCAATATGCTTCAACCTGAAGATGTAAACTGAAGAAAAGTCTACCATGTACTGGGGAAGGGGTAGGAACTTCTGTCATGCTTCTTCTGACTATCAAATGGTTAGTAACCTGTGTCCTGTTTTCTGTTGGATGTAATATTAGGCATTCCTGATTCCACAGTGTTTTAAATAGACTAACTGAATACCTACCAATACATTGTATTTGGTGCTATTATAATACATATCAATCCTAAATATCAAGATTGTCAAAGATCAGGAGATGGGGAGGATGGGTTTGAAAGATGATTTGGAGGGAGTGGAAAGTGGAGTTGAACAACTTCATGGGACTTGCAGAGCACTTCCCAGAAGAAATAACCCATTTTCTTACCTGTTAAAACACCACCAACCCTACCTCTCATCTCTTCAAGCAGGGACGGGAGGCCTGTGCAAGGACAACATTGGGGCCAGACTGTCCTTAGACTCCTCTGAACATTCAGGTTTTTTCTCTGGTTTGGAACCTATGCTAGGGAAAGACGTTTCTGGTGTGGAAGGCTGTTGGCAAATAAGTGAAGTATAATTCCTTTAGCGAATTTAATAGTCCTGATAAAATCCTGTATGATTTGTGAGAGTGGAGCATGAACGGAGAGAGCTGGACGATAAGTGAGATTGAGGCTACCCACAAGAGAGAAATGAGGGAAGAAAACACATTATTTTCCTTTGAAACTTGCAAGAATGATCAAAAGAAGCAGTTTAAAAACAAATATTAAATATGAGAAATTAAAGGAAACTGAGATGCCAGTGGGAATCCTACTTGTATGCAAAAATACTTAGGCTTTGGAAACTTCAGTCCCACACAAGAAGGGAATTCTGAGCTTCAGTGTAGCTTTACCCTTATTTTATTTTTTCCTGTTTTAAAAATATAATTAATTACTTGCATGCAAAAATATATAATCAAGATTGGGTTCATCCTAAAAATTCCCTTGCCTTGATATTCACTGTTAGGAAAATTTACCTCAGATGATACATTTTAAAAGCAATTCTTGTAGTATGCAATAATTAAAAGCAGTTCTAGGTATGGTGGGAAGTGTTAATGACTGCAATCAGTCACAATCCAGTTAAAGCTGTATACAAGAACTAATCACTCCATCTATTCTAGGCTAAATGAAAGAAGCTATTGTATGTCTTTTTTTGTAGTGATAGCTTAAATAATAAATGCCTCCACCCAAGGCACTGGCTAATTGGACAGACCTGAACAGAAGCTAAACCATATGGGCTGAGGGGTTTTCCTGGGGTCTGATTTTAAACACAGGGCCTGGGATATGGATTAGTTGCAGCTGTGTGTGTTTGGGTGCGTGAAGGGCATGAAGAAGGAGAGCAGAAAGCCAGAGGAACCATGGTGAGCATAGGCCTGGAAGGAAGCCAAAAGGAAGAACTTGTTTCGGATGCGATAGTTGCAGAGTTGCCAGAAGTCCTGATAAAAAGGACTTGAATGTAAGTGCCAAATCAAAGTGTGCGGTGAGAATGATGCTTATGTTACAAGTTACAAGGATAAATTTAAATACAAGTATTTCCACCTCCCAAATTACTTGTAATTGTCTAGTCAATGTATGGATAACTACCTAAATAATCAGAGTCCTGTGGCACTTTTAAAGACTAACAGATTTATTTATCGCATGAGCTCATGTGATAAATAAATCTGTTAGTCTTTAAAAGTGCTACAGGACTCTGTTTTTCTGCAATAGACTAACTTGACTACCTAAATAATGTAAGCACATAGTGGAAGAGAAAAAAAAAAGAGCAACAATTAAATTTTATTCATATACACAAAGAAGCATGGAATAACAATAAAAACATCTTATACATGTAAATCAATTTATAAATTTCCTTTTGGGTATGTGTATAGTGGTATCATATAGAGACAGCATATTCCATGAAACAGTCCTTTTTCTTTAACAATGGTATAATCTTGCTTAAATTTATACTTTATAGCTGGTTGATCATGTGACCAAAGAACAGACACTTCCATGTGAAATCTGTCTTTGTAGGTCTTTACTATTGATTATAGGGGGAAAAAAATGAATTTTTCTGTCTGATTGTATTATTAAACATAATATAATGAGTTTGTGAATACTGCACAATGCTGAAAATTAATTGGTTTTCAAAAGCAACTTCCTACATTGTGTAAGAGTAAGTGTTCTAAAGCTAGTTTGCTAATATGGTAATGTTGTAGATGCTGGGATGGTTACAGAGTGGATGCATTAGTGTAATAGGTCACCTGCCACATTTATTCATTTGTAAGTACAAAACCAAAGTAAATATTTAGTAAACTCTTCTTTTAGTTGTTGTTGAGTGTATTTTTAAGTTTGATTTCTCTCCCCCCCCCCCAAACAAAATCCAGTATAACAATACTAAGAGAGGAAATTAATTTTAAATTCTTCTCAGTTCACGTACCTTAGGCATCAGAAAGAAGAGCAGGAATTCATAGCCTTTGTTTCCAAGCTAGGTATAAAACCTAAAATGCTTAATGCTATATTTAACTTGAAATTGAACTACAACATCAGAGATCTATGAACTAACAAAATACTGTTTTAAAATTATAGACCAAATCCTGAAAGCCTTGCTTTGCAAATTTTCATTTGAAGTCAATATGAGTTACTTTTATCTGCTTAAGAACTGAGGGTCAGATCACTAACTCAACTTCTAAAACCCCATAAAAATGCAAAACTGGATTTCCTTTGTGGAGTTTTGTTTCTCCCTAATAATTTGATTGCTCTGCTCTGCTCAGCCATCTTAGACTCCCCTGACCATAGTTCCTCATGAGACTCACAAAATAACCACTGATTCCATTGGCTTTTCTCCACTGGGTCAGTAAAGGTTATAGGTGAAATCCTGGTTCATCTCCTTCCCAGTGTACAGATCCCTCTGCAGAGCTTGGGGAAAAAAGGTAAATAATTTCCTTTTACATGAAGGACAGGGGAGATCCAAGCACAAAGGCTCCCCTTGATTTCTGGCGAAGGATTACAAAGTTTGGCCATTTATACATTAAAGCACAAGCAAATTCCTTCCCTCTGCTGTTAATTGAGAACACCGTAGATCATTAAAACAATAATCTGTATTTATGCTGTTTTACATGTCTGCTTTCTTCAATATCAAACTTTACAGTTGTGATATTTACCTGAGAAAAAGCTATTCTAGATGTATATTTAATTCTTCCTCTGACTCCTGTACAGCTGGACTTGGTAACTAATGTGTCTGGCTATCTAGATGGAATAATGCAAAATTAGTGTTTAGAAATGTTTTAAAAACTGTCCAGCATTTCTAAACCAGTTAAATGTGTGGTGCATAGAGAATACTTGATACTATGACATCAAGGTTGACTTTTACTCTTTTCAGATCACCTGCTTTACTATGCATAGGTAAGTTATTGATGCAATGTTTTGGTCAAACCTTTTATGCCACTGTTGTGTATTCTGTGTTTACTAGTTGGCACTGCAGTTTTATCACACTGATATTGTGTGTGTGTATGTCCCTTTCATTCTTTGAGCTTTTGTTAATGTATTTCCCAAAATTTCTCTTCTATGGATGTAATGCTTTGAGACTAGCAATAACAAGTGATCACTATTGTACTGCTGGAAGAGATTTTTGTCATCTGAATGCAAAACAGATCTGTTAAATACTTTGAAAGAAAGAGCATTGATTTTAGAATTGTTTCCTAAAAAGCTGAATTTATTGTGACATGGTGGTATGCATGCAAATTGTTTTTTTTAATTAATATGCATAAGAACTCTTCAACCTTCATTAAAAAGAAGACATAAGATTATTGTAATCTCCACCATTTTCATTTTAATTCCAACATTTAAAAATTGAGCTCTGTTTGATATTTTTCAGACCCGTTATCTCAGATGCAGAAACTCTGATTAATTTCTGTTTGGAGCAGCTAGTGGAAAAATTAGCCCCCTGAAATCAGATCTGTGCTCCTACAGTGTAACTCACACCATTGGGATGGAACCTAATGTCGCCTTTCCAAAATGAAGCATAAACATCTCCTCTTGGGATTATTACATGGCACGTACACAGCATCATCACTGTTTTATTGTAGTCTTTGTAATGGTGTGGAACAAAACTGCAAACATGAAATCTATTTATAATGCTTTTCTCTTGTGCAGTCTCCCAACTCTGTAGCCTTGCTGTTCAAGTGCAGCATAATTCCCACACCAATTTACATCACAATGGAAAGTTAAATTAACAAATGAATTTCAGCAGATTCCAAAAGTGATTTTTTTATTTTTCTCCAGAAGGTGGCGATATAACTTCATCAACAGACCACAAGGCACTAAGCAACTCTACAAGATTTTTCCACCAATAAGTCTGGTGCTTGCACATAGTCTCTGCCTTTCAGTAAGTTATATTAAATAATTATTTTTCCACCGGGCGTCTGCTTTTGAAGTTCTTCACTGTGGCTGGCTTAAATGAAGATCAATTTCCAGCTTTCAAAAATAATTTACAACCCTAATTTCTGTAGTGTGTACCTGGCCCACACACAAAAGTTTTTTATCTATTAGAATTTTTCACACTTTTCAGTCACTGACAATGATTTGTTCTCTTTCATAAGCTCTGCATTTAAATACTGTAAGCTGTTTTTAAGACCAGCCTGTAAAAAAATTGAATTTTAATAGATGTTTCTCTCTCCAAAATGCATATTCTAGCCACCCTTCCTTGGCTGTAACCCATGAGACATGTTTCAGTGCCTACAGAAACTAGGTTAGTGCCCTTGCTAAGATTTGAAAAGTAGGAAAAGGCAATTTTATGACATATTGTATATACGCCCCTTTCCCCTTATTAGTTGTCTTCTCTCCTCCCCTTGGGTGCGTCTACACTTGTAAATTAAGTCGACTAAAGCTTGCTTAAGTCGACTTAATTTACCCTGCGTCTACACTACAGTTTTCTTAAGTCGACTTAAGCAGCTTGCTTAAGTCGACTTAAGGAAAATAAAGTCGACTTTATTAAACCTAGATTTAATTAGACTTGAGGCTTAATTCGACTTTTTAAAGTCGAATTAAGCCAGTGTAGACGTGGGGTAGCCCTAAGTCGACTTAGGGCTACCCCTGGACTATACCAATGCCCTTCCTGCCGGGGGGCACGGGGAGCCTGGCATGCCCCCCATAGGGCAGGGCAGAGCCCTGCCCCTATGCCCTGCCAGGATCCCTGTCCCCCTTTGCTCCATTGTACCTAGGTACAATGAAGCAAAGACTGAGCTCCCTGGCATTGGGCAAGGGGTGCCCCCCCACCCCTGTGGACCTCCCCTAGGTCCCCCTAAGCCCCTAGAAGTTGACCTAGGCGTCCAGTGTGGATGTTCTAGGTCGACTTTTTAAGTTCCCCTTTAAGTCGACTTTATTTTTAAGTGTAGACACACTAAGTCGACTTAGTTAAGTCGACTTAAAGCCGACTTAAAATTACAAGTGTAGATATAGCCCTTGTTAGTTGTCTTCTCTCCTCCCCCACATTTTCAGCACTGGACTCGTACAGGAGTTTTAATCTTTTACACTAGAAATGATACCCATTAGATTGTGGTAAACTAGTGTTTGCCAGATAATGTCATTAGTGCTTCCTTTGTTAAAAAGTGTATAATATTCTCCCGGTAGTACCTATTACAATTGCTAAGACCTTCCTGATTCCCTCCATTAGCTCACTTCTCATTCTACACATCCAGGTCCTGCTAAGTGCAGACCAAGGGATGATACATGCCCATGTAGAGCAGTGGACCTGTGCCCAACCAGATACCCTGAAGTGTAGCTGGGAAAGAACTCTTCTGCTACGTATCCTCAGCTATCAGGCCTGAGTTCTTGGCCCAGCTGATCCAGGCAGAGGAGGCCCGTGAATGGTGGTTTTTGCAAACTTCCACCCATGCCAAATCTCTCAGGTGCTAGGCCACGAGGAGCATGTTGTTGGCAAAACTTGCCATATACTGGGAAGAACAAGTCCGTCTCCCACAGCAGCAGTCTAGTCATTCTTTTGTGGAGGAGTTGGAGGAGGGGCGTGATGGTGTAGAGCTGGCTTGCCAGTGGGCAGCCCTGATGCACTCCTCTCGCCATTTGTCTTCTCCTCTCTCTTTCTGCTGTCTGAGGGCATTCCCTCCATAGTAGTCAGGGATTTGGTAGTGAGTGTCTGCCTGTGTCTGCTGCTGCCACCCTGGTGGGGGTGCTGATGATGTCAGCAGCGGGTTTGGTGGTGGTAACTGTCGGGTGGATGGGGAGAAAGTTGAATTAGGGATCAAAGGTGGCTGGAGATCTGCCCCCCAACCCCTTCCAGTTTCTGGTAGTTTTATCCATGGAGTGGGAGGAAGCCTTGTGCATGGCCAAATCGAGGTTTGCCCTTAAGGTCAGGTGGCAGGAACAGCCACAGCGGGAGAGGGAAGAATGTTAAAGGGAAAGGGGGAGGGAGAGGGAAAATGGAGGCTGTCTGCTCTTCTCCCCATAAGCCGTTTGGGGAGGGTGCAAATAAACCTGGATGGATTAATAGAATAAAGCAGGGGTTGGCAACCTTTGGCACGCGTGCCTATTCTGAGCAGCATGCCGCTCCCCCTTATGAGATAGCCCTCATGATTAAATAAATCAACACGGCCATGTATTTTTGTAAAAACGAAGACGCCATTGTTTTATTACAATGTAGCACAATGATAAGTGACCTCTATTAATGGGTACACCTAAAGCATACATGCTTGCAATGCAACAGAATGGCTTAAGTAACAGCAGGGCTCTCCATCACCCCTTTTGGCTGCACGAAGCAGGTCCCTTTAACACCCTCTTTTATCTACCGATTAAACCATTTGTTCTGCCCCAGGTAGTACCCTTTTAATACCAGCCATTACTTTGTTTGGTCAACACATCTTCATTCATTGTTACGAAAAGACATTTTCATTTATCAAGATGTTATTTGGGTGGGTTAGGTGCTTCCTGTTATCTCACTGGCATTAAAATAACCTGTTGTCCTTTATCTGCCCCTAGTAGTAATTTAAAAATAGGTATGTGTTTGTGTCGGCATATTCCTTGCCAGTTCCTGTGCCATTTTCTGTCAGATTATAAATTCACAGGTTAACTACTACTTACTTGGCTGCGTAGCAGAAGTAGCCATTTTCCAATGTAGGCCTTATCGTTTGCCTATTTCATAAGGCTTCAGGCTTCCTGCTTTCACTTCCTACTGCAGATTGTAAACAGCAAAAGGGATTGGATGGGGCAGGTAGCAATGAACAAAGAAAATGGGGCAACCTGAATGGGGGGTGGGCAGGCAGGGAGAGAAGGTCTGCCAGCCTATGCAAACGTCAGGAAAGAGGGGACAAGGAAAGTCGAAGGGGACATGCATTTGTGAAATTGCCCAGTGACCTTGCACTAACATTGATAATATTTTCACTAACATGAGCTGTTTTGGAGGAATGTTCTCTATCATTTTAGGCACAAGCATGGTTTCCTTGGAATCAGGCATGCAGGTTTATTTGTACACTTTTCATTTTTAGAAATACCTGTTGTTAATGCAATGAAAATCTATTCTGTGAGAGTTTGTTTCCCTTTTTCCTCCCCCAGTGTTTTAGGATTCTGATGGAAGTCAAAATCTTGCTCTAGATGAAATAAAGTTGCCATTCCTATTCAGTGGCCGATATAAAATACCATAATGAGCCCCACAGAAAATCGGTGTGCTGTGGATCTTCAGAGGTTACGATAAGACAGAGCAATATCCATTCTTAGACAGAAGTAGCTATTAGGCAGGAAAAATGGCATCACAAGCATTAATGGTTTTGGCAAAGAGCAAATTTGTAGTTTCTTAAGGAATTCCTGGTGTCGTAAGGAACAAAGAAGTTACATACGCGTATTATAGGGCACAATTTGCCCATCAGTGTCTAGTTTGCATTTACACTTGTACATTCACTTTTTTCTTTAGGATTGCATAACAGGAATGTCCTGTGTCCTCCCTTGAAATTAATCTGCTAGTAATAGTTGTTCCTTTGGTATTGCCAGAGTACACAGAGGAATCAAATACTTTTTCTTGCTCAATGAAAATGTTGATTAGTAGAATTGTTGCCATTCCCTTCAAATGCCTTCCTTTGTGCACTGCTCTAGAACCGTTTTAGATATATTTTAAACTCAACTGAACTGATTGACAGGAGTTTTTCAAACCAGGCGTGTGTTGCTCAATTAATTTTGGGCCCAGCCTTCCATTCAGCCGTTGCCATGACGCATTACTGCTCGCTTGCTAAGTCAGGACCCTTGTAATAAATTAATGCCAGTCTTAAAAGAAGAAAGTGCATGCTTTTAGTGCCTCATGAAAAACACATTTGAGGATAAGATTTCATCTTACTTGATTTACTTGAATGCTGAAGACTGCAGTAAAATGCTCAGGAAGGAAACCAAACATTTTTCCTACCCTACATACTAGCAGCAAAACTTGATTATTTATGACATTCTTGTAATGCAGAGGTGCCAAAGATGGAATGATCAGCTACTTTGTTGTATTACTAATTGCGAAGACTGATGCAAGTTGTCAAGGGATGATTTATCACATTGAATTAAATTATCATTGCAAATTGTTATATATTTTCCACTTCCTCTAATGGGCTGGGAAAATTATTAATTTTGCAAATAATTTAATGCAAACATGTTATGTTTTCAGGGTGTGGTGCTGTCTGGATTTAGGGGATCATTTATGATTGTTTTTCATATTAATATTTCATAATTGCAATAATCCATAGGAGTTATGTCATATTTGGTACCAATAGAAAGGTTGTAACTTGCTAGGAATGATGATACTGTGTATGTGTAGTTGCCATATCTATAGCAGAAGTTAGGAATATGTTTGTTATATCTGTATTTCAATTTATGGGATTATGGGGAACTCCCCCAGACTGGATGTCTACAGTCATTGTTTCCTTAATGGCTCATCAAGGGAACCACAGGTACAAAGAACCTGGGGAGAAACCTGCTCAGTGAGTCACCCAGACTGACCACGTGACTCAACTCAATTTTGATTGGTAGAAAGCCCACACAGCATGGGGAAGGCCAGAGGTGATAAAAGGCAGCAGTACCAATTCCATTTTGTCTTCAGCCTCCAATCTTCAGCTAACACTTATTTCTAGATCTATTTATCTGCTACTGGACAAAGGACTGAGGCTCACCCAGGTGTTGGGTGTCTACCAGTGGAACCGAACAAACCTGCAAACTCCAAATTCTTCCAAGGATGTGCTTTACATGGACTTTAAATCATTTATATGTGTGTGATTCACTTTAATCCTTTAACAGTACTCTCATAGTTTGTTTCTTTCCTTATATAATAAACCTTTAGTTGTAATTACTGAAGGATTGACTGGCAGCATGGTATTTGGCTGAGATACAGGTCTACATTGTTCTGTGTAATGTGGCTGACCCTTTGGGGTTGGGAGAAACCTTTCTGGGTAATGAGCTTGGAGTTTTAAGCAACTTTTCTCTTTACCAGATCCACTGGCTATTGGGGACCAATGGTTGAAATGCAATAAAGGGAGCTGAGTATATTTTATGGTGGCTTCTTGATATCCGGTGTGGGGGATCAGAGGCATTGATTGTGACTGGTTAGGGGGTTTACCTCTAGGTAACCCACTAGTGCTGGGAGAATCTGCGCTCCTTTTTGCAGTCTGCCCTTTGCATGTTCAGGTGGCTATCCCAGGCAGCCTGGGTCACACAGGGTCTATCTGAACATTGATACAAATATGAGATTTGTCCAGGTCCTGTCTGTCCAATATGAGACCTCCAAAAAACGCAGTACTGGTTGGAGTGCTAGAATGCAAGTATGTTTGAAGCCGAAAGTACAAAATTTAAATTATTTACTGTGGATTAATGTTTTCAAGCATTAATAGCAATGCTTTGTATTTATATAGCACTTCATGTGTCTAGCGTGGTATGTACAAGTGAATTCATTCCGGAGGGAGGGCCAATTTTCATAGTTGTGCATGGGCCAGACTCAAAGATCAAGGGTAAATTATGGTCCTTAGAGTAACTAAGCTTTTGATTGTTTTTACGTACCTTCTGACATTGAGCATTAGGTAGTTGGAAAATATAGTCCCTTTAGGACATTGCTATTTTTGCCTTTTGTTTCTCTTTCTTTCCTCCTCCTTTCAGTGTTTTCCTCTTTTTGGTAATATTTTTATCACAGGATTGCCTAGGGGCTGCCGCTGAGATCAGGGCCCTGTTATCTAGGCACATTGCCAACACATAATGAGACAGTCCTTGTCTCTAAAAGTATACAATCTAAATAAATAAGAGACACAAAGGGCTGGGGGGAAATCAGAGGCCCCAAGCAGTGAGATGACTTATCCAAGGTTACACAGCAGCTCAGTGGGAGAGGCATGACTAAAACCCAGATTTCCAGGAGTCCCTGTCCAAAGGCCTGTCTGCCGCACCACACTGCTTCTCCTCTTTCCCTATCATTTCTTTTCTTTGCATTTCACTCCCTACAATGACATCCACATCTTCCCCACAGCCTTTGCCATATCATTTGCTAACGTTATCCACAATGAAATACTTCATTCAATGTTGATATTTTTAGGCTTTAGTGTTAACCCCCGATGAGATTAGGAGGTGTTCACTTCTGAGCTACCATTTCAGACTCCTTGCAGATTAAGAAAGATAATTCTGTATGAGTTTACATTCAGTTAACTTTAGGAAGATTTCTTCTTGAGCATAAGAATTAGATTCTTCAAATCTGAAAGACATGTGGACCATGTACGTACAACAAGCACAGTACAAGTTTGACACCTCTGATCGTTTTGAATCAAGATGACCTTTTATCCGTCTCCTGAAACTGACAGTACTGAGGTGACATGAACAACTTAAGAAAATGATCCTTTGACAACTGGTGGTGTGTTATAAATACGTAAGTGTCATTAACAGGGATAACATACTGTCATTTTGTTCTGCACGTGAAACTTGTCTTGGACCAAAATTTACCAAAAATTAGAGACTGTTGATTTGTTTTGCACAGTATAGGATTTTGTGAATTGACATGCAAAGTACTTCTGGACATCTGTGAAGTTTAAACTGTTTAGCCGTAGGTCAATATTTTGGCAGCTGCAGTGCAGAACATGATTCCAATATCTTGCATTTTGGAAATACTGTAAAGGCTTTGTTGCTTTTGTGTCTCATGGCTACCACTGATTTGCATGTCTAAAACATCTCAAGAGGCTTTGAAAGTCTTAAGGGTTTTTATATATGCAGTATCACCAGTGTTAAACATTCAAGTAGTGATTCAGATCCTCAGAAAAATTGATGTTGCCAGAAAGTCAAAAGATTGAAAAAAATCAGTTGCAAGCTTTAAAAATACCAGCTTTCTGATTTTTGATCTTTTAGGGTATTCTTGGTCACTTTCAACCTTTTCCTCCAGAGCTATGAAAACTAGAAACTTAGGCCTGGCCTAAACTGAGAGCTCAAGCTGACGTAACGCCATTTATGGCGACCCTCTAGAGCATGCATCTACACTCAACACAGCTGTAAAGCTGAATTAACTGCCGCTGTAAATCAGCGTCGTAACACCACCCCCACAGGAGGTGTAGCATTTTGTTTGATTTTTAATAATCCGATTTGATGTCAGTGTAGACAGAGAGCAGTTTAATCTGATGTTACTGGCCTGTGGGATCTATCCCAGAATTCCCTGTTCTTGCAATTTGGTCTTTCCTGGCATGCTGCACCTCGGCCATGTTAACAGCAAATAGCTCCTCCCCTTGCTACAGCCCCAGGAAGATTTGAATTCCATTTCCTGCTTGGTCAGCATGGAGAGCTTTTCACCTGAGCAGGCTGAATGTCTGAACGCAGCAAATGTGCCCCAGCTTGGAGTCGTCTGGAGATGTTAGATCTGATCAGCCTGTGGGGCAAGGAGTCAGTGCTTGCTCAGCAGCAAAAGGAATCATGACATTTATGAAAAAATTTCACGTGGTATGCTTGTGAGGGGCCACAAAAGGGACACACAGCAGTACCTCATTAAAATTAAAGAGTTTCAGCAGGCATATCAGTGGACTAGGGACGCAAACAGTCATTCAGGGTCCACGCCAAAGATGTGCAGGTATTATGAGGAACTGAATGTGATTCTTGGTTGTGACCCAATCAATATGCCACCATGTAACATTGATACCTTGGAGGATTCCAGGATGAATGAGGACAGCTCTGTGGACAATGAGGAATTGGAGGAGGAGGAAAATGGGGTTTGGGAGAGTGGGGTATTGGTTCTTCCAGACAGCCAGGATCTTTTTGTCACCCCAGAGCAGCTTGACCCACCTCAGGATGGTATCAGTGACTATGATGCAGTGGAAGTCACAACAGGTGAGTGTTTGATCTATGCTCAGCTCATTTCACAGTTGCATTCCAGTGATAGCCGTCGGGGATGGGTGAAGCCATAGGGTCTGGAGACTGGAGAGGTGGCCCTGGGGTGTTGCAGCACAGGTGCAGAGCTGACCTTGTGGGAGGAGAGAACGGGCTAGCAGTGCAGAGACTGAGTATGTTGGGGCAGGGGGGAACAGGCCAGCGGTGTGGAGACAGTGTGTGTGTGGGGGGGAAGAAACAGGCCCCACTGTTTGCAGCAGTTCTTCCTTTTTGGCCAGTGTGACCTTCAGGAGACTGACATTGCTCATGGTCGCCTAGGGAAGATGGTACAAAAATAGTCACCAAACAATGCATCCACCTCCCGTGACTCCACCTACCCTGCACGGCATTGTGCCCTGCAATTGCGTGGAAGGCACTCTGAGCTGTGGAATGTGCTTCCAAAGTACAGTTTGAAGAAACTGGGGAAATTCAGGGAGCAATACCTGATGCTTTATGTTACATTGGCTCACCTAACTGTGTTTTGCTCATTAAAGTGGATTCATCGACCTTGGGACAGTCCACTCCCGCTGAGCACCTTAGCTTGATTAGGAAGAGGAAGCGTAAATCACGTGATGACATGTTCTCAGAGCTCATGCACTCCTCCATGGCGGTGGATACAGAGCTCAGAGCATGGTGGCTCTCCCTGTCTGAAAAACTGAAGTTCGAGATGGAGAACAGAAGGATTGCGAAACCCAGCAAGAGATGCTGCAGATCATGCAGGATCAGTCCGACATGCTGCATGCCTGGTTGAGCTCCAGAAAGAACAGCGTTTGGGCAGGGTCCCCCTCCAGACCCTGGAGACTGCACCTCAAGTTGTGAAAGCCATCCCACCGACCACCGATCAAGGAGGAAGAGGGGCAGGATGCAATATATGGTTGCCTCACCACCACTGAGTGCAGGCAGAGCTTTGCGATGACCCCTTTAAGGGATAGGTTGTCCAGGTCCCCTCCCCCCCCCCAATCTTCCCTACCACAAGCCCAGAAATGTGAACAGAATAAAGCAATACCTGTTTTCAATACCTGTGGGGTTTTTTGGTGCTGCGTTGCAATGCCTTGTGGGTGACAGAAGGGGAGGGGGTGGTAAGGGGTGTGTGGGATGGGGTGTGAGTGTCCAAAGACAGCAGCCACAAACATCACTGCTGCTTATTGCAAAACCATGCTTTCAATGCTTCCCTGATATGCCGGGCTCCACGGTGTGCTCACACTGTAACGCTCACATCTGGCTGTTCAAAATTTGCAGCCAGCCTTTCAGCCTGGGCAACCCAGCCTTGACAGAACTTTCCCTGCGCGTCTCTCACAAGTGTTAGGGCACACAATGCGCACTTATAACTGTTGGTATATTTTTCTCACGTAGACCAAGTCTAGTCAGTATGCTCCATCACCTCCCCTTTAAATGCCCAAATGCACAATCTACTACCATGCTGCACTTGCTGAGCCTATAATTGAAAGGTTCCTTCTCGGTGTCCAGGTGACTGGTGTATGGCTTCATTAGCTAGGAGAACAAGGGGTATGCAGGCTCCCCCAGGATCACTATTGGCATTTCAACATCTCCAATGGTAATTTTGGTCAAGGGAAGAAAATGCCTGCCTGCATCTTTTGGAATAGACCTGAGTTCCTAAGGATGTGCGTGTCATGCACCTTCCCAGACTAGCCAACATTAATGTCTATGGGATACCCCATGTGATCCACAAGGCCCTGCAGGGCCAAAGACAAGTACTCCTTGGGGTTTATGTACTCGGCGACAAGGTGATCCAGAACTAAACTGGGGTTATGAGTCCTATCTATGGAATCCCCACAATTTGGGAACCCCATAGCAGCAAACTCATCCATTATTTCTGGATATTTCCCAAGATCACTACCCTTCTCAGCAGAACTCCATTTATGGCCCTGCACACTTGTATCACTACAGCTCCCACGGCAGACTTCCTGACTCCAAATTGATTTACAACTGACCAGTAACTGTCTGGGGTTGCAAGCTTCCACAGAGCGATGGCCACTCACTTCTCCACTGTAAGAGCTGGTCTCAAGCGAGTATTCATACGCTGCAGTGCTGGGTTGAGCTCTTTGCAAAGTTCAAGGAAAGTGCCCTTTTGCAATCGGAAGTTGCGTAGCCACTGCTCATCATCCCACACAGTCAACATGATGTGGTCTCACGAATCTGTCCTTGTTTCCAGGGCCCAAAACTAATGCTCCACCGATGCATACTCAGCGTTACAGCCTGCACAAAGTGGGAATTATTTCACTCGATGGCTTCTAGCAGGGCAGCCTCAGTAACCCTGGAGGTTTCTGCACTGTGGATCCTGCTGCGTTGGTGGAAATACTGTAGTTAAGTCGAGATGTGTTTGAAACACTGTCAGTAATATTGCAGACTCATGAGCAGGCTCCATGCCTGAGGCAGAGAAAAAGGGCATGAAAAATGTTTCCTGTTTGTTTGTGAGAAGAAGGGAGGTGGAGGGTGCACATTGCATCACAGAAGGACAGCTGACTTCCCACAAGTCACAGCGCTTCATTGCACTGTGGCACATCTACCCACAGTGCAACACTTCTACATTCAACCAAACAGCTAGCAATGGGGACACAAGAACCCGGAGCAAGAAGTGTGGTGTGAATATGCTCCTCTGCTTTTATTAATTCGATGTCTCAACATCAACTTTAAATCTTGCCCCAGTGTAGACATGCCCTTAGAGAGAGAGAGATGGGGAGTGGAGGGCGTCTGTCCATCCCTGTGAAAGAATAAAGCTTAGATTCTCATATAATCACTTGTCTCCAGGAGCTAGGACTCAAAATAATGTCAAATATTACAAGACTTCCAATAAAATTGGCAACGCTGCATATCCATGTTAAACATAAACTCTTTTGTCAGTAAACTGAATGGACAAGATATACATTTATAATTTTATACGGGTAAGTGACACTTTCTGTAGTGTGCTTTCTGTGTGGCTTTGGTGTTTCATATGCTCTACTATTTTGTCCTGCTGCATACAGTACATATGTCACTTTCTTGGTAAGATATTTTTGCTGCTCTGTCATGATTTGTAATTAGAATGACAAGTGTCACAGGCTGGAATGTTTAAACAGCAACAAAATGTTGACTGAATCCTTGCTCCAACATTAACCATCCAGTTAAGTGCTCTGAAGTCTGTGAACACAAAATGTGGAACTATGCCAATTTCAGAGCATCCTTCTTCACTGGTCAGCATTGACAATGATTAACAGAGACTGCCAAACAGGAAGTAGTTTCACTGGCTGACATTATTGACTTTCTCATGAAGAGAGAGAGTAGCTTGAACACAAGCCAAGCCCACTTCCAGAATTCATGTATTTGTCTTCCCAGAAAATTCCCTCAGTGATCTAAGAATGATGAATGTGGGTTAAAGTTCTTCTTTCACCCGATAAGCAGGTGCAATAAATACAATTGAAATTTGCACAGTGCAGTGTATTGAAATATTGGTGGGCAGTATTAAGTTAAGGTAATTTCATCCATTTGCAAAGGCAAAATTGCACAGCTATGAATGAAAATCACTGAATAACTCATATCAGAGGCAATACTGAAGTTATATTAAAAGGGCACAAATAAATCTTATTTGAAAACTCTGCTTAAAGAAGTTAGTGAAAACATTTTATTTCTACTTAACGCATTTATTCTCACTTTGTAGAGACAGTATCACTGTTTTCTGACTATTATCAATCAGTTTCTTTAATATTTAAACATTACTTCAGCAATTAAAAATAAAATGCTGTATTACTAACTGGATTTTTTCTAATAAGTTAATTAAAATAAGTCCCTTTATTACTTACACAGGCAATTATATACATTTCTGTGGTAACCCCAGATATGTCTGATTTGCCTATAAGAAAATCATGATATTTCTTTTGCTGATTATACCTTGTCAGGATTTTAACATATTCTAATTTAAACTTTATTTTATTCGTTTATGTATTTTTAAATGAAGGACTCAGTTACAAAGAAAACCACTGGAAATGCAGGAATACTCCGATCCATGTCAATGGAAAATGCCGTACTCAGGCTTACATGCCAGAGATGAAGAAGAATTATATTAGTTATTTCTCTTGATAGATAAGCCTCATTCATGGCAACTCAGTATTCAGTGGCAGACTACAACATTATTGGAGAATCCTGTGCTGAACAAAGACATTTCATCTGAGCGAATATACTTATACTAAAAGAGGGTGAAATTCTAGGCTCCTGGAATTTGAGAGGAATTTTGCCATTGTCTTCAATGGAGTTTCACTCATGCTGTGGAACAGAACAGGGAAAAGGTATCTATGCACTATAGATAGAGAATGAAATATTCCATGTTTTGACTATCCAATATATAATTTATATTTAATAATAATGGGGGAGTGGGCAGATTGAGTCCTATTTTTCTTTCAGGAAACCTATGATAAACGAAGTAGCATGGGAGCATAGAAATTCCTGTTGTGTGGCAAGTAGTTCCCTTTTCAGCAGTGTGTGGTGGGTGCGGACTCTGCAGCCCCCTTTTCTGTGGCATGTTGGTGGCAGGGGCAGACTCTGCAGCCCCCTTATTGGTGGTAGTATTGGTAGCAAGGCAGGATGCTATGTGTCACTCAAAATCGATGCGCATACCACTTCTGGCATGCTTGCCGCAGGTTGCTGACTCCTGTTCTAATGACATCAGCAGAGATACATCAGGGATAAATATGACTTGGTATTTCAAGGTGGTGATGTACAAGAAGTCTGTACTCCTTTTTCCCCTCATTCTACCAAAAAAAAAAAGGGGGGGGGGGGGGGGAAGAGGCAGCAGAAGCCACCTGTAGAGCACTCCAAGATGGAAGAACTCTGACATAAATTAGCAGCAAACTCAGGAAGTTCAGGAGAAACAAATGAGCAATTTTTGTTTTTTAATTAATAGGTTCTAATGGATTTTTTGTATTATGATGAGATAGCTGTGATATGTAATGGATCACAGTTTTATGAATATGGTTTATTAGTTATTTTCTTTTCTTAGCTGGAAAAGACTAGTTTTATCCTTTTGTTTCAGGAACATACTGTACAACATCTTTGGTTTGACTAAATAAATAAATAAATAAATAAATGGATTTGAGTTTGAGTTCCTGTGTCGATCTGCAATTTCCACAAAACTTGATAGGTGTTTGGACCCTTGGTTTGTATGGTGGTTTTAAATTGTTTTTCAAACACATTTCTATTTTAAAAAGAATTATTTTAAAACAAACATATCGAATATTCTCACTGGATGACACTGGTAAATGGGACAAAAGGCAAATAAGCATCTGATGATCTCTCTCAAAACATTTCCTTCAAAGCTTCATGTGCTTAATAATGTTAATAATATTAGCAATACATTAATTAATTATTAATTAAATTAATTAATACAATTAAGTAATAAAATTCAGAAAAATTAGTTGATTCAGCAAAAATATCAGCTGTCTTAAATTAGCACAAACTTTGAAAAAATATTTTATATATCCATAGATTAAAGCATTTTTTTAAAAAATGCCAGGATACTATTTTCGAGATATTAGAGGTAAAATATTTCTTTGTAATGATATATTGTGATTTCCAGACTAAAATAGGAACATGGGGCAAGTTGTTATAACTGGCATTTCTCGTACTCTCTCTATTAGATACCTTGCTCTATATTTTCATTGCACAGGATTTAGCCACATTATTCCAGCTGACTTTTGTGGAGAACATCTGATTCCTTCTTATCAAGCATGTCTAGGTGAATTAAAAATGTCTCATGGCACTTCACCTTGAATGGTCCCTTGAAATATATGTTAACTACTTACGCTAAATAATCTGTTCTGCCTTATATTTAGCTCTGACATTCTGAGTAAGTTTCCCAGATGTGAAGAAGAGCTCTGTGTAAGTTTAAAAGCTTGTCTCTCTCCCCAACAGAAGTTGTTCCAGTTGTGGTGCACCGGGTGGCAGGTGTTCTTATTGATGTTGTTATGCGTCTAATATGGATGTCTGGTTGGCTGCCTGCTTGAGTCTCTGTATGCGTGTTCCCTCAGGATTACCCCTGATTCAGATCATAGAAACTGGAAGGGACCATGAGAGGTCATCGAGTCTAGTTCCCTGCACTCATGGCAGGACCAAGTACCCCAATTAAACCATCCCTGACAGGTGTTTGTCTAACCTGCTCTTAAAAACCTCCAACGTAGGAGATTCCACAACCT
Organism: Pelusios castaneus; assembly: GCA_007922175.1. Classification (NCBI taxonomy): domain Eukaryota; kingdom Metazoa; phylum Chordata; order Testudines; family Pelomedusidae; genus Pelusios; species Pelusios castaneus. The sequence goes on from ML685797.1 coordinate 19,804,366, forward strand.
GCCAAGGCAACTTATTCCAGTGGTTAATCACCCTGACAGTTAGGAATTTTTTCCTAATGTTTAGGCTGAATCTCCCTTCCTGTAATTTAAGCCCATTGCTTCTTGTCCTGCCATCTGTGATTAAGGAGAATATTTTTTCTCCTTCTCCCTATAACAACCTTTTAGGTATTTGAAAACTGATATCATATCCCCTCTGTCTCCTTTTTTCTATACTAAACAAACCCAGCTCTTTCAATCTTCCCTCATAGGTCAAATGTTCCAGACCTCTGATTATTTTTGTTGCCCTTCTCTGGACTTTTTCCAGTTTCTTCACATCCTTTTAGAAATGCAGCACCCAAAACTGGACACAGTACTCAAGTTGAGGCCTAATCAGTGCAGAGTAGAACGGAAGAATCACTTCTTGTATCTTACTCACAATACTCCTGTTAATACACCCCAGAATGGCATTTGCTTTTTTGCCATAGTATTGCACTGCTGACTCTCATTTAGCTTGTGGTCCACTATTGAACCCAGATCCCTTTCTGCAGTACTCCTTCCTAGGCAGTCATTGCCCATTTTGTATGTGTGCAATGGGTTGTTCAACCTTAAGTGGAGTACTTGGCACTTATCTTTACTGAATTTCATTTTATTTATCTCAGTCCATTTCACCAGTTTGTCCAAATCATTTTGAATTGTGATCCTGTCCTTCAAAGCACTCGCAACCCCTTCCAGCTTGGTATCATTTGCAAACTTTATAAGTTTGCTCTCTATGCCATCGTCCAAGTCATTGATAAAAATGTTGAACCGGACCCAGGACAGATCCCTACAGCATCCCGCTTGTTATGTCCTTTCAGCCTGAATGTGAACTGTTGATAACTACTCTCTGGGAGCGGTTATCCAACCAGTTTTTCACCCATCTTATAGTAGCTCCATCTAGTTTGTACCTCCTCAGTTTATTAATGAGAATGTGTTGTGAGACTGTATCAAATACCTTACTAAAGTCTAGATATACCACATCTACCGCTTCCCCTCTATCCACAAGATCTTTAAGTGGGGACTCTGTTAGCCCAGTGATCTAGAGCTTGGCTTGGATCTTAAGCAGGGACTGAGTTAGCCTGGTGATCCTAAACTGAGTTGCTCCTTTGGTTAACGCTTTAGGTTACCTTTAGCTCAGGAATCTAGTGAGGACTCAGTTTGCTCAGTGACCTTAAGCCTAGGTGTACCCTGTGTGCAAGAGGTAAACTGAGGCAACACTCACGCTCGAAGAAACGAACACAACCACGGATACTTGTAGAAATGAAGGTTCCAGGCTAGGCTTTATTGCAATGTAGCCCAATGGCAAACAATCTATCTCAACAGATTTGTTGGCAGCACTCATACTCTCAATGCAATGGAACAGCTCAACTGATGGCAGGACTTTCCGTCACCCTCTAAGGCTGCATGAAATCTGGACTCTCGAGCTCCTGCTTTTATACCCTACTTGGACCTACTGACTTGGCCCCCTTTGGGGTACAAATTTACCTTGATTGGTCCATATACGCCTTTTCTGATGCCACCCATAAATTTGATAGGTCTGTGCATCACTGGACATTTCCATCCATCAAGGTGTCAGATTTGACCGAAACATTACCTTTGGATTTGGCCAGAATGTTCCCTTCACATTTGACTGGGACATTATCTTCAGGTCTGACCAACATCACTTTTATCTCCTTGTCGCTAGGTCAACCCAACGCCTCCCACCTTCCAGGTACCTTTCCCATCTTGCTGTAGCTGCAGCTGACTTCTTGCCAATTTCTGTGATGTCAGACTACTCCTGTCAACTTGACTGTTTATCCAGCTCAGACCTGCTGGTTTGATCTGCTTTGCTAGGCCTTAAGCCTTATTCCTGATCATTTCTACTTGACTTTTTAATTTAACCTTTTACTTTCTCCTACATTCCCCCACTTTTTGTATTTTAGGGGAAGGATGTTTACCCATCATCCCAGAAAAGCATAGTGTACAGACAGAAGATGACCCAGTGGGCTAAAAACTGGTATGTGGCCATCTTTATGTTACCATCCATACACTCATGCTCCTTCTGTCCCTTAGTCTGCACATTCCCTTGTATGACTGATGGACAGTTTTTATTAGCCAATCATTGATAGTCTCATATGATAGGCCTGGGAATGTTAGGCCCGAGACAATTGATTCTTTGTGGTATAATAACTACAAATATTTTGGTTATATAAGATTTTTTTTTTATAATTATACTGATACCCAGATTTATGGATAACCATAACCCAATGATTAATATTTCTATATAAAAAGGTTATTACTAATATGATATTTAAATATAGAGATAACATAAATGATACTAATTCATCATAAGGAATACAAAATACATATGTGAATAATATGTTGAATACATGCACATAATCAAAAATACAATCTCAAATAAATTTGATTTTATTTAAATTTAACTTAATTTTAAAATTTTAACTATAATTTTGATTTATTATTATCCTTTTTATTTATTTTAACTTGATTTAATAAACCACACAATACTATTAAAAATTAATTAAACCAGAAAATCAGATATGTTATAGGCTGATGTGAAGGTGTTGCTTCAGGGGTTTTATTGAAGTTGGTAGGACAGTGTTGCTATGGCAGTATTAATGGCCAATTCCATTCCTCTGTCCATATGACAACGAAGATTTGCTTTTCTACTTTGAGACCTTAAATAGCAACACATACCTAACAACGCAATTACTGTTAATCCATGTATTGCCATCAGCCGTATGCTAAGAGTTCGGACTATTGGGTGCAGAGTAATGCCCTCTGGGATAGCCCACCAAGGGGCTTCAGCTTCCCTTTCTACATTTTTTAATTCATCCATTTGTTGTTGAATGAGGTTAGTTATTGGTATTAGTGCTTCTTTGCTTCTTGCTACCAAATCGTGTACATCCAACTGCAAATGAATTATAGGGGGAAACATTCTAATCAATAAGTCTTGTATATTTTTAGGAGAAGATGTGATTTCAGTAATGGTATCTTCACAACTGGTAGGCCAAAATGCCTGGTTTTCAATTTGGACTATGCTGTTTATTGGCACACAGAATCCTAGATCATTACCAGGACAAGAAAATCCATTGCTTATAAAGGCAGAATATCCCAGTGCACATACCATATCATGCACTTGCACCACCTCATTAATCAATTCTCTATGTACCATTCAAGCCCAACCTTTCTTTGTGCTGTTAATGTCAATGGTGCATAACATTCACATAACCACTCCCATTGTGCTTGGTACAACAGGCTTGGTTAATATCCTCTCCAGATTCAGTTACCAATCTTACTGTGGAGTAATGTTGTATGTATGTATCATTGATTAGAGTTCCCAAACTGTTGGCATAGTATGGATTCTGGACCCATCTTGGAATAGCCATCATTACCGTAAGGCTCTTTCTATTTTCAGAAATTAAAGCTGGTACTTTATCAAATTTGGCAAATTGTAAAAAGATGGGGTCAATATCCTTTATTCCTTGCTCCTGTATCTGCTTCATAATGGCTGTGTGATTTAAGATTTGTGGCCATTCCTGCAATTTTAATTGCGACCCACTTTGTCTGATAATTCCCAATACTCACTCTCCATAAGTTGAACAGGCAATTGCCAATGAGATATCACATCTCTCACACCGCTCCTACATTACCTCTCACACCTTGTCTCTCTAATATCCTGGGACCAACACAGGAACACCACCACTTCATACAGCTTTTTGGCAGGCATTCTCGGAATTGTATTTGCAGTGTAAAACCTGAACAGGCAAGAATTAGCATTGCCAAATATTCACTCACTGCTATATACCCTTGTACACACTACAGTGTTATCGTGTGATAACAAGGGAAGTGTACACACAGGAATGCTGCTGTGGGAATGGCTGTTGGAATGGCTGCTCCTGTTGGAATGGCTGTTGCGTGATAGAGTGATTGTGTACAGTGACACAATTTTATTCTGCGTTATGCAGCCTCTGGAAATGTCCCAGAGTGCCAATCAAGGCCACTCTGGGACACCGGAGCTGTCATACATGGAATATATCAATTTCACTGCTCTGTTGCAGCAGTGAAATTGACATGGAGTGCTATGTGGGTGGGGGCAAGCATTATATTATAATGCTTTCCTTGTCCCGCAACAACTTTATTGTGGGACGAGTCTCTAGTGTGTACATAGCCTATCTGAGGGAGTGCAAGAACACATTCTTTATTCACTTTTAAGACTTTGGTTATTGACAAAATACTTTGGCTGAAATTAATCCCTTTTAAATTTTACATTAATAATAAGTCTGCTTTTTAAAAGTGAAATCTGATATGTGTTTAAAATATGCTTGTGTCTTGTGCCTTTTAGAGTAAATCTGAGAGCAGAGCAATGCTCCCACAAGGAAAAGGTCAGATGAAAGATATGAAGAGAATTTGAAGTGTGTTAAGTGTCAGGAATATAAGAAGCACTTCTCAGTCATTGGCCAGTGCAATATGGCTCAGAAACACTGGAAGGAAAGCTCACCATCAGCCTGATGAACAGTCAGCTCTTCCAGGAGCAAGCAGTTGAAGGTAACAGAATGAAGTGGGTGATATTATAATGACTCATAAGCAATAAGAAAACCACTCATCATATATGCAGTTCAAGATGTTACTGAAGCATATCTTTACTCCTAATTAATCAAGTGTAGCTAATGGTGATTTTGTGTTAAACAAGGACCATGTGTTCCCATCATTTCATGTGTTAGTTAATTAACACATTTATATTAATGGGAGTTCTGCATGTGGAACAAATGAATTTAGTATGCATTCTCATTACTAAGAAAAATGGCTTTGTGTCTTTTGTGGGGTGCAATATAGAAGAAATGGCTATTTGTAGCTAGGGCCAGATTAACACCCTTTTGGATCCAGGGTGGATTTGTGGGGCCCCTAGCCAATCTGGGAGCCGGAGAGTGGGGTCTCTGGCACCTGAGGGGCCATACTTGTATTGGCACCCCCCCCATTGGTGGCAGCACACCATGGGAGGGGTCTGTGGGTCCATGTCCCATTCTTCCCCTGCTGGGGGTGGGGGGCAGTGAGGCAGCTATGACAGGCTCTCCATGGGTCCTATCTTATGCCCAGGTCAGGGTTGGAAGACACCCTGTCTGTCTGTGAGAGCCTGTGCAGTGGGGCTCCTGCTCTTACATTTCCCTCCAGCCTTCCCTCTCCACATCCCTTCTTCCCTCACAGTGTCCCCCCCACTCGCATCTGCCTCTGCTCTAGCCTCCTTCTCCCCAGCCCCTAACCTCCCTGTACCCCGATTTCCCTGCATCCATCGCCTCATCCCCCCCTCAAGCCACCCACTGCCTCCTGCCCCCCTCCCATCCTGTCCTGTTCCCATCACCTCCTCCAACCCCACCTTGTTCTCCCTTCTAGCCCAATCCCCCGCCCATCCCCTGGTGGCTCTGGCTCCCAGAAGTACAGTCTGGGGTAGCTGCATCCCCCAGCCTGCAAATGAAGGCAGTGGTGGCAGCTTGGGGGGGGGGGGGGGGGGGGGGAGAGAAATCGCACTCAGCTTAGCTAGGAGCAGCCTGGAGCCAATCCTCCCCCTGCAGCTGGGGGGTGTGGTGAGGAGACTGCACTACCTGGAGCAGGGGAATGAAAAGGTCTCTCCTACATTCCCTCCAAACAGCGCCTCCCTGGGAGCAGTGACAGCTGGCTGGGGCTGGATTTTTGGAGCCCCCCCCTTAGCCCAGGGCCCTGGGTTTCAGCCCCTAGAGCCCCTGCATTAGTCCAGCCCTATGATGCACCATTCTGCAATTCATTGTTGAGTTATATGGTGTTTCCTCAGGTTCATGGATTGGCAGAATCTATCTTATGTGCTCCAGAGGATCAGCAAAAGTCATTTTGTGCACTCTCTGAACCAGTAAGAGGGAACCTAATATCAGATTCTTGTTAGCGACTGGAAATTGTTTAATACCGATCCTTACTGTGGATGTAGCTGCTTACTAATTCATCCTGAATTTCCAGGAGTAAAATGGCCATATCTCACCCTGTCCCCTGAAGCTGCATGTTTTGTCAATCCTGAGTAGTATTTGCTGCTAAATGGAGCTGATCTATGATGAGCTACCTGTTTTGGGATATTGAAAACTGTAAAGATTAAAAGCTATTGTTTTAAATCCAAAGGGTTTTTCTGATCCTGCTTTCATACTAGGCTGTGTCTGTAGGGAGTGCATCCTCTGGGTCTTTCAGCAGTCAGTATAATTCCCATATTGAGGAGACACACCCCTGCTAGAGTACTTAAAAATAAGATGTAGCTGTGGCAGTGAAGCTGTGGGAGGAGCTAGCTGCCCTGAGTACATACTTAACACCTCGGATGGGTAAACAATTGGGGCAGCGAACTGCGCCCACTGCTTGGGCCACTGTAACTACATGAGTTTTTAGCATGCTAGCTCAATCAGAGTTAGTGTAGGTATGTCTCCTTGAGCTGGACTTTACACGATCAGCTCAGTGTGAATATTCTGTGTGCAAATCTCTTCCCACATCCTGAGAGCAAGTGGACGACTAGCAGCAGTAGGATCCAAAACCTGAATGCTTTCCTCCTTCAAACCTCTGTCTTCTCTTACACTACAGAGTTAGGTGGACATAACAGCAACTTAACTCTGCAAGTGTCTACCCTACAGTGTTGCTCCCACTCATGTAAGTTGCCCATTGCATCAACCTAATAACTCCACATCTGTGCGAGACGTAGGTTGATGTAGTTAGGATGACATTGTGTCTGTGCAGACATGGCATTATTTACATCAACTGTTGGCTGTTAGCTTTGCCCCAAGGCTCACAGGTGGAGCCTGGAGAGGGAGGGGGAATCTAGATGTCAATGTCTCACAATGGCTCATGCAGTTAAGTTGGTGGAAGTGCTCCTGGTGAGAGCACGCAACACCGACAGCAGGGGTGTAGTGTGGACATGTAACACTGCACAGCGGTTACAGTATAATCTGACGGGCCCCGGAACTCTCCTAATCTCCGGGCCCCCTTCCCGTATTGTCTGGGCCCCCTTCATGCATGTGTGGGCCCCAGCCCAGGTAGGCATTTGCAACCACTTCTCAGTACCACATGCATCGGTTATCGCTCCATAAACATATTTATAATTTTATACAGCGTTTATGTCTATAGCAATTATTGTCACAAACTAGCAAACACTGCATAACACAATAAGTATTGTGATTAACAACGATGGGGTGTAGGACCTGCCAGCAGCCAGGGCAGGGCGGAACATGTGTTCCGCTGGATTTTTCTATTTTTAGGGGCCCCGGAACTCTGGCCCCTCAAATTTGTGGGCCCCGGAACTGTGTTCCGGTGCATTCCCTCTTACTTTAACCCCTGCCACTGCAGTAGTTACTGTGATAGCTGTTTGTTGACCTAACTTAGGTCGACTTAATTTTGTAATGGAGACGAAGCCTTAGTCCTCTATTCTGCAAAGCAGTTAAATCCCACTGACAACACTGGTCAAAGAGGACCTCTGTACCAGATTCATTTGTACTTCAAAAGGTGAACAAGAGATTGAGTGAAAAGTAACTTCAAATTTTTGTATATTTTGAAGCAGAAGAATGAAACAGCCAACAACAATTGCCTTGAAATTCAGCAGAAGACCAATATTTTAGGGGCATAAAATCATCTGAAATTAAATGGTGAACACCTTTGTGCAAATAGATCACACCTCTGGGTATGATGTGGGATTTTTTTCCCCTTCCATTGAAATTGACATATCTCTCGCTGACCTCACTGTGGATGAGAACAGCTCCTCTGACTACAGTACTTAGTAATTCTTCTCACAGTGCTTAGTGTTTTAGGCTAAATAAGAAATAAATAAACAAACTTTAAAGCTATTTGAAGGACTTTTAAATAGTCTGAACATAAAGCATGTTCAGATAAATGCTGTAGTCAATGATACACTGCTAGCTGCCCCTGTGATTTCAATTGACTGGTAAGGGAAAGAGCATCTCTGTAATGAATAATTTTCTTCCTGCGTCTTTTGTAGCTTTTAAGAAAGCAATTGGTCAAGAAAATCTTTTAGAAGTGACTAGTTTAAATTTCACATTCTCTAATATTTAAACTTTTTATTCTCCCCAAAGTGATTTAAATAAATCCCCTTTATGTCTGTGCTTCCTGCTAAATTTTCATTGTTATTTTTAATTTCTTTTACTGGCCTCCCAATTTGGAAACCTCAGAGAGATCAGCTAGACAACACACAAGCAGCTACAACTTGTATATGTGTGTAACTTGCACAGTTGTAAAATAAAACACTTTTTTGGAAGGTAGAGGGGGGAATTCCAGTTAACATTTCACACCATGTCATCTCAAAAGCAAAACAGAATTATAGCCTAAAATGTCCAACACTGGCTGGTTTCACCAGTCTCTCGTTGTACTCTGATATCAGAGGGATGAGTGCACTAGAAAACACTTGATGCATTGATTTTTCCCTAATAGCTCAATCAGTGGAGAACAGGCCCAATACACTGAATGTATGAATGCAAGTCTTTATTTTTAAGAAAAAAGTTGACCCGTGATACAATATGCAATCTAGCAATACCTTTCACTCCCACCTCCATCTAGCCAAACCTTAAAGAGTAAAATGGACAACAGGGCCAATCTCACTGACCTTGCTGAGATAACTTGCCATGTGGACGTAATGGGGCCAACTTTGTAGCTTGTGTGAGACAAAAAGGTAAGTCTTGGCTCAGTGTCTAAACTGACCACATTTAATGTGGCTCTTCATCTTGGCAAAGATTAATTAAAAAAATAACATGGGAGTGTTTCTAATTTTTTTTTCTAGTTTTTTTTTCTTTTCAGCATAGTAAGTATCCTTGGTTAGTTGCCTTGCATTGGGGATATTTAGACCTGGGAATTTGATTCAGCCCATTAAAGTAACAGCGTCTATCTACAAAATGCAGAGACACATACTAGCAACAGACTCTATGGTGCTGGCACATTTAGAAAAACTAAATGGATTGAGAAAATCAGTTTAGTCATGGTCTGAGCTGGGATTTTGGTTTGGGACCAATCTCTAGTATAACACAAAAAATTACATCAACAGCTGTATCTCCTTCACCCCCTTTTCCTTTTTGTGCAGGTGTTTTTCTTGAATGGCTATCAAATGTATTCTCCACTCCAATTAATGGTTTATGTTTTAAAATGCTGCTTATTTATTATGAATGGAAATACTCACAAATTCCTTCAAAACAGATGTTCTAGTATTAGTACAGAACTAAACGAACAGTTGATGAATAGGTCCTTCATAAGTACACTGCTTTAGAAGCACACTATACATTTTCCCCTTTAGCACATCACAAATAATAAAAATAATTGACAAAGTAGTCACTGAGTGCCGATGCCTTTGGTTTATGCCTTTGATTTAGTAATGGAACAAACTGATAAATATTTAGCTGTTGCTGCATTTTTATTCAATCACACTAAAAATCGTTGTATTGTAAATACCTTGCTGTTTATTTTGTAGGATGAACAAAGCAAGGTTGGTGATTATTGGTGGTCATGCCCTCTAACAGGAGAGAAACAAAAAGCAACTTTAAAGAATAAAGAAGTACCATTTACATCATGCAGATGGGTGTTTTTATCATGTTTAAGTTATTCTGTGTATAATGCCAACACTATTGTAGGTGTTTACAGAGAGGTATGAAGACCTGTAGAATGTGAGTGATGGAATTAAACATTCGTCTTGTTAGTTATGTGATATTTTATTTTCTCATTTTGTTATGTTTCAAATTTGATTTTCAAACATCCATCTGTTAACACTCCTAAGGTTGGATAGTAAAGAAAGAGTCTTGGGATTATAGGCCTTTGAAAGAAGTACATTTTAAGAAATGACTTGAAGGTGAGTGTGGAATCATAGCAGATTGAGGTGGGAGGAAATTGGCAGATTCTAGCCATATAAGGGCTGAATGGAAAAAGGCCTGGATAGAAAGTTGTAGTTAGTCATGGCTTGGATGGAGTGAAGGGGGCAATGAAAGTAGCAAAAGAAAGATGGGTGTATAGAGGAGGGCAGGAGCTACAGTGTACAGCTCCTCAGTTTAAGATGACTCAATTATTAATATTCCAAAGGGGTAGCCGTGTTAGTCTATTGTAGAAAGACAACAGAGTCCTGTGCCACAGGACTCTGTTGTCTCAATTATTAATGTTTACTATCTGTAGAAGGGCAGAGGATATAAATTCCTCAGGCCACCTGTAAGCCCTGGCTCCAAAGGCTGGAGCAGGTGCCTGGCTAATTAGGGCTGAGTCAGACCCTAATGAGGTGAGGGAGCAGCTGGGACCTGGCCCAACAAGGTATACAGAGATCTGGACAGGAAACCATGGGGGGAGGCATTGCATAGGCAGACTAGCAATCTGTTTGCAGTAGCCAGGGCAGAAGAACAACCCTGAGCGTCTGAGAGACCTGAGCAAACCCAGAAACTGTTGGGCTTGATGTGGCCTGTATTGGGGACTGCTGGGAAGATGGGCTGTGAGAACAAACTCTAAATAAAGAGCATTGGTGACAGCAATGATGAGTGATGAGTCCTTTGTGAAGTCCTGGACACTGGGGGCAGGGTGGTGGGACCTCAGGGGCCTGAAAGGGGCAGATGGCCTGCGATCCATTACAACATTTGATAAAATCTATAGTACTTAAGAGTTAGAGAAAATCAGTTCAAAGTGCCAACGTTAGAAGAGTTCAATGAAATATACTGTTAAAGTCTTTTAATTTGCAGGCCAATTCCCCGTAACAAGGAAAATCCAGATTTGCAGAAGTCTTGGAGAAAAACTCCATGTGAACTCGCCAGCTCTAAACATTATTGATAGGTAGAAACAGCCATTAACTGGATCTCTAAAAATCATGTATCATTAAACGGGGTGGGGTTTTTTCATTAACCACTCTCACATTCCATCCTCATACCAGTTTTGCATAGAGCCATATCATGACCGTGACATTTTCAGTATGAAATTGTAAATTTCTCACACTCTAGCACCTCTTTGATGCAGATACAATAATTATTTCAAGTGTTTGTTCTAAAATAGCAAATGTTGCTGAAGACAGTGATGTGGTGCATCACTGGAACCCTTAAGTCAACTCCAATACCATGGCTACCTGTTCCACCTAATATCGCTCCCCCACCGATATGATGAATTGCTGCACCACTGTGAAGTTCAGTGAATCCAGGAAAACAGATGTCTTCCAATCCACCAAGACCTTGACAACACCCCCCTCAATGCCTTACATCCTCATGCATTCTTAGCTCATGCAATCAGGCTATGATCAGAAGGAGGCTTGGAAAGCAGATGGGGCTAAACAAGACTTAAAAAAATAAACTGCTTGTGCTGGACCCCACATAGAAGTTTCCCAAGTCTGAACTCCCATGGACATCTTGGTCAACTCTGAACTGAATCCAAACCAACCATGGCAGATATAGACGTATAATGCACAAATGGAAAATCAAGGACTCCTCGGTGTGTGAGCTGAACTCCCTATGACCTACCACCAAAGATATCACCACCTACTGCTCAATTTATAAATAAGAAAGAAGCATCACTGCAAGAAGTTCTGTTACTCATGATGTAGCCAGTTGGCTTGATCAACTTCAGGTGAAATTGTAGCTGTTGCTGTATACCAACCATGCAAAAGAAGGTGAGTAGGAGGTGTTGGCAAATAAAATGAACCCTAACACCTCCCCCTATCCATTCAGAATGCTGCTGCAAAAATGTTTTTCTAGCCTGTCTTTGACATTGTCACTCCTCTCTTTGAAATCCTCCACCAGCTCCTCCATCTCTAGCACATCAAACATTAACATTGTCTTCACTTCCAAGGCCCGTCATAGTCAATCTCCTATTATATTCACCTTACCATGTATTTCTCATTTACTCTCAAGCTGTCAAGGCTTGTCCTCAATTGGCCCATGATGCCAGCCAATGCTGCCTTCCTGTTAAATTTTCAAATGAGCATTGTGCTTTCTCCCTGTAGACCTCTGCAGCATGGAACTCTCCAGATGAGCACCTCCTGGTGATGGTATGGGGAATAGCTCAAGTAGACCACTGTCTTGTGGTCAGCGCTTGGTTTCTCTTACACTCAGTTTCTCTGTAGGACCTCAGCCCTCCAGCTGAGTCCTCCATAGTCCTTCCCTTCCAGGGTCCAATCAAGTCTGGCCCAGCCCACTCTGTATCCATGATGGCCACTACTGTCCATCCACCCACTCACTTGCAGTCTGTTGTAGGACCTTAGCCTTCTGGCCAAGACCACAGTTAATCCCTTCCAGGATAAAGTCATATTCCAGCTGGCCCACATGTATCAGGAAGCCCCGCTCTGTACCGCTCACTTGCGATTCCCCACCCACTGGCAATCTGCAAGGGGTGTGTGAGACCTGGGCCCACCCACTTCTCCAGGCCCTGGCCCAGGGACCATATGCACTCTGTTGAGCACCATCTCAACCCCCTCACTTCTCTTCAGTGTGCACTCACCAGCTCCCCTACACCATGTCCACATCTCCATGAGGTACCTGCAGCCCTTGTATCAAGGCTATGACTTGCTGAAACCTGGCAGTGCCCCTGGGAGCTGTCCAGGGTCCTGTTTCCCATAGTCCCACTGACAGCCTGACCATCTTCCTTCAAAATCTAATGCAAACTGCCTAGAGCAGGAGCTTTCAGCCCTGACTTTGTACTACCTCATCAGCCTTGATTGGCCCTGAAGCCATCTGCCCCTATTGGCCAGGCTCTCCTTGGAGAGCTTTTAACCGCTACCTGTCTGGAGTAGGGAAACTACCCTGCTAGAACTATTTTGATGCAGAAGGTTGCACACTTATAATCTAGCTTGCACTTTAAAAGGTTTGCAAGTTTTAGTTTTGAAAAGATATTTGCACAGTAGAAAGTTTATGATCAATGTAGTGGGGTGTCTTCCCTGGTCTGGCTAGGAAGGGGTTAAGAGAGCTATGGGAGTGGCAGCCAATGGGCAGGAGCAGTGAAACAGCCAATCATGGTCAGGAAGCCTGGTATAAAAGGGACCGGTAAGCAGAGCACTGTTGGTACCTTTCAGAAGTTTGAAGCAGACAGAGCGTTAGGACCCTGGTAAGAGCAATGGCTGGCTGCTGTGACTGAGAGGAGCCAAGACCCTGAAACAAGGGCATCAGAGGTACTGAGGCTGTGGGGAGATGCCCTAGGGAAAGTTGTGGAGAAGTTGGGGGAGAGGTGGTGAAAACAGGATGTGCATAGGGTTGCTGGGCTGGGACCTAGAATAGTGAGTGGGCCTGGGTCCCTCTTTGCCTTCTCCAGACTGCCTTTAAAATGGCAGTGAACTGCAGTTGCCACTGAGATAAATTGTGGAGACAGAACTGCAGAATCCCCTGAAGGGGGGGTGGGGACAGACTGGAGTGTGGCTGGGCTGGAGGGCCAGGTAATGTGTATGATGTTATCTGTCTTGGTGGTGGGGAGGAGAAATTCCATTGGACCCTGGAGCGTGATGGTGCACAGGTTGCAGATGGGGTGTCAGCACCAGCTAATTCCCTGGAAGACCAGCAGGAGACACCCATCCAGCAGTGAGAGGTGGCAAGTTTATCACAGTCAAATATCTCAACCTGCCCACTTAATAAGTGCTGGATATTTGGAAGAAAAACAACAAAAGCAATGGAGTAAGAAGTTTATCTGAGGTAAGTGGCTTGTCTAGTACAATAACATTTTATAACTTTCACCATTGCCTGGAGTAATTTGTGATATTGAAAAATTAGTGATATTCTGTTTGGAGGGGAGTTTGGGTTTCTGAGAGGATATTTATGTTCCATGTTGATATGGTGGAGAGGTATTATTTTCCTATGCATTGTGGCTATATAATTAGAATTCATGGCTTAAATTCATGTAGGAAACCCCTGTAATGCAGCAAGACAAGTGTAATTTTGCTGTATGGAGGGTGGGGTTGGGAAGTAACCAATCTGGTGCACCATGGGACTCTGTGTGATTGAGTTGGGCTCTAGGTCGAGTGGGATAGGAAGAGGGGCCAGTGGATCAATGAATGGGTGGATTCAGAGGCTCCAAACCTCTTGTAGCACTTGAACAGGCATTGTACCCATCCAGCCCTAGAGCTGGAATAGTAATAATGACTGTGGAACTAACCCGTACTCTATCTGCAGACTGTTCCCAGAACCATTGTGTAGCATCTCCCCACACTTGTATACTTAGCCATTGTACAGGGTATGTTTGAGTGAATTTCCCCCATCACACTTGATGAGGAGTAATGCTCACCTCTTTGTATGATGTCACAGAAGGCTGAAAGCTAGTGTGCATTTCTAGTGTATGGGCTATGGATTTCTTTCCTGAAAAGGTTGTACATATAACAGCTTACATAAATGGCACACACTATCAAGTTAAACGATCAATTAGTACCGATGGTGTTCCATCTTCTTATTTCATAAGTATTTGGCAGTGCATGGCTAAAATATTCTCTGCACATTATATTAACAATTTATCTTAGTTCTAGGAAAGTGTGTCTGGTCTGTGAAGTAGAAAGTTACCAAGTCATGGGGTAGTGAGAATAGTATTAAGCCATTTCAGTAAGGTCTTCTAATTTAGGATCCGTGAAGGAGTTTTTATATTCCACAGTTTCTGATTATTTGAGTCAACTAGTATGAAGCGCTTATGTGAACTTATTTTGGGTATACAACTGTTAAAGTATGCTTTTTGAGGGATGGTACAAGGAAATTGCATACAAAAACAGGAATCAGGAAATATAGTACGGTGGTCACATAAGTTCCAAAGGGGTGGCCGTGTTAGTCTAGTTCAGCAACACAAACAAGGAGTCTAGTGGCATTTTAAAGACTAACACATTTAAAGACTAACACATATTTATCCTATGAGCTTACGTGGGAGAAAATCCCTCTTCATCAGATGCTTTGAAGATGGAGAAGTACAGATGAATGGGAGGAAAATAAATCCAGGGAAGTGTAAGTCATAGGATCAGGTCGACTGTTAAAGCAAATCAATGCAGTTGTTTAGATTTAAACAGTGACAAATAGCATATTAGAGGGAGATGAGGGAAAAATTCATATGCAGATTTGACACCGTCAGCTTGGGGTTAAACAGGGACTACGTTCCTCCCCTCCCCCATTACAACAGGTAATTTTGCTTTCCTTTTCCCCTTACCTCCCTCTAATACAGAATGTTAATGAAATGTATCTATGTACCCCCTCACTCTTCCTCTACACTCACTCACAAAACTTCCTTGTTAGCTGCCTCTGTTTCCTAGCTGCTCTGGTCACTTAGGGCATGTCTACACAGATGGTGGCAAATTTGCTGCCATCAGTTCTCTTGTCTGGTTCGATTGGGCAGCCAGTCAAGATGCATTCAATCGATCTGGAGTTCGAATCAGTAACTCCAGCCCTGGAAGAAGAATAGCGCTAAATCAAATGGACAGCATTTTCCTTTGACTTAGCGCAGCATGTACAAGGAGGTAAGTGGGAGTTACTAAGGCAATGGGAGATATGCAAGGCATTTTATATACCTTGCATATCTCCTGTCAACTGCCACCGAAAAGTGCCACGAGTGTAGCTTAGGGCTTAGGAATGGACTTTTTAAATCCTTGTTCTTCCTGATTAGCCCTGCCCCCTGGTTAAGTGTTGATGGATGCTGAAGGACTCGGGGATCAAAGCTGGTTAAGAAGTGCTCAGCCTTGCCTAGCAGGGCATTGGGATCCGCACACTTCCTCAGACAAGTACATCATGCAATATACTTCAGTCAAGCAGCAAGCACACACCACAAACATAAACATACATTACAGACAACTTTGTGTGCTGCTGTAATAAAAACTCACACATTAAAGAAGTATTCTGTCTCTGTCCTCTCTTGTACTACCGCATATTGGTGGCTCAAGAGACAATCGACAAAGTTGGGAAGCACACCCTATCAGACTTCATTCACTAGGCTGGTACCTGTTATGGATTATTAACATATAGTAAAGACGTTTTTCTGTCAGGATCATGATGACTTCTTGTGGCTGCTGCACACTACCTCTAGCAAATTAATAGACTATTCTTTTTGTCCTGGACTACTAAACCTCCTTGTGCATTTCTGTCCACTTGCAGATGACCTTTAGTTTACTGAATACTTTGGTGCATAAGACAAGACACTATCCAGCTGCATAGAGTAATTAGCTTTGTAAAGAGCGACCTCTAGTGTTCTATAAGCTGACATCCCTAGTGTTGAGTACTCTGCAACTTTCTCCCCATCCCCCCTTCACATAAAATAGTTCTGGATATCAACTGCAGGGGCCAGGGGGAGGAATAGTTTATATTAGATCCAAGTTGCTAGTGGGGGGGGGGGGGGGGAAGAAATTGGTGATACCAGAATAAAGATGTCAGTCTCCTATTTTTTCCTGTTTCAACGTGGTTTCTTTCCTCTTACTTTTTCCTTGCTAAAACTGGCCTTGCTAACTAGGTTTTCTAATTTTCTAATTGTTAATTTACAAATATACTCTTAGAACAAAATGAAATGGTTTAGAATATGGGCAAACCTAGAGTTTTCTTTGAGTAGACTCTCTGAAATGAGTTTCATCCTCTATTCTTGCCACAGCAATTTGTGTTGTTGCAGCGCTTTATATAAAGTAACATGTGAAACCTTATTCAATCTTCTCAACCCCCTTGATGGGTCTTTGTACCCCATACCTCATTGTTAGTCTTCATCTCCTTGCTGGACGTCTCCTAGGGTTATAAGGAGGGTTATAACTTCCCCAAGTTTCAAGCACATGCAAGTCTCTGCAGGCTCAGATGGTATGCCTACTTAGAACTCAAAGCCTTAATGTGGAGCACTTTCCAAATTAGCTCTGGGAAAGGCACTGGAATTAATTCTCTGCTAGTAGCCAGGTCAGACAGGATCACAGGTGTGGAACTGGAGGTGGTGGTATGACAGTCAAATGTGGGTGTGGAGGGGCCTTATTCAACTAAAATAGGCTGCATAAGCTTTTGGCAGCCATTACTAGATGTAAATACTCAGTCCTGCCTTCCACTCCACCGTAACAGAGAACTGCCATCTTTGTATATGACTATAAAACATTGAGGAAAAAATGAGGCCTTGAATCGTTGACAAATGGAGAGTGAAGGGTTCAAAGCCTTTAACCCTGCATAATCTGTGAGAAGGGCTATTCATTATTATTAACCAGGTTTATGACAGTGCCTACCGACCAACCATAAGCAGCGTCCCATTGCGCCAGGCACTGTACAAAAAAAAAAGAGTACCAACCATCCCTAGCCCAAAGAGCTGACAGTCTAAAGAGACAAGACAAATACAGGGTGGGAGAAGGGATAGAACACATAAGCCAAGGGAACAGTGTGATGGCAGCAAAAATCATATTAGGGCCACGATTCTTTGGTGTGCGTGTAGGTTTGCTTAGGAGCAGATCAGCTGAATGAAAAGAAAAGGGATGGGAAAGGTGATGTGGAAGGGAAAGGAAGCGAGGGGGTAAGTGTAACCTTCGGCTGGGCTAAAATTCATTCAATTGCCCTTCTCCAGCGCCTCACAGACATAAATCCCGATCCCTGTGGGAAAAAAAGCAGCTGGAGACCCAGGATCCAGCCTGTAGGGGACTCACAGCAAAGATTGCTCAGAGTTACCACCCCACATTAAAATACTACTAAAAACAAACATAACAATGAACTTTATTAACTACTAACTAAATAAACCTTATCCTAAGAAAACAAAATACAATTAAACAGAACAATCTCTACAGAAACCCTGCATGAAAGATACCCAAGAGTCCCGAAGTCCCGATGGAGTTCACCCAACTCTCAGCTACAGTCTTTATTCAAGTCTAGAGGCTTGAGTGGCAAGAAGTAGCTGTCCTCTTCTTCCCTCATTGCAGGAATCTTCTGCAGAATTCCATGCCGGCTTTTTCTTCTCCTCTGGAACCAGCGCCACCTGGTCAGCTTACTGGTTAACCAGCCCTCAGTCCCATAGGCATGTGCGCAGAGTCTGTTGCAGAAGTCTCCATAGGAAGGAGAAAACATCTTCTTGTTCACTCCTCCCTCAGTTTCTCTCATGAAAACTGAGCACATGGGCTCTTTTCAAAGCAGCTCCTGCCTCCTGTCTGCACAGACTGCTGTGATCTGACTCTGATCACACCACATCACACCAGCAGGGAACCCTGTGGAGCATACTCAAAATGCTACCACTCCCTGCTTCCAGAAGTTTCTGGTTGTGGGTAGCTAATCCACCCAGCAACAGTAGCCCATTCTCAGTAGGTCTCTTAAAGAGAGAGCCCCTTTTAGGCATATGGGTTACATAAGCACGGAGCAAAGGTGAAGTGAAGAAACTGTGGTGGCGGGGGAGAGTGAGGCAAACAGCCAATCTGCATGGGGCAGAGACAATTCAATCTATACTGAAGATGGTTTCCTGAATGTCCCAAACTCCCTGCTTTGGCTACTTTTGCAGCTGCTCTTAGGGGCTAATCACTGGCTGGCTCCTCCCTGTAGTTTTTCTCCAGGGTCACATTGGGAAAGTACCATTTGGTTTCTAGTGCCCTCATAGTGTGTGTGTGTGTGTGTGTGTGGGGTTTCCATTGCAGTTCTGGAGCAAAGGGAGCTGGGGAAAGGGGTGGAGCTGGTAGACCCAGCTAGGACCCATTTTAACCCTACCACCCAGTGCAGCAGTCTCTGCTTTGGCTACCTCTGCAGCTGTTCTTACTTCTTGGAGGCTCTGGTTGGTTCCTCTCTGCATTTCCCTCTGCTCCACTGCAAGACCGCATGTGGGTTGGGAATGAAGGAGCTGTGCCTTTGTCCTCAGATTCTGGAAGTTTGAGAATTTTTCTGAAATTTTTCTAGAATGAATTTCATCAGGTCTTACCAACTTGAATACTTCCAGCTTTTCAAAATGTTCTTTAACCTATTTTCCTTATTCTGTCTTGTTTTTCTTCCACCTTGTCATTGATATTAATTACATTGAGCATCTGGCCACCATTCATTTGTTTTATTGAAGGCCGAAGCAATATATGCATGAAACACGATAGCCTTCTTGATGTCATCACTTATAAGTTCTCCTTCTCTGTTGTGTACTGGACCTACACTTTTCCTTTTTTTTCCTAATAAATTTAAGTTCTCATCATGTTACCTTTTATGTCCCTTTTTAGGCATAATTCATTTTGTGCCTTAGCCTTTCTGATTTTTGTCCCTACATGCTTGGGTTTAGTCATCTGTCCCTATTTCCATTTTTTGTAGGATTCCTTTTGATTTTTCAGATCATTAAAAGGATCCTGGTGGAGTCATATTGGCTATTACTATTCTTCCTATCTTTTCTTGGGGTTACTTGCTGTTTTGCCTTTCATATTGCTTCTGAGAAACTAGAGGCTCTGCTGAACTCTTTTCTTAGATTTTCTTCCCATGGAGCCTTACATATCAGTTTTTTGAGCTTGTTCACTTTTTTGAAATCCATAGATCTAATTCTCAATCTCACTAATTTCTTTCCTTGTAATAATAAAATCCATCATTTCATGATCACTTTCTGTCTTCAAACTTTAGATTTGCAACCAATTCATCACTGTTAGCAGCATCGAGTAAAAAACAGCTGTCTCCCCAATACTTCTTCCACCTTCTGAAACAAGGTGTTCCCAATACATTCCAAGAACTTACTATACATTTTATTTAGCCATACTATTTTTCCAAGAGATGTCTATTGTATACATTTAAAGAAACATTGCCGATTGCTGTACAAATACATTCACTGCTGTGGGTAACTGACAATGAGCCTGCATCAGGAAGTTTGGAGATGCTCAGATTCAGGAATTTGGTTTGGTCCACCATGAAAAGATAGGCCAGCTACAAAGTTTGAACCAAACTATGACCTTTTTCAAAGCATTGGTGTGGTTGTTCACCTTGAGCCTGATGCTCAGTCACACAAATGTTGTCCTTTCATGCCAATCTGGCAATGTAAATGGGCCTTAAAAAAGGCAGACTCTATCTCTTGCATGTTCTCCCCATACATTAGGCCTTCATGGCTGGTAGAAAGACTCTTCCCAAGCTTTGCTTCCATCCCCAAGCAGAAGAAGATGGATCATGCCTACGGCCAGACCGCACTATATTACAGCTATTCTCTGCTTTCCAGACCCATGGGAACTTGTGGGAAGCACAGCACAATTTAATATAGCCTTGAGGTTTCTCCTGTTTATACTGGGGACTGGAATGACTCTACATGACCCTAGAATGTGGGGTATGCAAAGGTGACTTGAAGTCATCTTCCCCCGCCCCCCACCATATCTATCACTAATAGAGGAGGTCAGTGACTGATAGTTTAACTCCTTGGTTTGATCTCATTTATATCACATCTTATTTTATTTCGGCAGTCTTTCTCCAGGTACAGTAATATAAAAATATATGCAACAACACATCAGCCTATGTCTTCCCTTGGAGTCTATTCCAAGCCTTTGGAGCTATCATTTAGTCTTTGTTTCACATATCAGGGCTTGTGTACATAGTGCTGGCAAAGTGCACTACAGGAGTGTATTTGTAAAGCATTCTCAGGTGTGGCACCCTAACTGTCCCATGTAGTCCCTGCTGGTGTGCTCTAAAACATAACTAGTTCATGTTAATGTAGTCCTGTTGAAATTGGCCTACATCAATGTGAGTTTTCAGAGAGCATCAGCATGGTTTATATGGTGCAATCAGAGCATAGCATGTACACTTTACAAATCACACTTCTCTGGCATGCTTTGCCATGCCATGTAGACAAGTGCTCAGAAGTGAAAAGCAAAAATGCTTTAATTCACTTTTACTGCCTGTCATGGGGTAGGCTCTTCCACCGCAGTTTCTCAGCTGTCTCTGCTCCCCAGTCATCGCAAAGAGAGTTAACCACAGACCGTCTTCAGTGCAAACCACCCTGGGCCAGGTCCTCAGCTGCACTTTATCTTCCTGATTAGGCCAGAGCTCTGCTGCTGCCTAATCAGCTCCCAGCTGTTGTCTGCCCAGCCTTAGGCTATGTACACACGATCACTTTATTGCGCGAAAAGGCTCCTTATTGCGCAATAAAACTGACTGTGTACATATGATCATTTTTCTTGTTGCGTGGCAACACCATCTTGCCGCGCAACAATAAAACCACTCAAGACGAGAGTGGTAAGCATTACTGCGGAACAGCTGTTCTGCAGTAATGCTCGTGTGTATGCTTTTTCCGTGATAGACAGCCTCTGGAAATGTCCCAGAGTGCCAATCGAGGGCACTCTGGGACATTGGAGCTGTCAAATATGTCAATTTCACTGCTCTGGCTGTTCTAGCAGAGCAGTGAAATTGACTATTATGGGAGCTGCCAGGT